>FR997841.1:15444683-16089366 GCA_905475405.1 Schrankia costaestrigalis
CTTCCTCGCCTTAGAAAACGTTGTTCTCGTGGGACGCAGATCGACTCTTTTATATAAGCGGTGTGATACTAAATGATTTATACCCTGTAATTTGTTTATGTTCCTTACAAGTTTAAAAAAAATAATAAAAACATTCGTAATCTCCTGTTCTTTTGTAGAGCGGTCGGTATCTAGAGCGGTCTCATTAATTTTATTAACAAAAGACGAAATTAAACGTCTTAACGTTAAAGGAAATAATTTATCACGTTAATTTGTTTAGGAGCCACAAATTTGTTGGTCGTATTCCAGAAATACTTTTTAGTTGATTTAAATGGTTTTTGTTTTGCATATGTCAGTGCTAATGACCCATTTTAGTATAAAAAGAGACAATGGTCGAGACTCATTTGTTCACATGCGAAGATTTATTTGATGACGACTTATGTTGAACATTTTAATTTAAAAGTAGTGTTGTATGTTGTAGTGGGTCGACGTCCGACGTTCTGTCGAGGATCGTGCAAATCATCGTTATGAGGAATAAAAAGGCACTTTTTCTTATGACCGTATATATACGATTTGTACCGGGCGCAGTGTTAAATTGCATGTCTTCACGCGATTAATGTGAAATGTTCAATGATTTATGTTACGGTGGAAGTTAAAATCCATTTTGCTTCCACGTAACGCATGGTTTCGGAAGGTTTTCTTGTTTCAAGCAGGTCGAATGTTTGTAAATAAAATATTTAAGGAGTACTTGTATTTAATTAGACCTAAATTTTGACTAAAATGATCAATATATAAAAAAAAATTCATAACATTCCGTTTTTCATCGCATCAAAAAAAAAAGTTTCCTTAAAGTTTTATTTTTGTAAAACAATCAAGACGAAGGTCCTTTTACTCTGAATAAAGGTTGAAGGATGATGTGCAAATGTATTGTGACCTGATCATTGCGCCTCTGTCAATTATAAACGATTACGTTTAGTCATCTAATGAAGTATTCAGGGCCGTACGTCATGCGGTCTAGATGTATTCAGCACGGTCTGGTTTTAATAACAAAACAGTTTTAACCTTTGTTTAAGGTGTAAAGAAAATTACACGCTGATTTGTATTAGCATGGCTTGTTAAAGTTAGTTTTGTTATTTCATTTTATTAAACTTGACCATAAGATTCAAGGTGGGACAATCTCTAAATGCAGGGACTAGCCACAATGCCAAATAAAAAATTGACTAGGTATACTGGCCAAACGGGTTCGCCGCTGTTAAAGAGGTTTTTGTCTTACAATGTTATACTTCATCATCTTCATCTCAGCCAATTGTCTTCCACTGCTGGAAATAGGCCTCCTTCGAATATTGCCACCTTGTGCGGTCCTGCGCCTCCCTTATCCATCGGCTTCCCGCCGTCCTTACGAGGTCTTCGGTCCACCGTGTAAGGGGTCTCCCCACCCTCCCTTTTCCGGTACGCGGTCGCCACTCTAGAATCTTTCTTTTTTTTATAATGTTATACTTACTATTATTTTATCCAACTCCGCTTAATCCACCTCCAAGCAGTAGTGTGTATATGATACTGTATTTGTGTGTTAAGCTACAGTAGCTAGTGAAGTGAAATTACAGTGTTTTGATAATATGTTTTGCCATTGCTGACGTCCAGCAGCAGTGACGATGTCACAGCTTCGTGTTTGTGGTAGATCTCCTTTGTCATTTGTCTAATAATTTACCGGAAACGTCTAGGAACCGGTTAAGTCGCTTCCTTTCCTTTTTTTTTTCGACATCCTTGAGATAAGCCTTGACATTACAACGCGCTCATAGTTCTTAGTACACAATACTTCTTAACAACATAATTGCTTTTTTTGCCCTCGGCATTCCTTAAGAGCTTTCAGTTTAATCCTTCAAATTGATGTCTTACTATGATGAAATATATTTTTGCCGTTAAAGTAGAGAAACAATAATGCCCTAAAAGTAATTGTAATCGTTAATCATCTCTGCCTTACGTAGTGAATTTGGTAAATAGAATTTACGAAAAGATTACAGAACAAGGTCAAAGCGTATTGGAAAAAAATAATCCGTACTCGACTTTAATGTAGCAAAGATGCAAAAAATATAGCGATGTTCATTTAGTTGAAAGTCGCTTCCTCGAATCCAAGATATATCTGCATCCTTATGAAAGTTTATCTGTTTACAAGCCCACGCTAAGGAGAAGGCGCGTATAATATCGCTATAAATATATAAGTAAACCGTTACAATATAAAGCGGGCGTTGCAAATAAAGTCTCATTTGTGTAAGTCTTGAGTCGACGGGCGCGGTGCGGCCCGGTCGGTGGTGTGATTTCATAATTTTCTCCTGGCAGTTTTCTATGGGCGCGAGCCGATAAAGCTGTTTAAGTTGCAGGAGAAAGCCGATATAGTGTTGGGTTTCCCGATGTTCTTGCACTTAACTTGTGTGTGCCAAGCGATAGGCGAACTTATTAATTAACTTTTTAAAGTCTTCAAAGATTGATTAAGGTCTGCTCCGTGTCAAGAAGTTTTATTCAATTTAGTTAAGATTTATGTACATGTTCGCTAATTCAGCGAGATTAACTATAGATCAAAGGTTCTTTGATCTCTCTTTGATTGATAAATTAATGTGCAGCAAAAACATCGTGGAATAGGAAAATATACTTATCTTTTTTTAAATTTAAATAGAATTTATCAGTAAAATGGTTTTAATGAAAGAGGGTTCTTTAAATAAAATGGAACGATTTTAGTTAAGCATAAACCTATAAGAATTATGTTTATGTTGTCCGTTTTTAATCTAAATCGTTTTTTAACAAGGTTAATTGGTATTCCATTGCTGTTTCCTATTACCTTTACCTATTTTTATTTTCCTCATTTTTCTCCTTAAGTGAGTTAATCTACCTACAGGTATTTGAGCTCCCTCTCCCTTTAATGCGATTGTGTGTTATATACACTGCAAATACATTTACTAATAGTATCAGTTCAAAAAGACAAGTTTATAATCAAAACGCTGTTAGTTCGACGCGTGCGCCTTAGGTCGCGTGTACGCAGGCACCGCACCAGTCTTGTCGATACGAGAGCGGTGAGAAAGTTGCCCAGACGCTCTCTCGTCTCGATTGATTCTGTCTCGAATGATTCTGATGGCTGTTGATGCCTCCTGGATACGTGTGTCTATCGTCACTACCTTATATTAATTAATATACCTACAGGTATTTGGGATATCCCTCTTCCCTTAATGCGGTATTTCTTAGCATGTAGGCTTAATCAACGTAGCTATATTATAAGATATTACCCATACTTTTTTCCGTGTGGTGACGGAGTAAGAATACAAATGTCACCACCCCATCTCATCCCATGGGTCTCGTAAAAATCGACTAAGGGACTATCCGTTAATATTATCTTTATAAAATAGGAAAACTTGAAAATAAACCCTATACCAATCCGTCTGGCCAGCGTGGTATTAGTAGGCCAAGTATCCCTCCTTCACTGGAGGAGGCCTGTCTCTGCAGTGGGATACTAATAGGCTGTTATGATTACCCATACGTTTGCTAATGTTTATAATCAAAACGCTTGTAGTTTTATGCGTGCTTCTACCGTCACTAACTTAAAATTAAATAATTTCATACATTTTGATAACACAGTGCTTGTACAATCAGTTGGCAAAGCTTTTGATTTTGTTTCTTCAAAGGCAGTTTTCATGTTTATGTTTATTCGACATTTTAGCCTGGGCGTTTTCTTTGTATAGTTAAGCACGTATTAACAAAATATAAATAAATTAGGTACCTACGTGTATACGTTTTTAAGTACCTGAGGGACAAGCCCTGATTAGTTTGGGACTAGACGATAGCCTTGTGTGAATGTGTGACGAACATTATAATTGTGAAAAGTGTTTTAAACGGCAAATTGTTGTAATTTCACAATGTTTTAAACAATTAAAAGTTGATAACAAGTTAATTATACGTAAGTAATACATTATTAACAGTTTTCGTTATCTACAACGTACTAAATTTCTTGTTTAGTCTAAAAAAATAAATATCAACACATCATAAATACTCAGATAACAAATACCTACGTCTGTTTCCACTCTGTTTGTAAATGATTAAAAACTTCTCCTAAACTAATAAGTAATAATAAACTAACAAAAAACAGTTCAAAAGATAACACCGTAACTTCATAAAAACAGTTTCGAGATTACGTCTGTATCATCTTAAGACATAACACGCGATAAAATGTTGTTGGGAGGTCACGGCTATCTTCTTCCTTATTTGATTCGGGCGCGGCTTTCATACATTACCAGGATGTAAGGGCACGATAAAACTGTTTAAAATCTCTTGACCTATTTTGTAAGTTCGTTACTTCCTCGTGTTTTGTACGGGATATACGTTAAATACGTATGTTTTGTTTTTGTATAAAGTATGTAAGATTGCAATCGTTTGTAGCGATATTTTTTAAGCAATGTATTTTTTACTTGCTTAGACAAATACCTCCTTGAAACAGTAGGACTTTATTAACGATAATGATATCAGAGTGTTAAATATTCTCTAAGCTGGCTAGTTACTATTCAATCAATACGTACTAAGCTATAACATCGGAGACAGTTTACCAAATATAGCTATTTTAAAATTTTTAAATTGGTAGGGCTTAGGTGACGGTGATTTTGTTACTGTTAATAAAAATTGGAAGATTAAATACTCCTAATAACTGACACTGTAATTATAGTTCAGTTTCTATTTTGTCATACGATTTGACAATGACTTACAATTAACTAGCGAATCGATTTGGCACTTGACCTAAATTCTAATCTGAGGTTTAAATTATATCTCGCCAAAAAATTGTTTCTATTGAAAAAAAAATGCAAAAGAACATAAATATAATTATCTAATGGTACTAATTGAAACAACGAGATACTCGTACAAAGTGTACCAGACCATTCTCACTCACCGTATTATTTCTGGATTCGTAATTATTTTATTCGTTCCGTAATTATTGATATCACGCCGCTCGACACTTAAGAGCCTTGTTAAAATTTCTCGTGTCGACCCGCCATCATTATCTGCCATCTGAAATTGATATTAATTTAATCTAAACTGTTCAAATTGAATATTATAATGTACTGTATAATTATGTATTTAGTTACGTTTCTTTTCGTTTAGTAAAATTATTTGCAGAGTAGTATTTATCCTGTCTTATTTAGCTTGATATCGTCCTACATTCGTTGTTAATTGATAAAATACATACCAGTTAAAAATAAACGTTTAATTGATTTTTGAAATTTGTTTTTGATTTCTGTATAGTTTTATAGCGATCTTTTCTACTAAGCCTACTCACTAGTCACTGATACATTGATCTGAACCCATACTCTACGATCATATTTTTAATTATACAATTACTAGCGATCAGCCCTGGCTCCGCACGGGCACCTACTACAGAATGTCCTTAAACAACGTTTAAGTACAGCTTTCTTAGAAATCTCTAAATTTATATGGGTTTATCTACTATATTATGCATATAAATTTTCCTCTTGAATCACTCTATCTATTAAAAAACCCGCATCAAAATCTGTTGCGTAGTCTTAAAGATTTAAGCATACAAAAGGGCAGAATAAGCCTAAGTCCTATTAAGTAGAATATTTGCCACCACTTTATATTACAACAAAATAAATATTTTTCCCCAAAGGATGATGTAACCGTCGCGTCGTCAATCTTTCCCATCCATTAGATAGGTTACGTAAGATTATATCTTCTAAGTAAAACCTAGAACTTGTGAAACTATAATATAGAGTTAAACACTGAATGTAACAAAACTTGTGAGAATTGCTTGAGTTGTGGCTGAATAGATGGGTCTAGTTTATTGTTATAATTATCCTTATCAAACATTTATTCATGAACTCCCATAATATATTACTCCAGGAAGTTTAGTTGCACATATATTTTCAATTATACTCATGCTACTAAAATGATATTTATATTAATTAGATTCCCAACCATTACATACGCTGAAATATTAAACAATAAAGAATTAGTTTTCTGTGTCGTTATGTCTTTTACAAAGAAAAAGAAGCTTTAACTTCTCTAAGTTTAAAGGTAACACAATGCTGGGTAACATAGAGTCATAGTTCAGAATTACTTCCAGTGTAGATATTCATATGGCTACATTTAATTTAGTAACATTACTTTTAAAAAAAATTACAAATTTTTTAAATATTTTTGTTAAACATTTGAGCAATTAAAAATGGTAGAGAAAATAATCACAATATCATTGATGTCCCTGCACTAAAAAGTGTAGTCTTTTTGCTATCAATAAATGCTCTTCATGAGCATGCATTACAAAATATAATCAGTGGGTCAATCTACAGACTATTAAGACAATATGTCGACCTCTGTGGCGCAGTCGGTATATTACATGGCTGCTACGCTGAGGTCTCGGGTTCGATTCCCGCTCAATGGTAATCTTTGCGTGCATGAGCATGATTGTCTGGGTGTTTTCTATGTATAATATGTATGTATTTATAAAAAAAAGTTTTTAAGTATGTTTATCCGTTGTCTAGTACCCATACTACAAGCTTTGCTTAGTTTGGGACTAGGTGGCGATGTGTGAATGTGTGAGGATTATTTATTTATTAAGAATGAATAAAATTTAAACGTATTATAATTTACGAAATACGTAGTCAATATACACGACAATAAATTTCAAAGTATAGATGTAAAATTTATTGAGAAAGATTGGTAAGGTACCGTACAGAAATAGCTCCAGTTTCGCTCCTGGGTCCTAATAGTCGGCACGTGACTCAGCAGGAGAGATATCAAACACGTGGGACTCATCCAACACGTGAAATTTATTTATGTACTGTACTATCCATTTGTGTTAAGTGACGAATAGTTCAGTTCGTTTACACAAAGCCAATCTTTTTTTTTTAATATATTTATTTTATTGTAACATCCGTGTGGTGACGGAGTAAGAATACAATTCGTAACCACCCCATCTCATCCCATGGGTGTCGTAAAACCGACTAATGGACTATTCGTGAATATCTTTACGAAATAAAAAGAAGGAAAACTTGAAATTAAAGCCTATACCAATCAGTCTGGTCAGCGTGGTATCAGTAGGCCAAGTATCCCTCCGTCACGGGAGGAGACGCGTCCCTTTGCACGACTTATGTCCAATTATGAAAAATGACAACCAGTCTAAAAATGTCCAATCATAAATATGTCCAACCAGAAAATTGTCCAATCATAAAAATGACCAATCATAAAGATTTCCTATCATAAGTCAAAGTTAATTCCTTTCCTTAGTGTATTGTTTCCAGCTGTATTGTTTCCCTTATCGACAAGTACCTTCTTATACATATTAATCTTTTATGTTTTCCAAAAGTTATACGGACGGAGTTATAAGGACGTACCTAGTAAATGTAAATTGTTTTAAATCAATGTAGCTTTTTACCTGTACGAGACTGTTTGCCATAGGGGCAAAGAAGCTACTTAGAAATGAATTAAGTTGTTAAAATGATTCATAAATGTCATAAAACATTTGAAATAATGAAATTTTCTTGAAATTTTCTTAATGAATAATTATTATGTAAAATTACAATGTTGTAATACATCATTATCACTTATCTTACACACATATCGTTCATTATCGCACATTAAGATCAGAACAAGACGCAAGCGTTTATTGCGTATAAAGGAACTGTGCAAACTACAATGTGACAGGTGTTGCTGGCATCTTTACGTCACATAATTATGTTTGTTTGCTTCCTGGAAATGTTTTTCTAATATTTTATCGTGACATAGTTTCTTAACTACTAGTTTGATTATGATATGTTTTTCTCTAGATTTTGACGAACCACGTGCTGAAGATGTAGAGTAACAAAAATAATGAAACGTAACTAAACGCGAAAGTACAGGATTACGTAAAACTTTTCTTATAATCTATACTAATATTATAAAGAGGTAAAGTTTGTGTTTGTTTGTTTGTGACGTTGTAGGGGGTAATCTATGGATCTAATAAACTGATTTAAAAAATTATTTCTTTGTTCGTGGAGTGTCATAGGCTATATAGTATCACCATATATGACTAATATGAGTAGAGCGGTAATGAAATATGTTTAAAAAAGGGACCCGGTTTTTCGACGCCCAACGAAGTGGGCACGGGCCAGCTAGTAACATATAATTTACATTAAATGTCAAGTATTTAATACTTAAGTGAATTTCTTATAGTCTTGTTTACACAGTAGCCGTTTTTATAATACCGTTACAAGTATTATAAATATCTATATTAACAAATTACATTCATGGCTTTCTAAGTTATATGACATGTGTGAACGAGATTTTTAATTGCATCGTCTCACAGCTTGCCTCCTCATCATAACATGTGCTACATACGCATGACTTAACGTTTAATAAACTTTAATAACTTGAAACATCAACGTTTATTTGCATTCGCATCGTTTAATACGAAGGAAGTTATAATTGTTCTTCTAGATTGTTACGAAGTTATAACTTTCATTCTACGAGTTATATCCGCAAGCTCCAATTACATGCGGCGGGCATGTGCTAGATAAATCTAGGTTTCCTGAAATATATCAAACGATCGTTAGTACTAAAAAGTCGGACGTTCTCCGATGCATATTGATGAATTCTGATGAATATAAAAGCCATGTGATCTTCGTACTGTACAACTGCATACAAAGATATAATATTTCGTTTTAGTGCTATTTCATATTAGTATGTCATCTAACCAGAATCAATAACAAGTAATACTTTCCTTCACAGTTGCACAAGAATAAAATAAATAAAAAATACCTCGTCAATGTTACTAACATTAACAAAATAATGAATAGTAACTTTAAAAATACATGTATTTTTATATTCTTCAGTTACACATTTACACCACGCTATCTAGTTACAAAGAAGGCTGTACTATAGGTTCTAGTCAACGGAGAAAACAACCGCCTGGCTGTAATGCAAACACCAATGTTCATAAAATCGATTATATTATTAATGTTCATGCACATAAAGTTGCACACTGAGCGGAAATAGAACCTAAGACCTTTAGCCAGCCACGTTCTTATTACCACAACCACTACCGGGTACTATTAACATAATTTGTTCTTTAATCGCTTGAGTATTTGTATTAATTTATTTTAAATCCTTTTACGTAAAACATCGACAAAACGAAATCTACATGTTTGCACACCAAGATTCATAATTCGCTAAATTTATTTCTTACAATATCAGTTATTTTTATGTTAAATTTTATCAGAACAAGAAAGTAAAAAAGAACGTATGTAGTAAAAAGTCATATTTGTGGCATTCGAATAGAAGCTGTGTTATTATAGATAGTGAACATTTTGTTATAAACATAAGTACTTATGTTACGGGAAAGTCCAACGATGCGTGTGGAAGGTCGGATCGTTTACCCCGCAACGTGATATCATATATGTTACGTAACAGTTCACTGTTCAACAGTTAGATAACGGAAATTTAAACCTTACTTTAATGAATTTTGGGACCAGTTTTGTCCGATCCGAATCTCCAAGTGATTTCATTGGTATATCGAACAGTGCGTGTAATGAAAGCTTTTCGTAATACCAATAAAGAGTACACACAATCTTATCGGCGTTATGTCAATGAGTTACTGTATTTTCTGCCTCCCAATAGATATTATTTACATTGAGACTCATTTGTTTCTAATGTTAAAAAGAAATCTTTTTATCAGTGAAATGTAGTCGTAAATGTCAGGCACTGGTGATTTATATAACGATAGGCAAAGTTCATGTCGAACCACTACGTCTTGGAAATCGGAATCGAATTTTACTAAAGATATTTCATTTTGAGCAAATCTCGACCAATAAAAATTTTCGATTGCCACACAGTACTTTATTGTAATTTTTGTTACGCTTACTTCGGTTCTAAAACAAGGCAAGATACTTTTACTACGCGATACGTGGTCAGGTTTTATAACTTTTAACCAAATTGGAGATATTTGCGTAAGAAGTTAATAAAATGTTTATGTCCTACCTATTGTGTTTTTTTGTATTTTTATTAGATCAAGCGGAAGCGTAAACCCAAGTCAACTACATAATTTTAAAAAGCCTACATGTATGTACACTGCTTTATTGTTTACTTTGAGTTTATTGTAATCAACCTTACCAAATGTTTCATTAGGATAATGAAACAGCCAATCATTGTTCTACTGCTAGGAACGGTCTCCTCCAGGAACGAATATAAACTTATCTCATGCAACATTAGCCTTATGGATTGGTTACGGGTTATGACAGTGTTTATTTTTTTGTTTTTGTACAGGTTATATCTTAAACTTTCTCTGAGTCGCCTTTTCCGACAGCACTGGAGATGGGGTAATTTGTTTTCTTCTTTCTCACGAGAAATTAAACATCTTAATTATATAGCCTAGATTTCTTTTACTTTTCATTAACTAAATTTAGTATTACACGCTCTCATACGAATAGCGAACTTGATTATAAAATGTAAGTACATCAAAATTCATAGTTGCTCTTGATTTTCCGAATTACTACATCGTATTAGTTGAATCGCAACCGGTAGCGATTTTGTACTGATCGACCTCGCACTAAAACGAGATTTATTGCTCGTTACCGCTCCGCAACTGAAATGTTTGTTTTGAAAGCCCCCGAGCTAAATAATACAAAGACTACAAAGTAGTACAATCCCCTCCATTATGCAACCGTCTAATGGTATTATTATATATTAAAGACGGTTTATTTTCATGTTTTTAAGTTTAGTTTTTTAGTATAAAGTAATTTTACAAATTTATATTAAAAACATGTTACACATAAAAGTCAAATAAGAAAATAGAAACGAAGTTATGTGCCAGTTTTTGGTCATTAACTTTGATAACGTATTTGTTTGGATGTATTAGTTGTTATACTACTTAGTTGCTTCAGAAGTACAAAGAATATTAAATGAAAACAATTACTTCTCCATTAAATATATCAAAATAAATATAGTCTTTTTATTTCCGTGTGGTGAAGGATTAAACAAATGTCATCCTTCTTTGTCATTCATCTGAACCATAATCGACTAAAAGAAAAGCTAAAATTGTAAACAGATTATGAGCCTGAAACATTACCCAATCCATAAAACTAGCGTCGTATTAGTAGACTAAATTTGCCTTAGTTCTGGTGAAAAGACCCGTCTTTGCAACTGTGACTTTTAAGAGCTGTTATGAATTGATTTTATGAGATACTTATCATATTTTTGTTATTTATTGTAAAGGCCGTAACCCAATTCCTCAATAGGCAAAATTATTTACGATATTATTCTCATATCAGATAATAGGGTTATAAAAAAAGATTTAAACTATATCAATTCCTTCATTGATTTTTTACGGATGCCGTCACGGATTTGATATAATTTTAGCGCCGATTACACTAGACTACATGTAGTCTCCTACATGATGTAGTTGACTGTGTAATCACATTTATTTATTTATTTATTTATTTATAAAATAACATAAGCTTACAGTTTACACCAAAACGCTTACATTATAGAGACTACTTAAGACTAATTAAGGAATAGCTATTGTTAACAATCTATACAATTTTTAACTAAAATTATATATTTCACAGAATAAAATTAATAACAAAAAATTACTAACAATAAAAACGAAAAATAGAAACAATTTAAGTATTTATCCTAAGCTAAATCAATAACACTTATCTTATCCAATTTATATATATAATACCTTTATATACCTTAAAATAATTAACAAAAATAAACATAATTATTATAACAATATAAATAGTGCATTACAATCATTATGCATTTAAATATGTCATTACTTGCTTAGCAAACTGACTTTCCTCGTCAAAGAACAGATCAGCATCAGGACATTGTTGCAAAAACTCATTTATAAGAGTAATAGCTCTACCGGTAGGACAAGTAGTGGCACTTTGTAGCCGCCAGGATGGAGGCCAGGTAAGAAGTCGATGCTGTCGCCGTCCAGAGCCACGGACGTAGTTGTTTGGCACACAGAAACAGATACACTCACGAACAGATTGGTTATCTACCTTGTTGTTGAGTATTTGATAGTAGTGGATGACATGCACATATTGTCGTCTAAGCTCAAGTGTTTCCAAGCCTGTCATTCCACAAACAAACTTAGAAGGGTAAAGAAATGGGTAGTAACCATATACGCGTTTATATAGACAACGGGAAAATTTGCGTTGTACTCGTTCTATCATAAGACTATATGATTGTTCGTGCGGACTCCAAATTATGGCGTTGTACTCTAGTTTAGTACGAACATAAGCGTTGTAGAGCAATGTTAACACTTCTATATTTTTAAAAAGGTACGACATTCTGATTATAAATCCAAGTGATTTATTGGCGGCTTTGCATGTATTTTTAATGTGATCGTGAAAATTCAATTGGTTGTCAAAGGTTAAACCTAGATCGCGTATGGTTACGACTCGTTCAAGTGGGGTACCCGTTAGTTCGTATATCTTTGTTATTGGAGAGCGAGAACGAGAAAAGGTTATAGTTTTACATTTTGTGGGGTTAAAGGATAGTTTATTTTTTTCACTCCACTCAGCAACCGCGTTAATATCCAATTGTAATGCTTCACAATCACTCTCATCACTAACAGCTAGGTATAATTTAAGATCATCAGCAAACATTAGGCATTCGGCTTTGGAGAGAACAGTAGGTAAATCATTAATCATGATAAGGAACAAAGTAGGTCCTAGGGTACTGCCCTGACTTACCCCAGAACGTGTATAATAATCTTCAGATTTATGTTCACCCATCCTAACATACTGTTTCCTGTCTCTAAGGTAATCTGCCATGAGCCTCACCAATTGAGGACCTAAACCTATTGCAACAAGCTTTGTTAGAAGGACGTCGTTATCCACTAGATCGAATGCCTTCGTGAAATCAAAGTATGTCGCGTCAATCTGATATCCTGCAGTCATGTTGTTTTTAACGTAGTCGACAAATACCGTGTGGTTTGTTAGGGTAGATCGCGCCGGACGAAAACCGTGTTGAGAATCATTAAGTAGTCTATTAGTTTGTGCAGATATACACTTATTCAGGATACTCTCGAATATTTTGCCAAATACCGATAGCACTGCAATAGGACGAAAATTTGTAACATCATTGGACAACCCACTTTTAGGTACTGGAGTAACCCGAGAAACTTTCCACCTATCAGGATAGGAAGAATTTTGAAGGGAGAGATTGTATATATAGAGAAGGGGTGTTTCGAGAAAAGCCAAACAATCTTTTACTAAAAAAGGAGGTATATTATCAGGTCCATAAGCAGACCTTGCCTTCAGATGTCGTACTGCACGTCTCAAATCCTCACAGCTAATGCCTTCTATTGTAATTTGTGGTGCACAGACTTGTTCACTTGCATTAACTGCGGAATCTAGTGTAGGAATATTTTTGTGAAAAACAGAGCTAAAATAATCGGCGAAGGCATCCACCGCCTCCTGCCCTGTGACAGTATTGTTTTTATATACATACTGGTTGTCCTGTTGTCTATTTTTCTTATTTTCTCTTACGTACTTCCAAAATGCTGAGGGCTCGGTAGTTATATTATTCCCTATTGCACTAAGGTAGTTTGAAAAAGCTATGCCTATAAGCTTCTTAACTTTAGTTCGATAAAATTTAAAAAGTTCTTTGTTAAATTGAAGCTGATGTAATTTGAACATTTTTAAATTGAAATGTTTTAATTTTATATAATGTATAATTTCTCCGGTATACCACGATGGATATTTATACTTATTATTAAGTGTATTTTTTTTTAATGGTACATGCTTACTAATAATATTATTTAGCTTTTCATAAAATATATTTACCGCCATGGTAACGTTACGTTCTTGCAAGAGGTCAGTCCAGTCCAAAGCCGTAATGTCCTCGTATAGTTCATGAAAGTTGGCTTTACGAAAGTTCCATTCTGATGTAATGTTGCGATGTCTTGTCGTTAAGGGTAGGGAGATTTTTGTTGCTTTGCCTCTAGGCAAAGTAAGGACTATCTCAAGGGGAGGGTGATATGCATCTATAGGCACTAGCGGCTCAATATTAGACATTACATTGACATTTACAATTTCCGGAGTTGTTATAACTAAGTCCAAGATGCTTCCGTGAACATTACAAACATTATTATACTGTTTTAGTTTACAATAATCTAGGAACATATCAAACTGCGCTCTAGTAGAGTTATTGCATGACTTGAGGTTAAAATCTCCAACCATTAAAGGTGTAATCTCTGAATAAGTACAGATAGCGTTTTCTAGACACGTCAATACATTTAAATATTGTTTATTACTATAACTAGGTGGTAAGTACACAACACATATAAAAATCTTAACACATTTCCATGAAATAATTGCGAAAATTAACTCCTTATCATCAGTTAGACCATCTATATCATAAATTCTTTTAACGCTGTAAGAGTTATTTACCGCCAGAAGTACACCACCCCAACCGACATCACCTGGCCGATCCTTACGCAACACTACATAGTTTTGAGGAAACAATTCACCATCATATACAGAGCTATCAAGGAATGTTTCCGTAAGAGCAATGAAGTCACAGGAAAGTGACAATACATTATTATAAAATAACTTAGTTTTAGAACGCAAACCTCTTACATTTTGATAGTATATTAAAAATATTTTTTTACTAATTTTTGATTTATTACTTTGGGATTTTTGGTTTTTGTTTGTATATTCCCTACTATTTCTACTACCTTTAATCAAGAAAAAGCTGATTATATATATTATTATTATCAATACTTACTTGATCATGTCTACCATTTTGTAGCATGTCAGTAGAAAAGCAGTTATTACTCAATATGTCTATTTTTATATTTTCCATTATTTTATTAAATACAATCTTTGTTCCTCTTTTGTTTATTACACCTGTTCTAGAAGAGAAAGAGTCAGAGGAAAGGTAACAATTTGAATCAAAGAGGTAGGCGTAGTTATTGTTTTGTATGTCCTGATGCAAAAGGTTATTAAACAGCTCAATTTTATAATTATATATGGGGGTTCCTAAAATATAGGTAGGAGTGCATATTACAATATTTGTGTACTTAATGTGTTCTATGGCCTCTCTAATAGTCTTTATAGTTTCTTTGCAATCATTATCATTTTTAAAGTAACAATGTCCTAACATAATTAAGCAGTAGTCATTGTGACTGAAATTTGTTAACTTATTATCTATATTTAGAAGTAATCTTTTTATACTGCAGTTTGGTAGAACATAGCGACAATACTGGAAGTAGTTGCTATAAATATCTTCAACAATATTTTGTGTACCGTAGGAACTTACATTGGACAGGATACATAGCTTGTTTTTTATTTGATTTGACGGTTTACTAGGTGACATATTACCGACATCTACAGGGATCCTAATACGATGCTGGTTCTCAATTTCATTCGCTTGTAATGTCTGTTGTAAGCATTGAATTCTTAGGTTTAAGTTGTCTATTTCCGATTTGGCTTCTATCAATTGCTGCTTCAGGTCGGTAAGATTATTTTGCAATAACTCAACAATTTCACTTGTTTCAACGTCTGCTCGTTGTGCGCTAAGAGCTCTAGGTGGCGTGTAGATACTATTTACGACTGGCTGTTGAAGGGAATATCTACTCTTCCTTTTGGTGCTATAGCTTGGAGTTCCTGCTAGTAAACTTGTTAAGGTATTATTTTGTAAGCTTAACTTGTCTATTTTACTATGAAGATCATTATTATCCAGTATAACGTTTTCTAACTCATTTTGAGAGATTGTTAGTTCAATTTGGAGCTTTTCAATAGTTTCCTGCATGTCCTGAATCGAATTCAGCTCTGTTACTATGCAATCCATACTACGCGACATACTTGTTGGCTGACCGGTGGAACAGAGTGATAAATTCAGTGTATTGTTATTATTAACTGACGGAATAGACTTAGTGCTGCGTGCTATATTCAACCTATTAGTAGAACCCTGTTTCTTGCTCAGGGTAAAGTTTTTAGCCTCTAGGATAGGGGAGGACTGTTTCTTTTGTTTTTCCTCACAAATACTACAACATATTTTTTTTGGATTTTTAATTGTATTATTTTTGGCAATAATACATTCAAGATGGAATTTGTTTTTGCATAAGCAACATATAGAAGTGTTTTTCCGATCAAGCTTCTTATTACATTTATGGCATATAACAACTAGCGCCATCTTTTGAACTGCATTAGAGGTATTATTGGGTTTCGATGACATTTTGTCCGATCAATATTATTAGCTAATTAAATACTTGGTAATTTTTGTTTTGTTGGGTTTTTTTTTCTTGGTACTTTAATAAGAATTTTCTACAATTCAACGTAAGATTTTGGGCACACTAACACCAAATGACAAATCCTTAGCCTTTAGTCAGTTCCTTCTTACGTACAGAATGGAGCAATGGTTCTCATCTGACATTTAGTAAGTTAATGAGAAATCTTCGGCCAATTATTCTAAACTTCCGTTGATTGTTTCTGTTTGTTTTATTAATTGATACAAGTTGAAATAATAACTGCCAGTCCAAATAAATAGAAATGGTTATTTATGCGTTAAATATCTGTATAAAGTGAAGATAATTAAGTGACTTGCCAAAACTGAGGTTATGTTGATGTTGAAATTCTTCTTTTGGTAAGTTGTAAGCACTTAAAACAATTTAAACTTTGATTTAATCACTGTGATAGAGACGTACGTCCACTTTAATCTGTGTTTACACCGGAAGTGTACACATGTAGGACAGTGTAAACAGAACGTCCTAACACTAAAAAGTTAGGACGTCTAGTGTAATCGGTGCTTTTATTAAATAGTTCAATAGTGTAAACAAAGATGGGCCTGAGAACAAGCGGGATGTAATTAATTAATCTCTTTGATTTTGTAAATGCTCATCGGACGATTAACCATTCGTGTAAACTTAATACGTATTCATGTTACATTATCTGCTTCTATCAGTTGCTAATATATTATCGTATGTTCGGTCTATTTGTTTAATCAATGACATGTTTATTTTGTATCAATACTGCCTTGAAATCATTTATTTCGAATTTAATTGAGAGGTGTAAAGGTATTTATTTACCAAATTAATGCCCTAGCTTTTACCTTATGTGGTTTATTAAAGATCCTGGAGCTTATTGTATAATAATGTGGACTAAGTCGCGGACGAACGATTTTCCTGAGCTTGGGTCGTCTCTATGTTCCTTAATCTGATGTTTGTAATAGAACCCGCAATACTGTGCATGATCCTTAGGGCATGGGGTTGTCGTTTTTAATAGAGGAAAAATAACGAGTAAGTAACATGTTTATTTTTGCCTTATCATACTAAACTTCCGGCTTTCTATCTTGATACAGTCTTTAACCCTTGTATTTTATTTTGTCGCTAATTTTATAATATTTAGATCACGTAGATTTTTTAGTTTCACACGTCTGTTTCCTTTCACAATTAATTCCTCTTGCGAGTTACACCATTGTTTTATCTATTAGCGTAATACTAGAATCTACGTATCAATTTAAACAATATATCCAATTTTCCTGGTTCTCATGTGTCAAGTTGTGCTAAGAAGTACGACATTAATTACCTTAAGTTACTATTTTCACTTGGAATATATGTTAGAGTAAAACAAATTGTATTGTGTGATGGCGTGACTTGTCACAATTCCAACTTTTAGACGAGGGTTTCCTGGTGGCTTTGGAGATATCTCCGTCAATATATGTCGTACCGTAAAGGTGTTCCTACTAAATTTGTCTATTTCGAATGAGTTTTATAACTTAGAACTTCTGTACAAGAAGCTTATAAGTATTATAATGTATTGTAATTTGTGCGGGTTGATCTCGTTACCAATTTACTCTGTGTGGTAATATCGGTTTTACTAATGTGGTTTGTGCCATATCCACACAAATTGTCATTAGGATCAAGTACTTTTATATGATCAAACATTTGTATGTGCATATCTAAAAAATTTCTTCGTAATAATAAACAAGCAAGGTGGGCAATTATGTTTTATAGTCTTACGAACCAGGGTTGAGGGCAGTTTTTTAAAAGACAATGTACAATTGGACCTAAGTTAATTTAATTAACGATCAAACTTTAACAAGAAACATTACAACAAAAGATAATTTCATAACAATTACAACCGAGACTCTTTATACAACAGAATATGATCAAATTAAGAGGTTATTAAATATAACAATAAAATAAAAACTAGGATAGCGCTATAATAATGTGAAACCGTTGCCGCCCGAGAGTCGAGAGCAAGAGAATTAAGTGTCCGTTGCTAGGCAAGCATTATAACAACCCGTTGCTAGGCACGCGCCGCCTTTCATAGTGTATGGCTTAGACTATACTAGATCTTGAAAAAGGAGGTTTTGCTAATACGGCCGTTCCTGACAGCGAGGTGTCCTCGACCGCATCTAGCCTTACTTCTTCACTAGGTTCACCAGCAAGGGGTTGGCCGTCGCCATTATACTGGTCATCACCATCTGTAATGTAACACATACCATGAATTCGTACTCTCATGTTGTTTCTGTGTCTAAAGCCAAGGAACAGTAAGTATTACACCTAATAAAGTACATGATAGTGAGTGTGCACTCTCACCATCAGGTACCCAGACTAAACAAAGGGGTTTCTAAAGTGATTGAAATATACTTTTAGACTTCAGTAATTACAAAGCAAAAATGACTATCAAAATGCAAATACAACTAATTAGCGCTCTAAACAATGAAATTCCGGACTTTCACTGATCGGTACACTAAACAAAATAAATAAAAAGTAACTTCACCGCCATCCACACAAACACATTAAGAGATCTGGACGTTTCACTTTTGCGCCTGCAAGAGTTGGGCGAAAAGCTAAGATACTTAACCAGAGCAGAAGCCATAAACCATAGGCTCAGGCCAATCAGAAATCGTAAGCCAGGGGCTAAAACCAATCAGAAGCCATGAATCAAGGATTCAGGCCAAACAGATCCCATGAACTAGGGATTCAGGGAATACGGATGCCATGAACTAGGGGTTCAGGCAATACGGAAGCCATAAGCCAGGGGCTCAGACCAATCAGAAGCCATGAATCAAGGATCCAGGCCAAACAGATCCCATGAACTAGAGGTTCAGGGAATACGGATCCCATGAACTAGGGGTTCAGGGAATACGGAAGCCATAAGCCAGGGGCTCAGACCAATCAGAAGCCATGAATCAAGGATCCAGGCCAAACAGATCCCATGAACTAGGGGTTCAGGGAATACGGATCCCATGAACTAGGGGTTCAGGGAATACGGAAGCCATAAGCCAGAAGCTCAGGCCAATCAAAAGTCTCGAAGAGAGCCAAACAAGCGTCGGGTGTCCACTCGTCACGCCACAGCAGCATGTGATCGGCAGCTTTCTGGGTCTTCTTGCCATATGAACCAGCCAGCAGTTCCAGCTCGTAACTGTGATATGAATACTCTGCACCCTATGTGGACCTGCTAAAGTACGCGACCACTACAAGAATAAGAATAACTTTATTTGCATAGAAAGTGGTACATATTAAGATATTGACAAAGTAAGATGACCATCACATTTCACCAGTTATGGCATCTTGCTGTCTTAGTAGCATAAGCCACGACATAACACCTAAAATAGCCCACCAAACACAAAAAATGGCGAACTTCCTTAACATTACCAGGTTTTGGAGACTTAACCAGTGCCTCTATTTTTCTTGAGCTCGGCCGTACCTGACCATTACTAATTATACTAAATACTTTATCTAAGAAAGTACATTTTTTAAGTTAATAGAAAAACCGGCACTCGTGAGGGTATGTAAAACTTGACGCAATAAGTCTATTCCCTCAGAGGTCTCGTTTGACATCAGGAGGACGTCGTCTATTGTACGTCAGTACTATACCACCTTCAATAAAAGGCTTTCAGGTCTTTGATATTATCCGTTGGTAGACCACTAGAGCGGTGGTCAATCCGTAAGGCATTTTAAGATATTCAAAATGACCTTCGGGCATCACGAAGGCGGTTTTTGAAATGGAATCGTCATCCTTTAACGGCACCTGATGGAATCCAGTTGCCATATCTAAGCTAGTGAAGATTTTGAAGCCACCAAGTCTGTCTATGTGATCATCAATTAGAGGCAGAGGGAATCGTTCCTTAACCGTTATGGCATTAAGTGCCCTATAGTCCACGCACATCCTATCACTCCCGTCTTTCTTCTTAACGAGAATGATAGGGCTAGCGTATTCAGATCTTGATTCGCGAATGATTCCCCTTTTTTGTAGAATATTCATTAATAATATCTCGTACCCTATTTTTTTCGTCTAATGAAATCTTATACGGCCTATGAACTACGGGGGCGCTCGTTGTTAATCGTATCTCCATACTACCCGTAATCACAGTTGAGGTAGCAGTCCCAGTAATAAAAGAACTAGAAAACTCGCGAATAACATTAAGCAAAAGATCCTTATCACTGCCAACTAACGGCGTTTTGACATTTTCATACTCAACGGTGGATACGTGCAATGCGGAGGGTACATTATTTAATCTTGTAAGCCTCTGTACGTTACTACTACGCATGTATGTAACGCCCTGTCTGTTTAATACATCAGTGCCAATCAAGATAGGTGCTGTTATGCACCCACTTGGGACCACATACAAATCAACTTCTAAAGACACTTCAGGAAACTCAATCACGGTCTCTACATATGACGTAGATTCAATCTCCTGACTGCCTATACCCCTCATTGAACGATATGCTGGAATTTGATTAAAATTAAAATATTTAAGAACCGACTCTAAAATTAACGAGACATCGGAACCACTATCAATCAGAATATCTACAGGCGTATTTTGAATAACAGCAGGCATTACGTTGTCGCGTTCCGATTGCGACTTGAGCAAAAATTTATTCTAGTAGATTTTTTCTGATTACGTTCTTTTTCAAACTTTTGTTTTAAAAAGCACGTCTCGATCACGTGACCGTTACGTGTACAGTATGTACAAAACTTTACTGATTTATCACCCGAAGTTGAGGGCTTTGACGTTACCGTATCAGCGGAAAGTGGTAAGTTAGTGTCAGTTTTATATCTTTTTTTGCATTCATATTTTTTATGGCCTACTTTATGGCAATAGTGACACACTAATTGACCATCCTCCGTTTTGGTTGCTTCACGCTTACGAGACGTAAATGGTCCCACATTAACTGAGCGAACAGGATTGTTTATGCTACGTGTATCGGTCTTTGGTTTGACTCGGTATATCGGTGTATCGGACGTTTATTTGAAATCTCGCGTTAGTTACCGCTGCCTTAACTTAAGCGTCAGTAATATTTTGAAAAGGCACGTCAGCGTTCACAGCGTCTACGCGATGAAGAAGCGCGACTATAACAATTGGAATCACAGCTACGGCTACGCGATCTATCTAGTGATGTTTGAAAACGCTTCCGACGCGACCGACGTAAATCGTCTACCTTTTTTACAGTTTCTGATCATCCTGGCATAGCTCAGGGATTAAATAACACAGAAAACACTCACCCGTACGTGTAGTCAAACCAAACACACAATTTTCAAATCACGATACTTGCGGTAATTAGGCCAAATTTAAACACTAACGGATATTTTATTAACTAGAAAAGATGGCACAAAAACGATAAACACGTGGTCTATCCCACTTCTGATCTTACGAACCAGGGTTGAGGGCAGTTTTTTAAAAGACAATGTACAATTGGACCTAAGTTAATTTAATTAACGATCAAACTTTAACAAGAAACATTACAACAAAAGATAATTTCATAACAATTACAACCGAGACTCTTTATACAACAGAATATGATCAAATTAAGAGGTTATTAAATATAACAATAAAATAAAAACTAGGATAGCGCTATAATAATGTGAAACCGTTGCCGCCCGAGAGTCGAGAGCAAGAGAATTAAGTGTCCGTTGCTAGGCAAGCATTATAACAACCCGTTGCTAGGCACGCGCCGCCTTTCATAGTGTATGGCTTAGACTATACTAGATCTTGAAAAAGGAGGTTTTGCTAATAATAGATATTACCCTTAATTGAACGAAAATAAAGTTCAACTTTTGTAATCACTATAGATTATATGAATACATATAAATAAAATTACATCAATGTACAAAATAGATTTAGTTTGACTAGAAGAACTTTACTATTAAAGTTCTTCATTACTATTGTCAACCAGTTCGCACTTAAATTATGCGTGATCGGATGAAAGTACGTTTTGTGACGTTATCTCACATCTTCCCACGGGCGGCGGACTGCGTGTACTGCTCTATTGTCTCCTCCAGATATTATATCGAAAGAAACTTCACCAACAAAACAATAGTAATGCCATGGATCTATTGCTATGATAACCATGTCATGCCATACATCATTCATGATCTTATTATAGCTATTATTTCAAAAGAAACCGGCTTGGATCCTATTGAATTCTAGAAACGTCAATGATTTGAAGAAAAATGGTTAAATTTACATAACATTAAAAGGTTCAACCGTCATACGACGTAAATTAATGAATGTAATCAATCAGACTTTTGTGACGCAATAATGATTCTTCGTAGCAATCCCTCTTTTATAATGACCGAATAAAGAAGTCCGATACCCTATTTACTTGATTTACCAACTGCATAATTTGAACATCAAAATTTGACTGGCAATCCTTTAAATTCGTTGATGCGTGATAGGCTAGCTTACGCCGAGCGCCAAGGGAGTAAAACTTTTCCTTCGACTACATCCGAAGCATGACATCGATTAAAATTCTGCGTCGTGATCGTCCATTTTTGGGGTGGTGACATATATTTCTGTACACGTTGACTCGATACTTTTTTTTTACGGTAAATGTTCATGTACAGTTTTGTGTCGCAATATCCTATATACCTCTATACGCAATGCGTGACCACCGGACGTTTTAAATGAACGTCAGGTTAATAACCGACATTGTAAATAAGGTACGGGAGATTCCTAACATAATAAAGTTGTCATTATAATACTCACATTTAATTACGCGGTTTCACACTTCTGTAGTAGAAAACGTAGTTGTAGTAATTGGTTGTCTATCATTAGCTTTTAAAAAAATATATAGCAGATGTATTTCAGTAAAATAAAACTTATTATCCGTAACTCAAAATTAAAATTTTTAATAAATTAATTCGTTCCCATTCGGTTTACCACTACCAAAAAAAAACAACGTAAGGTTTGCCTGGAGACTCCAGCTATCGCTGCTCGCTTTCATCAACTGTCTATTAATCATTAGTTAATATATAATCTTGAATAAATAATAATGGTAGCATGAGATTGCAATATCGCAGTAAAAAGTTTATGGGTCGATGATGACATTTTAAGTTAAGTTATTAACCTATATTCAGAAGACGTTTTTATTCAGATAAGCTCAGAACGATATAGATAACGCTTACCTTCCAGGAAATGTTAATACTGTGTAACAATTTTAACAAGTCGAACAGAATTCATGTACAGGTTATCGACACATGCTATCTAAGCACCACGGGCGTCCCAAAGGCGTGACGCAAGAAGCTCGACCATGACAGCAGCGTCGTTATCTCACGCCTAACACATTGTGTGGCTTGCCCGGCAGCATCAATTGAAACTCGATTCCCCTGAATTTCCTGCAATAACCTGAGCACTTTTCAATTGCCCGTACGTGTTCGAAACGCGTGCCGCCAACCACAGCCATAGACGTATCTCTTTGGCCACAATTTCGATAAAACCCTGTGTTCATCTCGTCGTCTAGTTGAGGTGTGTGGTTGGCGTTTAACAACTTACACTCGCCAAAATTGAAAACACTGCTTCGACCACGAGCATTCAGCTAAACGCATTCTTACATTAACTTACTACTATAGTAAACTATGTTTCTATACAATACCGCAAGGGCCAATTTTACAAGCTGAGTCTTTCGAGCCACCCACCGTTGCCAACCTGATTGATTGCTAATGACTATTGTTATGCAGGTACACAACCCCCGGGCGTGCTGTCCAAACTGACACCGTACATGACGTCTAACATTACATCCATACTTCTGTGTTTCATGGATGGACTGAACCGTTTATGTGCCAGCAACAATATACGGAAATGTTCGCCCTCGGGGATTCGGCATATCAATGATACTGAACACACACGGGACTGGTCAAAAACCTGTAATAATCGCTAATATTGATCTCCTCAGGCTGAGTAATTTACTGTCTATGTCTATGATTGCTCTATATTTTCATACTCTCCTTATAATCTGACTTCCAGACGTCTTCACAAATATATTTGCCTTGGGCAGTAATTGCTGGACCGTAACCTTGATTGATTGTTAATGGATATTGTTACATGATCGCCCTCGTTGGTTATGTAAGCAACGATCCTCGTATTACAGAAGGGTGAACGAACTTACTTCAATATTTTCATTTACAACATTAAATAGAGGTCTGTTTGAGTTAAAACCTCGGAAGGTCGATTCCAAGTTGCAATTATGTTTCAGCGTTGTTTTCTCTATAGTTAAGTTACTGCTAATGAAATGTCGGAGCGTTAAATACTGTAATATCCTAAAGAACCGTTATTTAATGTATAAAGGGATAATTAAGTAAGTAATTATGTATCAGTTGCTTTGGGAAACCACATGCACCATAATTGTTTAAGCTACAAATGCCTAAATAATTGCAATTATATTTAACAATTAAGCGGGTCATGTTGCATGTGTTGTTTATTTTGATTAGCCTGCAATTGGTAACGCGCGATAATCAATCTGCGAACATCGCGTAGTAGTAAATTGCAATGCCCAGCGACCCGGTACACCTCGATCTGAATCGGCACGCAGCGATTCAGTGAACAGTACAATATGACCAAGTTGAAAAGCCACAACACTGCCCGCGACGTTGGTACACCACACCGACCGACCAACCTCGGTGGATTACGATCTCGATGCTGCATCGGCGTGCTCCCATTATAGCCTTTTACGCGGCTATTGTATCGATTGTGACGTCGATTATCAAAAACACGCCGAGGTCAGTTCTGATAAAAAAATCGATTCTATTCTTTTGTTAGGGTACTTAGTTTTATCGATAAATAAAATCGATACGACCTGAAGTAAATATTTAGCTGGATATCGTTTAAATTCTATACTCTTTAACATCTATTATCTGAAGGTGATCAGTAAAGTAACGTAGTGGGTAAACAATGGCAGCAGGGTCAGGGCAGAGTGCCGGGGGCGATGTGCTGCTTGATTTATGACTACTCGATACCGGAGCCCTTCCGCGGTGTCCGTTGACGGTAACCGCAGTGATCTCGATGGGCCCTTTTAAAACCACGAGTAATGGCCACCTAATAATATCGACGAACAAGGAAGAATTGCGGTTCTTTTGTATTTTTTTTAATACTTTTGCCTTCGTATGGGTTTAATTCAGGTACACTATGCAAGATACACGCATTATCTTTATCTACTGTCGCCTAAAGTGCCTCAGTAATGGATGTAGTTTTCAAGACAGAGTGGCACATTTACGTAGTAATACTCAGTTACTTACAAAGATATTTATGAGTAGTTTTACGATATGATTGTGTACCATTATTGTGGATACAGATAAGATTGATGTCTAGACACGAGATACGTAGCTGCTATCCATGAAAAATACACCATCCGTGCTCTGTACTTACTCAACAAGCGAATCCAGTCCGCTCCCTATCATTAACGCATTAATTTCCATCTTGGCATTATGTTCGTAGGCTGTATTGGGAAATACTTTCGAGTGAAATTAGAGCAAAGTTAAACGTGTTCTTTGACCACTGCAGGGCGCTGTGGTGTCTACTCCGTCGTAACATAAGTAGCGCAGGACAGAATTAATTATCGACTGGCAGAAGTGCTCAACGGTTTCTTGTGTAATACGAGACGAGACTTACTATGGGAAAAAGGTTAACTGCATATGCACACATTGAAGCAAGGTGAAATTGCCAACATGTGCCATTCGAAAGTTTTTACTTTTTAATGACGTAGAGAACGCAAATAAAAATCTGTTCCGTAATTGAGTATTCAATTGGTCTGCGTATTAACTTTACTATCAATATGTACGCTTGTAGTATAACTTTTGCTGTCGGTAATAACGTTTAACTATTTATATTTTTATCAATATGTCGTGTTTGACCTATTTATTGTAGATTGGCAATTCAAGCATATCGCAAGCAACCGAATTCTAGTTTAATACATCAATGCATTTTTAAATAGTATTTGTAACGATACATTTTATGGTGTAATACATCACATGTTATAACATCGGTATAGGGTATCTTAGTAATTGGATACACTTATCGTGGCGGCCGCGGGCGGGTCTGTCCCCGTCTAGCAAGAGGATTTATCGTCGCAGCAAATCATTGCCTTCATATCACTCTACTTTGGCTTCCCCTATACAGATGGCATTTTCAAAGCACATCAATGTATAGTATCCAACTCAACAAGCTAATTTATTGATCTAACATAGCCATAAAAGAAAAGACACGCGACAGGAAAATTTTCATTGATTTAAATATTATATGTTCACGATATGTTATTGCTTCTGAATAGATAGATAACGTCGCTATTTGTAAACGATCGTTCCAGGTACTAGTAGATAGACCGTCCCTTTATTTACTAATAAATTTACGATATGAATATTTGGTTCAAAGATAGTCTTTAATTTACATAAGTATTCCAAGACCATCAGATTAATGAGAAGATAATTTTTATTTTAACAGCCAGAAATTTTTCATCGATGGCGTCGCTGTTCCGCGAAACTGGAGATTATTTAAATTTAGTTTTAATCTTCGTAGCAACACCTCACTACTTGTGTACTGCAAAAAAACATCTCAGTGGGTCGCCGTCGGCGTAACGAACGACCATTAAGTTCTCTATTGAATTTATTACTACCACATTTTATCAACTTTGACTCGGCATAGTAAAAAGTTTATTTATATTCTGTTTATTTTTCGGAGATTCTTCGTGATACCGTCCCCTTTTTGGGGACAAAGCAATTGTTACCCAAACGAAAGTAATAAAAACTTTTTGCCAAGAATACCAATAGACGTATAAATTGTAATCCTCCCTAAAATCCCTGTTTTCGTTTTTATCGACGTAAGCGAGGGTAATCAATGATCTATATTCTGTACGTAACATGTAAAGTTACGCTCGTAATACAGTGTATGTCGCCGTATTATCTCTCATCGAATTCGTCAATGTCATTCCGATAAACGATTCTACTAAATCGGTAATGCATTATCCTTTGTGTAACTTAGCCGCTAAAACTGTTCGTGATAAATGAGACACGTCTTACGTGAGACAATAAATCAGCTTCTTTAACCGGTACAGGCTGTCAAGTCATTGCTTTCTCGAACGTCTTATTTCCATTGTTGTCTAATTTTTACCGACTAATACCTTTACGATTGTTTTACCAGCATTGGATACAAAACAAAGCAATAGCTTAGACTCGATTATACTGATGAATACGTTGCAACAGTTGCACAGCTGAGATTCTGAAGGTTAACCTGCGGACGATCATTTGTAAATCATTTGACCTCCAATAAACAGTGTTATCCTTCGATCGAGCCCGTAATAAATGTTTTGCCCTTGGATAGTTTGAACGTAAGTATAAATAAAGCATGTTTGGGTAGTTTTAGGAGCTACAAAAATAACAAAAATGTAATTATTCCCATAGTTTTACATTTATCTCTAAACAATTAGCGTTAAATTAAGTTAGGACGGCACTTAAAAAGGATTACCGTATTGCCAAATAAACTATGCTTAAACTATTTTCTTTGTATTAACTAGTTCAATTTACTGTTGAGATTTAAGAAAACCTTTTGCGAGATTTTAAGAATTTAACCTTAAGACCTTTTAACCCTAATTTATTAAATCCGTTTAAACTTTGTTCCTCTCTAACCTTGGGCTCTTGAACACGAATTTTAGTAGACGACCCAATCTTCCCTTTGCTAGAAATAATCTATTACTAATATTCCTCTTATATCGTTAATAATCCGTGTGGTGACAGAGTAAGAATAAATTATGTCACTATCCCATCTCATCCCATGGGTGTCGTAAAAACCGACTAAGGGACTATCCGTGAATATTATCTTTACGAAATAAAAAGAAGGAAAACTTGAAATTAAACCCTATACCAATCCGTCTGGCCAGCGTGGTATTAGTAGGCCAAGTATCCCTCCGTCACGGGAGGAAGCCCGTCCCTGCAGTGGGACATCAAAGGGCTGTTATGATCATTAATAATTAAGAAAAAGTCACTGTTATTTACAAAGTTTATAAGTAATATAAGTCAACACCCATAAAGTCGCAATGTCCCGTAAGAAACTTTATCTTCCATGTTCTTAATTGGGTCAAACATTTTAATCAGCCTAAGTGATTGCATAAGGACGTGCTTGTCTCGTGTTTCTTTCTGCGTGGATTATTCACCGTTAAGTGTGTCCGGTAACAAGTATACGGCTTCGAAGTGAAACATTACTAACTGAGAACATCCCAGGCCTTGTTTGAAACATAATGTTTTGTTTCTCACGCATTACTTTACTGGCATTTAATTTTATACCAGGGTTTTCTTATTTCATGTTGGATTGGATTTGCTCTCGACTGTTCTCACTCTTATGCACCTCGAAAATGATGCACAGGATTTTAGTGACCTCATTGCTGTTCCCAACATTCTCCGAAGTCTACTTCATAACCATTGTAATATTGGCGGATGAAGTCAAACATATACGGTTTTTAAGATGCGCGTGTATCATAAAAAATTGGCTAAGGTAGTAATTACGTTGAAAGCATCACTAATAATAGAAGATTGTGGTGATCTTTCTGACCTAAGTTGTATAGTAGGTCGGATTGGCATTCACAAGAACAGCAATAAGGCTCGATTCTTAGTTTAAGATTTCTTTCAATAGAAAAAAGTATTAGTCACCAACGCCGATAGCATGATTTAAATATTTAGAAATTGTTTCCATCTTTTTCTGTTCATTCAGTACTAAATTACATTGAAATCCGTAAAATCCCTGTTAACCATGAAAAGGTACAGACTTTACTTTCGGATTTGTAATATTAGTAAGTATTAACTGTGTTTCGGGGTTTCCTTCATCGGTAGTCTTATGGTTTCATTATCAAATTTAATATAAGTAAGAGTGAAAAAATTTTCGATGTTAATTTGTGTATCAGATGACAACGTATATGGTTTTGTGCCAAGGTTTAATTTTGATAAAAACATAATAACAACGCGCATAAAAAGAACGACTGTCATATTAGTGATCTAGTACCCATAATACAAGCTCTGCTTAGTTTGGGACCAGATGACGGTGCGTGAATATGGGATATATATTATTATTTATACAAAAAGTCTGGAAACATTATACCTAACAACAATTACATAGGAAGTGAAAGATAATACTAATATCAGTAGGTACAGTGGTTATACTTATTAGTAGCATATCTATACTAATATTATAAAGAGGTAAAGTTTGTGTGTTTGTTTGTTTGTGTGATTGTGTGTTTGTGTGTTTGTGACGTTGTAGGGGGTAATCTCTGGATCTACTAAACCGATTTTAAAAATTCTTTCTGTGTTTGATAGTCCATTTATCGGGGAGTGTCATAGGCTATATAGTATCACGCTATGCTTAATAGGAATAGAGCAGTAATGAAATATGTTTATAAAAGAGACGCTTATAAACGTTTATTTTGCTTCTGCTGCTTAAACGTCTGGAGATATACTGAAATGATGTATTAGAGAATTGTACCTTTAAAAAAGTTTTACAATTAAGTCAACGACAGCATTTATCTATCTTCTAAGGTTGACTCACTACGACCTTTTTTATAATAATCAAATTTGATTTAAAGAAATGCATTGTTTGTAAAGGTATTTTGTGTATATGGTATTGACCCTTATCAAAATAAATACGTTAATCATTATATTTATTTAATTTTAAACAAAATTGACCTTTACAGCAATGAGATCCGATTATTAGTTTAAAAGATATCTCAGTTTTAAAATAATGCGCGAATAACGTAAAATATCTGTCTAACGCGATGTTAGTAGGTATAGATGAATTTTCTTAGTATCAACATTTTGGTTGGAGTAAGATTTTTTATTTTAATTTTAAATACCTGTCACCATAACAGCCCATTAATGTCCCACTGCAGGGACGGGCCTCCTCCGATGACGGAGGGATAATTGGCCTACTAATACCACGCTGGCCAGACGGATTGGTATAGGGTTTTATTTCAAGTTTTCCTTCTTTATATTTCGTAAAGGTAATATTCACGGATAGTCCCGTAGTCGGTTTTTACGACACCCATGAGATGAGATGAGGTGGTGACATATTGTATTCTTACAATTGTATTCTTTAAATACCTGTACTATAAATTAATTCTACCTCAAAAAGATCGCTTGGTCGGACTAAATTCGGAGGGCGGAGGACCCTGTTCTGTGGCGTTTGTTGGGAGAGGCATGATTTATTGATTAATATGTACCAGGTATTTTTAATCCACCGTACATGGATAATACTCTATACTAATATTATAAAGAGGTAAAGTTCGTGTGTTTGTGACGTTGTAGGGGGTAATCTCTGGATCTACTAAACCGATTTTTAAAATTATTTTTGTGTTAAATAGGCCATTTATCGGGGAGTGTCATAGGCTATATAGTATCACGCTATGACTAATAGGAGTGGAGCAGTAATGAAATATGTTTAAAAAAGTGACGCTTTTTTTCGCGGCCTAACGAAGTGGGCACGGGTCAGCTAGTATCCTTATAAAGATAACTATCCTTGATAAAACCAATTAACTGATTATAAGATCTAACCCGTACTATGTTTACCCTGTTTATCTTACTTAATGATCGATATCCACATACTCCAGACGCATTTTATCGATTAATCGTTAATAATCTTTATAGGACAAACCCTCGATCGATAATTTGTAACGATTAAACTTATTAAAATTCAGAGAAACTTTTACATAGATTATAGATATCTAAATCACGATAACCCGTTTGCTTTTGCAAATAAATATCTAATATTTAGATCAGCAGCAATGTTTGCGAGCTGGCTTGATTGTCTCTATGTAGATATCTTACTTGCAAGTATCATTGTTTTATAAAATATGAAAGCGCCAATTGCACCAATAAGCTGGAGCTCTAAAGGCAGCAACAAGTTTTTACTATTAAGACTGTGAAAGCGTTTTAAAATAAAATACACAATCAAAATAAAATTTCATAAACATCTTGTACTGAGGCGCGAGACGTCCTACTCAAAAAAAAAACAAAAAAACGATACAAGTGTTTCAGTTCATTATCTCCATTATTTTGAATTTTCTTTTTGTCCATACCTATTATTCATGTAAGTTAGTCATGTAAGTGTTAACTGAATCACTGATCAACATGAACCTTGTAACGGTTCGGTTCTGATCTTTTCTTAGCCTTATGTTTATGCAACTGTTGTGCAATTATACGTTGACAAAGACTTGTTAGTTGTTAAGCCCTATTTTGATAATGTTGTCGTTATGCTACACAGTACTAAACCTTTTAGGGTAAGAAGTCCTTTGAAGATTTCTGTCTAGTTTGTTCTTTAGTACAGAAATGTATTTATAACGAAAGTAGTAATAATTTAAGCTCATTAAAGAAAAACTTTGCTATTACTGGGTTGATACAAAGGTGGGCTATGTTTTCGATCGGTTACTTAAATGGTTGAAGTTTGAGGTAGCGTTAAATTTGTTATTTTTTAATTCAGTACTTGAATTATTGTATAAATCTCTACATTGAACGAGGATCTTATGACTGAAAAGTATAAAACATTTATTATGTTTATTTCCCATTGATATTAAATTTATAATATAGCATACAGACAGATGGCTTCAGTAATTATGGCGATACCTATTTTAACCATAAACGAAAATCCTTACTCGCCTTGTTAGAACTTCAAACGTGCGATTGCAGAACATTTTTTTTGTATTTCTTTTACCAATTTGTGTCACAAACAGAATAATATTTTATGGAGTTAGTTCACGTAGATATTAACGTCATTTAAACCTTATCTTCAGCTTCCTAATATCCTAATGCGTCACATCATCACGTGGCCTATTTAAAAACGTGATTTGTAGAAACGGGGTAAAGTAAGTAACCACGCTAAGCGCCTCGTGATCTGTGCTTTTGTTTTAAATGTAACTAACTATTCTACTGCAATGGTATACCAGTTAAATCTATGGTGTGTACGTGAACACGAAAACGGTTTGTATGTTTTTCCGTGCCTTAAACATACTAGATATAATTTTGTTGTTCGTGGTAAATAGTGTTCTTTTAGTTTCAATTTAACGGATACAAAGATCATCCAGATTTAGGACAATAATTTGTGGATCGCACAAAAATTGTCCTGCGTGGGAATCGAACCTCATGCACTGCAACCCGAACCGCTACCGCCGCGCTACCGAGGCATTTAAAATTTAAAGACAGATACTGTATTTCTTAGCAAATATTGTATGGTCAAAGTAAGGGTCGTAGCACATATATCAAAACGTAAAGTTTTGTTCGTTCAGTATTATTTGGCACACTAATCGGAATCGTAACGTAATCGGATTTTTGACGTTTGACACCGAGGAAATAGGCTTCGCCGATCACTTTACGTTTTGATATACAGGGTGTCCCAAAACTCGACGTCAACCCGAAACCAGGTGATAAGGCAAGTCACGCTGGTTATCAGATAAATATAAAAAAAATTCTAAGTTGCATGGTTGTTAAGTCATAGGCATTTGAATAAAATACGCAAAAATTCACACCCTGTGACAGTCTTTTCACTCCTGTTGTCACAAATCTTAACTTTTTCCAACTTTTTTTTTTGCTGTGTTACCCTGAATAATGCCTTCTTAAACTCTAATAAATATTTTAAAACCAGCTGGTTTAGTTTTCATATCAACAGGACTTATTTCTTAGAATAAAATTTATAATGAAATAAAGCCCAGTTTTAACTAACTGTAGTGAAAAAAAAATGTACTACGCGAGTTTGGCAAGTTATGCCAAAAGTTGGCGCATTTAGTATGGATTCCAAAATGGTATAATACTTGGTAAATTATTGCTGCTATCATGGACAAAAAAATACTTTTTAGTTAAATTTAGGAGCCGATTCCAGCGCTGAATAAGTTAAACGGCTAAGTAGTTGAGCCAGAAAGAGTCACCATATCAAGTGAAAACTAGTAGAAACTGTAGGTATTAGTTAAAAGTGCCAAAAAATACAGCCCATCGCAATTTTAAAAAGCCACGAATTACATTCATTACATGCATGCAAATTATGCATGTTCATGTTGCTGTCTTTTTTGAATGTTAAATCATCAGACCTAAACTTTTTTTAAAAAAAGCTAGTCATCTCAGTACCTCTTCAATATCTTATTTGAGAAATTTACTCGATGTTGGTAGTCCCCGGATACTAAGGTTTGTACTAGCTGTACTAACGTGGTACGGGTGTAATTTGTGTCTTTTTAAAATACGGGCTGTATTTTTTGGCACTTTTAACTAATACTACAGTTTCTACTACTTTTCACTTGATATGGTGACTCTTTCCTAACCCAACTACTTAGCCGTTTAACTTATTCAGCATTACAATCGGCTCCTAAATTTAACTAAAAAGTATTTTTTGTCCATGATAGCAGCAACAATTTACCAAGTATTATACCATTTTGGAATCCTTACTAAATGCGCCAACTTTTGGCATAACTTGCTAAACTCGCGTAGTACATTTTTTTTTCACTAAAGGCAGTTAAAACTAGGCTTCTTTTTCACTATAAATTTTATTCTAAGAAATAAGTCCTACTGATATGAAAACTAGACTAGCTGTTTTTAAAATATTTATTAGAGTTTAAAGAAGCATTATTCAGGGTAACACAGCAAAAAAAAAAGTTGGAAAAAGTTAAGATTTGTGACAACAGGAGTGAAAAGACTGTCACAGAGTGTGAATTTTTGCGTATTTTTTTCAAATGCCTATAACTTAACAACCATGCAACTTAGAATTTTTTTTATATTTTTCTGATAACCAGCGTGACTTGCCTTATCACCTGGTTTCGGGTTGACGTCGAGTTTTGGGACACCCTGTATGTGCTACGACCCTAAAACGTATTTAAAGAGAAGCTAGTTAAAACTTCATCCATTATTGATGTATCATTAGAGAGGCTAGAGCATTGTTTGTAATGAGTGAGAACCTGTCTCGGTAACTCGTGTATGTCATCAAAGACAATCCTTTTAAATATACAATATTATTGTTTCGTTTCCGGATCGTTAAGGATTATTATAACTGAGAAGGCACTCGTGAACATTTCGTATATTACATGTAATTGACTTAAATTGTTCAATTGTGACATTCACCTCTCTTCGACCTTAATGATGTGTTAAAAAACTGTCAAGTCTGTCAAGACTGTGGGTAAATATATCGACAAACACGCATTTATTTACTTTAGAAACTAATTTAAAGAAATATAGAAAGGAATTTTAATAGCTTGAAACATTTTACTCAGAATCTAAATTTATCTTTAATATCTTTACAATTAAAGAATCTCTCTTAACAACGATAAACAGGCTGTGTTTCTTTTCCAATTACAAGAATAAGCCTATGCGATACATCGCGTCCGCACCGGTCTTAGATATTTCTACTTAGATTTTTTGTTCTCCGATAATTTCATGCTCATCCTAAAGCATTTCTTTTTTGTACCTTCGTTTATATATTTTATTTTAAGATCTTTAGAGCACCGCGTCTTTACTAATAATATAACATTGTTATAAGTTGACAGCTATTCTTTTTACAGCACAAGCAATTTTATTGCAATTTATCCATTTTTTTGTAGGACTTGACGACCAATCTCATAGCTATTACGTAGCTAAAGATCTGTTTGGTTAACTTGCCCTCTTATTACACGTCGAAACCGTCTCATCACGTCTGCCCCTGATGTGCCGAGAATGTAATAAAGTCACTGACATTTAGCTCTAAAGATCCATAACACTGAAGACGGAGACCGATATGTGTCAGCTGAGTTGTGGTGTTTGTAAAACGAAGGTTCATTGCGGGTTCTTTTCGTTTCATTATTGAAAGTATTTTTAGCGATGTTATTAGTATTAACTGATTGTCAATATCAACATCATCTCTAGTGTCTTTTTTTATTTAGGTACGTATAGAACCATGGTAGAAACACGTTTTGTAAAAGATCTTGTAATGCTTTTCTCATTTTAGTCGACTGTAATATCCTTATCCGCAGACGTTTAATTAATTTATAACTAAATCTGAACCAAGCTAGAAATTCTTAATTAAAAGATATGTGTATGAATAACTTTATATGCATTCGTTACTTTGTTTAACAGAAGAAGCGATGTAGAAGCGGTACAATTAATACACAACTGCAAATATACACTCTTACAAAATTGGTTCGAGTTACGTGTGGCCCGAGGCGTAGTGAGCGCCTTGTGAAATTGAAAATATAATTAACACGGACCGCGAACTACTTCATTATAAAATTGAACTGTCTTTTAAACGCCTACTGCATAAATTTTATTAATATTGCGTTGCTTGTGAAGCCGTGTAACAAGCTTGTTCGATTTCACAGATACGTACCGGTGCATATATTCAATTACTTCACGACGAGCGTGTAGCTTTTCACTACTTTACAATAGATCTAGTAACTAAATTAACATAAAAAACTGGTAGTCAGTAAAAAAAATATTAGTACATTTACGTAACAGCAACACTGTAAAAACATACAAAACTGCATCCTATAAAAATCAGACTGGGAGAGTCTGACTGAAGTTAATTTCATCGTCATGCCAATTAACATACGCAGAATTTTTTTTCAATCTTCCAATTCTCGGAAATTAATATCTGCTTAACAGAAGTCTCTTGTCAACTTTACGTCTTCTTGTTATTGTTTTAATACTAATTTTAAGTATTCTTAGTCCTATACAGAAAGTACCTACAGAAAATTTACTAAATTATTTTATTTATTACTGTTCCAAGCGACTACAGTTACAATGATGTTCCACAGCAATTAGTTACATCGAAATGCAAATGTCACCTTTGGTCACGCGATGTGCTCATTGACTCTTTATATTACGAAAACTGGATAATATTATTCATATTGACATATTATAACTATCACGTAAAGCTAATTTAACTGTTCGATTTACAAACAAAACAAGTTAAACTTAATGTGGACAGCTTTATGATAATGACCTTCATAATTAATATTAGATCCCAGAATGTATGTTAAGTTATTCTAACCTTCTGCTGTTTTGTAATGTCTATTTTGTCCATTAATGAGGTCGTTCGATGTAGGGATTTCTTTTTTAACATTTACTTGTGCGGTTTGCAAATGACTTATGTGATAGCATAGCCTATGCTAGTTTATAATTTGTCCCTATGCTGCATAGGGACAAATTATAAACTGCGGGTATTAATAATGTCGGAAATACTGGCCCGAGTAACACAACTAGCAAATACACAGGCACTTGATTTAAAAAATTTCGTTACTAAAAATCGTTTAGGTAACGATATTTGTTTCCCACTAGTCGTAAAATCCAAACATGAGTATGTAATGAGAGTATTGATAAGTATATCTCAGATTAGCCATATCTACTATGCGTTTCAAATAAGAATAGGACTGTCAAAGCGCTATCTTGTTTCGCATTTCTAACGAACTTCATGAATGTCATGTACGGTAGAAAAAAAATAAACACCAAATTTTATTAATTTTTACTTCAATATGTAATATAAATTTTTAAATAAATTAAATTTTAATTGGAATTCAATTCATTCGCACCACTTATGGCATCATAGCTACGTTCTTCATCCGAATCAGATTCTATGTGAAACAAACTGCAAAATTTTCAATAAAACCGGTTTTTTTTCGTAAGGTTTTTTATGTTATTGTTTCAATGTAACAAACAAATAAAACGGTAAAAAACGAAGAAACATTTTTTCGTTGAATAAAACAATCTGTTTCTTTCGGAATTTTCAACGCTAAACATTTTTATTTAAATTATTTTACGAATTTTTTTGTTGGTCGTACTAAAATGACAGTTGCCACATGAAGTTGGCAGCAAGTGCGATCCTATTCTTATTTGAAACGCATAGTACATGTTTTTTTTGTTCTCTAAAACTTTAATTAAACAATCGAAATTAATGCTACATAAATTCCTACAAAAATAAATAGCCGTTATCTAAAACAGTAGGTACAGTGCTTTACTACGAAAAGAAATCAAGTTATAAATCCGATGCTTGCTACTTAAAGCAACGTGTTATAGGTACGAAAGCACACATTATGTATCTGGTTGTCCAGTTAGCTATGTTCATGTAGGTCACGCATAATAGGCGATGTGAAGCCATGACTCCAACGCCGGGGTTGTTACCAGCCTTGTCCAAGATTGAACTACTTTTTTCATCAAACGAGATGAGGACGAGGTGATCGGACAAGTTATACGATTTAAGTGTAGGCGTTTTATAATTGTGTAAGTACATTGCGTAACGTGAATGTGCAACTGATTGAACGTACATAGGTTATAATTGAATGTATTGAAAAATTATGTGAAAATTATTGCAGCGTGTCCCTCGTTAACTAACAATGGATGCCTAATATTATTGCTTTATGATTGATGTATTGAATATGACGGAATATGTTTTGAAAGCTGTCATATTGGGCATAATTGAAAACTGTTTAGCTGAAAGAGTTTGTGCAATAAAACTTATGTGAAATGAACATAATATGTATGACTATCTTAATTTCGACGTGTTCTCTTATTTAAGAAAGTAGGTATATATTTTCCTGGTTTTGTTCCTTGGCTACAATTCTATATTTATGGTTCGACAGATAATAATTATAGCATCTTCACTAAATTGTAATCAATCAGAGATGCGGGAATTTAGGACACCTATCTCATATTACGTTTAACCTAATCTACTATTGTCTTATACACTTGTAACCACATAAATTAAAAGGTCACGTTATTGAACGAACGTAAACTGGTGCTCTTATTGAGTTAATGAACTTTATAGATGTGGCTTTGAACTAATAGAATGTGATTGACGTGCGACCGTTGTCACTGCTTCTGTCGCCGGATCACGACCAAGGCCGTTAATCTAACCACTACACCTAAGTGTTGCGTACATGCTTTAATCATAGAGATGTTCCTACCTTGTAGTAAGGCTGCATATTAGACTTCTAAAAAATCCTGTCCATGTATCCCTATCCAAGCAATAGCTGCTTTTGAATCGGTTTTGGCAATATTAGTGGGTAGAAACAGTAAAAAAAATATGTTGCGTATTTGCGTAACCATACCTGTTTCTCGTATGCAGGGTTTTTGTATAATACGTTATCGCAAGAGATTAAAAACGGTATTACCTATGTGTTGAATACAGTAAAAGTTTCTGCATGGCTGTAGAAAGCTCGTCATACTAATAGAAAATTTATTACGTCCCCTTTAGCAACAGGAAAAATAAAAATATTTACCACTGACATTTTATATCAAAATAGTTATATACGCGTTTACTCAGTTTCAAAATAATTTTATAATTCTCCGCTTTGTCTCGATTGGGGTCACGAGGTTTGCGGTTTCACCCAATCCATCTTAAATACTCACGCATCGCAACTGTCTGTCTCGCTTGTTGATTTTAGAGTCCGGTTTTTATGTTGCTATAAACCACGTGCGATATTTTTGTGTTGAGCTTTGAAGATGTTATGTGTTAAGTCGCGTATCATTAAGTTTCCAACACATATTTACGATACAACTTTCCTTTTCTTCATATTAGATAATTATCACACATAAAGAACAATGTACGTAAATCCAGACTTGTAATAATCGTTTGTGGGACATACAAATAAGTCTTCTCTCGGAATGACGACCCAGTTTTCAATAACCGTACATTGTAACGATTGTAAAATAGTCTACTCTTGGAATATAGTCTGAAATGTATTCAGGTTTTGGTAATAGAAAGGAAGGAGCTTTATTTGTATTACCTGACATTAGGCGATCAGCCATAGATTGTTTTTTAACGTAAGAAACCTGTGAAGGCCGACCAAATTTCCTCTTCGCGAGCATGTGAGTAGATTCATCAATGACCGAAGGCTACAAAGTATATACCAACATTCATGCAATTCTTTCATCCTTGTGGGAAACCCAGTGAAAGTCCAGGATACTCAAAAAATAAAATAATAACCTGTACCTAAACTAATTAATTATTCAATAAACCAGGCAATAACCGAACATAAAAGATTATAAAACTAAACCTGCGCACAATGATGACGAAACATTAAAACTCCAGTGAGTTGTTACGTATAACTATCTCAGATATAATGATAGCTTATAAGACGTAGCGTAAACTAGGTAGCGATTGTTACTTGTTAATATTTAATAGCACCATCGGCATTGGTGTCAGGCTCGCTAGAGAATGGAAGGTTGTTGATCGACACACCTTACCTACCGCTGTGGACGTGCAATTTACACCGGCACTGCATTCCAGCCCTTACAATCTCAATGTACAAATAACAAGACATCAACCTATAATCCCTTATCACCTTATTCCTTTGCAATAAGGCACATTTTTTAAAGTAAATATTGTTTCATCTGTTGCAGTTCATTCGACTTAAATAGCCTATACTACATTAATCTACATGTTTTAACTTATTCGATTAACCTTTTACGTGTATAGAATTGATCTTGTTTTTATTTTACATTAGATAGATGGTAATTATAGATGATAACCTTGTGATTTTACTCTAAATAAAGTCATCTTGTTTTAATTGACTCTTAAAGTTATTGCTTGTATAAAACTAGATTATTTTTTAATGTTACTTACATTTTCCTTTTTATTTGTTAATAAGCTCTAATTGAAACGTTTGGAGAAGGCCTATGTCCAGCAGTGGGCGTCTATAGACTGATATGATGATGATGAGCTCTAATTTATTTCTTCCTTTACCAATTAACGTGAGCTACTGTGTTGCATTTTTATGTTTCTAGGATTAACTCTAGCGACATAGTTGTTACTAGCGTAGTAACCAATCGTATCAATAAAATTAACGTCCATTACTAAATGTCAATAAATATTAATTAAGTACATTATTTAGTAAGGTTGTCCGTTAGAATCCTGATGCTTTTATTTCTCTATTTTTTAATCGATTTCTGCAAATATCAGTTGATCAATATGTTTGTTTGAAGTTATATAGATATAAGATTAAACATGTTTACTACATTTAAGTGGATTTAGATGTTCATTTCAGGACAATGGATCGGGTCTAGACAGTATACACCTACTCCCTTCTTGCATACGTGATATTGATTGATAAATCGACAGCTGCCGTAGCATAGAGGTTACCGTATGAATATAAAGTACAATCCTATGACAATTATTTGTACGATCTGCATTTGATTACGCTGATCCTCGATGTCTATTAATGAATAGAAGTGTCATTCAGGAAATGTAAGAATATAAACGTTTTTTACGAGTTTCTACATATTAACCTTACTGAGATCCCTTTTCTTGATAGAGTTTGCAGGTGTTCTAGCAAAATAATGCTCATTTAGAATTGCCTCAGAGATCTAATACTAAACGTTAAATCGAGTCATTAAAACACAACACTCGCATCTGTTCGATTCACGAAGTTATTTAGATTTAATGTAATCCTAAAGGGCTAAGGCGTGGTACTTTGGACTCGTAAATATATCTGTAGTCGCAGCAGGTCACCTCTTAGGTGTTTAGTTCTCGAGTTTGCATATTTATTGCATTCAATACCCAAGTCGCTTCTATTGTAACTTAGTTTGAACATATACGCTCTAAATCATCTTTCATCTGTGGGATTTTACGTTTCCTTGTTTCCCACTACAATTTACAACAAGTCATTTCTCTCTTATACTTTGTGTGAAAGCCAAAATACATATTGTGTATCTAAAGTTCTATTTCTCGATACAATATTTATGTGCGGACCATTAGTGTCTGTGTTCCTTGAATAATTTAAATAACCGCATTCTCTCATTTGACCTTCATAACGCTGGCGCTGTTATAACTCTGTAGGTACCGCCCGCTTTAATCATAATGTGTATAACTGTACATATTGTAAATGTTAACAATCAAATCCATTCTGTGTACAACAGTTATCTCTAGTTAACTATACAGTACAAAGGAATCAGTAATTTGCAACATTTGTTGATTATAATAATTGCATTCGAACACCACCTGTTTATACGAAATCCGCGTGGGAATCGGCAAGCTCTTGCGCTGAGTTACAGTTGCGTAAAGCGAACGGCGCAGGCTCACCAAACAACGACGAGCCAACCGAATAATGTTTCGAAAACTGTTGCGAGTGCTCGTTATTGCTTTGTTACTGGAATATGTTATTTTAATTTAATTATTGTTTACGTATATCATAATGGGTAGAGATTTCAATTTATTCTTTGTCTTGTAATTATGTATTTATGAGGTACTGAATGCCCAAGTAAGTTTACTTTGAATGTCTTACTACGCATTAGATTTCGTAAAATAGAATTTCGCAAAATAGAAAACCTTGTCGACTACCATAACATTACGACCTGGTGGTCGTAATGTCGATAACACTACAAAACAAATAAATACCAAACAATCAGAAAGCTCAACTAGTAACACGCATACGGAAATGTATAAAACTTAAAGGAAAGTGTAAAACTTTATACAAATCGACTCTTGTGTATTCAATATGAAAGTTACGATAGTTTTCTATTTCATGTCATTACGAGCATTGACTAAAGTCAGAAGCTTTATTTGCTTCATACTCTACACACAGTTAAAGTAAACAACGCTAGCTAGCCTCGTAAACGCTTCCGTTGCTCATTTCAACCATTGTTTGCACAAATAGGTGACAAACAACGAATGAATGCCACCTCCGTAAACGCTTTTCACTGTCCCTCGATTGTCGTTAATTTAAAAGTCTTTCAAACCATTGTAAAAGTGAAATCTTAAACGGTTAGCGACTCTCAATAGCGAATGATCCATTTTCACACCGGTTTACATTGAACTTGAAAAGAATACATTTTTCTTTGAATTATTCAAAAGTAAGTAGAATTATGACAAAAATATTTTGAAGGCTTGCTAAAAACCAATGTTTTGTGTGACCTTTGTAATAGTTCTTCATAATATGTTAAAATATTCATTATATATGTACGACAACCTCGTAACTTACATTTATCAATTAATCCTATGAATTGTTAGATTACTAATAAGTTTTATTTAGCGTTTAAGAGATTTTATTTTACAATTAAATATATACTAATAATTATAGTAAAACTCTTAAACGCTATGAATTAATTAACATAAAACGAATTATGTACGAAATTAGACTCAGTATAATTAAAATACCTACTTCGATAGAGTTATTGCCGATTGATTTTTAAATTAAAAAACTGTTATAACATAATACGAACTAAGATTAAGATTACTTGGTTAAGTATGTAATCTAGATTGTATTTTTAATGTTATTCAAAACTTTTTGTTAACCATGTCTTCAGGCCACGTAAAAGGTAGCGAGATCAGCTAGAAAAGTCACAGATATACTGGCCTACACTGACCATTAACCGAAACATGTAGAAATCACAGAAAGAGGCCCTTTTACGGTAATAAAGTCGCATTAGTAATTCATTTTTGTCTAGTCCCGAACTCATTTTCGCTGAAAGCTTATGCCCCTTGTTACTAGACAATTTAATTTTAAACTAAGGTACAGTACCCGGCCGTAAATATTGCACATCGACCTGTGGAAAGAGACAATCTGTCAAATTCGGCTACGTAGAGCGTCATCTCTGCATGCATGCGTATGCAACCTTAAAGAAGTAGTTTGTGGTGTCTACAAAATACATCTAATGCTACGAATAGCGCTATTTAATCCCATGAATATCGTAAAAGATGCTTAAGTGCAAAATATACGAATGTGAAATTCTGTACTACCAGCCTACTTAGCGTAATATGTCGTTTAAAGATTCACAGTGAAAATGATCAATATGTCCTCATTTCCTTGATATAAAACGTAACCTGTATTTCGTTTCTACGTATCGCTTTTATAAACCGAGGAAAACAAAGTAAAATACGTAACATAATCGAAGTAATAGTTATGTGTCGAGTAATAAACCCTGTATTGACCCAGTAAGAGTTCAAATGTTACCGACTCATGCCGTTACAAGGATGTCGTGCGCGGCGACAAAGGGAATAAACTTTAAACTATGGGAATGTAATAAAATTCTATTTATATCGTAGAAGTTCTTATCACTAAAAGTTAATATCCTTTAAAGGTATAGGAAAAGTAATCTTGTTGTTCATAGAAATAACCCTGGTTCATGCCTTTAGGAATTACAAGTATAGTAGGTATCATAATGCATCAAATAATTAGGGAAATCTTTACTGTATCAAAACAATTATTAATGTTTTTTTTATCTATCTTAATAACTATACCCCTTCCAGCGTAAGTTTAGCTTTTTGACAGTTCACGTCCATAAAGTTTCGTAATACTTCGGTTTATTTTTCGAACAAATTATATCGTATTTCATGGACGTACCCATGTTTTTTTCAGTTACCATGGTTACTTAGTGATGGACACTCATAACGATTAGCACCATTATGAAACAAATTACAAATAATCGGTAGAAATAAATGCTATGAATAAACCTGAACTCTTCATAATACGTTTATAAAATGTAATATGATATTTTAGATTAGCTTTAACCCGCGAATGTGTCACGATAAATTATGTATTTTAAATAATACCTAATCTAACTATAATTTTATCATTTTAAGCTATAGGCTAATTCTCTTAACATAGAAGAAAAAAACAATAATAAAATGATAATGTAAGTTGATGTAAGGATCCAAATGTGTAAAATAAAGTAATTTGAAAAATCGCGAAATCGCTTACAATCGAATGGCATTACATTCGAGATACTGCTGAACGTCACTAACGTCAATCTGTCAAATGTCGTTAAATATAGTGGAAAGGGTATAATCACGTTATAATTGATTGATAAAACATTTACAACCTCCATTTATAAAATGATTGGTTTCTGGTTAGGTTTCATCACCGTATCTACTTGCTTGATTGATATCTTATTGCCTAGTTATATCTAACACGATCAGAGTAATAGCTTGTATACATATAAATTTATTTACAACGTTGATCAGCGATCATTAAGTCTATAAAGTTGGATAATTAAACTAGTTATTACAGTCTGCTTCCTATTTGATATGAATACATCTTGTTGTTAGTCGTCCAACATTGCTCGCGGACATTGCCAGCTTTTTTTTTATTTTCTCGGCCGTACTGAGCTTAGTCTCATATATTACAATCAGTGCGTGCACTTACAAAGTTGCACAATTGCAACGTTTATGTATATGATGTTCATAGTTGTTATCTATATTCTAATAATTAACGCGTTCTATGACCTAAACAATCATTCTAATAAATATAATAATATTGTTGAGGTTCATTACCCAATTGCCTTACGTCACAGGATCAGAGGACATAGCGTTTTTGCTATTCACATGTTATCATTATAAATTCATTTAGATCTTACCAAAACATTGTATTAATATCAAAGCTTTGACATTCGGTAAGTTGCAGAGAAGATTTACCCAAATTGATCTAAATCCTCCTCTTTGATGAACTCGTAAAACCAGGCTTTTTAGATTTCTACTACTACTATTTAACATCACATGAGCGTAATAATAACTAAAAACAGTTTAAACAAAATAGATGGTCGTTACAAATATTAATGTATTTAAATTGGTACATTTAATCATCATACCAATAAAAATTGATATCTCTCATACTAAATCTATAATTAATGTTTAATATGCAAGGACAGTTTTTTTCTATGTACGAAATATTTCTGACCTTGTCTTATTTATATTTTGCTAGACAAGTAACTGTATTAAACTAAACAATAGGTGTCTTAATTAGTCGTAAAACGTTTGGTTCTCAATATGTGCGACATGTTTACACATATTCTATATATTTTAACGTATGACCATTAGAAACGGTTAATAAAGATTCCTACAAGTACAATACCGAAATAAACTCGCACTATGTCAATGAGCATATTGTTATACCGTGGGATAACGCCGCTTTAATTACCACAACACAGGTATTTTTTGCACAGATTGAAAATATAAACCATGATGTATTTGGATTGTTTTATGCAGTTCTTTGTTCATTGCTTTTATTACTAGTGTGTATAACATCTCTATCCATCGTGTAACATAACAAACCAGAGCGAGAGAGAGAAAAGTGTGTGTCAGTGGGCGCAGGTGAACGGCCGGCATACATTTGCTTATCAGCCGGCGACCGGTAGTGACGTCCCTACGCACCTGTCGATTGCCACACATGCTGTGTTATAGTGACCCCATGGCAAGAAATTTCCGGTTACAAGCTAATTTATGTCCTTGTTCTAACTGTACATTATTTTCAATGACCTTTATTAAATGTAATACAAGAAATATTTAGAATATCCCGTTAAAATGCCCTTATTTAAAAACGTAGTATTCGTATTTATGTTTAATAGACAGTCGAATTAAATCTGCCGACAGATAAACGATAATAGAAAATGTCATCGATATCGATAAAATATTGGTTGAACAGTGTTGTTATAATAGGAGTTTTGTCATACCGAGACGATTAAATATAATTGAATCTGCCGAGTAGCAAGTTCGAACCAATCTAACCTCTCACGAAGTTGGACTCGATTCTGTACCGCAACACCAGTATCGTCTCATTCGTTCATGGATTTACCAACAAAATATTATGATTATACGATTGCAAAATCGAGATAACATCAGTATCGTTTATAAGAATTCCAAATGTCAGATTGTATATAATGTTGAATAATGAGAATTTCAGTGATGGCCTTGTCACAATAATCCGACGTATCGTCGTTACGTGGATTAATTTAAATTGAAGTATTTTTCTTCTTCATTCTATAATTGTCATGTAATCGTCGTGTTCTAATTGTACTGAGAATCGATAAGTAAACTGGTTCTTTTCATTTCAGGTACGTACAGACGGATAAGTGCTCACAGTTAATTGGATCTGGGTATGTACACCAACCGTTTTAATAATGACGGTCCTACGTATAAAATGTCTGCGAACTTTTACTGATTACAAACCAGTACAGACTGTATGACGTCAATGGTAAACATTTGATATAGAATTAACTATAGATAGATTATGAATACAGACATTAGTATAAACTCAGAAATATTAAGTAAAGTATTTCTCTTGATAGTAGAAATATATATAATAGTAACCTAAGTAACTATGTTGCTGTAGATTATATGATATCGCTACTTTTAAATACAGGTAGGTACTAGTAGATCTTTCGGTATCTAGTTCACTCAAAGAACAGGTCTTCGGCCATGAGGTCACGTCCCTTCGGCGCTCAGTTTGAACTAATTTCCGTTGAAGTCTAGAGGTTTATGAAAGGCATACCTAATATCTTATATATTATTCTTAATATTAATATCTTATAATAAATCTTCTGCAATCTCCACTTCTGCTTTCGTAGTAAGAATCATGTCTTAATTTATGCAAAGATAATGATTGAAAATTCTGTCAAATTCATAAACCACTCTCTTATATTGCTATTTTTAAAATTATAGTACCTACTTACATTTATTAAATTATTATTGCTTAAAGTGAAAGTATACAAGAGTTAATATGAACTGTTCTCTGTAAACTTCTTTTGTAAAAAGGATAAGATATCTTTCAGTGTCCTATGCCTGTCCTGCTAAAGTGAAACACACGTTTCACGTTGATTTAAAATTGACTGAATCTCTAATCAGGAAATATAAGATCCATTATATCTAAAAAACTACACAAAATACAAACTGTAATATAAGAGAAATTTACTACAACCTTCATAAAAAATTATAGACTTAATAATAACAATGTCGATTTAGATTGATATATTGTTTTGTAACCGTCCACACAAGCAACGGTAATTTACCAAATCCACCATCGTGTATGTCACAATACTTGTCAAGGACATCTGTGTAGTGCAGTTGACATTGTTTATTGTTTACGCCTTCATTTGTCCGCTTGTTGCCCAATGACGTATAGTATGAGTGGTTGCACAAACCTAACGCCTGGGAATATATACGCCTGGATAATTGTCAATTGTTTTCTAAGAATGCTGCATTCACTCTTGTCTCAAGTAAGTCATCGAACGCCATTGCGAATATCTTTGTACTTATCTTAACAAGGAGGTATTGTTATCCACATTTTTTGTTTCCTACGTGGAAAGGTTTATATTGTACTATCCTGCATAGCTCGATGGGAAAGACTACGTATTTGGGCTTATATGAAATCGCTAGGAAGTGCTTTGTCACTATATTGGCGTCCATTATACCTATAGATGAAGATTGAACAGTGACCGTGAAATCACTTGTAGCCTTGTTAATCTAAATTGGTAAATAAGTTTGTAGTCAATTCAACCTAATAGTCTGTCTATATACTAGTTGTTGAAACAAATATTTAATCTGCTTAAAACATTGTTTGTATTTGAATTGTCAATTTCGCAGTCTCTAAACTTGTTAATCATAAAATGTTAAATAACTTTATGTCATTGGTCAATACGAAGTTGACGTTTTATTTGATCACTGTAAAGAATTAATTAAACAATATGTAGGTACAACTTTATTAATAACTTCCATATCATTGTTGTCGTGTTAAATTTCCGTGTAGATAAAAGCTCATTGGTCACGAGCGTTGTGGTTAGCCAAAATATTATCCCGCTTAATTGTGACGACGAGGCATGAGAATTATATTTTGTTTGTTATTATAATGATGCCTTTACTGTATGTATGGAAAAAATGTTCTAATTCTGAATATTAACTTAAAAACTGAAACTAATCGTTTGTGAAGTTTGGCACCCACAGGACAGGCTCGCCTAGTGTAGGGCCATGGATATAACTAACATGTATGCTAATTTGGAAATAAATTATTTTATTTTTATTAATCTAAACTTACACAAATGACACCTAGGGTTAATACAACCTTTTGTGAATCACACAAATTATCATCTTACATAGAATTCGTATCCCGATCTCAAGTACAGCAATCGCAAATATGACAGATTTTTCACCGAGGCAGTAATTATGAGATGAGTTCTCTAGTGAAATCCGGAATTATGAGCTGCATCGCCTTAGACACTTATAAAATGTTACTTAAAGGAACATTCAAGTCCTATTACGTCTATCTAAATTGAATCGTGTTTATTACTTAATTGACTAATAAAACGTCTGGGACCACACAAAGTATGATTTTCTAGTGCCGTCCAATAATGTACAAGTCAAGTTTTATTACTAATTAAATATAGATTCATACTTAATTAGGGCGCCTTCAAATTTGCCGCTAAGTGTCGCTAGGTTTGAGAATGGTAGTGTTGTGTTTTAGTTTTACGATGGACTCAGACGAAAATACACTGCTCGTAGTGTTACTATTAAAAAGAAAAAGTATTCTAAACAACACTAGTCGATCGATGAACGAATGCGGAGACGCAGCGCGGGCGTAGCGCTGCAGTCGCGCGTTTTTTATCTCTATGAATTTACAAAACAGCGCGACCGCAGCGCTGCAGTCGCGCTGCCTCCGCGCGACACTTAGCGGCAAATTTGAAGGCGCCCTTAGAGCTGGTATATTTATTTTATACTCTTCTTCATCATCATCTCAGTCAATCGACGTCCACTGCTGAACATAGGCCTCCTCCAAGTATTGCCACCTTGCGCGGTCCTTTGCCTCCCTCATACATCGGCTTCCAGATATATCCATACTCTTCTTACTCCTAATTTATTTCTAAAGACAACCCACAAAAACACTTGTTGTACCTGAACATGGCTTTTCGTCTAAAACATATCTAAACATTATTTTTAAATACAATTTTGTATTCAAAGAGAATTAAGGTACAGTACCCGGCCGTTTATATTGCACATCGACCTGGAAAGATACAATCGGTCAATTTCGGCTTCGTAGAGAGTCATCTCTGTCACACACTATCAAATCTTAATAAATTGTAACTATAATAATATATCACGTCTTCTTCTCTCACGTATACAATACGTTACACTAGAGTACCGACTGTACCTACATATTATTATGTCTAAGCTTATACGTATTTAGACTACAAGACATTTTCGTTGCCACTATTGTATCACTGACCATATTATTGCTAATAGATTCACACACGTATATTTGTATTAGAGCCTTAATTAGCATTATTTCCTTATACAGACTACACCGGTCTCATGTGACGTAAGTTTTTTATCTGTAACTGTTATATTATTTATAAGATTATTACATTATGATGTATATGAAGTCGTTACGTGACTGACATATTCATGTGAATTGACTTCGTAATTAATAATAATCCTATATAGCAATAAAATCTATTATAATGTTTTACTCTTAGAACTTTGTTTACTTCCGAGTATTTTATAGCTACTTGTAAAAAATTGCTGTCGATTATCTAATATTTTTTGCTCACGTTGATAAGACAAGCCATAAAAATCCCTGTTTTTTGGGACTAAAGGCACTAAGATTATTAGAATCTCTGTTCTAGTTACCTTAATAGCATTTAATGTGTAAGTAATTATGTGTAAATTTTTAATTTATTATTGCCATTTATAAACAACGACGCTCACTGTTTTAAAACAAGTTAAGTTAAGATTCGTAATTGAAATTGCAAAATATATTCTCAACAACTATAATTTCTATCATAACACGTCTAGCTTCTCCTTGCACTGCAGCTAAGCCCCGAAGCGCTCAGTACATTGTATGTATTTACACACCACCGCTGCAATACGCCCTCGGTTACAAGCATTTACAAGTCGGACCGCCTTATTAATATAATTTAATTGCTGGGAATTCAATAACTTGGAGAATAAAAGAAACGAAATACAAACACCTTCGGGGCTCCTTCAGGTATCATTAGTTTAGTATGTTATTGCTGCAGACATCTAGGCTTAAGTCTTGAAACCATTACCTCATTATTGAAAAATAAATCGATATTGATTTATAATATTAACTGTATCTAAATCAAAATATACTTACAAGAAATTTAAAAGACCTACCAGACCTAGAGTCTAGTCTCTTTCGATCTAAAATAAATTCAGTTATAGACTGTCTTTCGTTCTATATTCTCCTTACGGTCATTTCTAATAATGAAAGGTCAATTGGCGTATATAAGCCTAAAGCATAGTATCACATACGTCACAGAGCACGTACACACATATTTTGACTCTTACTTTACTCGGCGTAACTCAAATCTCATTCCGGTATTGACGTAACGGAGCTGAAGTAATAAAATTTGACGAAATCCTCTCTTATGCCCGATTTACACATCGACAAGTACAGTAGCGAGTTAAGTAGTATTTTAAGATTAAGTTGATTTAAATAGATCTCCATCCTATTTTTTGGCTAGTTAAGTACGAAGTAGCCCCCTCTCTCGCGTTTCGCCAACTTAACTTGCCAAAAAATAGGATGGGGATTAAATCATCTTAATCAGCAACTTACTACTTAACTCGCCACTGTACTTGTCGATGTGTAAATCGGGCTTTAATGATATTATGTCGTTTGGCCAGCGCGGTATTATAATTTCTCGTAGTAGGTATATTGTTGGGGCTGAGTATTACAATATCTCCATACGTTTTAACCGCAAGGTGTAGGTACAGGCGGTAATGATAGTATTGCATGTGTGAATAACCATGAAACGACGTATGTTTTTTGAACAGCCTTGAAACATTCTATGTATTGACGTAGAGCAATGTCAGGATGTCACGCAATGACCTTGAATATAGACTAAATTCGTCAACACTTTGTAGGAACTAAGTCGATAATTTAATGTACTTTAGCGTGATACCCATGACTAATATACCCAGTTTGTGTGGAGGCGAAATTCCCTGATTGTAAAGCTTGGTTCGTAATATATCTACCTATAGGTATGAAGGTCCTATATACCCTGGTATATTATGCTAAATTTAAGTTCCTACTATAGCTTAACTTTTATATCACAAATGGTACATTACTTTTATTTCTTATTTTCGACAATTGGGGTCAAAAATATAAAGATGTTATAAAAGGAATTTATCTTATTTGGGAAGAATTTGCGTGGTCGTTTACTTACGTGCATAGATGTATTCTTACAATTTAGGTACACGTGCATTGGGTTTCAATAAAAAGGTATTGTAATAAAAAGTGCTCAAGGCAAGCCACATATATTTCTCGTTTCAATATAATCGAGCAGACAAGTTCACGATTTCTTTAAATAATGCGATTCGGTAAATACAATTCCCCCCTAAACTGTAGCTAAAACCACTTGGAAGCATTTATGTGAACTGTGTTTAGATGGAAGGGTACACAAGCTTGTGGAATGAGACTTCACAACTTTTGTCTAGGGTAGGCAGTCAGCGGCTTGTCTGTGATCTGGCATAAATGACGTCGTTAATGGAGCCCTGCTTGTCCAGTACCTTGAAGAAAACAAAAGTTAGTTAAACTTCCTAGATTGAAAGTGAAAGTATTTCAAGTAATATCATAATATCCTTTGGATATACGCTTTATTAATTTAATGTGAAGCGGAGGTAGTTCCGTGAAGCTTTTGTTTTATTGTCCTACGCTTATTAGTAGAAATGTTCCACCGGAATATGTATTACGTAATCCCAAGGATTGCTTTACTTCTCCGAATAAGAGTAAACCATATAAAAATACAATTATGCAATAAAGAAACATTTTAGAAGGTATTTTTAGGAATACTACTGATATATTTTTTAATACAGCAATTTTTCTTTTGCTGTAGGTATTCGTATTATATTTAACAATTTTTTTTCCTACGTGTACCCACCACAGTTTTACATGCAAGCTATATTTCAAATTAAAAAGGTATACATCTGAAACGTATTTAATTACCTGCGCAATAAATCTATGGTCCGATTTAGGTCTTACGATATTCAATTATAGGCATGCATATTAAAAGAGGCTCGAATAATTTCAATTGAGATGTTTTTTTATGGACAGGTTACGCACTGGGGATCATGATATCAACAAACTTAAATTTAACGGAAACAAACAACGAAAAAAATAATCAAAATTATATAATAAGGTAAATAAAAAAATATCGTGTCAAGTATTATCTTTGCATTTACAGGGTTTTAGGTCGCTTTGTGGTCTCTGTTACAAAAATGTGCAGACAAACATGCACACGCACTTACTCGTAGGTACATGAAGAACTTATACTATCAAGAAATACAATAATTATATAATGATAACATTAGAAACTCAAAGTATATAAATGAAATATAAAATGAGTTTATAATAACTAACTCAGCTATATTCAAAGTGTTTGAATAATTTTCTTACAATTTTCGGTCCACAACTTGATAAAACTTGAAAATTGGGACGCGGCCATAGTTAAAGTTTATACATTTTGTATAGAGAATTTTGTTCCAATTTTGGTAAAGACTTTTGATGTTTAAATTCCAGTTTTGTTGCCCAATTTAGAATTAATTTTGGTACATTTTTATTTTCTGTGAACTTCTTACATACTCGTATAAAATCGTAATGAATTTATCGTTTTACAATTTTTGTTAAGTATAAATTGAAAAAGCGGGTTGTTAAGTTTCTAGTAAGAAAACGGTTAATATCTTATAAAGAATTTTAAAATACTTATGCACAATCTGCTTGAAGTTTTTGCTTACATCACCACAGAGGATTTGAATAACTAATCTGGGACTATATAGATTATAATGTTACTTAGTAAGATTAAGTCAAGGTTGTGACTTATCCTATAGGCCTGTAATTTCACTAGCTACTGTGAGTTTCCTATAATCACCGGGGCAGAGGTGGTTTGACTACCCCCTTGACGGCCCTATGCTCAATAGTCCTACTGCCTGTAATTGTACAAATTATTACAAATTACTTTCTATTAACGTCTATATGGCCCTTTTGGTAAGAAAAGTGTGAACCTATACAAAAGTGTCCAATACAAAAAAAACTGTATATTTGTTGAATTTTTGTATATGTAGGATTAAAAACTGCCGAAAAGAATTTCAAATTTCTTTATAACCTCGTCATTCATTCTCATATGCTCGTGACTACGTATGACGTAACTATTTTCACCGTCTGAGACACGCCTCGCTTGCATAATAATGAGTTCACGTTTATTTCGCACGATTTTGTAGCAAAAAATCTCTGCCGGTAGGTACCTAACTTGAAGAAAACTTTAATTTGAGTTATTAGGCCGCATTCCCATTGCGGCGTAGTGTTTTATCTTGTTGAACAACAATCGCTTCTAGCAGAAAAGTAGACCACATAGGTTTTGCGGTTTTAATAAGAAGTGTAGACGAAAATTAACTAGAATTTTTTGATGAACCTGTTTGAAAATAAATTGTAATGTAAGTAATACGTTAGTATAAAAAAATTGGTGGTTCGGTTCCGCATGTTAGTATTGTAATACGACATAAGTTTATAGGTTAAAGTTCCGTATCAAATAATGACGTGATTGTGACCTAGTTATTATGTGGATTTTATAAATGTCCAAATAGTACCTAAATCAATTAGACATAATAATGCATTATTTCGGAAGCATGACTGAAAAAGAAAAGGATTGATTTTCTGAAGTGTTTCAAACTGATGAAATTGTTTCTATAAAATCTAATTTGCATAACTATACACCTTCGTCTTTTACCTTGTAAGGTATTATTTTTTTGTTTTTAGATGGTCTTCATTTATAAAAATCAATTAGTTTTCCTTATGTACTGTGGCTTTCGTTTTTGATTGACGCACCTTATTTGAAATATGCGTGTCCTATAAAAAGGATTGTATGGACGTTATTATCATTATTCATACGCAAAACTTTTAACTTTCTCTTATATTGCAATTTATTGCATCAATAGAATTTCTTTATTGCATCTTTAGATGTTAAGTGACACGTCCCAAATTAATAGAAGACGCTATTGAATAATTTACTATTTTATTTTACACGTATTTTATCGTAAAAATAAAGGGAAGTTTTATTATTCGTATTATGATAGGATGTAGATGCTTAAATGAAATATTAATTTTAACTAGAATTTTGTCAGGTAAACAAACAATATACGTACGGGGATTTGTAGTCGACTGGTATTTTTCGGTATTTTAAAACTATAATCGTCTTTTATTAAACTTCAAAAAAAAAAATATATTTAGCAATCCGCTTTTGCTTACCAGGTTAATCCCACAGGAAATAACACAACATGCACTATTTTTAAGCTCTTTTCGTAAAAATGTAGCAAAGCCAACGAAGCAACCACATGCTGTGTCACAGAGGGATATTTCGCTGAAAGTATTCACTGTGAAAACAGGGTAAACGGTTGTTTAACATTCACCCTTGCTACAATGCAGTAGTTAATAATACATAGCATGTTGTCCCCTCAACATAACTTTTCAAGCATGCGCGCAAATAAGGAAAACACGCAACACAGTTACAAACTATATATAGGAAGAGGTAAACACGCTTATGTTATAAAAGTACTATAAATAATCACTGTAACATTCGAAAGAATGAATTTATATGGTGTTTATCGAATACTTTTAATGACTAAGTACTTTCTGTATCGAGGAAGGAAAAATGCTAATAAACCATTGCAGTTACAATGTAAACATGCACGTGACAGTAAGTGTTATTGAAAAGATCTTTTGATTCTATGAAATTGATTTATTGAGTTGATAAACTGTGATCGTAATATTAATCAAACCCTTTTTCTGGGTGCGACTACCGTATACCAAAATCTCTTAAAATAAGGGACATTTTTGAATAAAAGTTCAGTTATTAAATGCCACCAGCTTCTAAACATAATGATGGAGATAATAACAGGGCTTTTTTGGCTATTTAAATCTGTCCAAATGAGATTATCCCTACTACTACTATGTTAAAAAGATGTATTTTTAGTACCGCTGCATATTAAATATACATCTTTTTAACATCAGCATCACGATTAGTCCTGTATGTAGAATTTTGTGCGAAAGCTGTAGAAACATTGTCCTATGTCAACTAAGGGCGAAGCTCCTCGCCTTTAAAATTGACAGTGCTGAAATATGAGTGTAGGTATATTGGTTACCTGCATTTAATGGCTCTAACGCTTAGCTAAATGCGAAAATGAAATACCCTACTTACTAAACCCCATTGCTTTCTGATAATAATGAATTATCTTTGAGGTAACGACTTCAGAATACAGTTCTTCCCGCCTTCAATTCTCGTGGGGGTCGTAAAAGGTGACCGAGGGTTTAGAGGCCAACTTTAACCCTTTAAGCTTAATGGTCGGTCAACTAATGGCCGCCTGGGTAGCGAACACCGTTCACTAGAGCGAAAACATCTCTCCCCTTACCTTAAACCTTATGGTAAGGGGAGTGGTGTGCACTTGCATTATTTTTCGGGTATTAGCCGGTGTATACATAGTCTGGCCATAAATACTGTTACAATTAAAAATAAGAAAGATATTACATTTGAATTTGGAATCTGTCATTTTTATACGATTGTTCATTGTATTTTCTAATTTTGGCGCCAATACATTGTACAATATTTTGCTATATTAAAATGGAGTGGGGTGATAAAGAAAACCGAATCGCTGTGATTGCATTACACAAAGTTGGTATGGAGCCGAATGTAATTTTTAAAACTCTCCATACGCTTGGTATTAGTCAAATGTTTGTGTACCGGGCTATTAATAGGTACAATGAGACCTTCTCTGTTTGTGACAGAAAAAGATCTGGCCGTCCACGTAGTGTTCGTACGAAAATGGTGGTCAAAGCAGTAAGGGAAAGAATTCGAAGAAATCCTGTCCGAAAGCAAAAGATTTTATCTCGGGAGATGAAGATAGCACCCAGAACCATGTCACGCATTTTAAAAGATGACTTAGGACTTGCAGCCTATAAGAGACGCACTGGTCATTTTTTAACTGATAATTTAAAAAAGAATAGGGTGGTAAAATCGAAGCAACTACTGAAGCGGTACGCAAAGGGAGGTCACAGAAAAATTTTGTTTACGGATGAGAAAATCTTTACAGTTGAGCAACATTTTAACAAACAAAATGACCGTATTTATGCTCAAAGCTCTAAGGAAGCTTCCCAATTAGTCGACAGAGTGCAACGTGGGCATTATCCGACTTCAGTGATGGTTTGGTGGGGTGTTAGCTATGAAGGAGTGACTGAGCCATATTTTTGTGAAAAAGGTATCAAAACATCGGCACAAGTGTATCAAGATACCATTCTTGAGAAGGTAGTTAAACCCCTTAACAACACCATGTTCAATAACCAAGTATGGTCCTTCCAACAAGACTCAGCGCCGGGTCATAAAGCTCGGTCCACGCAGTCTTGGTTGGAAATGAACGTTTCGGACTTCATCAGAGCTGAAGACTGGCCGTCGTCTAGTCCCGATCTTAATCCGCTGGATTATGATTTATGGTCAGTTTTAGAGAGTATGGCTTGCTCTAAACGCCATGATAATTTGGAGTCCCTAAAACAATCCATACGATTGGCAGTGAAGAATTTTCCCATGGAAAGAGTGCGTGCTTCTATTGATAACTGGCCTCAACGTTTAAAGGACTGTGTTGCAGCCAATGGAGACCACTTCGAATAAGCTTTTTATATTTTGAATTGTTTTATATTTATGTATTAAACTAACACACTGTAAAAGTAATAAATATTATTTGCAATAAAAAAAAATGTTTTTTCTTCGTAACAATATTTATGGCTAGACTAGGTATACTGTAGGTACACACAATTCAGTTGGTCACACCGAAAATATTATGGTGACTGAGTGAAGCCATTCAATCACCACCATTCGTTGTCCTCATTATTGGTGTTCAGGTCATAAAGTCACATTGACGTGTCCTATATAAAACAATAAAAAACTTGTTATTACTATGCATGGTATGATTGTGAGAAGGAAAAAACAATTTATAATAATATGTTTAAAATATCCTGTTCTTCATATCCTGTGTACGTAAAACGTGGCATACAATTTTCCTCAGTGTTATTTGAAATGGTTTATTCATCGTAAGTACATTTTAAATTCGATTCAGATAGTTAAAATACGAAAACAAAACGGGACTTGTGTTGAAAGACAGATTTGATTCGACTGATGTGTCGCGACTACTGTTTTCAATGAATATATAAAATTTCTATTAACCCCAAAGAACGTTGTATCAAGTCACTACCGTCTTTATTATATATCTTCTATATGTGAAGATTCTTAGACTTTATTATGTTGAAATTTCTATTTGCTTTATCATTATATTCAAGCTTATATTCATATGATAACTGGACAGAAGAATTCAATAAATTTCTAGTTACCAACATATGAGTAACAGGCCATTAGTCAATTGAAGTGAGTGAAGTGAGCCTATCTTAAAATCACTAGTGAGGTGGTCAGTTATTCAATTTACTTTCTTTACTCTACTGTTGGTGGGTTGGTTATACAGAAAATAACTGGATAATAAAAATCGTGACAAGTGGCGTTCTGTCGTCTCTGCCTACCCCAGACAGGATAAGGCGTGAGTTTATGTATGTATGTATGTAACTGGATAACATTTACTCCTTCACTAACTCTACTACTTCACGCTATCGTGTCATACAAAGCAAATAAACGTCCCACTACGTTTTGCGTGATACTATTGTTTATTATAGAGTCTCCCTTGGGATGCGTTATGGCGATGATATAATGTTAGCACTTGTAGTGAACTTATACAATTTTGTATAATAATGAAATAATAAGCTGTAATACGTTATTTTCTTAATAACGAGCGAAACCACGAATCAATTTTGTAACTTTCGTGTAGTAACTAAAAAGTTACAACTTCGACGTTTTGAACTACGTTTTATTTTTTATCAGTCATACGTAATTTAATTTGTGTTTGATTAAAAACCGTATTTTTGATGTCGTTACTAGTCTTGAGATGCATTTTACGAATTACAATGTCATGCTGTTTGAATATACACAAAAGTACGCTTTCTAGTTTTAAAATGTAAACATGAAGATGAATTAGTAACTACCGGAAGTTTTAAAGCATTTTGTATAATATGTTCTCTTTACTTTATACAATCTTAAGTTTATAAGCAGAATAAAAATGTTCTTCCGTACTATCTAGCCGACGTTTTTAATAGATTATAGATTAATAAAGTATTGGACGATTGCTTTGATTAATACTGAGTTTCAGCGTGCGATAATTAGGTATTGTTTATACTAAAATCTTTTTTATCTCTGATTACTCCGATGTCTAGACGAAAAGTGTTGTTTGTTATTGTTTTGTTAAATCTTACATCAAGAATTTGGTCTAAAAGCGATAGTTTTCCTTATTATAATATTTGTCTTTATAAAGTAAAGTAAAGTAAATTAAATATCTATTTAGCTACAATATGTGTATTCTTTAAGTATTAGTAACGACGAATCGGAAATCCCAAAGAGCACGAACTTTTTACCTGTATATTTTCTGTTTAAAGTCTTGTTTACCTTTTACAGCCGGAATGCTATTGTTACCGCCATACATAGGGTAGCGTGCATTGTGACTTTTGGGTTTTCCTTGTCTCGCAAGTGAATTTGTCTACATTTTGTTCCGGACGCATAATATTTCTCCCGAAAGAACCTTACCTTTCTTTTCCGTTTCTCTTAAGCCAGCATGTCAATTCTCGTTCCTTAAAATCGTTAAAAATTCGGTTAAATTAACTTTAGTTGTCAAATTATCTTGCCTATTGTATGACAATTTGACAACTAAAGTTAACTTGACCGAATTTTAACGATTTTAAAGAACGAGAATTGACATGCAGATTTAGCATTGAGGTTCATAATAACGTATACCACATCATTGTAAAGTCTTAAAGATTATCATCGTATTTTGAAGAGAGGCTTAGACTACGACACACATCAAGTTTACTTTGCACAATAACATCCACGTGGCGCGGTGTTGCCTGTTTAGCTTTGCTGATGCTAGAGCAACACTAAAACATTGTGGTTGCGCTAGAGCATTTTGATTAACTATAAATCAAATATATCGATGGGATAAATAGCATGCATCGCGTTCTCTTGACAAAAGCTAGTATGAAGGAGTTTTAACTTACAATAACTGTGAAGAAAAAACGTATCTAACATAATCTGCCGAAGTATATCGAGTTCTCAAAAATAATTCTGACGTAAAAGGTTGATTTATTTTGATGGCTCCAGCTAATATTTTTTTTGTTAACTACGAGATCATTCAGTTTTTGCTCAAAGATAATCATGATTAAGTTACACATTTTGACTGAGATACTGCGGCGGTCAAGTTTCATCATCACCGTAATTATTATTATCATAGCTGTCATTTTTTGTTCACTCATGATAGTGTCTCGACATATCGCGTTAATTAATTTGGACGTATAAGCAAAATGGCTTGTTGTCAGGTTTCGTGTATACCTACCTACATCGTAAGTACAAAGTTAATCCTAACATTTTAACGAAAACTTCTTTATCTCAGGTCAGTATTATTAGACGTACTTGGTCCAAACAATCACATTCAAGAAACCCACGAAGTTCCTGATGTGTTGATAATCTTTTCTCTTTACCTTTCCTGTGGTTATTCGTCATAAAGTTGGATGACTAAAGCGGGATGAAACACTTTTTGCCTAAAAAGCACTAGTATTGTTTAGAGAGAGATCAAAATATCTAGATATAGGTATCCCAACAATCGTGTATTTTTAAATTGAATCACTTGCAATCACTTAATTCGTATTAACAAACTTAGTTTTACAGTTGCATAAAATTTAGTTTCTTTCAACAACATTGCCGTAGCTACAATAAAAGAAGTTGAACGCTTGTCAACATAATTTGGTGTTTCAATATCGACGGCACGGGGAACAAGGATATCATTCGGCTGGTAAAGGTCACTTGGTTTGAGGTGAGACTGGTCAACCTTGAGCTGTGTAATTCACTTTCGTACTCGCTTTGTGTGCATGGCCCTTCGTGTGGCCTCATTTCTCAATACTATTTGTTCTGTTAGCGACCTACGATGAGATTTTATTGAAAATGTCCGTAAGATCATCAAGAACCTGTTTCTTTTTACGTCTCGTAGCCTAAAATGGAAATGTGTATGTTTTTTAAATGTGTTCCAATTCTTTTACTTTTTTTATTACGTTTAGTATTAATCAGACTAAATGTATCAATATTTAATATGAATCTTATAGCTTTTGTACTTAACCAAACGATATGAATTCTAACATAGCACACAGACATAAGATCTAATAAACTCTTTTTAATTGCCTTATTCGATAAATAAATACGTTGTAAAATATAAATAGTAAAATTAAAGAACATAAATACTCATAGCAGTAAATTCTATACGTTTCTTGCGTCCCTTCCTCTACAAACTAAAATAGAACAGTTATCCCTTGTTTCATAAGATAGCGCTGTAGACTTTATAGTTTTCATTTAATCATGTATGTTTATTTAAGCAGACATAGCGTGTGTTTAATTTCGTTTCGTAAATAGGCACTCTGTTAGGCGTTGCGATTAAGCCAATTGCCGGCTAGGCCGCTATAACGAGGAAGCTCATTACTCACAGGCAAGACATTAACAAGCTGTTATTGTTACTGGGAACTATACTCTTATGTTATGAAATTATTTCCATATTTAATCCTTTCTCTACGAGCAGTTTCAAAATTCAATCATAAACTAAATTAACTTGAATGAACATACGTTATGTTAAATTGTTTCGTAGTATAGTATAATGTTGGTTATTAAAACAACATCAAATTAAATCAATTCAAAGATGTTTCGTATTTTAGAGTACGGATGAAGCACATAAAATTCCAATGAGTGATGGCGTCGTGTAAGGAAACCACTAAACTCAGTTTAACAGTCTGCTTACACAAGCATAAAATCGATCTTTTCCTGGTCTCCATATAATAGTAATCCATTGCTTTTATTTTATAACTCAAGTTCCTATTACCTGGGCTTGTAGAATCCTGTGCCATACCTGGAACACGTTTATGTAATCGAGAATCGATTCGATTCAATATTGTAGGACTATATCGTTTGTTTTGGAATGTACGGATGTGAATGAACGGATTATTTTCTAGAAACATTCCCTATATAGATAAAATGAGTAAGTGACATCAGACTATACACTCGTGATATATTTAAATTCACGAATTCCGCTTTGGTTGAACCCACGCTTTGCCGCTTGCAAGACTACCGTTACTGTAACAAAACATTGCAACTTAAACGATTGCATTATCCTAAATGCCCATAAAAGGAACTTTGTAAATATATCTAGAGTTTATTTTCTAAGGAAATATATTATGCACTTAAGCGTGTCTCGCTGTACAGTAAAGGCACACTCAAGTAAACATACATCAACTGCATATTGTACTTAAGATGTTATACTTGAACTACCTACTTACAACCGTTTTCTTTGTTTGGACGCTAACTGTTTAAAGGACAACAGGAACGTAAAGTCATTACTCAGATCAAGGTCACTATAATATAAATGAATAATATTATACTTGTTGAAAGTAGGAGAAAGTTTACAAATAGTACATTGAAAAGAATAAGAAGTAGAAAAGTTGATATTTCTCGAGGTAAACGACATTAAGGCGCAATGCATTAGTGACGATTGTAGAACGTATTACGCCTACACTAAAGCTAGTGAACTTATTTAATGTAAAAATGATTCGAATTTTTAAAGTTAATGTATCAGATCGGGCGATAATGTAGACTTTCATACTTCTTAACAGTATTCAATTCAAAGAATTTTTGTTAGCTAAAGTTAATAATTAAAATTTTATCATCAAGTATTTCGAAACCAAATGGTTATGTTGACATTAGTTTTAACCAGCTTGATGTGTAACATTCACATTTCGGAACATCGAGCTCCCATTACGAAAGAATGTAGCAATAAAATACCAAGTACGCTTATAAACTTTACAAGAATTGTGGAATGGGTTGGGCTTGCAAATATACCTACGTGAAGACTAAGTTACGGCTGTACTAAATGGATGTATGTGTTCATTGTAAGCTGCAGCTGTAGTCAAACTGAAGACAACCACATTTGGACAAAGGCCTTCGTTTACCTTATTGGCCTTGAGCTTTTTGCGTACCTTGGAAGATCTTTTTTTATCAGTTCTCTTTCCTGCTACATCAGCTTATTGAATTATTATGTTGCCGAATGAAAAGAAGTAGAAGGGATGAAAAAGCGAAATATGTCTCCTCTCCTGAACTTAAAACTTATCCTACGCGAAACAGGTACAGAGTTCTTTCTAGTTTTTTTCTTTGTCCGTACTAAATTTGACTTAGTCCTCTTTCTCGGTATCCGCAGGACAAAAAGGAGAGGTCATAGCCCATGAGTTAATAATACAGTAATTTTCAAACAGTATTTTATTATTAGGTGTTAGTAAGGCCCCAAGCCACAACTGTTAAAATATTAATAGTTGTAATTACAATATAAAAAATGATATGCAAAATGGTGACACCTGCTTATTATTCACCTTTCGCTTGCAAATTAAATGTTGCGAGTGACACGGGAATGTAACGGACAATAGAAACTATGCCGCCGATAATCCCATCACTTGTATTACATTTTTATCTTATTGAACCTGGTCTTTGCAAGTTTATTTCCAGTTAAGTTTATTGATGGGATAGAAGTTTTCAAAATGTGAATTCTATCGCCAAAATCCCTAAATTAGAAAGATACTTATAACATGTTATTACAATATTTTACAAAATTACAAGTACTTCACAATTGCATATGCAAATTGTTTCTGCTCTTTTAGTTGTTATTCTGGTAATTGTAACACGTACCTAAAGTTCAAAGTACACAACGATGTATATAATCAAAACCTTTTAAGATTACTTAATACACAAGATTAAGTAATGCATGCCACTGGCGCATTTGTGGGTATATGCTAATAGTTCTGTAGGGCATGGGCCGGGTCGATCCGGCCAAGGATATCGCTGGAGAAGGGACGTTGAGTAACATTCCACTGGTTTTCGTGGGCTTTGAATATTATTGAATTATAACATGACTGACTGCCTCACGGTTCAATATACGTTAATGTTTATTTCATTAAACTGTTTACATGAGGTATTAGGTATATTATTGGTTTTCTTGATCACATAATAGATGTATTAACTTCGGGATTTTACTCAACTTATTGATTCTTACACAAGTTTAAAGATAAACGTCATTGCATTATTAAAATTTTAAATAACCTCTTTTCTATTACATGAACAATAAAACGAATGACAATTTTACATTTATAGTACCTACATTAAAAGACAATAAACAACTCGTTAAACTTTTAACTCATGTCATCGTAAGTTTAATCTTATAAACTCTTCACAATGGCATCGTTAGAAATAGTCTGCACGATTTATGATTTGTGAACGAGAATATCCTCATATGAGTAAGGTGGGTTCGATGTCAATGCATTTTATTATGCAGATCAACATCATATATACTATTTCCTTCATTGGTTGACTTTTACACTATCTCCTTCGCCATGGCAATAACATTTTATGCGACAGTGATACACAAGGGTTATGGAGAACTAATAAACCGCGTCCTATTGCAAACGATTAAGGTGATAAGTATCCATTTATATCATATCCATGCATTGATATTTTGTAGTGTCCACACTTTTTACCCATAAATGGTTAATAAAGTCGAAAATTAAGTTAACTGTCTTTCGCACGTGTTTGAACGGTTTCATGCTAACGTAATAAAATCTATTTTTAAACTCTCATTTTGTAAAGTCTTGTAAATATTACAGTAAACAACACTACTTTTATAACTTAGATCATAAAATCTGAATCACCTAAACCCATTTACATATTTATAGTAAATCCAGTCCAGTTTCTCTGAAAAGAGATTCGTATTTGATTTTGGAATCGACGCAAGTTTATTATTAAAATAGTAATCGAATTATTCAAACTGAACACATTTTTCTATGAATATTATAATTGTGTTAGTAGGTATTGTAATGCCCATGTATGTCCATTACCATCCTAAAATGGGTGCATAGCTACACAGCACAGCAGGTAATGTATCGCGGTGCGGTCACGTTCTAAATAACTCACTTGTATTATATTTCACAGTGTTTGTATCACGAATCGTGACAAAGCTTCTGTCTCTGTATCATCGTTCACATTGTGCAACCCGATGTGCTGAGCCAGGCCGTGTGCCTGTTCACAGAGGCACGATTACCCAACCAGTTTCAGACGCACACGATTTCCTAAGCCTATCCATGCGCTATGATGTTTTTGCCTAGTCGCCTCGACTTGGCGGATTTATGAAGGCGCATAGTGAAAGTGTTCGTTGCTTATGAAACATTCAAACACGGCTTGTCGTGCGAGGAGTCATCAACTCACGTCACGTTGCATTTTAATGCGTTTATCCTTTGAAGTTTATTCGTAGTATTTTATAGTATGCGCCTGTTGGCAGCCGTGAAATTGGTATTTGTTTGGTCGGACTTTCAAAGGGGACATCTGATGAAGCAGGCGCACCGGAGCGCATATCCTGTGACATGCCCTCTAACATAACTTAAATGCATTCACGTATTTGCACGCTCTGACTGTTCGATCTAGAGACGAATACGCACCCACACGTTTTAGGGTGTAGTCACTTAACATAATTGGTAATAGTATTTTAGTCGTCGTTTGTCCCCGCCGTTGTTCCGTAACTAATCAATTTTCGCCTCACGTCTGGGCGAGTGCGCTGGCATTTGCACCAAAAGCAGATTGATTAATTTCCGTTTACTCACCGGTTGTGAACGAATTTTCTATCGTACCTGACGTCCTAGCTGACTTTATGATGAAAGATGTTGTTTTTCAAACGTCAAATTAAATCTCATTGAGGGAATAACATTGTTTATCACTTCTCGATAAAAATTGATTACTTTGTAATATTGTTACATGTTTTTTGTTTACGTACCTATTCTGCTAATGTATTAAGAAAAATTAGATTTGTGAACCAGGAAGAGTATAAGACTGTAGATAACTGAGTCACCTACTCTTCTTATCTGAAAGATAAGTTTTAAAGTTTTATTTGTTCTTCACTAGATTTATGTACTTATTACTTAAATTAAGTACTTGTCTTGCATTAATTTTAAACAAATTTATAATCCTATTACAATTTTTGGGCGTTATCCAAATAATTAAAAACTTATAAACACGGCGGAAAGTTTTGGAATCGCCTCCACAAATAGCTTGTCAAACTAGTTCAGTAACCTATTTAAACGAGGGTACTCTGTAAAAATAAACAAAAAGCTCTTCTATTTTATTTTATGCTTTCAAATTCTTAATGATTTCCGGCTAACCTGAGATATCTAAGCTAATAGAAAAAAGATCATTAATTTCAAGGATCATGTGCATTTCGACTATGTTTAATTACTGTATGCATTTTTTTCGTAAATAAAAATCAATGATATTGTCAATTTCAATGGATAAAAGTTCGACCGCGCATTGAAAACAAATTATTTTGACTTTACTATTGAGAGACTCAATAAGGTAAGTTACTCTGTATGCCGTCGAAGTATATGGGTGGGGGAACTTTAACTAAGCCCCTCTATAACCTATATATTTGTGGCTAGGTAGAGAAGGGAGTACGGCAGACATAGAAGGTGACCGCTACGGCTTTGTGAGAAAGCCCTAAACCTTCATCTTGATCGTAAATCTCAGACTCTGACATGTCGCAACTACTAGGAATACCAAGAATTAGGTTTAATTAAAGTACGTCATTTTAGTGATCACGATGTTCATAGCGTATAATAAACAAACATTTAAAAGTCACAAGGCAAGTTAACCTGGGTTTTACTTGATGACCCTCAAAACAACAAAACCAAAAAGTCAACAGGGTTAGGATTGAATGACATTTCAAAATTAAAGTAAGGTCCCGTCAGACACAATACAGAATGGGACGTTCAAAGTCACGCTGTCATGAGCCTAAAATAATTAGGGCAGTGCATCGAGGTACGGACGCTCATTTCATTGCGTCGGCGCACCTTTAACCGAATGTTCAAGTGCGCAACGGTCAACCAACTGTATAACAATATGTTATTTACAGCATATACTAACTAATGATAATAATAATAGTTTTAGTGTATTACTTTTGGTACTTATTTGGTGGTGGATTAAGTGTTAACACTTTGTCGCCAAATCCGTTATAACAGAGAAAAACAAAATTTGCTACTTTGATCACTATTAGAATGTATATTAACAGTTGATCTAATTTTAGTAATGTTTCCTAAAAATAAATATAATAACGTTTTGAAAAAGTACTGAGATAAATATTCAGGGTAATAGTAGAACGCTGGTCTGACGGATTGATATAGGATTTAATATGTTTGTTAAATTATCTTTCGTGTGATATAACGACATTCACGAGACGAAAAGGGTAGTGATTGTTTGTATTCTTAGTCTCTCAACGTAAACAGAGAGATAACTTGTACATGAATTCCAATTTATAAATGATAGGTAGGTATACTTAGCTTACCTAAACCATTGTAAACTTTATATAGGATACGTTAGGTATTGTTTTATATTTATATTACTAATAAACAACTTGAATTTGTCAAATAATAGCTCTCTTTCCATACCTAGAAATTAAAGATACCATGTTTTGGTCCCATACATGGCGTTTATTGACATTATGACAACAGATGCCTCCAATGACATAAAACAAAATAGTTGTTTTTAAATGTCGTTGTGCTCTCAGAGATAAATTCCACCACCCACACTTATCTCTTAAACCTAAGGAATATTCGATATTATATAGCTTTGTTGTGCCTTAGAAGCTCACGATACTATAACCTTGTGATGTTAGCACTAGCCTGATCATCCTACGCGTTACATATCATAGATGGCATGCAGCGATAGTTGGCTTTCTAACAGCTCATTATTATTTTGATCTTTGTGCATGGCTGCTGTTTCTCTCAATTTTCGCTTTATCTTGTTAATTGGAGAGCAACACTCGATGTCTGCTCCACTTCTGCTCATTGTTCGAGCCACGACACTTTCTAAAGTAATCTCTACTTCATATCTAGTTTTAATGACGTAGGGATCAGGCTTAAAAGCATCTGATGTTAAAGCCGTGTCATTTTGTATGAATAATACTAAGTGCATTTTGATTGGCATTCATATTAACTCTTACTTATCTATTTGGTATACATCCGAGACACGAATCATTCTACACTGTAAGACCCGCAGTTTTATTGTATTGAAACTGTTTTCATTCGCTTGCAAGTTCTTATTCGATACATAAATACTGCAGATTGTACAAATAAAACTGCATGTTGCTGCATAGATAGATGCACACAAAGTAAAATAGCGGACTTTCGACTGCAACATTGAATTGTTCATTATTGACCTTAATTTGAAGTCTGATTAAATTACTGAGTTTTGCGATGCGTCTGATATCTAGCCACGTCTGGGTGAGTGGGTGTGCACGAAATAACTCCAGCATAATTACGATCTCGACTTAGCTCTAATTCGTGAGTCACGGCCGAGTGAAATGGCACGCGGGCCATGATCGCGCCGCCAGTTCATTCAATTACGCTGCGTGATGTGAATCGAAAATTATTATACTTAAGTAAAATATGTCGTCAGCTCATAACTGATTCACGAGCTTTCACCTTCTATCACAATATTGACGAACCGATCAATACCATAAATTGATTGGAATGATGTCATGCTTAATATCTTTTTAATCTATTATAGGTCTAATAATTTAAGACGTACTAATTCCACCATCTTTACTTAGGATTAACTCTGACTTTCTTACTCTCAGGAAATTGTTAAATTAATAGAGAAACTTTGCCTCTACCTATACAATATACATATCCCATAAATGACATGAACATTATAATCCACAAATTCAGTCCTGCGATTTCTCTCTTATGTAAAAGAGCCTTTTGAATACAAAGCCTTTTAACTTAGGTACATAATGAAAACATCAATAAAAGTATTTTTGTGTAACAATATTAGCTATTGTTCCTGTAAGACCCGAGGAGATATTACAGCTTTGTTCAACAACAAACAAATTATTTTATTAGATCTTGGAGTTCTATTACCAATTACCTACATGTCTGCCATTGTAGCATACTTGTTATGCGGATCTCTATCTGCGGATCTTGACGAGTGCCAATATACTGCATTGCACTTTACATATGGTGTACCGATAAACACACAACCATTATATTGTCACAGAGTGCCGACGGGTGTGGGTTGACTGGTAACGGTGCGCCGTCGAAACTGGGACACATCGACGTACGTAATCCTATTATAAGCTCGTTAACGTAATCCCACTTGGACCTCAATTCCGTGCCGGCTAAACACTAAACAATCTTTCTACTTGAAAATATATCCGAGCTAATCTCCATTACAAATTACAATAAGTACTCTTAAGGTACGATTTGTCATAGTTTCACTGATTCATCGCCTATAATTTCACTGATACGGTTACACTAAAAGCTTATGTTCAATTCGTTTTGAAGAATCATATCGTTACTAAGGAGCTAGAAGACAGTACATGTTTCTTACTCTCTAACATTATATAAACAGTTGGAGCATTGTTTTGCTGAGTCATAAATTATGATAGATGACCGACAGTGCTCCGCCCTTGATTCCGCGTCGTAAAATAATAACGACAAATTATACCATTATTAAACTGGACGTCTACACTAATGTTTGTATATCAGAACATGACATAATGGTGAAATGGAGCTGATTTATGTTTTGACGAGTGGTTATCTTGTGCGTATATCAAACAAACTATCATTTAAAGTTTAAACTTCTTTGGAGGTTTATAACGTAGCTGTGAGTATTATCTATTGTTTGTGTAAGAAAGAACTAGCCTATAAGTACACACATCAAAAAAGTCTAAGCAACATGCATGATATTACAAATTTACCATTTATATTAATTTATTTTACCATTTATTTTAATTATAACGTTGTATTTTATTTTTAAAATAATATTTTTAGGGTTCTATGATGTAAAAATAACAGCTGTTTTCTTTATAAGTTCTTTTAATAACAGAAATTAACAATATTAGAATATACAGGTACATAAGAAACTAAACTTTTTTTTTTTAAATTGCAATTTCTTAAGAAAATGAATTTATTGTGAAAGAATAGGACAATTTAATACAAAGTATGGCCTCCTCTGCTATTCAGAACTTGTCGGCAACGATTATTCATTGAATTAATGAGACTGTTTATGTCATCTTGCGGTATTCGCTCCCAATGGAATTGTAGCAAATCCTTCAGCTGTTGGGTTGTTTTCACTCCGTCCAAGTCCTTCAAAACACGTCTCTGGAGCATGTCCCATGCGTGCTCGATGGGGTTGAGGTCTGGCGATTGTGCAGGCCAGGGCAATACCTGGATGTTCTCCGTTGCCAAGTATTCACTGGTTCGCCGAGCTGTATGTGAACGCGCATTGTCATGCATTAACGTAAAATCGGAGCCAAAGGTTTGTGCAAATGGATGGACATAAGGTCTGAGAATATCCTCAACGTAATTTTCAGCGTTCATGTTTCCATTTACAAAAACGAGCTCAGTTCGCCTGTTCTTCATAATACCCGCCCATACCATAACTGTTGAGCCGCTGTATGGATGAACTTCCTGAACGCACCTGAGTCTTTCAGTATTTCCGGGTCGACGGTACACTCGCACCCTTCTTGTATCAGGCCTAAACCCGAATCGCGACTCATCGGAAAACATAATTTTATCCCATTGTTCCTGGGTCCATGTTATGCGTTCTCTACACCATTCATTTCGACGAGCGCGATTCCCGTGACGTATCGGTGGGCACCTGATAGGGCGTCGAGCTCGTAGGCCGTACTCATGCAGTCGATTTCGCACAGTTTGGGGACTTACATCAACACCACTTGAATTTTGTAGCCTCAAACTTATCTCTCGAGCGGTTAACATCGGCTGGCGTCTTGCAGTCAGTTGTATGTACCGGTCTTGCCGAGTGGTTGTACTCCTTTTACGGCCTGGATGCTGTTCAGCGGGTTCCCCTGTATTATTGTAGCGCTGCCAAAGACGACAAATAACACTTCTATGAATACCAAAATGTCGAGATACCTGAGATTGATTACTTCCCGCTTGCAACATCCCTACAGCTCTTTGCATTTCATCTGCCGTCAAATGACGTCGCTCCATGACGTAAAGAATATCTAACAATTCAATTTTGTCGCCAACTGTATTTAAATGGTTGGTAAAATTATAAAATCAAGACTAAAACGTAGCAATTAACATGCACTCAAATTCAAACAAATTCGCAGTCATTTGAATTTTATGAAAAAAAACAAAACATAATCGAAATTTTTTTTTTACAACCAGCCAGTATGTCATCAATAACAAAAAAGTTGACACTTTGAGTGAGTAAATACTTAGAAATTAATTAATATAAATGGTAAATTTGTAATATCATGCATGTTGCTTAGACTTTTTTGATGTGTGTATATGCCTCGTTATCCTGTACATTTTTGTGCACTGTTGCAAGTATGAGAGTTTCTTCAAGAAGTCACAGAGTATTGCCAGACTGTCTTTACCCATGGGTGTCTTAAAAATACTAAAAGTAAGACTAGATACACGCCTTTTTTTACCTCAAAATATCTTTACCACCTACAGGTTTAATTACTTTGATAGTATAATATTAATATCACTGTTCAAACGTAGTACTAGTTATGATACAATTAAGTTCTAAACGTAATACTAGTCTCCCAAGTTCCAAAACCTGTCGTCTGATTATGACGCGCAGGTGATCTCACGATAAGCAGTCTTCAGATTAGTTGTTTAAACTCAAGATTGTATTCGTTATTTGTTTACTTCGTGATCTATGGAAGCATGGGTCACGCGTTTGTACTGTAATGAGGATCATGCACGTAGTCTGTATATTTAAAACTGGGTTTGTTCTAACGATAACTAGTTGTTGTTGTAGGTGGTTATCTTTTAAAAACTCCATGTTTAAGTATTATAATAACAAAGAATAGTTTTGAAGAATAGTAGACCAACCATCTAGACAATTGAAAGTATTCATGTTTATTCACAAAAAGGTTTGCATTGAGCGAGAATCGAACCCGTTACTACTAAAACCATTGCGCCACAGACGTCGTCAAATTGAATTTAAACATGATACAATTTATTTTCAAGTTCATATCTTTTTATAGTAAAGTCGTCTTGGTCTAGTAATATAATGTGACCTCGCTCGCGTCTCTAGGCGTACGGCATGTAATTCTCTATTATATTATGGGTACACGTGAAGGGCGTCGACCACTAATTTAAGAATATCGTTTAATACTCATAAATATGTACATATTTACGAGCCGTGAAAACCTACTTTAGAATTTGTGTTTAATGTATACGATGACACAAACCTTGATATTTCGTTGCCCTTACAAATAATGAGAGCAGTCTTTCATAAAAATCTGGCGCGAACGTCACATTTCATAAGTACATCTCAGTTTCTGGAGCGTTTCCTTTTATCTAACAGTGCCTTTTCACCGCGTTCAATAAGAGAAAATGTCGCTCTGTGCTGTATATAGAGGACACATTTTACTGGAAGGAATCTGAATATTTTCATTTTGAAAATCCGATTATGAAAACGTTCTGTCTGTATTGCGTCCGGAGCATAAACCCTGAATGTATTAGTTTTTGTTTTATTTTCGGAAAATATTTTGTTTCACACATTTGTATTTTCATACTTAAAGAGTTCAGGCAGATTCAATAATACAGATACAGAACAGATAAAAATAAAGTGCTGCCGAAAATGAAAATGTATGTTGGTCAAGTAATTAACACATGTTTCACTGAATTTTTCTTGCACCTAATAATTGTACAATAATCATTCTATTATTTGCCTATTAATATCTCTCTGCAGGGACAAGCCTCATCCATTGATTGAAGGAAACTAAGTAAGTTTGGTGGGTAGTGTTTTACTCCCATTGCTTGCTCTGTTCTGAATTAATTTTCTCAATGGTATACGCTACTTCTGGTGGTTCTTGAATACCCTAGCTAGATTTTGCCCATTTTAAGTATTACAATCCGTGTGGTGACGGAGGAAGAATACAATATGTCATCACCCCATCTCATCCCATGGGTGTCGTAAAAACCGACTAAGGGACTATCCGGAAATATTATCTTTACGAAGGTAAAGGTAAGCGTGGTATTAGTAGGCCAAGTATCCCTCCGTCACAGGAGAAGGCCCGACCATGCAGTGGGACATTAATGGACTGTTATGATTATGATGAAGTATTACAATTGGAAAATCCCTGAGATATGTTTGATCTTATATGATAAACCTTGTCTAAATATAACTGCGTTAACTGAACCTACTTATATAAACATAAATCAACAGATACTATACCGCATCTAGAAACAATATATCTGTGAGAAACCGCGTTTCAAAGTCCTATTGAAATTGTTTAATGACCCGCGTAACTTGAATGCGGGTCCTAAGTAATGAGGGGAGGTAGAATGTTCCCTACAGGCTCGCTACAGGACTTTCGATTCGATGTTCTACTTCCGTAACTAACAACAAAGCAGTTATACTACCAGAAAATGTGTAATATACATGTTGAGCTTATCTATTTGAATGTAGTAGAGAAGATAACAATTTAGTTAAATGGATAATAGGATAGTAATATTGAATTGTTTAATGTTATAGGTTCTTTCATACTGTATGTTTATGTTGTTCTACTTAGCAATAAAAATATAGATTTAGGGTCATAGCACATATAACGTAACGTAAACGGATCGGCATCGCCTCGACTTTTTCGTCGGTGTCAAACGTCAAAAATCCGATTACGTTACGTATCCGATTAGTGTGCGGTGCAGTAAGGATTTTCATACAAAGAATACTGAACGGCTCGGGTTAATACGGTGACGTTCCGTTTACGTTACGTTATATGTGCTATGACCCTTATTGTAAAAATGAAGTCTAATCGATAACTTATAATACTAATTTTAAAAGTGTTTTTTTTAAGGAATAGCCCAAAAAAACAAGTACAGCTAACTACGCGGATTAATGGATGCCGTTGTAATTTATATGAACCACTCTTAATTTTTAATTAAAACTAAAATGTCTAGTCTACCAGATTCTAGAAACGTAGTGTTTCACAATTTCGAAGGTAGGCGTAAGTCCAGTTATTTTAGTTCATTTAACTAAACCCCCTTAAAACGTTAATACGTGACATAGACTTTTATTATCTGTATCTTTACACTTACGAGGACCTACATAAATATTACTAATCAGAAGATTGTGCGGTCATAAATTGCAAACTGTCCTAGAACCTACAGTAAAGCATATCTTGTTTGATTTGTATGACCTGTATGGATGATTAACGCTACTTCGTATATCTCATTCACTGGGTAAATTGTAGACTCTACAACATTTTAAATGTCATGAGTCTACCTACCTCCATGCTGGCCCTACATGCATTTATATTATCGCATAAACCATTGCCACAAATCATAAAGTGACCTTATATTATCCGTATTCACTGTGATATAAAACAACATTAAGTGCCTAGTATTCTATAGAGAATTAGTGGTTTATTGTATGTTACTCTTATGCATTACTGGATACATAATACGTTATGTAGTAGTCATCATTCTTTTCATTGTTAAAATGTTAAAGAAGACGGGAAGAGTGTTTTGAATTTGTTTATAATAAAATTAAAATTGATGCTACATTCGGTGAGAGTTCAGATATTGGAACTCCGGTGCCTTCTAGTGGCGAAGTGTCCATATAACTCGATTCCTACCGGCTTACCTTTGCAAAAATCGCTTACCATTGTCTATTAATCAATTATAAATCAATGACGCAACATCTACTCAATACAAAATAATATAAAACAAAAAAGTATTCTCTTACGTAAATCGCAATAATAACAAATAAGTAATATAATAATTCTATATAATAATATTTATTTACGTACTCATAACGCCATCTAGTAATTAAAAATTGTCAACTAACTATATGTTTGTTATGGTTCAGGAAGAGAGTGAGGCGCGCATGCGCGGGGCGGCGGTAAGCCGGTCGCGAAATTAGGAATCCAGTACAACAGACTGTACGGAAATCGTACGGTCACGTGACACTTTGTCTTCGTCGATCTAAGGTACCATATAAGCCGATGGCCACCGGCTTATGACAAGGATAAAAGATACAACTACAACATTGCGAGAGCGAGAAAGCACTATTGTAACCAGCGGACCGACCAATTGAAACGTTTCATTTCACAGTAATTTGCCATTGACATTCCATTTTGTTTTTATTAATTATTTAAATCTAATAGAAATCGAGAAAATAAATACTTGGAGGAGGCCTATGTCCAGCAGTGGACGTCGATTGGCTGATATGATGATGATGAATAGAAATCAGCCTTTCTTCTGAATTTTCAGCTTTTAATTATTTTTCTTTGTTTTTATATTTTTATTCTCTCCATCTTGACATTGGCAGAATCATCGGTAAACGATGGAACTATTATAAGAAAAAACAGTATTATTTATTTTCTGCAAATAGGTTATATTAAAATTAAAATTTGTTTTCTTGTAGTAAACATTAGTAAGTTTAATTATTTATGTTTGTGTATTAAGTGTTGTGCATTGATTGACATTATTATTGTCGTAGTGCGTTGTGTTGTGATCTTAAGGAATATTTTTGTAAGTAATTGTTTGTATTATTTATAAGCAAATTTAATAGTTTGTTGTTTTATGGAACACGTTAATAGTGTTAGATTATTGTCTAACATAAAACGTCTTGTTCAAAGTTAAATTATAAATATAAGAAACACGTAGGTACATAGTTCAGTTAGGCCCTGCACATGAATACATAAAATACAAACGGGCGGCGCTGGCGCTGTGGATTTACGAAACATTCTATAAATCTTATTTCGATACATATAAGTAAGTGGCTTACAGGCAGTATTCTCAGATTCTAAAAGTGTAGAATTATTTAGGATATAGCAACATAAACAATTTATCTAATTGCTCAAAGAAATATATTATTATCCAAACAGAGAAACATTTTCGTATTTGTATAACTTTTCACATGAGTTCAGAACAACTAGAATCGAAACATTTTCTTACGAATACCTATGAACTACAGAATAATAGTAATGTAAAGTAGAACGTTAATAAAAAGTAGTTCACGGAATCCTCGGCTTCCCTTTTATAAAAATCCACCCTTCGCCACTGGTGCCTTCAGACCATTCTTATCAAAACAACATGACTGCTGACTATCCTTCATCCTGCAAAACATCTAACTCATATAAGTTAGAACCGTCATAAGTGTCATAAATTTTATAGAACGTGGCGTAAAAGCTATAACATCTACAAACAGCAGATAACCACCTTTTAAAATACAAACTTCGAAGCTTCCAATGATCAAACTTTTATAACACGAAATGTTTGAAATACATCTTCAGAATATTTACACACTTACACATACCTACTAGGAAACGAAGAGTCCCGTTTTACATCGAGGTTATGCTTTGACAGATTTATAGACTAAATGTATGGGTATGCTTTATTTTTAAATCCATTCGTGCATGTTAAATTGCGTCTTTTGCCTAGTGCCAACAAATCGGTTCTGACAACGCATAGCTTATGTGACATAATCGTAATTTGTACTAGTTTATGTTAACAGAAGTATCGTTTTAAAATTTTAGTTATATTGGTCGGGTAAACTGTAAACATCGTTCGTCAGCTTTTATTTTCTGTCTTATTGACGGCTACGGGTATTTATAAAATAAATACAATTTTTTTTTCGAGATACATTTCGACGTTGTATAATTTAAACTATTAGTATTCTATTAACTATTTAGAATAACTTTGGGACTGACAATGTGCTATCAGCCAACAGACTTCTCTATGTCTCATGTCTTTTTTTTACCCCCTTTGCCCCCCTCACGTTAATTATTATTTTTATTTGTATTATTGTGCTACTTATTAATATTGTCATTACCTGCCAAACAGAAATTAATGACTAATTACGAAATTTTGTTTTATTTTTCATATCAGATAATAGAAATGAAATAACTATATTTATTTTTGACCTTGAATATGAATGAGGTTTCGTTTATTTATAAGACAAGTACTGAACCGGTTAACGCCGTAACAAATCATTACTTTCTTTCGAAACGGTCATGTTTTGAATAAGTCTAATAAATTGTAGAAATATGCAGGGAAACAAAACTTGATCTCTGTGCTCGGGAGATTTTTTTTATGTTACTTTATTGTTACTATCTTTATAACTTTGTATTTTCGAATGCGTATTTTAACTAATTTCAAAGCGTTTAAAGTGTTGAGACTGTAATAAACAAATACTTTATTGCCTTTTCTAAAGACTTAGTAGACAACATTTTGCATTACTGATCCTATTTGCGAATTATGTTTTTTTTTTCAATTGGCGGCGCTAGTGAGCCCTATAAACGCTCTTAGAACAAACTGACGTTAAATACCCTCTTTATTACTGTCAACATAAGGAAATACATTTACCAACAATAGCCTACTGGTACACCACGCTGGATATATGAATTGTTATAAGTTATACCTCCAGTTATCAATCTTTAGTGTTCGTATAGTTATTTGCATACTTTCCCTAAGTTGGCTTTTACGACACCCATTAGATGAGGTGGTGAACCCTGTCGCAACAAACAGGTAGGCCAAGCTTCATTGCTAAAGGAGTTCTTGCCTTTTAATGGACATGCAGTAAGGCTGAGCGCAGACTTGGAACACGACAGTCTTAAGACAGACTATTGCTTTACAATATGTATGAATATGCGCACACTTGGAACAAAACGTCGTAGAGACAATATTGTCTTAGATAGACTAATACCGCACGGCGACTAGTCTGACTAACGATTGTCGGCTTCCCTTTTGTATCAATGCGGGCGCGCACATTAAAGACAAAACTGTCTACCGTCACACCCCGCACGCACCCTACTCTCGTCCGATCGTTCAGAAAGTAAACAAGTCACGTGGTCATGTATGCCGAGTATAATCCCATCACTGATTATGAGACAAAACAGTTTTGTTTTATGTGTGCTACGTATCGTAGTCAAAACTGTTTCGTTTTAGTTTTAAGACAGACTTGTCTATATGAGGCAAGTCAGTCTTGAAACAGTCTAGTCTCCAATGTGCGGTCAGCCTAAAACATTAAAGAGTTATTAAGATATAATTGATGAGTATATTATTTAATGATGCAATGTAAAATATTTTATAATGCTTAATTTTACTCATAATAAACTACTTAGTATCTACATATAACTAGAGGTGGTAAAGTTAAGTAGGTAATTTAAACAATCTTATAAGATATTTTTTGTCGTATCAACCAAATTGCTACTTCAATAGTCACTTCTATCTTGTTTCATGTTCCAAATTTTTATAATTTAAATAGTTACTTACATCTTATTTTTAGAATAATGTTTCCTGAAAATATCAATTTACTTGTTCAGTACATTACTAGCATGCAACTAAATGTATTACTGTATCAAAACAGTACGCTGCAGGCGGTTAAAAAATTCAAGTCTCATAAGGAAATCTTACGTTTAAAAGAGGTGTACGTCCGCTGGGGCTCTAGTTCACTTGTTTATTTTAGTAGACAACTACGAGGTCAGCTCTTTACAGCTCTTGAAATAAAAATGTCACTTCCAATGTATGTACTAGGTTGGAACACGTAAGATGTATAAACATATGTGTAGTTTGGTGGTTATGTTTAGACTAATAGTTGCATTTTGCTTGCAATCTACAGGTAAGTTTTAATATTTGTAGGCTCAGATCGTTATATCTTAATTCGTTTTGATGTTTAGATATTGGTTAAATAATGTTTAAGAAAATATTAGTACTATAGAATTTTTAAATCTTTTTTAATAAGATTCATCCTTTCTTAAAAATTAGTACCTGTTTAAATATTATCTAGTATTTATTTAGGTATAGTGGTATGACTTATTCACTATTATAAATAAGTCGCTGATTATGTTATTTGATTATTGTATGATTATTTTAACTGATGAACTTTTCGTACAAACGAAAGGACCTTAGTCAAGTAGTAATATTGTAATTGAAACAAGGTATCTATAGTCTTGATTAAACCTGTCTAGATTACACATACAACAATCTCTAGCTAGTTATGATAGGCGTGCATGCAGTTCTGTTAAACAGTACCGCTTGCCTATCATTTGTATCGTCGTGCACGTTGTTTATGTTATCGGTAAAGTTCTGTTCGTTGTACGAATGTTAAGAGGGCAGATTAGTAATGCGGTGCACTCCTGTATATTGTCGTTCACACGCGTCGCACGCAGATGTATGAATGATAAAAGTGGATAGTACATACATTGCACTGTTGGCGACCTCTGTGGCGTAGTGGTTACATAATGATTGCTACGCCGAGGTCTCGCGTTCGATTCCCGCTCAATGCAAATCTTTGTGTGCATGAACATGATTGTTTGCGTTGGTCTGGGTGTTTTCTATGTATAATATGTTGTATGCATTTACAGGAAAAATGTATTTAAGTATGTTTATCCGTTGTCTAGTACCCATAGTACAAGCTTTGCTTAGTTTGGGACTAGATGGCGTTCTGTGAATGTGTGAGGAAAAAAAATGGTCCCTATTACTGTAGGTATTGGATAGAGTAAAAATACCTACATGATGTCAAGAGCAACCCATCTATTTTTTGTGCCTACTGCTGAACCTCTCTGTTATGTCAAAGCATAGCCACGCTACTGTCTTATCGTAGCATAAAAAGTCTCACAGACCTTTAATTTAACTTGAATTCCATCGCAAGGAATGGTTGTCGTAAAGGCCAAATAAGGGAAGAAAGTTCGCAGGTTTCGCTACTCTACTGAAATAATAATGTACAACTTAAGTCTGTGTAGTAGGACATAAATGGGCTGTTACCGTTGTATTGTACCATTGTAGTACCTTCGCTTTCTCAGCTTCTGTAAAGGCAGACATAATGTAGTACTACGTTTTTAAATGCTCTGAGCTACACAAAATTACATTAAACAAATGACGATGGCATTTCTTTATTTATTTGCAAAAACATGGTATTACAAGGTGTACATACAAAAGTGGTTGATCTACATGTTTCGTCCAACTTGGGCATGCAAATACTTAAGATCTAGCTTATAATATCAATTAATTATAATTTTTTACATCTTTTTTTTTAATAATATTGAGAGTTTACATGAGGGTTAATATTTATTTATAAAATAGAATTGTGTGTCAGAATTGAAAATAATAAAATGTGATGTCAGATTACAATGGGTAAGTCAATGTCAATAATAATTACTAATAGTTATACAAAAATGAAAAAAACATTATTTTCTACTATGACAGTAATATGTTTATTGATACTTACAGGTTCTTACTTTTTATACAGCCCCAGCAAAATTACTTGTCAGATAATCCTTTTTTAAATTATTCCGATCCGATTACACTGCTCAAAACTACTTTAAAAAAGGAAGTTCCGTGTTCTCAAATTATTTCATTTCCGACGACAATTACTCAATTTTCATTCATTAAACTCGTTCTGGGATGCATGACTTTTACTTTTACATCTTACATACGTCGAGTAAATGTTCTGCGATGTTTTCTTATCAGTTGTTTGCTGGCAAACCTGGCGTACGAGTTTTATATTAATTGGTAAAAGGAGAATTATTCTTAATCTTAATGTTTCTAAACAATGAAATTGTCAATAAATTTGATTTGTGTTACAAATATTCAATAGAATACAGGATCACACATACTGGTAAACTTTTAACGAGACAACAAGGTGGATAAATCATAGACTTCGCTGACGGACAACATATCTTGTACTTCTATACCTTCCTATCTGTTTTGTTCTGTTATATGTTCTGGAATAGCTGTCATTTAGTCGATAACAAGCTAATAGTAATATAAGTTTATAATACTGTAACACTTCCAAACGACATTAAGAAATGAGTATTTGATGGTAAATAATAAAGTAGCTACCACTTAACTAGCAATTAACTAAGTATAAAAAAATATATCGACAGTCCATTCGGAGATAAGAGAAACATTATAATACCGTTAATATAACTCTATTTAACGCTATGCACGTTTACAACATTTTCTTAGTCGAGATAATGTCACCCTGTTCAATTAGTACGATTAACCTGTCACGTAATGTTTTACTTCTATCAATTACTTATGCAAATGATTCGGTTTTATGAATATTCATCAAACTTGCTCACGGCACAGTTCTTTTTTAAACATCACGGTCATTCGAATTTTTGTTTTTTTTATAGCTCTATTTTTTTGCTATAAATTGTTCTGTTAAACTGCGGTATTTGGATGACAAATCGATTTCGTTTAATTTTAATTACGATTTCAGAAATTATGTATAGTATAATATAATATGACATAGTAAAAATATTTAATAATATAGTAGGCACAGCAACACATTATTCTACACATTTCATTTGAATATTTTAAACTGCATGTCAATTCTCGTACCTAAAATTCGGTTAAGTTAACTTTTAGTAGTCATGTTTTTGCTATTGCAATTGTAATCTTTTGTGGTCGTGTTAAGGTTTTATTTAGAGTGTGACAATTTGACAACTAAAAGTTAACTTAACCTGTATAAAAGTAGTAAAAGTAAAATGTGTTAAAGGAAAATGCATTTTCTAACAGTACCCATTAGACAAAAAAGTACAAAGTTTCTAAAACAATTATTTTCATAATGTATATCACGAACGAATGTCCGTATATATGTTACCTACATTTAAACCTATTTAGTTTAATTGTATATTTTATAAGCCTCATCTTTTATTAAACGAGTAATAAATACTAGTGTCCTTATTCTTAGAAATAGTATTTATAAATTCGCTCCCATGTAGGTCTGATCTATAAATTATTGTGCATACCTTAAATATAAACGTAAACTGAATGGTTAATTATTACGAGGTGTATATATTACACATGAAGTAATAATTTATATTCATTTGAAAATGTTCCTTTTTACAAGGTGTTAAGGTTGATGTGTTAATGTGTATACAGACAAGACTCGGTCACTAGCATAATGGGAATCGTCATGCGCTTTCGTAACAGTTAAAGAAATACAAAAATAATTATTTATTACCATCGCGATGTTTCACATAGAGTTTATTAGAGTATGAATCATGGTTACAATGTATCATGTTCGAGTAATTAGTTTGAAATTAAACTGAAATTCGATAAATTGCTTTTTCTACTGATGTAGTTTAGCTTTGAATATTTTTTTATTCCACAATGGTGGCAAACAGACAACTGGTGCAGCTAGTGGCGAGCGTTTTTTTTATGATGATGCTAGGTAAACGAGCCACCAGGTCACCTGATGTCAGCGTTTACCGTGGCCTTTGAACGCCTGCAACACCAGGGGCATCAATCACATCATCATAATGACTATTGAAGTAGTTAAAACATATCACTTCCATTTTCGCTTTAAATTTAGTTGGAAACGATGAAAATAAATACCTAGTCGCCTGGAATACGATTGAGTAAAAGTGTTCCTGACGCAGATGTTGACCAAGTTATTATAATGCGTAGGCGCATGCGGCTGTTACGAATTATGTTATTACCCTCTAAAGCGGTTATGAAGCTCATGCTAATAAATTATTATGGGAATTTATATTAACTAGAGTACTTATTTGTTAAGGATGTTATGATGTTTGTTTACTTTAGACCCGTCCTTCTTATTGGGCTATATTTATGGCGATATATAATTGGCCAGTTGTAGTATAGTGTAATAAGTGATCTTGTTTTAATTGGAAAGATTGTCAGGTGTCAGATACATATCAAAAAAAATTCTATAAAAAAGGTCCTAATACCGATATCGTCGTATTATCCTTCTTTTTATTTCGTTAAGATAATATTCACGGATAGTCCCTTAGTCGGTTTTTACGACACCCTTGGGATGAAATGGGGTGGTGACATATTGTATTCTTACTCCGTCACAACACGTTTATGGTTAAAAAATATTAATTACCTAAACTGTCTATCGCAATCAATATGTAGAATAAATTATAATAATAAATAGCTCTTATAGTCACCGCTTTGTGTACCCATAACCAGATTGATCTCTTAAAGGGTCTACACGCCTTGTCTACAGACCGATGCATCCCTTTCAAAGATACGGGTCACTAATAGATAATGATGATATGAAAAAAAATATAATTATTTGATGTCTATCAATAATTTCAATCATTTTTTAGGTAAAAAGTATACTTTTATACATTGTCATTGTCATTATATTTTTTATTTTTATTTTTGTTACAGGTAAGCGTTACCTTCCATATGATGCCCGCGGTAAGTGTTGTCTCACATTAAATAATATATTCATTTTGTTTATTAATCTGCATGTCAATTCTCGTTCCTTAAAATCGTTAAAAATTCAGTTAAGATAACTTTAGTTGTCAAATTGTCTTACCTATTGTATGACAATTTGACAACTAAAGTTAACTTAACCGAATATTTAACGATTTAAAGGAACGAGAATTGACATGCTTATTTTATTTGATATACCTACAACTCTTTTTAGTTAACAAACTTTTAAGTTTTATCTATATTGCCGCTCTCTCATTGTCACTACTTTCAACAGATGCATAAAACTTAAAAACTAATTTAAATACGAATATTGAAACAATATTCAATTCACGATAGGTAAAGAAGGAGCTAATCAATTGTTCACCGACATTTGGGGTTCAGTGCTTGAAGTATGTAGTGCTATGAAATCTAACACCAGTAATGTTTATTACATAACGCCGTATTAAAATCTGGTAGTAGTATCTCAAAGCCTACTGCGGTTTAAGGCACGCTTTCTAAACGTTGGCGCCAAACAGTCAATTATTTACTAACTTTCCAACAAATAGTACTGTTTCTTCATTTTACTAGATTCTTGAATCGATTTTCCAACATGTACTCTAAGCCCACAACCTACCGCGTTGTAAGTTTTCCTAGGAAATTATATTCTGTTTTTGTACATGCTTAGCATATAAATTGCTGTTTTTACAGATCCCTGTGCACAGATATGGTGTTCGCCGTTTTCTAGAATTACTTGTCTTATATCGAGATTAACAATCAGCTTTTGCGAATTTACTTAACAAACAACTCTTCGTTTTTGACTGTCTTAGCATGGCACATTGTATTATGTAAATGTAAAATCAACGCTTGTGCGATTATTAAATAAACAATACACATAATATCCCGCTTATGTTCCTCTGCAGAGGCAGAACTCTATGTGATGGCATGAAACTTCGCCGACTAATAACACTCTGCCCAGATAGATTGATAAATAAATTAACTCTTTAGCGTAACCTTTCGAATGAATTATACCGCTACAGTGACACTGACATCATTAAATAGACGCTTAAGCTAATTTGCAGTAGAAATAATTAAATTTCCTTGAACCCATTCAAAGTGTAAATCTTTTGTCAGATATAAAAACGAATCAGCGCTAACTAAATACAGCACTATCAATCATCGCTGTTCGTTATAACGCAGCTCTACATGATAAAAATCGTTTAATGTATTCACTGTATCCTTATCTAGATGTAGAGCGATCACAAGCACGAATGGATTCAATCCTTTCGATCCCTCACGCGGAATTCATTTTTATCTATCCTTTGATCGTTTACTATTCATTTGCTTTTTTATCCTATGTTAAAAGTTCGTAACTATAACTCAGTTCTGTTAGTTACGCTGTAGTAAACGTACCTCTGTTGTGGGATCGTCCTTGACGCGCTTGTACAAAGCTCGAGTTGTGAAAGGGGTCAGAGGATGAAAAAACCTCGCTTGAAATAGAAGGCTTTCTCTCGACGCACCGTGGGAGGTGAAAGTCAGACAACTTGTCCTTGAAGTCCCTTATGTAATTTAGAGACTCGGTGCGACAATAGGAATACGCTTTTTCGTTGTTTTTTCCCACAGTTTAAACGAATTGGATATACATTTTAGTAACAACCGAGACTTAATGGTAAAAGAGACTGAATGATAAATAAAACATTAATTGCTTTAAGCGTATATCTTGCACCAAGGTTTTACCATACATACACTTTCATGGTCGACGGATCCAAAACGGGCAGAAAGAATGATTACCATCACTATTATGTTAATCAATTCTTTTAACGACGCCGCATGGGGGCCAAAATGTTGGAAAAGTTGAACTCAAAATTTGTGGCAATCAATTAACTAGATATTTCTTAACCGATTCAAACGTGTCCAATAAATTCTTTACACACTGCTGTCACCATTTGATGCTCTGAAACGTTGTCTAATTAAGAAAGTACAGTAAAATGGCTTGTTCCGCTCTTGACTTACATAATTGTAGTGGTCTTATCTGGGCTGAATCGCTTGTTCTATTGGCAAGATTATCTTTTTATACTAAAATTAGTTAAAAAAATATATATTGTTGAGCAGTCTAATTATTCATTTAATAGAAATAATATTTGCAGTTATTTTTATAACGTAATTTAATTTTTTTTATAACACCTTTTAGGTCGATGCAGTGTCTGAAAATAACGAAAGGCCAATATTTTTTGTAAAAAATAGTATTGTTTTTGGCGTTTTAGTTGTCGTAGCTGTAAAACCGATTGGGCTTTCAAAACTGTTATTGAATTACTATATTGTGCAATAGAATATTTAAATTAATAGAGTAAAAAATCTTTCGCTGGTAAACTAATTCGGAATTGTTGTTGTTTTATCATCAGACTCTCGGCTTACTATTTTGTTTAATATTGGCACAGAGGAATAGTCAGTCGAAAAAACGTACCTAACTGTGTACTGATTTCGCTTTTTAAGAATCGTCTTTACTATTCGTATGAAAAGAAGAATCAAAGGTTAAAAGTTCGAAAACACGTGCTTCTGCTATTTTGAGCATATGACATTGTATCACATTGTTTGCACGTTTATCCAGTCAGCATCGTCCTACAATTTTCAATTGCATATTAACTTATATGTCATTTTTGCCTTTACTATAGTATAATCATTATTTTAGCGAAGTAGAGCAAAAAATGTAGTAACCGTACTTCAAGGCAAAGTCCAAACTTCAATGCATCGCACACATTTTAGATTAGTATAATAGTATTAACATGCCAACTATATAAATAATGTCAACCTTGAAAATACATTAAGTGTACATACTAATTATAACAAAAGCCAATGACCTTCCTTTGTAAATAATTAACTAAGTGGACACAAAGAAATATAGTGACACGAGGGCTGTTACAATTTGACACCATTCCACTATTTGAGTGGGGTATTTATAAAAGAGACGCGACATCACTTGTTACCTGAGGGTAAATGACCACCTGACCTATATCCGCGTCCCGACTTTCACCGGCCGGCCATTCACCCGGGAACCAACACGTAAACACACGTTCCAATTTCCAAAATGGACTCTCGCTGAGTGAACGTAGTCCACATTAATTGGGGCGCATTCCAATTAAGACCTCGTTACATACGCCTCTTACGCAATTAGTATCATCCACTTGAACTGTTATGTGAACAGGAACATCCGATTGTCTTTATACTCGTAACTAAAAATAGTAGTCCAAAATTCTTATACTTTTTCAGAAAAAATATATCTGCAGTATCTGAACCTCTTTTTGAAGGCACATCAGAATATACCATTAGACCATTATGGACATATACCAAAGACGTAAAGTTTTATGATAGTTATTTGTAACTACTTCTCACGCAGGGCATTCTTTGAAACGCTTTTTATGGAAAAGTTTATCCAAATTGAATTTATTCAATTACAGAGGAAGATGACAAACTTATACTATTTTTATCAGAAAGCTGCTTTTGAACAGTGTTTGTTAACCACACATGCTCAATAGTGAATACACGATAATATAACTAAACTCAAAGTAACTTGTGCTTTTTTCCTAGGCACTTCTTTATCGCCCAGATCGGGAACGTAACCACAAAACCTATGTCTTATATGTCTGTGAAGAGCTCTAAACATTTACCATCTCTTATGATCGGCTTGACCGACTTTTGTATAAAATACTATATTCAATGAACAGTTAATAGGTATACTTATACATCTGTATAAAACTCATCTGTTTACCATTCATATGGTTCATATAAACGTATGTTATTGTTTTCCGTATACAATGAAATCCTTGTGATGCCGGTGCCAGCACAATGATCTGTATTTAACCAATCCATAGCACTATTGTCCTTATGCCACGGCCGTACACAAAAGACCCGTTTGCATAATGTTCTTATCCTGCACCATCTAATTAAGATGAAAATGTATCGTGTGTATTCTAATATACGAACGCAAATTAAGTATTGCAATACGTGGTAGGTAGTTATGGTTGGAAAAGAGTATGTGGTAATAAGGCGTAGACGTTTCTAACGAAGACGATCAATACATATCTATACGAAATTAGTTAAAGGAAGTGTTGTTATACATTCTGTATTATAAATATTTTAGGTAGGCAGAATTGATAATTTACGTATAAAATACGGCATATAATTAATAAAGAACTCAACGTAGGTAAGTGGTAGTACAATAAAAACTACAATCGTAAAATAACTTTTGTTTGTTAATAAAATGTTTTAATAACAATATAAAGTGGAAAGTTCGATAGCAGCAACAATTTACGTAGTAATTGAAAGTCGATTTCAAATTCAGGTGCAACGAAAGCGTTTACTGCGCGTAACACGAGTTTAGATAATATAATAGTCGTAAGACTTTCTAATCGTTTTCTTGATTTTGCTTAATTTGCTTTTTGTCTCCATTACAACTTCATAGAGTAAACTGATTCGTTATGCAGATCGATATCGGCATGTAAACGTTTTTAGACGGATCCGGTAATGGTACTGTATTGTTGATTTTCTCGATTCGATACAAGTTTCTACTGAGTTTCATTATTTTTCCCTTCCTTATATAGATTAAGTATAGTATATTTTTACCCTTTCTCTGCAGCTGTTGTATAATAGATTGCAGATTTTGATAATAAAAAATAATGCAACGCTTAACAGGTAATTTACCTCGACTTCGCAAATTTGAGATAAAATAAAAGCGAGTGTTGTTAATAAAAATAAAAATCAGGTAATCATATTCAGGTTTCACATCCAATTATGCCTCACTACGTGCTCTTCCTCATAAGGACTTTTTTTTTGGAGTAATAAAGCTCAAAAACATACTGCAGTGAATTTAAAAAAAACTTGTATCTTTGGAGGTAAACGGGATCCGTATTCAGAATTGAAGGGACAAGTGGGCCTTGAAAAGATGCCGCACTGGCCGACATGTACTTAAAATATATATGTAAGTACACCAACAGCCATAGTATCAAACAAGGTTATATACAAACACTACTCGGTATGATTCAAAGCGAAACCAAGCGATTGTACGTTCACTCGAATGCATTGTAGTAATTATCTGCAATGAGAACGAACCATGTGCAATTTCTTTTATGTATTGTTTATATGTGGCATTGATAAACATCCTTATTTCTTTATTAATATTAGCGAAATGGAAGTGACTGCATATGTGATCCACAACTATTATACCCTTGTTGTTTAATGTATTATGTTTACAGCTACAGTGATTAGAATTTTTATTGATCAATACAGGGTGTTATCGCTTGATATCTACTATTATGTAATGCATTTGTTATAAAATATATTTAACTTTAGTTATGTCAGTACGACTTACTTATTCAAAACAAAGAATTCTTTATTTAACTGCGCATCTCGTTGCCATTCGATCTCCGTTGCATTATTCGCTTATTTTTACCGTTGATTGCTGAATGGTCCCCCATTCACAGTAAACCTTATTGTCCCAACTTGTACCTTTCTTCGATGTCTTTGTTTTTGTGTAATCCCAAAATCTCGGCCGTCACGAGCATGTACTGTTATATCCAATAGCTACATACAATTCAACTGTTTCGTCGTAATATTTATTTTTCTTTGATCATATAAGTGAAGCTCATAAATTTTAGTGTTGTTATCTAAATTGAATTAAAGTTTTATGTATGAAAGCCGTCACTAACTCCAGATACAAGTTTCAATAATGACGCTGACTTTAATTAGTTAACGGGTAAGAAGGAAAGAGTCAAAACTCACTTGACGACATCCCAATTAACTGATACGAACGTAATTAATTACAAAAAAGGTACCACCTTAAACAACGTATTGTTGCGATATGTAATAATATATGAGTTCTTGATTAATAATAGGCATTGATGTATGTGTGTTAAATAATCAGTTTTGCAATCTTCATTCGTATTGTTGATGAAACGGTGCGCGTGCGTCGGCGAGGGCGTCGCCCTAGTGAAAGTGTGAAAGTGAGGCGAATGCGCTAGCGCAAACCAACGTGGAATATTATCAGTAAAACCAACATGTATCGCTCTTTTAAAATTTATTGCCCGTTTATTATTTATTTATATTTATTAATAGATAGATGACTTTTACTACTTACTAATGATTCCGCTTTCTAATTATTGTATTAATTTTACGGAATATATCAAGAATTGCGTTTTTGTTTACAAAGTAGGAATTTCTACCTTCCTGGTATTATCACTACAATCGAAAATAATAGTTCATTTACATTTAAAACTTAAATATTAGTAACAAAATCGACTCTAAACTCTAACTGTATAAAAATACAAGTTGGTTAAAGTAGAATACGTAAACTGTTGGTTTTACAAATGGTGTATTTAGAGCGTGGTGGTGGACCACAGCCCGATAGTTCCGTACGCTAGCTCTTCCAACTTTAACTGAACTCTATACATACAAATGAATTAGTCGTGTGCTGAACACGTACACATTAACGGACCATTTATTCTTACCAACTTATTTATCACCTCTGACGCTCATAACGACAGATCTAAATTATTTTATTTTTATCTATTTACATATGGGACTACTTCATACCATATACTTTACACCGAAGACAGCCATTAGCCTAATAGTTTATAGATAATACTACATTTTATCCGCAACATTAATCTTACTTTTCTTAGAACATTTAACATCCGCCCGGCGACGGCGATTAATTGTTATTGCGTTTCCGATCGCACTACGCTCGGATTAGTTTTAAATCATCATCGAGTGTTGCTTTCGAAATGTATGTGACACAAATATATAGACAGGAGAATAATGACAGTAAATTATCGTCGTGTCGCCGTCGAGTCATGTAATTGTGGTACGATCAATGCGTTGCGATGCGACCTCCATAACAGTATACCATCCTTTGCATTGAAGTATGGCGAAAGAGATAATATTTTAGCATCTATAATCGCCCCACGTTCAGGTGTTATGGCTTTAATCTGTCACGAGTGTCACGACTATGATTTAAAACTTTTTCGGATCTTCAAATACACTAAAGTCTATGTCAGACTTGTTTACCGAGTTCTATTTCTACAAGTACACGTATATGCCCTTTGAATTTCTTTGGACATCTCTAACTGTATTCGATGCTTTTTTTTATCTTAACGCTGCTGTGTAGTTTTACATAAACAAGATACTGCCTTGGCAAATAACTATACTATAGAACTCGTTCAAGGTCCTTAACTCAAGGATGGCAAACCGCCATAGCCGTGATTACATTAAAACTTCTGTTGTGTCTCGTTTACACTAAGTAATGAAACTTGCTAAAACATAGTATTTTTCAAAACCACATGAAACGTCAACCAACAACACCTTGACAAAGTAAACATATTAACAATGTTATTGAACACCTAAAAATCAAGTTATTTATTTTAAAATTGTACTCATTTCTACTTGGTAGAAATATCTCTGCTGATATTACGATATAATAAAATAACTACTTCTAACCTGCTTCTGCCAAGCCTTCGCTATCTACGGTAATTCTTATTCATGTAATAATTTGTCTGTGGGAATACTTTATAGTTTACTCGAAAAAAATAAGAAAAATAAGCTGTAACTTTATTAAACATTTGCCATTTGATTTACCAGCATCTCTTGTATTAGATAATTATTATATACTTTTATTTCAGAAAAAAGTTACATTGGGTTAGTTATTACATTGATACTTAAAAATAACTTAAAGCAATGTAAAGACATTTATTTATACCGTCAAAACACATATACATAGTCTACTACACCAATAAACAACATCACGTTGTAATAGCAAACAAAGAATATAAATTGAAATAAAGAAAGGAATAAATGCATCTCTAGAGAAAGCCATTTTCTTGAATAAAAATATTCCTAGAACATAAAGACTGTTTCTATCACGACGGCTTCCTACTAATAACATATTCAAACCCACACTCGGCTAAGCAAAATAAAATGGTATGCCAACGCCAGCAATCTCCGAGATGGAACTCTCCGTCAAGACAATCTAGAACCGCTCTGTTTTACATTAGACATTGTATTATCCTAAAAGCGACTATGAAATGTGTCGTTATAGTCGCTACAAAGCGGGCGCCCCTGCTCGTGCCATCATTTTCAGCCTCTACTCTCCACGTTCTGCTTGTTTGTATTACTCCATGAATATGAATGTTGCAACAAATTGCATTTTGTCAACCATACCCGTACCGTATGTACTATTTGATTTAGTTTGAATACGATTATCGCTGCAGTATATTCAGTAATTTTGTTATCTCTACATCATATATTATAACTGACCTCGTTAATTTTTTTGTTTGATGAAATAAGACGAAAGACAATTCCAATTAAAATACCATCTTCGCTATTTGTCTATGCGGGTAACTCCAATTAAGGTTTTAACTATGCAAAAGGCAATATAGACTAGGTTTGTTCTACATAAACCAAATTCCTGATCTACATAACTATGCTAATGATTGAAGCTCATTTAGTGCAATACATTTGATTGCCTCAACGTGTGTTGTAATGATTATTAAGCGAGCGTTTGTTATAATTAGCTGAAATGATTTGTAGTAGATAACTGTCTAATAAACAATATATTATGTGAATGTAGTCCATTATGGTGTATGATAGTTATCGCACGCTCGGTTTATTTTAGGTGCCTTAGATTGTTATGAGACACATGCTACCTTGATTAGTAATGCATGATGCTCGCTCTTCGTGTCGCTCTCTCTATTGTGCGCCGCATGACGTTTCACAATCTTTTGTATAAGCTACGGCAGAGCTCATCATTCTTTCATTGTAGACCACAGTTGAACTTTTTGTACAGTTTTTCTTATCTATCTCGCTTTGTGTTCATTCTTGAGCATTAACTAATGTCCCCTGTCTGTCAGATGATATCGGGCTCTCGTTAGTGGCATTGTGGCACCCACGCCGAGCCCTGCGCGCGTACCTAATGGAGCACTGACAGGATTACCTACGAGCTGTAACATCAAAGTATTACCTCAAACTCTGCCGATATTAATAGAAAACGGTCTAACGGTTGTGGTCGTAGTACTTTATAATTATGCACGAAATATTTCAAACCAAAGTTTACATTCAAGTCATACTCAACTATGAATCACCGTCGGAGTTGCGTAGGTGTGTGACAAATTACAAAGTTTCAAGACCGTGTGAACAGCCATACTCTGGTTATACTACCAGCGATGAATCGGTATCACGCGCTCCTGATATTATCCAACTGCGCGTTCCAACCTGACCCTATCTGGAATCTTTACGTGTCTAATGGAGAATATCATTACAATAACAAGCATGTAAAATTATCTGACCCATGACTGACTACTCTAATTGTTGCAATGTTTTTGTACCGAGAAATCGCTCTCACTCTTAAATTTTGAACGTGAAATCATTGTCATTGTTTCGTGCTCGCTCTCGTGAGCAAGTTATCTAATACAGTTCCCACAATGTATCCGTGCTGTGAGCACTCCGACACAATGCTTCCGACTCTTTCGGTTCCGCTCTCGTGAATTGGGTAAGTGGTGCATTTGACGAAACTTCACTTTTTCACCGTCCCACTTTACCTCGCTGCGCGCTGTTGAATTTACCAATCTATAATTTGTTTGCTATCGATTAGCAACGCGTTTACCCATAAAAGTTGATTTACACGCTGTCTCGAGGGTCCATTAGAGAGCTGCTGATTCGCGTCGGGACTCATGCAATCTTTTCGCACGACAATCGGGAGCGCGACGCGCGAACTGGAGCGGCTAATACTCAAATGGACCGGTTTTAGACTATCTAATACCTGTTGCTTGTATCGTCGTTCAGCATGCAGATCTAGTTTTCGCGCTCATTTTAATATGAGCTTTTAATGCAAAGTTATTTTCCTTTGTAATTACGTTGTTTGTCCTACCAAATACATTTGTGTACCTTAACAACTTAATACTTTTGTTCGAATGTTTATATAGGTCGGCTATATCTAACTCAATGTTACACTTTCATTGAAGACATGCAAATCAGAGCGTGAGCTGAGACTCAGTAAGCACCTACAGTGAGTATAAAATTGTTTGGAAACTGACTGTCTAATCAACGCCTCGCTGCTCAGACAGAACGACTGCACGCTCCTGCATTATTGTTGTCATTAAAGTAATGACTATCTAGTAATTGTTGAACCACCATGACAGCTTTCACCTCGATTCAAACAATTTCTCTGCCTATATTGCCTTTATCCTCCTGTACCATACGACATTTATATTTCAATACCTATACTTCTCCGTATTTTGTGGGAAATGGGCGCTGCAAGATTCTTTTATTGCCTCGTCTTGGCTGTGTGGTATGTTATTATTGCGGAGCGTAATACAACGCAAGCCACAGAAGTAAGGCGCCTAGCTGTCTCCGGACAATTTCGTTGTTAATTATCTTCCAACGCCTGGCTGACTACTCATCGGCACGTCTGGCCCGGAAATGCAACCTCAAAAGTAGGCAATGAGTATATGGTGTCTGATGCACGTCAACAATTCTTAAATGGTATATTTATAATGCACACATGTTTCGAGTCAGTCGATGACCTATCTGTGGAACCGTCCAATTCACTCCACTCGTTTTGTTTACTTTGTCGGTTCAGAAATAGACGTCCCACTAAATAATTCAATCAAGTAACACTCACGACATATGGTTCATCTTTATATTCATTTGCATCTAAAGCTGATAATAATACCTCCAGAGATTACCCTTTTTATTTTAAAGATATAATTTTGTAGTAAATAAACATAATTGTTCTGTACTATTTTGTTATCCAAATATTAATTTCAAAATTCATTAAATTATTAGACGTTAAATTAATACTTTTTATAATATCAAACCAGGACCAAAATATAGTGAAGCAAAATTCAATGAAATTTCGGTTAGCTAATGAAAGGAAGACCATTTTAAAAGCGTATTTAAAGCTCGACTTTAGTTAACAAAGTTAATATACATTTAAATGACTTTGGAAACCTTAATTTGTGTTTGACGTAGCATTATAATCGTGACCTAAAGACTCAGATTAAAACATTCTGTAAGCCTACTTCATTCTGTGTTTATATCCATGACGGATCTGCTACGATCACGTTTAACACACTCACTAATTAACTTAAGTTTACTTATAAAGTGTAGTTTTAACTACCTCTCTCTGACTAAGAAGGTCAAGTCGAATAAAAAGTTCATTAAGCGTGTATTAGTTAATTTCATGAACCTTTTCATCATCATCATCATATCACCCAATCGACGCCCACTGCTGAACATAAGCCTAGTATTGTCACCTTGTGCGATCCTGTGCACAAGGTCATCCATCGGTTTACCGCCGTCCTTACCAGGTCGTCGGTGAACGAAATGAACCTTTTAAACCCAACGAATTACGAGACAAATATCATGGAAATAAATTTTTTCGCAGCTTCTTTATGTGATGTTATCTTTTTTTGTTGTTCAACATTAAATGAATATACACTAGAGTTGATTTCACACATTTTATAATTCACACTTAAAGTGTTTACTTTATTATTCTATTGTTTGTGTAGGTATATGTTGACTCTAAAAGAGTGTCATGTGCCGCTCTTCTTTCCGGGGGGTCGTAAAATACTACTGAGAATATGTCTACTTAGACATACATTTGTGAATGTACATACTCGTACTATGTAAATCCGTGTCAATATTATAATCGTTTGTTCGAAAAATTAACAATTTATTTATTTGTATTTTATTAATTAATATTAATTTGTATTATAAAACATTTTTGTAAAAATAATGTTAATATACCAATAGTAACAATATATAATATTCCCACCGTCGACATTCTAAGAATTCATAAGAATTTAAAATTCTTTAGCAATCTTTTCATTACAATATCAGCCAATACGGTTCCTCACCCGTTACTTGAGACCTAGATATCAAAGCGGCTGGAAAGGTTCATTATCTGGTATTTGGCACAATACCGCTGTTTTGTTGTAAAATTACATTCTGTCTTGATGAGTCTATTATGTAGACGTGAGGCTGATCTTGCTGCATCTGTGCATTGGGAACATGTCACCAATTTGTGGCAGTAAAGGTTGTACCTTGTATTATACTACTTGTCAATGTTTGCACATAGATAATACTTTATGTTTTACCTTCTTTATCGCTTTCGCTATTGGCAGAGCGAACAGACCGGTCATGGCATCATAAGTGATACTGGAAGGGTCTGCAATGGTCCGGCTTCATTCATTGAAGGATCCACTCAGTACATACAGTCTGGATCTCGTCGGTTTAACCTAACCTAACAGGTGATATCCCGCGCGGTCTTGTGGCTTCCTCTTTTCCTTGACCGATAAAGCGTTCAAAGCACTGATTGTCACGCCTAGAATTATGAAATTATTCATGTACACTGCCTACCAGAAGTGCCCATTATTAATCAGGACAACACGCTTTATTTTTATGTTTAAATCTTTACATTAAATTTTATACTATTTCATTTGACCAGCAAAGTATTAGCAGACCAAGGTTTTCTCTATCGCTGAAGGAAGATATTTAATGTAGGTACGTACTTTATGTAAAATTATAAGAAATGTTATATTACTATTTTATATTCAATTAATATAACCAGTTTATTTTCCACAGTGAAATAGACCGTGGGTCTGATAACTATCAGCTTTGAAGTTAAAACTTGAAATAGAAATAACGCAAAGATCACCGTAAGATACAAATACCACCACCAGTAGCCACCTACCGCGCACTTTTTCAAAGTACTAACTGATAATGAGGACTGTAGAGCTCAGTCCTCATTATCAGTTAGTACTTTGAAAAAGTGCGCGGTAGGTGGCTACTGGTGGTGGTATTTGTATCTTGCACATAGATAATACTTTATGTTTTACCTTCTTTATCGCTTTCGCTATTGGCAGAGCGAACAGACCGGTCATGGCATCATAAGTGATACTGGAAGGGTCTGCAATGGTCCGGCTTCATTCATTGAAGGATCCACTCAGTACATACAGTCTGGATCTCGTCGGTTTAACCTAACCTAACAGGTGATATCCCGCGCGGTCTTGTGGCTTCCTCTTTTCCTTGACCGATAAAGCGTTCAAAGCACTGATTGTCACGCCTAGAATTATGAAATTATTCATGTACACTGCCTACCAGAAGTGCCCATTATTAATCAGGACAACACGCTTTATTTTTATGTTTAAATCTTTACATTAAATTTTATACTATTTCATTTGACCAGCAAAGTATTAGCAGACCAAGGTTTTCTCTATCGCTGAAGGAAGATATTTAATGTAGGTACGTACTTTATGTGAAATTATAAGAAATGTTATATTACTATTTTATATTCAATTAATATAACCAGTTTATTTTCCACAGTAAAATAGACCGTGGGTCTGATAACTATCAGCTTTGAAGTTAAAACTTGAAATAGAAATAACGCAAAGATCACCGTAAGATACAAATACCACCACCAGTAGCCACCTACCGCGCACTTTTTCAAAGTACTAACTGATAATGAGGACTGAGCTCTATACTTGGTTTTTATCTGATCCTAGAAATGAACATGCCACGCCTTTCATAAATATTTTACTATCATTACTGGTAAATTAAAACGTTGTGGGGAAACGATAAACGAATGAGGTTCATGGCCGTTCATAGTTTATACTTATTCGTTAACTATAAATTAGGCATTATAGAGTGTAAGAAACAAACTTATTACCATGTCTATTAGAATTATCCTTATGCTGCGTTCTAACACACAATCACTGAAAGCGACACTATTATTTTTGGGGGACGGGCCAAAGTTTGCGCCGACTGACACTGCAGATCAATGAAAAAAAATTTGAGATATAGAAAGAATTTCAGCTTTCAGCTAGTTTTTCGTTTTGTAATTTTCCATATCAGCCTATGGACATTCACTGCTGGACTACACACACTAGGCCTCCTCCGGTCTCCCGGTCTTGTGCCTCCCTCATCCATCAAAGATTACAAGTACTTAGGGTTAACTGTGGATAAATCTTTTAATTGGCTAAGACATGTTAACGTGGTATGTGATAAACTGAGATCAGTGCTTGTAAAGTTCCACCACCTGAAGTTCTTTACAAACAGGGCCATTTTGTACACTGTTTATTATGCCTTAGCGGATTCGATAATTTCTTATGGACTGAGCTGTTATGGACGCACGTTCAAATCATATTTAGACAAAATAAAAATGCTACAAATCAGGTTTATGAAAATGTTGGTAGACAAGAAAACGAAGAGTGACTGTAGCCCTAACTATGACAAACTATTTGCAGAGTGTAAACTACTCCCAGTTCATGAGAAAGTGTCGCATACCGTTGCCGTTGAGCAGTTTGATAGTGATAATTATAAGAATCGTAAGAATCAACTTCGCCCAAATAGACGTGGCGAGTTATACTGTGTTCCCCGGTTCAACAACTATTATGGTAAAAGAACTAGACACCATATGGTGCCGTGCATTTACAATGAATTACCTGGAAATGTAAAAGTCGAGCCAATATCAAAGTCTGTCTTTAAACGTAGATGTAAGGAATTCTATTTGAATAAATTCATATCAAATATTGTTTAGGTATTTGACATTACTTTGCTAGATTTAAGTATTTTTGTATTCACCCGCTAACTACAATACCTATATATATGTATAATGTTAAAAGGGTATCTTTCTGCCAACAAACTGCTATGCAGTTTGGCGGATAGTAATGTATGAATAAGTATTGTTTTGAAATAAAAGATTTAAAATTTTTTAATTTTTTTTTTTTAAAAATCGGCTTCCCGCCGTCCTAACCAGGTCGTCGTTCCACCATGTGAGGGGTCTCCCCACCCTGCGCCTTCCGTCCTTAATTTTAATTTTTTACACTTCGTTAGGCATGCATTGATTCTGAAAATGGAAAGCAATCTCTTAATAAAGATGTGTGAAAACTATTCAATCCACACGAAGTCGCGTACGAGAGCTAGTCGTTTTATATAAGTATTTGAAAACTTGACTAGGTGCAATGACCACTCAATGATCACACCAGTTGGATTAAGAAAGATAATAAAAACATACTCGTAATGAGTGCTTATAGTAGTATACTTATAATGGGACGAGTGCGTTCGTTATAAAACCATTATAAAAAATACATAATTACATTAAAATCTAGTTAAAATAATATTCAATTTAGTAAACTTATTTTAACGTAAAGTTGTAAGTTACCACAACGTATATTTTTGTTGATACATTAAAAAATATTTTAAGGACAAGCCAATGACTGCCTTGTTCCCGATGCCATTAGGCAACAGTTGTATTCATTTCCAAATACAATTGTCCCGTTGGGGATCCCCTTCGTAGACACTTATAAATTTTGATTTGTTGATTGCACAAAAACCTCGTGCGTCGGTTCACCTGGTAACCAAGGAAAAACGGTCGGTGCCTATAACAGACTGACTCTATACCTTAACATTTCTACATTCCTCCGCTCTGGCGAACAGGCAGCCTTAGAGCAGTTTTAAGAGATGAACATCAAATTTATTTCTTTATAAAATAAATACATAGTTTATTAATAGACTAAGATGTATGAGTCATCGGTAAAACAAACTTAGTCCTCACGTGAAATGCTAACCTGTAATTTAGCTGAAGATTTACGAGACTACTCTCGCAGTGATTACAGTCATTTAGATGTGTGCGTTTGCCAAAATTAAGCGCTCACAACAGCATTGATATGTGGTTATGTATACGAAATACATATTTGAGTTTTGCACGAGGTTTTGTTCGAATTTTAGGATTTAGTTTTATAGTAATTGTGGTGACAGTTTCAATTGCTAATGTTTCATGAAAATATATAATGACGTTTTTATACCTAAACTTATCCTACGTTTAAGAAATACGAATGATATGCAATGTTGTGGAAATGTGCATTGTTATGCAAAAGATAGCAGGTTACATAAACAAATAGTATCTACTTGTAGCACTACAAGGCTACAAGTAGATACTATTTGCACCTCTTGCCCTACCTACGGGGCTCGAGCAGCTCTAGGAAGTATGAGGCATTATAGTTTTTTTTATCGGTTTCGTGCGATATTTGTACTTACTTGGATAATTTTTTCAATTTTTTTGATTATATCCAAATTGCTAACGTATTTGGTAACATTTATTTTTTACTTTTAAGTGAGGTGACGTGCCGTATGGCTGCCGTGCGTTTCGGTGCGTTTTTCAAACGGCAAAAGCAACGTTCGTTCGTCTTTATACCAATCTTTCCGTACGGCTGCCGTAGTATTTATAGTCTGAAGGGAGTGTGAGAGCCCTAGTTACAAGCAAAAATATTTTAATAATAATTTTAGATAAGAAAAACTTTATCATCAAAACCCGTGAGTAAAGTTCATTGAAAGGCACTATAATCTTTTTTTTTATTATGCTTACGTTTATATAAAATGGTCGTCACATTTTTTGTTATGTCATAAAAACCTTACACCATCAATCGTTCGCTTTAAAATTTTTATTTAATCATAATCTTTCAACTCGCCTTTCAATCTAAAATTGCCGACGAGTTCGCATGTTTTTTTTCTTCTTATTACTAAACTATTAACCATCTGTATTTTTCGCTTCACTAATACATGGATAGCTAAGCTAAATAATAATTTATATTATTTATTAGAAATTAGTTCGAGATTTATTTTCGTTTTATTTAAATATGAAAGAAATATACATGTGATTCACCTATGCTTTTCAATACCAAATACACCGATATTTACAACAAGCCCGTACCTTTTTTTTTTTTTTTTTTTTTTTTTTTTTTTTGTCCCAGGGGAATCCATGAAATTGGATACCATGGAGACTCGAGGGAGTCTTCCATGTCATGCGGGGATCTCCCCCCCAGAAGGGGAGGGCCTACCCGCTAAACCCCTGGGCTATTCCCCACGCGCCTTTAAATTAGGGGACAGGCCGGATCGCTCCGGGCACTCACAGCCTGCCCCCCAGCGCATTGTGCCTTCGCACATACGGGCCCGCTTATGCGCAAGCCCTGACGGCACAAGGAGGCGCCCCCAGGAGCCCGTACCTAACTTAGGTAAAAGCCCGTACCTAACTTAGGTAAATGCAGGTACATGTTTTTGTCTTACTTAAATTTATTAATTTTCAGTATAACAGTCCGTTAAATTAAAATGCGTAGTTAATATTGCATTTGGTTGAAATTTTTAAGACTAAATGATTACCTATTTTTAGAAATAAACGTACTCCCAAATACGTTTTCCCTTTCACTCTTGTTAGCATATTCATCTTAGCATATTCTGTGGCATGTCTTCTCTATACACACTACGTTGCTGCTCGTTCTTATTTTTTCAAGAAAGACAAACTTAGCCATAAATGGCGTTATTTCCTGACTACACCTGCGCAGACTGCTATTCCTCGCCAATCAACGCATCGTCGCACGCAATCAATGCTTCAAGATTAATAGCAGACAACAAAAAAAGTCGACTTAGCTTCCTCAATAGGCACTTTTTTCTGACGACAAAGGCGAGTCTACACAGTCTTTAGTCCTTGTCGTATACATTCATTTCGATTTGTTGTATTAACGAAATGTTTTGGAATTGTCATTTGGCTCCTATTGATATTGTTTTTATTAAGTCATTTTATTATACTTTTTTGTGTTCAATATGTAGATTTTAGAAATAATTGCTTAACTGAGTTTGTTATCATACTAGATGAAAAAATCTATCCGCAAAAGAAAGCTAAGCGACGAACTGTAAATTTGTACAAAAAAAAACATTTAAGACAAGAAGAAGTAAATGTGTCTACTGTCTACGGCGTGAACCGCCATCGTCTGCCGGTAATAACCTTAATTAAAGCCTTTACTGCAAGATCCGAGCACCATTAACCTAAACCCCTCTACAAGTTCATTACAATTAGTAAATTCCTCTAGCGACTCGGCCACACAATTGTGTATTAATGGAGAGTTTGTAGTTTTGTTCGGTCTTTTAACAAAATCGTTGTTTAATATAGATTCGTGTATTACTTTTAATATAACTTTTATATTTGCTTTTCAAATGTGAGAAATCCTTATAGAAGCCGTCTTCCGTTTGAAGTTCCGACAGGTGTTTATGTCCCTAAAAATCGTCTTACTGCTGAAAACAATGTAAAACCTACGGTTTACTCATAAATCAGGGTTGCTAGGAACTGCATTACTCACTGTTGCAAGCCCCAAAAATGTAACAAATACTGGCATCTGCATCATTATAACACAGATATTTCGATGTAAATGATTGTATCGTGTTTTTCTGTCCTCGGGACACACAAACGATAGTTACAATGTTTCTAAGTGTGTTATAAAAATGTATTAGTTATGAGCCAAAGGGCAATGGTAACATTATGTTATGACCAAACTGATAAACAGTGTACACAACTAACAGGACAAATGTTTACTGTGCTGTCACAATAATGATGTCACATGTCTAATGTAGTATGTCTACTTGCAGAGATAACGAGAACTTTAGGTTATTCACCTTTCACAAATCACATTATGCTAGACTGAGCATCGCATGACAAAATACTCTATGTGTATTCACCAATGAACCTAATTTGAAAGCCAAAGTTTACAGTACACGACAGTTCGCGAACTATCAATTCTGTACATTCAACAACTACCATTTTATAATAATAATAATCTTCACACATTCACATAACGCCATTTAGTCCCAAACTAAGCAAAGCTTGTACTATGGGTACTAGAGAACGGATAAACATACTTAAATACTTTTTGTTTTTTGTAAATACATACATATTATACATAGAAAACACTCAGACCAATGCAAACAATCATGTTCATGCACACAAAGATTTGCATTGATCGGGAATCGAACCCGAGACCTCTGCGTAGCAGCCATGTAATATACCGACTGCGCCATAGTGGTCGTCATATTCTGATATATTTACGACTTTTAAATCCTACTAATATTATAAATGCGAAAGTTTGTGAGGATGTATGGATGGATATTTGCTATTCTTTCACGCAAAAGCTACTGAATGATTTTGGTGAAAAACATTTAAGCTAGCTATACCACGAGGGTGAAGCCGCTGGCATCAGCTAGTATGATATATGCTGAAAATACTCGAAACTATTTTGCTTGCTAACTCGTCGCATTGGATATAAATATTCAAGGAGAAGATTTATGGCTGAGACTTGATGTGATTCGGATCTTACAAACGTTGACAGACCGCAATGTTTGTAATTGCAGAATAATAAAACATGGAAATCGCGTGACAGTGATGGAAATTGTTACATGCTGTCCTCTTGCATGCTGCCCGACGCGACGCATAAAAAAAAGGGACCACGGTCCCTTAAAAGCAAACAACCGGTTAAAGTGCAATGATATGCGAAATAACATATAATTTAGTTGTATATGAAACCGATGGATGAGGGAGGCACAGGACCGCGCAAGGTAGCAATACTTGGAGGAGGCCTATGTTCATCAGTGGACGTAGATTGGCTGATATGGTTGTGATGATGATATGCAACTCCCAAACAAAATACCCAACCACATGACTAAAATTGCATTTACATGTGCTTTACAATTAGATTGTGATTCATGTTAAACTCTTATGTAACAAATGACTACATGTATGGGGTAATCTTGACTATCCTCATTATAAAGTTAATTTAGCTTTGCTCTTTACCAACTTTCTCACACAAATTGGACGTAGGAGGACGTTTTCTAAATATTTCACGTCGCCTTTAGCGTTGGAGTAAGTAATGATTCTGTTATTTACTGCCAGACCTAGAATAGTCCACCAACTGGACTTATTTTTTTATTTACTCTGTGTAGTGGAATCTATTAGCAGATTACAAGCCTTTCGTATTTCTGGTTTTTCCAAAAGAAATATGTCTTTTATGTCAACACTTAAACATCATTGTCGTAAGCCTAGATGTTCTTTATGTTTGACTAGCTGACCCATGCCCACTTCGTTAGGCGGCGAAAAAAACGCGTCCCTTTTTGCATTTTCATTTCTCCTCCACTCCTATTAGTCATAGCGTTATATTATAGGTATAGCGTATGACACCTCCTGAAAAATGGACTATTCAACACAGAAAGAATTTTTAAAATCAGTTCACTAGATCTAGAGATTACCCCCTACAACGTCACAAACACACTAACTTTACTTCTTTATAATATTAGTATAGATAAATTGAAGGTATGGCCAAGGTTTTAGCGACTCGGCGTGTTACGTTAAAGAAAGAGTTTTTCTGTCTATTGCTAGCTTAAACCGTCCTTGAATTTTCGCATGATTCAAAATAAGATATTCTTCGACCTTCCTAAACGTACTTAGCAAATAAATACATTTAAAGAAGCCAAAAACAAGAATAAAGACTTTAGTTTCGTCTGAATAACAAATCCAGGCTTCAAGAGTTTTTAACTGACGTTGTCAAATTTAAAGTATTCAAACAAAATGACTAAGCTTAGCGACGACGCCCTCACGGATTTGTTACAAAGCCTATCGCGTATTTGCAGTCGCCGCACGAACTTTACTTTCACTACCTAACTATCAATCTAAACTGTCACGCTTTTAAAAATATATTCCTGCGTATGTATTTACTTGTATATCAAGGGACAGTGTTTTATGGTTGACTTAACTCTGTATTGTTTCTGAAAATATTTGTTTACATAAATTCCAGCACGTTAGGTGAATAGAAATTGCTTTTAAAATATATTTTTTTATTAGATATTTAACATAGTTGCGCATCCATAAATAAATTTTGATTAATTAAAGTGAACGCTATCAATATCTGTCCGTATTTGTATAAAGAAAGGTATTGTACGTACTTTTATGTACTAATAATGGAGGAAAATTCAATAATGTTCCTCACAATTTCTTTAATAACATTTACTACAAAGCCTTACCCAAAACTAATCTTCTATAATGGGTAATGTACTAGAAAACTAATAAACATTTAAATTTATAATCTTCTCCAGTCATATCATATCATAAATATCAGCCCATTAATGTACCACTGCAGGGACGGGCCTTGTCCCGTGACGGAGGGATACTTGGCCTACTAATACCACGCTGGCCAGTCAAATTGGTATAGGGTTTAATTTCAAGTTTTTCTTCTTTTTATTTCGTGAAGATAATATTCACGGATAGGCCCTTAGTCGGTTTTTGCGACACCCATGGGATGAGATGGGGTGACATATTGTATTCCTACTACGTCACTACACGGAGAATCTTCTCCAGTAAATTAACTTTAATATACCTACGTATACACGAATACCTACTGTTTGTCTTGCACGGGTATCGAATCCAGACAACGTACGTGAAAGGCTGATACACTAACCTCTACTCTTTCGTGTATCATTCTTATACAAAACTATTTACGTCCAAATTGTCTAAAACATCATTGGATCTGTTGCAACTCAAAGTATTATTAAAAGGTTATTGGTCTGGCATTGTTTACAAGCGATTATCTGCTTTATCTTGTTAAAATATCGTTCTCAAGCTGTAGCTTTAGGTGGCTACGTTTCTCAGTATAAAAGTGTGAGTTCTGGTGTCCCACAAGGGTCCCATCTAGGTCCCCTGTTGTTTACATTATATATTAATGACATCACTAAAGATATGAGCAATTCCAGTCAGTTATTATACGCAGATGATACAAAGATCTTTCGTGTTGTTAGAGATGTAGATGATTGTAAATTATTGCAGGGTGATCTTCAACTATTCGAAACTTTTTGTTCCTCTAATAGTTTATTTTTTAAATACTGAGAAATGTTTTGTCATCAGTTATTCAAGAAAAAAAAATATTCAATATTATCCTTACACACTTTGCAATGAGAACCTGACGCGCGTTACTGAAATCCGTGATCTGGGGGTTATTATGGACTCTAAGCTTAGTTTTGTCCCACATATTGATAGTATTATAAATAAGGCTTATAAGCAATTAGGGTTTATATTACGTGTCTGCAAACCTTTTCGTCAAACACCAACCTATACGATTTTATATAACTGTTATGTCCGTTCTCATTTAGAATTTGCAAGTCCTGTTTGGCATCCATGTTTTAATAATCATATTGATAAAATAGAACAAGTTCAGAAGAAGTTTGTAAGAGCTCTCTGCTACCGTACTGGTCATTGTTATTCAGATTACGTTAGTTCTTTGAAGGAGCACAGCATATCTCAATTAAGTCATCGTCGTGAATTGGCTGATGCTACCATGCTTTATAAAACTCTAAATGGTAGGTTTGATACCTCTGCACTGTTGCATGCAATTTCATTCAGAGTGCCACGTGGACGTGAACGAGTATGTCGTAGTAGTAATAAAAGAATTGTTTTGTATTCATAGTAGTAGAACTTGTTACGCTTGTAATAGTTTCATTAGGCGATCTTGTAGATTATATAATGACAAGCTTGTCGATGTTGATATTTTCTGTGAAAGTTTGGAATGTTTTAAAAAAAAGGCTTTAGTTTGTATTTCTGGACTCGATTATTAGCGTAGTCTCAGCCATCATCTTTAGTCTCGCATGCGTAATTTGCATTAGTTTTAAGATTTAATTTAATATTGTTTAATTTAGATGTACACTAGTTAATTGAACAATTTCTGTCGTCAGTTAATGTAAGAGTATATTTCTTTTAGGAAACTGTAGGTCTGTTTCATATATAATTATGTATGTTATTTTTGTATAACTGTATGACCGTTTGTTTCTAAATAAATAAAATAAAAAAAAAAAATATTAATTGAATCGCGTGTGGGTTGTACCGTTCATAATAAATAGAGACTATACTAAGCGTTTTAATTATTATCTACTACATATTACGTAGACAATGCAATTACTAAATATTAGATCTAACAAAAAATTGTGTTAACTACCATAAAGCATTTCGTAACTCCAGGTCTAGTTAGGTTTAAAATGAAATTATAGAGAATAGCAGGGAATACGCTCGTTTAAGTATGTTTATCCGTTGTCTAGTACCCATAGTACAAGCTTTGCTTAGTTTGGGACTAGGTGGCGCTGTGTGAATGTGTGAGGATTATTTATTTATTATTTCTTTATTTATACAATAATAATGTCTATCACGAACGAAAAAGTAAATCAGCAACAGAGTAATAATTAAATTGTGATTTGCAATCACTACAAGATTCCTTAAGTTTATTATTATGTGTGTTAAAATACCCTTGTCTACTGTGGGTACTGAACTATAGCTACTTAAAGTAAGGATTTTTTTTCACTGGTGGAAATTAGCGATGAAAATATTATATTCAATTCAGGCATTCTTCAGTGTAAAGTAATTAAAAGTATTGAATTCCGTGACCCATTTTACAAAATTGATTGTTTTAATTACTCAATGGCGTAGTTGTTACGCTTTAATTGTAAAAATCAATCATCAATTAATACATTGTATTTTTTAATTAAAACTGCGCCTTGAATTGCGATTTAAAACTCATAACGAATGTTAAAGAGGTTTTAATAATTATTGTGTCATGTTGTGTTTACTCTAACTTAATAGTTTCATACTATTTCTAAGTTATTATTCACTTGAATACGAAAATAAGTAAGTACTTACTTATTTTTTACCCTGCTTTTCACAAGTTTGATATTGCTGTGTCCTATAATTAAATTAAAAAGATTTCTAGTTTAGAAATTTTAAAATTCCTCTGTAAAGTTACGTCCTAATGTAATAATTTTGATATACTAATTTGAACATGATAGCCATCTAAACCTAAGTAAGGGCGTTACAAACAGTTCTAAAACCCAAATCAAATTCATAACAAGGCTCTACGTGTCGGGGCTTTATAATTCTTATGCAAGGGAACGTTTGAAATAACTAATTTTATTATCTGTATGAAACTGTAATACAGACTATTCCTTTTGAGTGTGTGTACTCCGCAATTAGCTTTCCTGTCCGTTTCACCAATTAAACCACAGTCCGTGATTCGGGACTAAAAACACTAGTTAAAGCTTAGCTCTTACACTGGATCCCATTATATGACGACCGCGTTAGTCATATCAGTTTTTTTTTAAATCTTGATCAGGTTTGCTCTTGTTATTGATAAAAACTTGAGATTCTAATATTATCACGCTAGCTAAACAGACATGTTTTTGTTATGATAAAATAAATAATTTCTGCTTACCCCTTATTAATCACAAACTTTACGATAACCAAAGAATATAATTAACTGACATGATTAATTCTTTCTGCACAGGGTTAGTTTTATTCCTCATAATCATCATCATAACAGCCCATTAATGTCCCACTGCAGGGACGGGCCTCCTCCCGTGACGGAGGGATATTAATACCACGTTGGCCAGACGGATTGGTATTGGTTAGTTTTATTAAGAAAACATAACTCCGTTGCTTAATAATCATATTTGTATTCTAAGAGACTTATAATAAAAAACGAAAGTTTCCTGTTGAAGTAATTGGCACATGCATTTACAGTCACCGTTCGAACAGAGAAAGGTTTAGTAAAGTATGTAAGTACCTACTTCAATTAACAATGTTTAATTAAAGTTTTAATGTAATGTTATTATCCTATTAATGTCATTAACTTGGTTTAAATGTTTTTTAAGTAGGTCCTAATATACTTGGTTTCGGATGATGCAATCGCGTTCCCGAAACCTCCCTGGAACACCAGAGAAAGGCCATCGTGGAGGTTTTAGTTGGTAGACCAGTCTGGGAGTCCGACATCACCTGCTCGTCTAACCACGAGGCGACAGGTATAAAAAAAGTATTTCCTCCACGAGAAATAAAATAAAAGGTCCTAATATACTTTCTCTACGCAACATTCTAGACCTATGGTGAACTTTTACATGGCGGAAAATTTCAAGCTCGTTGAACTCGATTGCTATGCAGTTTTCCGGGTAAATTACCGTTCAATATAAATATGTGTGTGCGTGTGTTTATTAGAATTATACAAAATTCCTAAGGGCTCTTTCAATCTAGGCGTTTCGTGTAGTTAAATGCATTTTGTATAAAAAAACAAGAACGTAACGAACAGTGAGCCCCAAAAGTCGCTGAACACATTTTAAATTCCAAAACTGCTGAACACTAAAAACGTCATAAGTCAGTGTCGCAACAAGAGTACAGAATAAGCTTTACATACGAAACGACCATAACACGCTGAACACGGTTATTCCAAAAGTAGCTGAACATAATTAAATACAAAAGTAGGTTAACAAATCATATTTTCAATGTTATTGCCTGTCAATCTACTTTTGGTGTTCTTGATGTAAAGCGAATTTTGGTCCTTTGACATGTAAAATAATTTGACAAATGTTTTAAAGCTTAATTAATAATTACTATTTTACAATGATATGAAACAATAAAAATCTCTTATTACAGGCATTAGTTCCGGAATGAGTCTCTTTTAATTGAATTTAAACTACAATTACACCTCCAAATTTCCTGAATTCCTTTTTTTAAATATTTTTCCGCTCTAGGAATTATGCTTTGTAAATTGTTGCGCGTTAGTAAAAACATTTATAACAGGTTAAATATTATAGCTATACCTAGGCTATAACCAAGATAAAAAAACGTTGTAATTAAACCTCTTTGGACAAAACTTATCTGTTCTAAAAGTTTTTATTTTTTAAAGATGCTTATAGTATAATACCCAAAAAGAAGGTTTTAATACGAATTGACGCGTGTGTACAGCTATTTTTGGAATCTTAGGCGTTCAGTTACTTTTAAAAATACTATGGTTCAGCTACTTTTGTAATAACTGTGTTAAGCGTGTTATGGTCGTTTCGTATGTAAAGCTTATTCTGTACTCTTGTTGCGACACTGACTTATGACGTTTTTAGTGTTCAGCAGTTTTGGAATTTAAAATGTGTTCAGCGACTTTTGGGGCTGACTGTACGTTTGCCGTTCGACATAAATATGAAATGAAATGAAATATCATTTATTTGTCTGAATATTATGTACCGCAAACACACTGCAAACGTACGACACGAAACGCCTAGATGTTTGAAAGTATCAAATGAAACAACTTATAATTAAAATGTAGGTTACTCGTGGTTTATATCTATATCATAGTTATAACCTATTCAAAGACTTCTTTGAAACATGCCGTGATAGAAAATAATACAATAATAACGCACAATACTCGCATGCATTTGCTCTAGATACTATTGATACAAAGTTACAGTTTTTCTCCTCTAAGTAGTCCCCTAGAAACGCTGACTCCATTAACAATATTTACATAAAATGACAATAGAAACATCTTTTTTGCAAAAAAATGCATTTACTTATTGTAGTTCGAATTAAGGCTAAGGTTAAACATGTTTTTGCAATTGAGTTAAGTGGACCTGAATACGGCTATGCCCCATAACAGATATCTTCAAGGTTCTTATAAATTGCCTAATTGCAGATGATACACTAAATGATTCTACTAAAAAAGTATATATTAAACTTGTAAACTCATCAACTGCCGTAAAAATGACCATTTACTTACCGAAATTGGTTTTGTTATCAAATGAGATGCTCCTTAGTCTTGTTCGTTTGTTTGTACGTAAGGTAAACTTTATACATACGCAATTATCAAGTACATTGTATAGGCTTCTTCTTACTATAGTTATCTGATCAGTAAGTAAATACTTTTACTTATTATCATTCTTACCTCAAGTATGTGAAACAAGTCATGTGTTATTATACTTATAGCAAACAAACATACAGATCGTCGGATAAACAAACCGATGGGCATAGGCATGTGCAAAACAAGATGTCGCAATTACGATTACATTGTTAATTTAAATATAACATCAGTTATAATAAAATTGAATTGTTAATTATTTAAATAATGATACTACCAAAAGTGTAAACTAAAATTATTGAGGTTCTAACGATGATTGAATTGACTCACATGGCGAAAACTAAATTACATTGTATTATGTTATTAAAAACTTTGCATATAAATCTGTAATAATTAAAAGTCGCATTGAAAAAATGTGGATTGCTCAAGACCAGGATTTACAGGTGTAGATAAATAAAAGCTTTTAAGATTCCTACGTTCCTTTATAACAAAAGCTAGTGTTAATAATACGCCTATCAAAACAGTTTTAAAGTGAAAACTGGTACTGCACTGAACTGAGTTAAACTTTAAACTGAAAAGGTTACTAGGTTACACGAGCTGTTATGACTTAAATATCAGCAATAATAACAACAAAACTTGTTTAATTTGTTGTGGATGTTGTTAGTTGCGACCGGACATCGGGTTCAAAACCGTTAATGTATTTGTCAAATCCTTTCGAATTTAATCCCTAGTGCAAGAATTATCTTTAATAAAAAAAATTACAGCCTATTTCTATAGTAATAGAAAGGGCGAGACTAGGACAGAGATTGTTCTGTAAGATGTAGAAAAATGTGTTTATCAATTCGTTTCAAAACTTACGACAGGCTTGGTACAAAAATTTTACAAAGGTAGTGTCACTTTTTATTCATAATCCCTCACCGCTAACCTACACGTGCCTTCATAATAATTACGCGAATGATTTTGTCACGTTCTTTCACTTCGTTCATCGGTCACCTGTGCCCTCAATAGAAATGTATTCAAGTTGTTGTAATTGTCTGCATTACAAATTGCAAGAGACGAGAGATTTATCGAAGCTTCTCAATACACGTACCAATTTGTAACAGTAGGCGAATGGGGAATGTTTGAGTAAATTAAACATCACCAGTCGAGTGAAAGGTTCCTTTATAGTTCATGTTTATTGGTCGTGTATTTATTGGTATCCACGAGTATCTGCACTTGCCTCTTTTTTGGAAAATGAAAAATCAAATGGATAAACGTTTTAAACTAATTTGTTGTGATCGACAAGATTGTTAAAATTAGGGTAAGGTTGCGATCATTGGACTAGCGCTTTGTTTGGACCACTTCAATATTTCGCAATCTATTCATATTTGAACCCGATATTTGCATCAAAACGATAGCTTCACAACCCCCCACACCACCCTCCAACCGCCAGTATCGTAGCAGGCAGCATGACGTACTTCGCTTTGTTTTTCGGACCTCGAATATAATTTTTACGCGGCAAACAATAGCATGCAAGTACTGTTATAATAATTATTTTAATGTGATTTTTTTTACTAGTATAGTAAAGTAATTAAGAATACATACTGCCGTATATTTTTGTTGAGTAACGTGCTACTTTTTTTAAAATAAATATTTCAGTGGATGTTAGTGAGTTTCTATCAATGGACTGGCACGATGCTCTTTCATTGAACCAGTCCAATCATGGTAACTTATATAATGTGTGTTATTTAAAAAACATTTTTTTTAGTTTAGCATCGCAAAAAGAGGAGGAAAGAGAGAGGTGAGCATGAAACTAGTTTAGGGAAAAAAGAAGTTGGATTGAATGATGTAATCAGAATGTTTCGAGTGCCTAAAGCGATGTTAAAGAGAAGATTTGACATACCTGAAATATTTTTGTGATTTAGCATGTCAAATAAAGAAATATCATTACTGTCGACTAATTAATGTATATTTATCATTCTTTATTCTATCTATTTATTTTCGAAAATCAAAGAAATTTAATAATAAAAATAGTTTCTTTATTAATTTTTTTACATGCACCTTGAATTGACCAGCAACCTATAATGCCCTAAGTCCAATTATAGCAACTAAGTGGTCCGATGAAAGAGACGGTGGTTCAAACAAGGAAACCATCACAAAGTTTTATTTTCTTCTTTTGTGACTATATACATAATAAAATTAACTTAATTATGTTAGTTACTAATGATTGAATATACAGACTACTCGTTTACACAGATTTTGTTTTATTTCACGCTCTATTTTAGGTACCAGGTCTGTTTAAAATTAAGTGGTCCAATAGTCGCAACCTTACCCTACTACCTTGAAATTATGTACACCTATGTAGTATAAAATTGAAATCATCCGTGCGGTGACGGACTAGGAATACAGGGAGTCACCACCGCTGTCTCATGGCGTAGATGTAAAAAGCTACTAAATACTAAAAGAATATAAGATACTACACTGAAGAAGGTCGAGTAACTGACCAGCTAATACAATCCACCGACCACAAGTACTTAAGAATTTAATGATGAGACACCATTTAACGAATTAAATCGCGACCCAGTCATTATCGAAGATACTCGTATCGATCTGTAAAAACGACTCCACTATCTGTAACGTTGAACTCTATTATCTATTAACTGTAATTAAGTTGAAAGGCTTGTAAAAACATCAGCAGCGGTAAACCTTAACAACCAATAAATATCCAGGGTATGTGTTTAAACGTGTTTCCGCTACTAATATCTAACTAGGTAGATAAAAATACTAAAAGAAGTTGTAGAACGCACATTTACAAATACGTAAAATAGATAATGTTAGCTGATATATTTTATGAGGTTAGAACTACGCTATCGGACCCATTGTCTTAGCTTCCGTTAAGCGACAAAAATTTATTTGGTTTTTGCTCTTATTCCATTTTTTATTAAGTCAGTAAGTTGTTCTTTTGACGTCATCAGATTGTAAATGATCACCGCAATTCAAACAAAGTAATGACCAAACGCCTTCTTTCTTTAGCCTATTTCTTTTGCAACCTCGTAATGGATATACATTAAGGAAGTATAGTTAAGGAATTTCGCATTCGACAATTATTCATTGAAGACTGTACTGTGTTGCCGTCAATTTCGATTGCGGCGAACAAAATTACGCTGTTTGTGATTTACGTTCTTCTCATTTTATGTTAGTCTATCAACTCTTCCAGTGACATTGTATTTTTTTAAAATTTCTTTTCGACAGTTATATCTATGTTACGGTAAATGTGATTAATTGAAAATTATTAATAATTACCGGTTATTATTAATAATTACCACATGTTTTGGTAAATGTGATTAATCGATCGAAATTTATTACTTTTAGCAGTAATTATTAATAATTCACGACACATATTGGTAAAAGTGATAAATTAAATAAAAACCTAACGTTTTTTGACCAGCACGTATTTTTTTTCATAAATTAAGAATGTGGCACGATGGTTGTCATTGTCACAGTACTAACTTAACCGAACCAAATGATCTTTTGATCGAAAAGTGTTTTGCGGCCTATCGGTTTGCTACTAGCGATGTGTAACTCAGGAGTGAATCATAAAAAAGATGTATATCCGCACAAAAGATTTATTCACTCACTACAATTACATATTTAAATCATTGCCGTTATGGTTCCTGATTGTTTAAAGATATGTAGATTGAGTCGAATATTGCAGAATTATGTGAATCAAAAAGAAAAAGAATAATTGCATTTGATTTTGATGGGTTATTAAGATTTACTGTTGTCCTTTGACGTGCATAGGAAACTACTTCGTTTGCGTTTACATATTATAAAGTGCAAAATCAAATGTCACTGCTGATGAACTTCGTTGATTTGTTTACATATTTTTAGGGTTCCGTTCCAGTTTTGAAAAAACGGAACCCTTATAGGATCACTTCGTTGTCCGTCTGTCCGTCTGTCTGTCTGTCAAGATCATTTATCTCAGGAACGCGTGGAGGTATCAAGCTGAAATTTTCACCAAATACTAAGGCTTGTTGCCTCTTAATGCTGTAAAAAAATCAAACAAATCCAACGCGTTTTTTTTGTTTTTTCAAAACCGGTACGGAACCCTAAAAATATGTAAACAAATCAACGAAGTTCATCAGCAGTGACATTTGATTTTGCACTTTATAATATGTAAACGCAAACGAAGTAGTTTCCGTAACATCTACAAAATAACACAGAGTACATTATGTTTCAAATAATTTACTCTGACAAAACTACGAAGTTCCTGTGTACATAATTATATGTTTCATAGAAGACTCTGTTAATATTTTGATATTTTACGATGTCTACACTCATCGATGTTTGTGTCATAACAAGATAGAAAACCGATTGATATGCACTTTCACGTTTTACGATCATATTAACTCACAGATACAATACGGCTTGCCAGTTCACTTTCGCCTTTCGTGGTCACGACCGGCCATAGTTCACAGTAGTCACAAAACATTTGCCACCGGTATTAAGCCGATACGTGAAAGTTTTCAATTGACCTTTACTTAAATACCAACACTTACTTACACACCTTTATTACTCTCGCTTTACTGGTTTATTATTACTTTTTTATTACCATTTTAACTCAAATACTTTCAAGTAAGAAATGATAATAAAACGAACGTGATGACATTCTAGTTCTTTAATCTGTCTAGTACCAAGAAAGAGATATACCGTTCTAGACTTTGTACCGAGCCGATACAATCAATATACACAGTAACAATTACTTAGGCGTTGTTAGTAACTATTCATACAGCTTTCTCTTAGCAATCATTATTCATGTTGTCATTTACAACTCATTTTATTGCCATTCATAAAGTATTACTACAATAGCTAACGAGATTTGAGAAGTAAAAGTGTTGTAAGTCGTAAATGCATACAAACACAAAGCATTGTTGCTTTCGTACTTGATCTTATCATAAGTTTGATACGAGGTCCTAACTAAAGTCACGGACATACGGACATCACACACTTATTTTTAAACACATGTTTTTTTATATTCGCATGCTGTGGTTTCCTATAATTGAAGGAATACACGCCATGTTCCTGTAACATTATAAATTAATTTCTAATGTATTGCCTTTGTTGGAGACCCTTAGAATAAAAAAATGAAAAAAAAAAACACAATCTCTTATTAAATCATTGTCATGTGCAATAAATGTTAAATAAATGTCTTGGTAGTCTCTATTCATTAGAGTTACTTTTATATCCTGACATGGGCTTGTAGCGCATTTAAAAACTTGGCTGTTATAGATAAAAATCAACAACAAAAAAAATGGTCTCTAGTCAACTACAGATAAATGAGAAGATAATTGTTTGTATATTTGCTTTCGGTTACTTTATGTAAGTTTACGTACAGAAATTTTAGTTTAGTAAGTAGTTAACAAAGACATTAGGGAAACTGCCCATTACGAGACATAATTTGTATACGACTATCTTAATGTGTACTTTAGTGCTGGTGTGCTAGTTTTCAGTTTCATCCGGTGGACTTAATCTTGTGCGTTTTTATAAAGATACTGTATTTTAGTGTAAATATTAGTGGGACCCATAGATAATATTGAAATAAAATGTCTAAGTTTTCCCAGTTAGCACCACAATCCTTTGAGTGTATAAAAAATTCGCCGATTGGTTATTGTGATAATAGTACATAAGCTAAGTAAAACTTTCACCCGAGGAGAAAGCTTATCTCTGCATTGAGATATTTAGCGGCTAAGACAGGAGATTAATCAAATGAAATATTCATAAACTTTCGTCAATCAAATGATCTTAAGCTTATATTGTCAACGTTGATTTCCAATTAGTTTGAACTCGTCTGACGTGGACATTTTGTGCATCGTAAGCTTAGCCTGTTCTCGATAGATTCACGGGGGACTTGTTTGTGACCCAATTTCCGTTGCTTACTTCCTTGTTCATCGGCTTTCTCAGGCTTTACAGTCTTCCATTGTAAATATATTTGCGTTTTATAAAATGTAAAAAATAAATTTGCTTTCTCAAGTCATAATTCGTTCAAGCCTGCGTTTATTAGGCTGTCGTATTTCTGGCTAAGACTGGAGGACAACCGAAAAACAATTTATATCCTCCTGTTTCCTGTTATCACAAAGAAAAGTATTTTTACTTTATTTATTTTTCATTCATTCATGTCAGTCAATTGACTTCCACTGCTGGACATAGACCTACTCCAAATATTATATATTGTATGTCCAAATATTCAATCCAAATATTATAGTCCAGTATCCAAATATTATATTATGTATTATATATAATATTATATATACTCCAATATAATATTATTGCCGCATTGTGCGGTTATTACTACAATATTATCTGTATTATCTACAGTTTCAGTTCTAGTACTTATATATGTGTACCTATGTATGTGTAGCAATATTCAAATAAGAATATATAAAGTGAATGGATGGCATGAACGTGGACATATTGGCCCTCAGATAAAGCAAGGTACGCAGGCGATGTTTGGTCGACGACTGTACGCCGTGGCGTGTGCGATAGTGATCTGACTGAACGACCAAGCAATTGCCTTGTTTGTCGTGCCGCGACACACCGCAAGATACTGCCTCCTGTTGGTATCAGCAGGATTGGAGGCGGCAATTTGTTGGTGACGATTTATTTTATACCCCACACCTGACCGCTTCTGAAGACCGATAATGCGATAACAACTCTATCCGGTGCTTAAATAATATTGCCGCGATCACTGAGCTAGTTCATGGCGACTATGTTAATTGCGAGTTAAATTTTCTTTTTTCCTGGCGTTCGTCGCTAACCCAATTATAAATGATAGGTCATTCGGCACAGCTTGAGGATGTTATAAATTAAACTCATCTCGTTTGTTGTAAGTGTAATTACTGTATCTTGCACTTGATTTGCAACCACCAGATAACATCTTGAAAAATAATCTAACCGTTTGACGATTAGAGTAAGTGTAAATCTCACAACTAATAATTATTTGCTAATGCGAAATTTTCCGTGTTAATTGTTATCAAAATTAACGGATTCCTACCTCCACGTAATACTACATTAAGGATACCACACAGCTGGCACACTATCAATGTCGGGATTTAATGACAGAGTCGTTTTGAAGCATGCCCAACAACCGCAAAAACATTGACGACGCCATTTATTATATTTTGTTACATGACTTCTAGAAACTGTGTGTATGTCTTATCCTATGCGTACATCTTAAGTACGCAGCGTGTCGGTCATGAACTCATGACTCTATACTGTATTGTTTCTACGAAAGGAACAGCAAATGAAGCGTTCAAAACAAACTGATCGCAGATAAATGATCCCAGTTGGTACGCTAACAAAGTAGTTTCTCGCTTCAACACAGCACCATTAGTTGTATTTGGCAATCAATCAACATAATGCTCTCTTATTAGTAAGTCAGTTCATTCACCTCGCCTTTCAAGGCCTAAGCGTGCATTATTTTAGCGTCGGTGGCGACCCACACACGCACTACTATGCACATTTCCAAGTACGATGCACTATGTTGGAGGAACGAGAGCGCGTGATACGAATACGCCAATGATTATCCGTTGAGTGTAGATTTTATCAGTACGTCAAACCTCTGCGGAATCCTGACACACCCTCGTGAAACGGTGCGGCTAAATTGAATTTTCTTCATAACAGGGCTTTGTAATCGCTTTTGTAACGAAGTATTTTAATATTATATAAAGTCGTCCGCCTATAATAAATAGCGTAAATACTAACTCACCCGTATTGATTGATTTTGACAGCGAGCCTGCTTCATCTGATGCCGACACGAAATTGATACATAATGCGTACCTACAGACTATGTCTATTATGTAATAAATAAAGTGTTTCAGGAGCTCGCGCTTAGTGTTCAATTTGCTCAACAATCATCATGTATAACTATTGTCTAGTGACAGGAATCCATTAGTGAGAGGTGTAGCTCGGCGGTGATTTACGACGGACATCGCCCTGCTAGATAACTCGTTGGATAACTAAATGAAACACTCAAACAGTAGCTGTTTTCTTTTCAACTAACATGTATTTTCTTGATAGAGTTTTCTAATCTAATTTTGTCTAATGCCCGATTTACACATCGACAAGTACAGTAGCGAGTTAAGTAGTATTTTAAGATTAAGTTGATTTAAATAGATCTCCATCCTATTTTTTGGCGAGTTAAGTACGAAGTAGCCCCCTCACTTGCGTCTCGTCAACTTAACTCGTCAAAAAATAGGATGGAGATTTATTTAAATCAACTTAATCAACAACTTACTACTTAACTCGCTACTGTACTTGTCGATGTGTAAATCGGGCTTAAGGGTGTTAGCTTACTTAGCTACTAATAATATAAATCTTAGTATTTCTATGTCTAAATAATGTACTTTAGACGCTCCGTAATTTTCCGTCTCATTAAACCTTGTAAGATTAATAAAGACTCCCCACGTGGGCATGCACGACTCTTGTTTTTTTGCTTGGTAGTACATCGTTCGTCATTCATTACTCGTTTATTATCTGTTTGGCCTTGGCCGTGAACGGTCGCGCCGGAGGACACACTTGCGCGCGTGGGCAAATACGGTGGCAACAAAGCGTACCGCAGCATTTTGATTTGACTTAACAAAAAAATATTTTATGTCCATTGCACGAAATGTTTTATTTAACTTCGCGCATATAAAAACTTGCAGTATTGATGTATATCTTTAAAAACTTAGTTGAGTGTTTATTATTGTATTCAGTTTTTAGGTAGTTTTTTTTTTTATGAGAACATGTTAAAGCTTGTGTGTTTAAGAACGTATCTCTATTTTGAGCTGCATTATTGATTTAGAATATTAGATGGCGTGATATATTATATCTAGGATGTTTTATTTGCAATGAATTTTGTTTTTAGTATTTGTCAGTACCCATATTGTTCATAACATTGAAGACAGAGTAACATTTACAATTAACTGATACAAGTGGACTGACCAGTGTTCATTTGGGTCAATCGCAACAATCGTCAGGTTGTTAGGACCGCCCACGGTCGTCGGCCGTGCGCCACTAGACTTAATCCACGATAACACGTCCATTGGTTGGCGTGATCGTAAACATTTAATAAACTTCCCTAGAGATATTGCCTCTTAACTTGTCTTATCATGAAGCTGTTTATATCAAATTTGTTGAACCAAGTTATCTGGACCATTGACTGTTTGTTTTAGCGCCTTATATTTATTGAAAGCTACAGTAGTAAAGGAGGCTTACATCTTATACGTTGCACTAATACGTTATCATGAACTAAGTAAACCATTTGTTAAAAATGTTCGCGAGTAACTGTGTTTATAGGTACGAGTATGGAAGTTGGTTTGATCCTTTGATAAAAGAGATATATGGCATCAATCACAGTTAGCCTCTTTATTAAGTATCATGATTTGGTTGACCACACGAGATTTAATTGTGCGATCTTCATATATTTGTACTGGGTTTAAGTGTTCTTCGTAGCGTTTAGATTTTCTAGTACCTACTCTGCAAAAATGGTATTTATAATCGTGTATTGACAAAATATTTTTCCGCCTCATATTTTGTAAGTCTTCTTTCGTGCACGCAGAGCCTTAGGGAGAATATTGTAGCATACAAAATGTGCAATGAAATAGCTATTTGCTACACGCACAGCAAGCCCTTTGAACCTCGGTTGATTTGTACAATACCCACGTTTCCTTATAAACGTACTTTATGTCTCTCTCGTAGTCGTTATAGCTTTTATCTTCATCAAATTTTATTGTACTTTAGACGGGCAAAATGTTTTTAATATTACATTATGAGCCTTTTGCGAAAATATGTATTTTACAATGTCGCTAACTTTGTATGATAAAATCAAAGGCGGAGGTCATCGCACCGAGCTCTATAATGATACTTCAAAGTTCACGACAATTTAACCTGTAAGGTGTGTTCTCGTGACTAATTTAATTATTTTGCACAGTGAATTACCTTGAAGTCGATGTTCCTAGAATTTTAATACGAAAACGGAAAGCTCTGAATGTATCATAACATCGGTAAACCACAAACGGTTGACTTATTTCTTGTTATTCTTACTCAATGGTACTTATTGTACATTCGTAACAATAATGCCCTATTTCAAATTATAACCCCGTTTTTTTAACTTTGGAAATTTTCATTTTAGATTAGCCTATTAATCGAGCTTTGCTTTCTGCTTTTTGCCCTATACCTTCAAACTGTATCGATTTAGGTACGTATTCGACTGGGATTAAGATGTTGTCACGGATTCCTAGGGTGCGAGCCTAATTCGCATTTGATGGAGTACAAAATAATTCACATAGAATGATTTTGTTATAAAAAATAGGTATTAAAACTATAGGTAAGTATCATAAGTGATACTATGCTTAGGTAAATATAAATAAGGCGATTGATTGTGGTGGATCTGACCTGCATAAATAATGTCCTTTGTCTATAGAATGCACAATAAATACCATTCATAAATGTCACATTACGAAAATGGACAAATGCAGCAGTAACATATAAATGTCTTAACTCTAAAGCATTTACTTAAGTTGTTAAGTCAGGTCACGCTTCACATGATAATCTGAGAGCCCCAAGTATTTTCGCTTATAAAGTAATGCGATGGGATAATGCCGATGAACAAACAGTCCGTCCGATCACGTATGTACTTAGAAGAACCCTTATTCCATGCGTGTTCTTAAATATCGAATATGATTTTAAATTGCAGCTTAACTTACATAAAGATTATAATACTATGTGAAAAACAGACAACAAAATTATATTTACTCTACAATATGATGCAACCGTACCCTATACCGGTTTTTGCTCGATCGGCTCCCCGGCGTCTAGCGAAGATACCATAGTCAATGGACTGAAAATGTTTTGCATGGAATTGATTAACCCTGTGGCCTCGGCGTGTTTGATATAAGGTTTTATAACTATATTTATTTCCAAGATTGTGTTACGACATAATTTTGTCTCTACAGTACAGTTATACATCACAGCAAGCAAAAGCCCATTTTACCGTTGAGTTATCGATTAAAGTAGTTCATTATCAACAATGCTAACTAAAGCTTTTGTGTTAATCAGATTATGTTTAAGGATGCTCCTGTTTTGTAAGTGTCAAGTCGGATGACTCAAGATGTATTCTCACGGTAGCTCTCGAGAGGAGACCAGAGAAAGCCTTATCTCATGTATCGGACCGCGAACAATGTGAAGAGCGTGCCGATGCTTATCACAGACAGCTTATCTAGTGGTTGTAGTGCTGTAGACTTTCACTCACCGCTAGATCTAACACCACTTTGTTTGTGCTCGGCATGCCTTGTTAGTGTTAGCGGCACATGTGATAAGTTTAGTAGAATCGCAACATACCTACATCACGATTCGTGTTGTATTAACTCTAACAAACAACGTGATACGTGTGAACTGTAAGCAGATACAACATTGTTTACCTCAAAATATGGTAAATAGTTTGCTTCTGTAACAGACAGGACATCTTTATAGCGTTTAATATTCAATAACACCTCCATAAACATGTATTGTGTCGGTATGGGTTATGTTTGCTGGGTTGGACTACGCCGACGACGTGGTTTGCGCATGTTTAAACCGATGTGTCGTGATTTAGTGCAATGCTACGACTCGTACGCAGCCTGCGGGCGACACTCCTAATTACAAATTGTAATGAGGCGACGACGTCGACGCCCGCGCACTTGTCCGCCATTTAACTAAACCTCCGCAACATTAGGCATAACTTGCTAAGACAATACCTTTTAACGAGTAGGTAGTCTTTTTCTATCTACCTCTGAGACTAATAAATCTTAGCGGGCAGAGCTGTTCTCACATACCTACCGTTTGTGTGTTGTCATTGCATAAAAGAAAAATAAATCTCGTTGCTCAGTTTTACCTTGCTTGTTAAAGATGTTTTTAGGTGCATACACCTCTTTTAGCAATATTACTTCAACATTAGAGGACTTTTTATAAAGATATTTTCTGCTGAATCAATCCTACTCTCCTACTGATTTATATGACTAATCCGAACATTTCATCAGAATACTAAGAAAGCGGTGCCTATTATTATTCATAGTTCCTTTACCTCGTAGCCAGCCTATCTGCGCATCAAAAATCGAACATAGTCACTGAGGTAACCTATTAGATAATTATACAGGGAAGGACGCATTCACAATGTGATTTACGCACGACTGGACGCTGTTTGATAGTTGCTACGGGCACTCCGCACTGTTACTACAAAAACACAAAATTATAAAGCAATGCTATTTCATTTTGCGTCTATATTCTATAGCCTGCTCATTGAATTAAACTTTAATACTTTGTTTGTATTAGCAATTAAGTCTTTGTTCAAAGTCTGACGATAAAAAATTGTCATCAATATTAATTTGAGCAATCAATCAAAAACAAAGTATGATAACTATCTTTGCCCTGAGAACAATTTAGCTGGCTTTGTTCATCCACTCAAGTTATGTAAATTATAAGTTTCTTAAGCAAGTTAGTTTATTCACGGGGTGAATAATGGAGACCAAAATAAAGCTTTATTAATCTCCGATGTACAAAATGAAATATAATACGTAAGACAAGTTACTTGACAAGTCGGGAAGGTTGATGATCAATTTATTTCAACAATATCAGTATGTTAATGGAATTACTTAACCGGTCCCGGTGACAATTATATTTTGAAGTGATTACTAAGTCAACTATAAATATAGCAGGTTAATTTATTGTTACAGCTCTGTTACTATGTGTTAGGCTTGATGGCTAATGTTTTTTTTTATTTTGAACCTTAAAAGTATGTAATGCCTCGGTGGCGATTTGTTTATATTGTCAGCAAATTACCGATCTAAGTCTGGATAGTGTCCTTAAATTTGATGCTCTTAAAAGTACTTGCGACAAATAGCATGATTTTTCTGTAGGAGTACTTAGTCTTTTTAAAAAAATAGATAAGCTCGTCTTCCGTTTATAATATTACTTGGTATTTTATTTTTTAAGAAGATGTAACTCATCTTTTTCTTTTTTTAAATACATTTTTCTAAGTGTAATCATTAAGTTTTTTCTTTATGCCGTATTTGCAAATGCGGTTTAGATACCGTTGTGGTGTACGGCCACAGTACGCTTGTTGATTTGATGTTGATTTTTCGCTCGAATCGATGTTTCGTTGCGTATATTCAACAGAACAATGGTGTATGTTTTTTAGGTGTCGTTACTCAGACGTTAGAGATTTTAACCATAGATACAAATGAAGTACGAACTTTTTGTTCTCCGCTAAGAAATATGAGAACTCTTTCGTTGATAGCTTTCAGTAAGTAATGTACACGCACGACTTACTATTTAAATAGAATAGATAAGACACTTTTTTGCCCGGATACATTATATTATTACTTTAACAGTTAAACTTGTAGACTAGTGTAAAAGTTTTGGAGGTATTGATTTGATTTACAATTCGAAAATTATTTGCTAGCTTTCTCAAAGATGCTTCTCTAATGCATAGGCTCATGTAAGTGTATCTTCTATAGGACTTAAGACTTATATATCAACCCACATTAGGCTGACTAGGCTAGGATAAAACCTAGATAAAAAAACAGTAATACTTTTAAAAAAAAGTTTAATACCCTAACCCTTTGTTACCCTGGGTAAACTTAGGTTTCTATAAGGTTTAACTAACCAACTTTTTATGTATTCTTAATGTTAAAGTATTGTTTCATTTGTTACAGTTTCTGCCACTCTGCCACCACAAAGGCCTTGGATACCTTTGACCCGGCCAAACCGGACTCGTCCAACTTGTAAGTACTTTTTGACACTTTCACGCATTAAATACATTAAGGTAATTATTTCTTTAAAAACATTTTATCTTAATGTGCCAACATTTAGATGTTATTAAGAAAATTACTTACTTTATTTACCAATTAAATGTAGGGTAACACACGTAATAATTTGACAACCTTTCTCTCTCTACTCTTCACTAATACACGAGGTTTTACACTAAAATGTATAACGTTACAGTTAAGTCTTCTTAGAATAAATTGAATAAATTAATGGTAAAAATAATATTTGCTAAACAATATTATGGTTTCTCCGTGTGGTGACGGAGTAAAAATACCGTCACCACCCCATCTCATCCCATAGGTGTCGTAAAAACCGACTAAGTGACTATCCGTGAATATTATCTTTACGAAATAAAAAGAAGTAAAACTTGAAATTAAACCCTATACCAATCCGTCTGACTAGCGTGGTATTAGTAAGCCAAGTATCCCTCCGTCATGGGAGGAGGCCCGTCCCTGCAGTGGGACATTAATCGGCTATTATGATGATTATGGTTTTTGGTGAGAAAATGTAATAATTATTATCTAAAAATTAATTTAAAATATGATCTCCATCGATGTTCGAAATACCTAGTGTGCATAAAAAAAACACGGATCTATTCACAGATAACAAACCTAATTTCAACGATACTATCACCTTCGCTTGTAAGTTTTTATTCATCATAATAATACGATTCATAAGCTAGAAAATGTTTAAAGATTATTTAACAGCGATAACAAAAAGCTCACCAGCAACTTTGTCATTAATAAAGTGTCATGATGGCACGTATGGGCGCGGCGCACGCGGGCCGTCTCATAAATAAACATCCAGAGACCGCCCTACAACTGCAACGGTAATGTATCCACCCGTGGAAGACCTCAGGGATACTATACATATCAAGCTATCATCTGAGTCTTAGGACCATAACAAGTCTCTCTATCTATCTCGCTTGCACTTACGGGTCTTCTATTCCGTATACCTCCACTTGCCAGAATTTCATTTACCCGAATTTTCATTTTCCATAATTTCATTTGTACTAATATTGTTTGCCATAATCGTCCTTAGCCATAATATTTACTTGCCATAATTCAATTATGTTTAAACTGAGAGACTTAGAGCAATTCAACTAAGGTAGGTTAGGTTAGGTTTAATCTTTAAGCCACCAAGAAGTGGGAAACCGTCGCGCTGTCTAATAAAATTATGGCAAAAGCATATGAAATTCGGGCATAAGCATATTATGGCATATAATTTTCGGACAAACAATAGATAACCCTTCTATTTTTGTATAATATCTTCTATCTCTTTTTGGAGTACTCAGCTGATAATGTGCTATGTATAGTTTAATCCTTGTTCCCTTACTAAATTGTACCCTTTCATCTGATACCGTTACGTAGTTAACGTTCTATGACATTTGATTAATTTGAAGAGGTGGAGCTTCCTTGTTGCGACACAGATTTATCATATTATTTAAGTCAGGCTTCAGCTTTATAAAACCCTGTACGGTAATTGAACGTTCGCATCTTGGATTTAATAACTAGAATAATATTATTTATACCGAATACGATGGCTAAAACATCCAACAAATACTTATAGGTCATGGTAATACTACGTCAAATATCAAGCCTTAGAAATACCTTTTCATTTTTGTCTATCTGATTTATTGTAAAATGCAACCTTGCATTTAGCTCCTTCGTTTTTTTACATCCACTCAAATTGAGATTACAACTAGTCTAATCTTGAATACCTTTGGGGGCGATCTTTTCAACTTGGTAGCTTGGCAACTTTGTAAGTATCCCTCAAACGGTTTACGATACTCACTCGATTAATTATCTAAGACCTACCTTTATCAGGTTTTAAGACCAATCAACAGCTGGATAGGTAGGTCTCTGAGATAATAACTTCTTCACAACGTGCCGTGTCAAGGAGTACTATGACGTTAATACATGTAGAATTTTTTTTTTTTTTATTATCTTTTTTTATTTAGAGGCTTGTGGTCATTTATGACCAAGTCAGCCTCATCATATCCTATAACTAAATAATAACTTAAGTGCTAAGAGTCTTATGAATAAACTTATAAATTCTAATTGCCTCATCACTGCTAGGGTGAGTTAAGAAACCCTGGAATACGCCAATATCTAAATTATTTATTTTCAACTCGCGAACCAAGGTCTCTCTTTCAGCTTTGTTGCGGACACATTCCACCAACAAGTGATAGACATCTTCGACCTTGTCACACAGGTCACAGTTAGGACTGTTTACTTTTTTCATGAGATGCCCAAACTTGTTGAGTGGTATGTGTCCTGTTCTTAATCTATGGGCTAATATTATAAATTTCCGATTTAAATTAATGTGAATTAATGTAATATGTAGAATTTAGGATAAAAGAAGTCTTATTAACCTACTACACCTTCTCAGTTTAGTTAGTTAGCTACATCTAGTCCATAGCCAAAAGGGCGCACTCCTAAACTACAATTTAATAAAGCACAAATAAAGCATCGTGAATATCTCGCGTAGTGCCTTATTAACTCCTTTAAAATTTATTAAAGTATTGAGTTTCAGACCAACTAATCGTGAATAGTATACCAAGTCGTAGTTTAGAGTCCGTCACGCGTTTCTGGCCGGCACTCATGCCGCTTCCCCGACACACGAAGCGCGTACCCAATTTACATAAATCAAAGCGGACGCTAGAACGTGCCACGCTCGCAGAGACCTTACACCTATTGGCAAATAATTAATATCGTTGAACATTCAACATTCCTGATTATGCTGAAATACTTGCAACGTTTTACTAGTAACGTTACGTAAGACAGGTCATCCATACAATCAATGGAAAATCAGTCAGCTTGCCACCACGGCCAGTGTAACCTGTGCCCAACTGTGTATTTCAAGAAAATAAAGGTTAAAAGCATGCCGCATTAATATCCCGTTTATGTTATATTTACTAGCTGATGGCCGCGGCTTATTTATGTAGCTTAAATGTTATTCTACACCCTAAACTACCTATATTCCGAATTTCATCAAAATCCATTCAGTAGTTTTTGCGTGAAAGAGTAACAAACATCCATCCATCCTCACAAACTTTCGCATTTATAATATTAGTAGGATAATAGCATACGCGATGGTTTAAAAGCTATAACTAGATACTTTTTTTTAAATAGATTAGCGATTTAATTACGTAATGTTATTCCACTATACATTTGCTTAACAACCAATAGAGCGTAAATAGGAAGTGATCTACTATAAGGCAAGAAACGATACAGTCGATCGAACATAGTCGCCCTCATGGCCAGCCTGTATGAGAAGAGAGGAAATGCCCTTCGTCTCGCCATTCGCGGATGAACAATGCACAATGTTACTGTAGTAATGTTACTTGTGACCTCATGCCATCCATGAACCTGTAAATCCTTTAAATATTACTAATACTATACTACTAATAAAAACGTACCCCTTTTTTAAAGGTCGGCGATACATAGAAAATACTCACAGCAATGCAAACAATCGTGTTCATGCACTCAAAGATTTGCATTGAGCGGGAATCGAACTCGAGACCTTTGCGTAGCAATCATGTTGTATAACCACTACGCCACAGAGATCGTCAAAATACTTGAGTAGTGATGATAATTACCTTCGCAGTTTTCAATAGTCACCTTTTGCTACATCTATAGGATGGGATAGTGTAGTGACACTTTTTATTTTTTTTATTTTTACTACATCATTACACTAACAAAAATAGTAAGATCTACAATAAATTCTCATATCATTATATTGGTGAACTTATTTCAACGTGGCTGCTTTTAAATACGTACTTACTTGAAGAGTACTTTAAGCCTAGTTAGATAGAATTCTGTGTTTATGTGCCATAAACACGGAATTCGCAGAACGCATCGACGATAACCTCTTTTCTCCATATATCTATAAGATTCTTTATGTGGCGATCGATCCATTCACTATAAAGTATTTTACTTAGGTAATAGAACCTACCATTGAACGCAGTAAAAACTTGGAATACCTTATGTAGAGTGTTGTACCAATTTTAATAGTCACTTTCATCTTGTTGCCTTTTTTATTGCATTTATTGAGGAGGCAGACGAGCTAACAACTCGACTACGTACCGGTGCTCATGGACTTCGGCAAATCCGGAGCACAGCCCAACTGTGTTTGTCCACTAGCTACCTATACCCCTGTAGATTTAACGATCTTAAACCTATATAAACGGTTTCTTTTAGACCTACCACCTGGTAAATTTCCGTTAGCTCCTCGAGCACGTCTAGTCTTCGCAAAATAGTTATGTCCATTATTGTATAGCTAATTTTTAATCATTGCTCTAAAATCATAATATAGCTTATGTAGATTTAAATAGATTTATCTTTTAAGCGACAATCAAACATGTTGTAAGAGGAATCGAGTAGCAAATTGTGGCTTTAGCGATCACTTTTTATTCGATAAGAGAATGTAACTTTTTTAATTTCTGATATCAATTCTTGTCAACCCACCTTTATCTAATATATTTTATTATGTGAAAAATAATCAAACACAATAGACATTTACGATAGTTGAATAAATGATTCTCATGTCTCTCGTGATACAAAATGCCCACGTAATGGCATCGCCTATAAACAGACGTCTGTGCGCCTCCCCCCATTATATTCAGATGAGATGCGATACCACTCAACTGGTTTATTTCTTTTTTTATACTGTCGAGATAAACACTGCCGAGTGAGATGTTTTGATCGACACAATCTTGCAACGTAATAACTGTTCACACCATATTTACCTGCGCTTAAATCATATACGTTTTGCAAACAGGGATGCGAATACGACAGCTAGCTAGCAGCCCAATCAACAGGTAAGCCTTACTTGTTGATTAATGCGTATGATTTAGCTAATGCTTCTTAGCTCTCGAATGCACCTGTCAGCATTTCTAAGAGAGATCAGACATACAAGACATTCGATATGATTCATACCGTAGAACTCAACTCTGGGACCTCTAGAGTAATTTGTCATTTTTACGAATATAAAGTTCTGGCTTGGGCTAAATTGCTATAAGATTATTATAGTGTACTCTTGTTCTATGTAATTACAGTAAATGGGATGAGCTGGCTGATGGTAATGACTAGTGATGTACGCTTGGGAATATTGCCACTGCCGGCAAATTTCCACTGCCAATGTGCCCGGGAAACTTCCGGGCGCATTGGCAATATTGCCGAAAATGCCCACTAAACAGATTGTTACTTTTAAAGTGTAAAATATGATTATTTTTTATCTCTTGTACCTGTTTACGCTCGCTATAGCTACCCCCGACCCCCGCGCTCTTCCACCGCTCACGCGCCGCACGCGCACCGATTTGCGCAGTATTGACGTGTTTGTTGCCGAGAATACATAATAATATCTTGTTAAAGCACTGGGCGCATCGTTATATTTCATTGTAATGCGAGAGAAATCAAAAGCACACGAACATTTATAGAAGACAAGGATAATACGTGTCGTACAATTTTTAAATGTACATTCTTTGGTGACAGTTTTTCTTTAAATATTATTGTATAACTAGCTGTTGTCCGCGACCTTCGTCCACACATTCACCATTTTTTGTTTTGCGGAACCATTTAAAAACCCTTTGACGTAACTAAACAACTATTTCACTACAACGACAGCCAGGAGCCACGTTTTACGTGCCCTCCGAAGTACGGATATGTTCAAATAAAATGGTCACCCGTCCATGCAATGATCTCGGTGAAAATTTTCGCTTTCAAATCTGTGACTGCAACGGGCTGTAAGTGGCTGCCAGAGAAAATGCATTTTAAACAAAACCTTTTTTTTTCTGCGGAAACCTGAAAAAGAACCCTTGAGGTCACAGCACACTTTAACGACTCTGCTCCAACATCGCTCCCACCCAGCACCGTCCCTATACTAAAATGACTGCTCATAGTCTACGCGGCGATAGCTAGCAGTCACCCAGCAGTCCACGTAGTAACTGTTAGTAGACAGTCAGCTGTCCATAGATAGTTTATAGATACTGACCGACCGACAGCTAGCAGTGACCGAGCAGACACCGCACCGACAGCTCACCTGTAACGAGCGGTAAGCTAGGCCTTAACTACCGAGCAGCATGGCGGCGGTAGACTCGCTGACAGCGAGCTGTCTCCTAATTTAGGATGCCAATGTAAAATATATTTAAAGAGCAATATTTAAAGCCCTTACTAGAATCATATTATTTTTGCCGGGTGGGCAACCTTAACCCCTTGTGCTTTGTTAAAACATCAGCTATCTGCCTGTAAAAGCCCTGTAAAAAAACCTAAAATATTACAATTTCCTTTTTTTTTGCAGAACCCTAACAATGATTTTTTAGAATACTTAGTTGGTTAAAATTACTTTTTTAAAATAAACAGCGAAAGCTTCATCTAAAAAGCCAAACCTCTACCTACAAACAAGGTTTTGTAAAAAAAAAACTGCGTTTTAACCTCCCGTAAAAGCCCATTGAATAAAATCATATAGGTATCATTGACATTTTTATGCTTTTTAATTATTTCTGCGGAACCCTAAATGTTTATAAAAATCGAAAGTAGTTCCTTTTGATTTTTTTTAAATTGACGCGCCGCTAAATTTACAAACCAATAGAAAAATTCCCATCGAAATCGGTCCAGCGTCTTCGGAGATTAGCCGAAACAAACAGACAGACAGACGGAAAAAAAAAAAATTGTAATTCACGGCATTGGGATCGTGTACACATTGATATGCAATTAGTAAAAGCCGTGGATATCATGTTACAAACAGACACCTCAATTTTATTTAACTATATGAATAGATGTATGTATAAGAAAAGTAAGTACTTCTCAAATTACTTTTCTTAATTTAATTCTATGCCTATGATCCAAGATATAGTTCAATCAGAAGATTATGGTCTTGATTGTAGTATTCGTATCATAATAATTACAGATTTTCGTTGTTTATAAAAGTAAATTAGTTGCATATTATGTTATATATAATAATATGATTCTTATAAAAAAAGCTAAATAATTTAAAACTGTTTTCATTTAAACACTATCTATCTGAAGAAATTATAAGAAATTATAAAACTCTTTACCCATTGGGAACATTGCCGGCAACAAACTGGGAATATTGCCGGGTATATTGCCAATGAACTGGGAATTTTCGTTAGTTTTATGTTTTATTGACATTCTTTTATGAAAAGTCTATAGACATGAATAAATAAAAGCGAATTAAATACAAATGTCATAAAATTTCTGAAAAATTAACCTAAATTCCCAGTAAATTCCCACTTTGGGAACATTGCCGGCAGCGCTGCCGGCAATATTTCCAGTCCTTGGCAGTGTGCCCGGGCACGGTACATCACTAGTAATGACCTGCGATGTTCGCCATTACATACTTAATACAAAGCCTTAAACTATTCAGAGATATTTATAAGACCACTTGTAGTGGTTGGGAATGATTGACATAAGAAATAAGCTTTGAAACTATAAATAATAGGCTAATTATAAATATTGGGTGTTCTTTTTGGTGTAGCGATTACATTACAACTGTTTAGCAAATGTTTCGGGTTCGATTTCCGGTTAATGCAAATCTTTGTCAGCATGGAACATGAATGTTTACATTAGTCTGGTGTTTTAAGGTACAGTATGTACTTAAAAATATATAATTTGTTTAGTTTAGGACTAAGAAGGTGTTGGGTTAATGTGTGACGAATATATAATTATTAACTACACATTTTAAAATAGGTTTAGTGCGTCATTACGTAGAGTTTCAATGCTTTTGCGTCATATAAAAGTGCACACGTGCAAATTATGCAATAGATCTCACACAACCGATACCATGTGTCGATACTTTTATATTCCTTTTTAACTTAGTTCTTTGTATTTGTAACAGCTATTATTATTTAGTCAGTATGATTATAGGTAAAGAGAACAGAATATAACTACCCAGTATTGATTGAAGTATTTCAACAAAATTACGGTCGGTCTTAAGCTTCTGACATCCAAATTCCCGCCACTTTTTCTATCTATTCGACCTATACAGAGCATACCCCGGCTTTCTAGAGCTTTCCTGCATATTTTAGTTCACCTCCCTATCTAGCTATCTTGAATTCAAGTTTTGTTGTAAATGTTTAACGGCAACATTTCGTATTCATAGCTCATTGGAACTCGTCAAATCATAGGTAATAATATGGTTTTATGGCACACAATACTTCGGCAGAGTATTTATAAATAGCCCGAAAGCTGCATAGAAGTGTTTGATTCGACTTATGATCTCTTTCTGAGAAAGATCACTATATCTTTTAGATGTAGGTACTTATTACGACTAAAAATACAAAGTATGACCACTCCTTGAGCACTATCATCCATCACTAAGGATTAAGTATTCTATAAGCATATATTTAAAAAAATAATTGAAAACTTGGAATTAATTATAAGTATACTTACTAATTCGGCGTTTGTCTGCATTGTCGACTAATGTAATGAACATTTTTCAAAATCATATATACTATTAACAGAAATAATTTTACAAAAAGTAGGCTATTTTAATGGTTTTTGCGATTTATAAAATTTTTGACTATTTAAATCGTTTTAGCGGCACCAAATTAAAGGATTTATTTTTAATAGAGTGTAATCAAAGATCTGAAATTGACAACAAATTGACCGAAAAGTAACATTCTATTTCAGTACTATTTGACCTGTAGTTGAAATCTATAAAATGCGTTGGTCAGCAACAAGTAGGTAACGATGTACTCCCGACTCACTAACAACGTCTTGTTAGCACCTATTGAAACTTCTTACGTCATATTGTCGATCACATCGGGCTCTGACCGAACTCGATCTAATGACTTCTTTAGAATGCCACTCGAAATGTATATCTTTGCATACTTACATTGATTTTAATGAGCTGTATTCGTTGCGCAAAAAAGGTATGTCTTGATCTCTCACGAATCGTATTGATATTAGAAATCATTACGCGAGCGTGACTAAAACTAGTAACGGTAAGCATTGATTCGGTCAGATTCGACTGTTAGATTATCTATAAAAATGTATTCGTTTTGATATTCAAGCATAAGGAAAAATTTACATCCAGACACTTAGTTTACTAGGGCAGGAGTTCTACAAGCTCTTGTTAATAATGTAACACGTGACTTTACGCAGTATCTAAGACCTGTAGGTAAAATCTAAAGTTGCTAGAATAACACGATGCAATACTTATAATAGCCAGAACCAGGTGTATACCAGGTATTCGTGACAAATTTTGTAAGTCCAACGACAGCTTTCAATTTGTATTGTATTTACATATATTTTTTTATTTATATGTATACCTATATTGTTAGCTGTAATATACCCACGCTATGTCTCTAAGACCATAATGTTCAGCCACAATAGTCATAGCTATCACAAATATTGTAGCCGCACGCAGTTAGTGTCGCATTCGCCCATTGTTTGTGCTTTGGTACACTTACTATTTCATCATCGTTGTCGATTTATTTGAGTGGAAGACACACGTTCGCTGTCATGTACGACAACATTACCATTTATTATTGTATCGGCGTAGAGCTTTCGTTTCGGCTGTAGTTCCTTATACAACCAACGATTATCCAAGCGTGTATTGTTTTGCGATATTTGGCATGTAAGCCGCGTCGTGCATACTCGCATTGGGCATACAATGAACGTATTTGTAGCACGTGCTGCGGCCGTATTGATCGTCACTTTGTGTCGCCAGGTGACTTTGACTTTGCGTCGATTAGCATGAATGCGAACGCACCATGCGATCGTTATCAATTTGTCCAGAATAAGACCCCGCGGACGATCTCTACGCATTGTCTTGTCCTTCTAGCTGTCATCTGGCCGTCGCCGCCGCTTTGTCTTACAACCTCCACTCCCGGTTCTTTGTCTGCTGATTGACTGGGACCGGCTCGATTAAATCTAGATAATTGCATCGCCAAGGTCTTCCACGAAGTTGACATTTAGACGAGCGGCCCTCATCCTCCTGCGCAGTGAGGCTTTTGATTCGCGTAATGAGACGGGTGCGAGTGCGCCGCGTCCGCATAAATCTAAGATAATGGTGTAGAGCGTGAGAGAGCACAGTCGTGCCATGTTAGTTTACGTAATAACGTGAATAGGTTCAAATTAATACGTCGTTATATGCTTACATATTTTCTTATGCACCTGCTTCCGATCAAATTGCTCTAAAACTTACCTATACATGTTATCTTTGGCCTTTGTTCTTAGAGTGCAAACACATTACCCAAGTACCTAGTTCGGTCTATAGGATCACTTGTATGCTCCATTAAACTGCAGATCCCTACTACATGGCTATTGGAAAAATGACGAATGATTTTAAAGTATTAATAATAAGTATTTACAATTCTATGTTACTAGAAATACCTATGCCTCTAAATGTCTCCAACGCTCGCGATTTTGTGCGTTCGTCATTAGTTGAGCTCTTGATTGGAGGACCTGACCCGAAAGTAGCAATTCGTTCTACATACACAACCGATAACGTCCGATAGTTTCAGAAATCACTCCTAGACTACAGGAATCAATCAAAAGATGGCCATCTGACTTAGTTACTTCTGACTTAGGCGTGAGGCCCATAGATGACAGGCAAAGAAAGAATCGAATATAATCCACGAAGTCATGTATTCTTGTAACAGGACTATAATTTGTGTGATCCACAAGTGACTGCTGCTGATTCTAAGGATATATTTTTATGCCTCTTACCTTCATATCTCTAAAGGTTCTAGCGACAAAGGGCCTAAAGCCTATTGCGACAGAAGACGTCTTACATAGTACATCTCATAATTTCATTCATGTACAATAATCCACATACTAACTGAATACCCATTTCGTTAATTAAATCATGAAATGGGACGAATGATTTAATTAGAGATGACTTTTACAATACACACGAAAACAGAAGCCAACATGAGTGTGTTCAGACCAAAGAACATCGCGTTCCCTCTTAACTAAAATTAGAAAAAAGCCGAGATACTGTGTCGCGTGCTTGTCCTATGTGGAGCGTAATAAGAGTCTCATTTTAATTGGAACATTTTTTATCTGTCACGCGAGTTGTCGACCGTTTTGTAACAAAGCCGTCAACACCTAATTGGAGCCTGATGGTCACTTAACACTTTGTACTGAGCTAAGACAACGATGCTATTTAGAACATGGCTTGTTTCTGTTTTATAATTAGCTAGTTAATAAAAGTTGTTAGTGGATTTATGAAATGTATTTTAGTTTAACTGTTTTGCTCTCTAAACTATACATGAAATTGATTAATCGGTGTAGTGACGAACACAATGTCGTCACCCCAACTTATTCCTTGGGAGTAGTAAAAACCGACTAAAGGAAATTTGGCTGAACTTATCTGTACTTCAACCCTGTACCAATCATTCTGGCCACGGTTGAAGTAGACGAAAGTTTTTCTCCGTCAATGGAGTGGGTTCCCGAGGATTATTAGACCGTTAGGACACAACATGTTTGGGAAAAAGAAATACTTATTTACGACATATCTATTTTATTTACAACACACACACACACATAACCGCACAAATACTAATTTCCCAAAATGTCTCTTACATTAATCTTATCATTATTCCCTTATCCCAATTTTACTTGGGGTCGGCGCAGCATGTCTTTTTCTTCCATAATTTCCTATCGGACTTTCACACAATCCATCCATCGTTTCTTTTGTCGTCCTCTTCCCCTATATCCATCCACATACATGTAACTTATCTTATGAGATATTAATTTGTTTCTTATCACAAATTAATATTATTTTTTTTTAATTTCAGGTATATTCACAGTAATGTGTTATAACGTTCTGTGTGACAAGTATGCAACACGACAGATGTACGGTTACTGCCCTAGTTGGGCACTAGAGTGGGACTACAGAAAAAAAGGGATACTGGACGAAATTAGACATTATTCAGCAGACATTATTAGTTTACAGGTAATGTGATTATTTATATAAAGTAATTAATTTTAAATAACTTTTTATTTGACGCAAAAAAAAAATATACAATTTTATTCAGTTTAATACAATACTTTTAAATACATATAAGTATATTCTAAATGGACCTTAGACTTTTCTAATGACAGCATACCTCAAGATGTGTTTCTTTGTATGACAAATGTACTGTCAAATATTGTATTGAATCCTTGACAGTGCCAATAGCAAACGCCTAAAAATCAAGCAATTTGACTACAAAATTAATTTACAGAATTCTTAGTACTTTCCTTTTTTAACTTTCATCCAGATTGTATGTATCTCGGCTAAATGCGTCATGCAATCAGCGGTTTAATTTTCATATTGGATCACCATCGTTACCGACTGCTAGCAGTGACATGAGTACCCAAAAAGATATTAACGTGCAAATAATCTTTTTCCCATAAATCTAATTTATGCGTCTGAACATGAACCGAACTAGCAAATTACGAGAAACCCGCCCTCTGACAAATTAGGATCTAATATCGTTATCGGAAAATCCCTTTACCGTATTCCTTCAGGTTGTTACATGGCTTAATATATCTTATGATATATATAAGCACTTGTGATTTTATATCGAATATATTTCAGTAGGGCTTTCATGTAATATATCTCGAGAATTACCCACTTATTGTTATAACTAGAAAAGATTTGACAATGTGATACTATGTACTAACTAACTTTGTTTATGATGATAAATAGGTATGGTGTCAAATCTTTAAGTAACGGTAGCTTTTAGTCCTCTTTCTTTGCACTTAGTAGAAGAGTAATTGCATTGGGGTTCCTATCCCAATGCTATAAGAAGAGTTACTATAAGAAGCTATGATCTACGATTAGCAAACCTGCTCCATGCAGTAGAACATTCATGGACTGCTCCTAAACATTTTTATCGTTAATCTGTCACAGCAAATGCATTAATATTTTGTACTTTTTCCAAAACATTTTTAGCTAGGTTCACGAAGTTTTGATGTTGCACCTATATAAAACAAAGTAAACATTTTAAAATATTTTGTTGTATAAAATAAATTAGGAAATAATTACTTACGAAAGTTATTTTGCATCATCAGGAAGTGGAAACGGACCAGTTCTACAACTTCTTCTTACCGGAACTAAAAGGGGACGGATACGATGGCATCTTCTCGCCTAAATCACGGGCGAAAACCATGTCCGAATCTGAGAGGAAATACGTCGATGGATGCGCCATCTTTTTTAGATCTGCCAAGTAAGTATAGTATACAATTTGTAATATAATTTATACCAATTAAATCTATATAGAACACTCGTTTGAAAGACCTAGGTGATGAATAAGAAATTAAAACTTTTATTATGCCTAAACAGGGGCTAAAATTTATATTATTGTAATTCTTAATCTGAAAAAATAACTTCTCGTACCTACTGAAGTTATTACAGTATCTTTTTTTGCGTATTTCACGTAATATGACTCAAACAGCGCTCGGTTCGTGAAAATGCTGTTAGCCTAATTTGTCATACTCTCCCCTATATCATTAGTCTAATTTTTCTGATCAAAGGCCCGAAGAAGTGGCTCGAAAAGAACCGGGTAGTTCCTCTAGTTTACATCTGTTTATAAAAGTACGTGTTATAAAAACTAAGCTATCAAAAGCTTTGTAAGTATATTTTTATATTGTTGTTTTGATTGAGACCAAATCTTAGGGACATAGAATGATCAAGGAAGGTGGCAGGGAAAAGGGAAAGTACTTTACGTCGAAATTTTGGGAAAAGACGATACTTGCTTGTTTGAGTTAAGTGTGCTAAAATTTAATGATAATAGCGTTTTACTATCAATATAATTATGCAATTTTAAAATATTGTGAAGTGAAATACATATAAAAAAATGTAAACTTTTAAATAGGTATATTTTTCATTTGAAAGATAAATCTGTCTACTCTGTCTTACTTATCTAGAAACTTCCCATATACTATAATAATGTACTCTTTCTTTACTAGCACACCAGGGCAAAACAACATTGTAATAAACTGCAAGGAGGCTGCATTATCATAAATTCAAATTACGCGTCACACTCGGTCCTAAAGTCTATTTTTTTATCTCGGACACTAAAATGACAACTACTAATGTCAAACGTAAAACTAATATAGCCAGCTTTTAAGAAACAGTGCTGTCCCTGTGTTTCGATTCGTTTTGTAATTATTGTAAAATATTTACGGTTGTTAGTATAGTCGAGAACTAAATGCCTTTATCACCTCTAGAGTTAATGTTAGTTGCATTTCATAAAACTATTAGGGTCAATATCGCACAACAAAACATCAGCTAAATCATGACGATACTTTGACATAATATCAGTTCTCATGTATTAGCAAATAGTTGTTAGATATTTATAAAAACAAATAGTAGAAGTTGCTGATAGAAGAGGTAGGTACTTTATACTCTTTCCATTGGTATACAACATCCTATAAAATAGTAAATAGTTTTTCTACAAAACATGTGTAATACATAAACATACATACTGTTGGTGTGCTTAACAAATAAATAAATAATTCGAAGTAATTATTGACGCTATAGTAAACGATGACTTTTTTTTTTCTTTTATTATAAAAATTAAATTAAAAATTAAATCTAAATTCTTTAATTTTTCGAAGATATTCGTGACGCCATGAAATGATATCTTTTCGGTCGATTAACGCGCTACGTCGTTTTCTGGTCATATATTTAAATTGCAGGTGTTTTAATATTTTATATAATGTGCTTCTAGAAAAGAATGGAAGTTCGGGGTCTTTGTTTACAACTTGCAGTATCTAAAAACAAAGAGTTGGTTAAAGTAATTATGTCTTCAAGTAATAGTTTCATTTTATTCTAGTTTTAACGAATAAAGAATAAAAACCATATAAATATCAGTACAAGAATAACCTTGTCCAGGGATGGTGATTCGTTTCTATAAAAGAATTGATGTTTAATTAAGAATTATATATTAATTTCATTATGAAACAAGATTATGATTATTTTATTATGCAGACTCAAAGATTAATTGTACTTACAGCCAAATAAAAATAAATTATGTACCAAAAATAAATTTTGTTTCATTTACTTACCTGAGTTTAAAATTAGAATTTGCACATTTTATATTATTACTTCCAAAAAACTGTATAAAATTTAAATTTATCGTTAACTGTTGATAGTGGTGGTACATCACCATACATAAATTGCACAAAAAAAGGTAACAGTAATGATATTTTAGTATTCGAGATTAAAAAACAGCCTATAGTCTCTATTTACCGTAATCGGCGGTACTAACCTATATTTTTATCGGTAAGTACCGGCTGTACCGCATCACTATTTATTAGTTGTAAAAAACAGGCAACACATGAAATGTCATTTTAGTATCTGAGATAAAAAAATAGACTATAGGTTCGAATCCCGGCCGGACGTAATCGTGCCAGTGTGCGATTTATATTATACTAGCAATTTTGAAACCCCGCTAGGGCTTGTGTTGAGATTTATGTGTAAAAATACCTTTTGGTTTGTTTATAACTTGTACTCTTGATGTGCAACTTGTCAGTAAAAGTAGGTAACTAGTTATTTATAAAAATGTTTATATGTGAAATTATATAGTAAAATAGGCTGACTTGGTCATAAATGACCACAAGCCTCTAAATAAATAAAGATAATAAAAAAAACGTAAAATATTATAGAAAGATAAAAGAAAGATAATAGCAGTGTTTTTATCCATCCGTCTCGTCCGGCGATTTAACTTATTAGGTACTAGGCCACGAATATTTATGATGCGAAGGCTCTTTCATTCACTTTCAGAACAATTTAACTTTTCTCATATGTAAAATGAGTAGGAAAGTCTAATTTACTCATCTGCTTAAAAGATGTGGTTTGTGATCTCTTTCTACAAAATGGCATAATTTTATAACTTAATGAAGTAGAGATGCATGTCCAATCTGTAAACTTAGATTAACACATGCCTCATTTAATAAATTAACCCATGTATGCTAAGTATACCTAAGTATGTCAATATTACTAATGCTGAAAATTTATTCACCCGTTATTCAATTACAATAAAAATTAGCACTCATCGCCTTTTATTACAAAACTAACACTATAAATCCGGTTTATCATTATAATAAAAGATTTTATGGCAGCTTTAAGATTTATCTGTATAATACCACAGAGCTGTTAATACGCCCCTCGTAATATATCACTTATTATACTTAGGTTAAGAGTCAATACACTCTTTAATAATGTCGCGAGGAAAAAATATCAGGTTATGACTTCATTCCACATTTACAAAGTGTGCTATAAAATTTTATTTGTTGTGTACATCGATTTGTAACGAGATACTTGCCGATGTCGAGATTCGAGAAGCCCCGGGGTACCATCTTATTGAAATGAAAGTTTAGTAGCATATGTAATACGCTTGTGCTGACCCTTGTATTATATTTAGAGAGATTACTTTTTTATTTGTCAATTACAACTTGAAATTGATTGTGTTTGAAATAGTTTTCATAGTCACCTAATTCAATATAAACTCTGTACCAAGACTAGATGTAGAATCAAACCGAGTTTGTACACTATTACATCTTTCAATTTTTTCAATATTCCTTCCCCTTAAGTTTCCTGGAATATTTTTGTCTCAAGCAATGATTACTAGTTCTCAAGTATCTATCCCAAAAGCTCGGCTTTAATTCGACTTAATTCCTTAATGACAATGATGAAGTAAGTTGAATAAGTAGTATCCTTGACTTTATCCACAAAAACAGCAATAAATTTCAGTAAGTACTTTACGCTTCTTTCTTTATTCACATTACATCTCTCGTCACGTTCGTTGAATATAAACCTCGATTAACGGAAAGAATGCGATAATTTGATAAATAGCAAATTATCTTGTATTAATAGTAATGTGCAGATACAATTGGTATAATTATATTATATGTATTCGTATTTTTCTTTCATTCATTATGTAAAGAGCAAAGCGTTTAATTTACCCAAGCAGAAACGGCGCGATGCATTGTTTTGCGAGTTGAGTCTTCCAGGCTCTATTAAGGTCTGAAGTTTTTGGGTGATAGAATCTAATAATAAAATAGGTTGCGTAATCAACATCCTACGAAGATGACATAAGCATCTTAACATACATGTTTACTGTGTTATTGACATAGACGTAATAGTTTGGCGTCGTACACAATATCAATTCAGATAGAATTGTTGACTCAATGGTTAAATGAACAAACATTTCTCCATGCTTTGAATAAACAGTCAAATGAAAGGTTTCTTAAAGCTTGTCAAAGTAGTTTGTCAACATCGATTTGAACGAATCAAAACATTCAATAGTAACAAACCTATTTGGCAACTATTCTCAAATAACTTTGAAGATCTATGAATAGATCATTGATTTACAAAAAACCAAAGATACACACTCCACTTCCCAAAAACGTCCGCAACAAATAGGCGCATTGTGCACTTTTTTTTAATTAGTATCGCGTTGTTCTACCGGCAAACGTCAATCATTAAATTTTATTGCTTTATGTGCATTACTTTTTAAATACAACTTTATGTCATGCGTGTAAGATTGAATTTGAAAAAAAAATATGTTTACGATATTACTATACGTATTTATTGCGTATGTTTAATTTGGTGACACTTTTGGCTGTTAGTTTTGTTTGAAAATGTGCATCTAGGGTTTTTTATAAATCAATGGAATAGATATACAATTTACAAATCTGCAAACTCTTTATATTTCTTTATTTGTAAAATATATATTCACAAAAACATAACGACGCAAGAAAGCGATTTTGTCGTATCTCGAAAAATTGCGAAATTGAGTTTTATACACCATTCGATTCAGAAAAAAATACCACATCGAATGGTCTCAGTTTCATTTTTCTACGACTATTTTTTATTTAGATACGACATTGAGATTTACCTCAATTTTTCTGAATCAAAACGAAAATAATGTTGTAACTAACCCAAAATTCGCGTTTTATTATGTTAGGATACATACAACATAATTGTTGCGTATACTTCACAGATTACGACATATACCTCGGCCGAACTGCATTACTTGCAAGGAGTTACACCCTTCACAGCGCTTTACAATATAAATTTTATTTAGTTACAGCAAAATTGCCGCTCGGGATTTACATGCCAACTTGAGATATTACCAAGTTCTCATTCAGCAATTTACGTTATTTCTACAATTACAGCACTTTACAGGGTATTTTTCTATTAAAAAAATGTACTTAACCCATTTTAAAGGAATTCATATTTTGGCTACTAGAATATACGTGGCATTCGTTTCCCTGTCCCCCGCGACCATTCGCAGATGCAGCGCGTACGGCTTATTTGTCATTCGGCGCTCGACCGCCCAAGTGTGAATGATATTACGTAGTGGAAAGACGACTCCTTATGTTCGTGTTTAATGTGATATTTGAACATCATAACATCCCATTAATACACCACTGCAGGGACGGGCCTCCTCCCGTGACGGAGGGATACTTGGCCTACTAATACCACGCTGGCCAGACGGATTGGTATAGGGTTTAAATTCAAGTTTTCCTTCTTTTTATTTCGCTAGGATAATATTCAGAAATAGTCCCTTAGTCGGTTTTTACGACACCCATGGAATGAGATGGGGTGATGACATATTGTATTCTTACTCCGTCACCGTCACACGGAGAGAGAAGGCATACGCTAAAGAATAATTAAAACTAAAATATGATAAAAAAGTTGAAGATATTCTGGAAGAAACAGACGATGAAGATGAACAGTAATTCAGATCTTCTTCTAATTTACGACCATTTCTTAGAATTGCCCTAATTTTTAGTTTGATTTGTCACGTTTCATTTACTTTAGCTAAAGTGGTTTTAAGAAGTATTAATCCAATTAAGCTTTTTTTTATTGTTTGTTTTTATTTTGTTTTGCTTATAGGCCTGAAACTCTGTTTTTACATTTTTAATTACAATAAATAAATTCGTTGCTTAACATACCGCATTTTGTTTGTGTTCCGCAAATTAAGTAATACTACTTACAACAAAAAACAAAACCATGATAAATAAATATATTCATATAAAACAAACTTACATTTATCATTTAAAACTTATATATAGATACAGCAAGTTTGATAACAGTCAATTAGAAGAAGTTACTGATGGTCCAAACATTTGCTTTTAAGATACAGCATAATCAAAGTTTATATTTTAATAATCAAATGATGTATCTAGTATTAAATCCAATTACAATAATCTTAGAATGACCGTCTAAATTGCAAATGGAAGGTTTTATTTTAAAATTTCATCATTGAAAATATGATAGTTGTAAGTCTACTAGTTTTCATAATATGAATTTTCTAAATAGTTTTTTAGCTCTGGTGCAAAATTGCATTTTTCGAGATACAACAAGATCGCTTTCTTGCGTCGATAAAATCAATTTTGGTTCAATAAACTATCACCAAAAAGAGGTATCGTAATAACAAGTCTTTAATGCCCCACAGCAGGGATAAGCCTCTATAAGTGATGGAGGGAAACTTGCCTTAGTGTACTAAGTATACAAAGTTTCCCTCTATTCATAGTACTTACAGTTACACAAAGTCTTTATACAAAAAAGGAATAGAAAAAAAAACAGATAAAACATTACTTTGCAAAACCCTAATATCGTACATTAGGTCAACGAAAGTTGTATACTTAGTTTTTACGATCGATCTACGGAATATTGGATATGAATAAATCAGTCACAAATATGTTATTTTATTAAATCGAGTTTTCTTTCATAAGCATTGATAGTAATAGATCCTAATCCTTCTACGAAGAGGAATTTACTGCCAGTTATAGAAATATTAGATAAAATTAAAATGTACTTAACCACATCCAAATGGCTTTCAAATCTAATTGTTCTATATATAGCTGATGAACTACCTGTTAATAGCTTACCTTCATTTATATTTATAGTATAGGGACTACTGCGTGTGTTCTTGGTATCGGGTGTTCTGTCAAGTTTTCTTACTTTGCTCAAGATTTTTATCGGCATCCTGGGAGTGAGACACTGTATTCTTAGTCTGTCTGTGTATCTCACGGACACAACTTAATAGAATACCGCACTCAAAATCACTGCTTTTATCGCAGATCTTTTGCAAAACATCAATAGATGTAATTTGTTTAAAAAAAATGTGATTTATTTTAACACGCAATGCGTTTCTGTTAACAGGTTCTCGTTAGTGAAAGAACATCTTATCGAGTTCAACCAACTAGCGATGGCGAACAGTGAAGGATCGGATAACATGTTAAATCGTGTTATGCCGAAGGATAACATTGGTTTAGCTGCTTTACTCAAGACTAAAGAAGCAGCATGGGAAAATGGTACGAAAAATTATCATTATATTACTTTTTACTTATTTCCATGGCAAACAATAAAGTTTTAGAACAAATTTATGCCTGTTTATGAAACGAATTAGTTAATTATACGAGAATATTTCTTTTTGTAACGATATTACATTCTGGTAAGTTTCTCTTAAATGATAATCTTAGTATTATAATCTCTCCTATAATTCTTAAACCTAATTCCATGATAAGAGATGAGGAGATAATGTATCTTTGAGCTCGTTATCACAAAATAAGTTTCATCAATTTTAGATGAAAATATTCAAACATCACAATTTTCGTATATACACAGACCATATCGCATCATAAAAGCGTTAAACAGCATATCGATGTTTTTAGCACATCTTGGTAATTATCAAGTGTCGATAAACCTAAATTCTTTCATTCGAATATAATTTTAGTTATGTTAAGTTTACAACTGTCTCTCTGGTGTGATCACGAACTCGTGGGTTCGAATCTCACGAAGTACTATTGTTTATGTAATCTACCTACGAATGGACAATCCCTGGCTTGAATGATCTTTGCGTCCTTTAAATTGGTATTTGCTACAGAGAACACGAATAGTATATTTGGGTCCCGAAACAAAACGAAAATATCCATTTACCATCTTGCCACATGCCATCTTTTTACCTTGGCTAACTAAGATAGTCCTCTGTAGAGGCGGCGTGAAAGTTAAGGCAAACAATACCTACATCAAACGCCCAAAACATGTGGCTTAGTGCGTAGAACAAATCTCTAAATGACCAATTAAAAGACAACTCTTGCACTACATGATCTAGTGCAGATGTTGCCTAATCCAAACAACCACGAATTACATTGTAATAAATGGTTTGTATCAAGTTTTCTTTAATACTCACTTTCTAATTCATTATTATTTATTGTGAACTGCATTACTATTAAAAAATGTTGTAAGGGTTCATGCTGAGCTTAAAACCGCCACCAACATAATTTTAAATTCTATGCAAGTTCACCCTATTTTGTACCTGGTATAATTATTATTATTATCCACAGATTTTTCTCTTCCAGGGCTCCCGACTGACTCGTCGATGCTCGGACAACCGATATTAGTTTGCACGGCGCACATACATTGGGACCCGGAGTTCTGTGACGTAAAACTGATTCAAACAATGATGTTGAGCAATGAGCTGCGAACAATACTTGACGATTCAGCGAGGACGTTGCGTCTAGCTGGACAGAGGGATAATGTGCAACTGCTGCTGTGTGGAGATTTCAATTCTTTGCCTGACAGTGGTAAGTATCATCTTTATAATTCTATATTTATGTGGTTAAGACGCAGTATGAGCAGACTCCTTAAACGGTCAACCGAACTTCTTGTTAGGACGGCGAGAAACCGATGAATGAGAAAGGCACAGGACCGCGCTGAGTGGAGATATTGAGAGACCAGCAGTGGACTTCAAATGGCTAATAAGATGATATGTGCTTTAGTTATTTTTTTTAGGTCAGCCGGTTTTTATGGTCCTTTTTTTGTAATCGACGTAGATCCTTACTTAGGTACTAGCTTTTTAATGTTCCACTGCAGAGGCGTGTCTAGCTATGTAGAAAAATTACCCTTACTGATGCCCCCGTCTGATCAGACGTGTATAGGCTTGGTTCGAGTACATCTACCTTCTCTTGAAATTATATTATGATTGTTCTTTATCTTTTAGCAGATGTTTACGAAACTCACGTGACGATAAAATATTTCATATTCTTGTCCGCCATTACACAAACCAAATACATTCAATGTTTTACGTTACATTAGACCTTGTTTGTGACATCTATAAATAAAATGTAAGAAAATCAAACCAAGAAAGATTTACCTTGTTTGCCCAATTCGTATCTACATAAAAAGAGAATAAGTAATTTTATAAAATTGTTCAATCAACTAGGTTAACGTATTTATCGTATTGTTTTCTTACTTAGATCTGTAAATTAACTATTTTATTGCAATCTTGCAATGTTCCCGAAACGGAGTTTACGACATGTGTTAGATCTTTATTGTCGATTTACAAAATAGAACAGAATATATGTATGGCTAATTTTATTACACGAATTAAACTGATTTACTTACGTAATTTTAATTGAGAAACTTAGTTTATATAGGTATTAGTTACAGGGATATTTAGGCACCTATATGATAATAATGACAGAACTGGTAACACTAAAACTGTCATTATAAACAAAAACTGTATTTTTTTCTTTAATTTTGACTTTTTGTGTAATTGTGAGCTGTAAAGCAAAACCAAAAAGTTTCGTTTAATAGTTTTTAAGACCATTGCGTCGTTATTTAATAGATATTATGACTCGTAAACATTTTGGTGGAATAAGAGTAAAGTTATTAAGTACAAAAATAGTGTATTTCATTTATTGTCAACTCTAAAAATGTGTAATTCATCAATTTATGTAAACGACTTTGGTAGTAATGATATTAAATTTTCGATTTTCTTCATCATTTTTTTAAAAATCAGCCTAATTACATAAGATTGTATTTTCCGCTTTTATTACGTACTAAGTACTTGAGTAAGTACTAAGTACTTTTAAAACGTGTTATCAATTCCAGGTGTAGTGGAGTTCTTATCAGCGGGCCGCGTGTCCGCCGATCACCGGGACTTCAAGGAGCTCGGCTACGCGGCCTCGTTACGTCGCATGCCCGGCTCTGAACACGAGTTCACGCACAATTTTAAACTGGCCTCAGCGTACAGTGAAGATATCATGCCCTATACTAATTATACGTAAGTTTACCTTTATTTAGCTATTTTAGGGGCAGAATGGTTTTAGAATAGCGACCTCCTACCGGAAAAAGCAAAGGCTTCTCACATCGACGATTCATTCGTTTCGTATATTGACGATTGGGATTAGAACGGCGGGAAACTGATAGATGAGGGAGGCACAGGACCGCACGAGGTGGAAATATTTAGATGAGGCCTATGTCCAGCAGAGGACGTCTTTTTGCTGATGAAGATCAACTTTATTTATGGCCATTATGTCTTGTCTATTTTAATTCCTTAGTTCTATATTTGTTGAATATTTTATTTATATTTGACTTCTTCTGTTGGTCCATATGGTATTACAGACTTTCCAAGAAGACTTAGGGCCAGATTCAGAGACCGCACTTTGACTTTACTTTAGCAAAGTCTAGTTATTATCTCTGAATTTGAAAAACATTAAAGTAATTCTTTCGCATGAAAAGTTTAGTTTGGGAAGATTACTTTGAAAGAAAGTAAAGTCACGACTCTGAATCTGGGCCTTATATCTCGTTTTTGTATCAAAGTCGAACTTTCCTTCAAAGTAAAGTCAAAGTGCGGTCTCTGAATCTGGCCCCTAAAGTCGTTTATTCATGCTGCAAGTTAAATGTTTTGTGTACTTTAACAATATTTTATTGTTTGATTTCAGATTTGACTTCAAAGGTATTATCGATTACATATTCTACAGCAAACAGACGATGACGCCGCTCGGCCTATTGGGGCCACTATCACAAGACTGGTTCCGAGAACACAAGGTCGTTGGTTGTCCGCACCCTCACGTACCTTCAGGTTAATATATACATTGTATTATTGATGAGGTAAAATGTTGCTATCACTCAAAAAACGTCCCGTGTTAAAGTCAGGAATAAATAGTGTAATAGTCATACCATGTTTAAAAAACAGCTGTTTTTTTACGTGGTTTTTAGCTATATTTTGGTAACTGATGAACCAATCGTAGAATATAAAAATAAGGCATCCTTAATAATTACTTCTCATAGTTTTTGTGACGAAAAAAGGTTAAAATTAAAATGGTCGGGTGGGTATTTTTCGATGATTACTTTTGTTCCTGCTAAAGTTATGCCTATCCTTGTGTTAAAATATATACGCCATTCTCATGAACATACTTTATAACCATAAAAACCATTTTTTTATATCTAGCTCATAGGTAATATATTAGAGTTAATATCCAATATTTCAGAATTTAACTGTGTTATTTAAAATGTTCCAGATCACTTCCCGTTATTAGTCGAGTTGGAGATGTCACCGACGGCGAGCGGCAACTCGAACGGTCTGATCGGACGCAGGTAGCACGAGCCGCGACCGCGCCGACACCGACACTCCGCGCACAAACATTAGCACGTGGACGCCGGATTGTGACCGTCACCACTAACCTTACCGTCTCACCACCACGCGACCGCGACACACATTACCTTACCTTACCACGTTACTACACTCTACATACACTAGCGTTACTGTACAAACAGTACGCGGAATCTATTATAGCCGGCTTCGTATGGCATGTCATGACAGAATCTAAGATGGCTGCCTTAATGTTATTGCAAATGGCGGCGCAGATGTCAAAATGGCGGACAGTGTTTTTTTAGTTCTTGGAAATGTGCGAACGCCTTTGATAACTTCAGGTCGGCCAAGTAAGATTGCGCGAGCTGTATGTCACAAGGCAGTCAGTATCGCAATGTGTACGCTACGATATCGTTACGTTTACGCTGCGGTTACGTTGAAATTTCATGAAATATTTGGAAGAATTCATGATTTTCTAAATATTTCTATTTATATATTTTTTTTAATTTGACTATTAATTGGGTTTTTAAATGTTACAAAAATACAGATATACTTACCCTTTTTTATCTTTGCACAGATTACGATTTTGTTTCGTTTACTTTCTAAATATTATTAGCATTTACTTACCACAACCTACGCTACCTATCACAGAGTTCTTCATTTATATAAAATTGAGTTTTCTTTTGTTTATATTTGCAACGACTGAATAAGAATTTGTGAAATTCTCGAAATGACATTTGTCAAAATTCAATTTCGGTTCATTATTCATAAATTTGACCGTATTATTAGAATATAAATAATTAAACTGTTATTCAATTAAGAAAAAATATTAAGAATTCAATACAGAATAAATAAATAAAATTGTGCAGAAAAGTAAAAACAGTTATAATTTGATTTGAGATCGCTATTCTGTCTAGTATATTCTGGATCATAACCAAAAACGCAACTTAAACGTCGTATCAGTTTTCGTAAAAACGCTGCGGTAACGCTAGTTTGAACCAATCATGATAAAGTAACTATTGATACAGCTTGTAAACTATGATAAAAACATGTACATACATGGATTTGTTTACATAATAGGTTTGGCTACTTTAATAACGAAGTGAACTAACAAAAATAAGTCTTATTTCGTTTTTATACATTACATTTTTCTAATACTTACAATCTGTGCAATTTTTCTTTAACGCGCTTTTGGGATATTATATTTCTCATTTATATTATAAAAATTACCTAAGAGTTTAACCCTGCTCGTTGAAAATTAAATTGCAATTTAATTATAAATTTTTGATTGACACGTAAAGCATTCTAATTAAGTAATTACCAAAGGGGGAAAGGATTAAAAGTATTACTATCTATAATAAGATCTTTAAATAAAATATTAGAACTGACAATGAGCTTATTACATTTAAAACGACCAAACATAACTAAATTTCAACAAAAAACAAATTATAGTTTTCATCCTAACATAGCTCTTTCTAAACAAAAGATACATCAATTTAAATGCCACTTGTATTGTTTTCTTTCAAATAAATATAGGTTTACTTCGCTCTTATAACTACAATTTAAACGGTGACCAGTAAAGAAATGCGTTATTTTGGTACAGTATGCAAAAAAAAACAATTCAGTTTTTTAGCCTTCAATATCATGTTTGCAAGTTGGACTAATAGTTGGTAAACGTTACCAAGGATTGCATGAACCCTTGTGACGTTTATCTATTTCCTACTTTAATCAAACGTATTATTTCTTATCGAAATACAACGTTGTACAGTTCAGTAATACATTGACACACGACAAAACTAAAACAGAAAACTTAACAACAAAATATCAGTAACTAGCTTATGAATCGTTTATGTACAAATAACTTAGACTTAAGTACTTACTTAAATCCATCTCATAGAGTGTTTTAACTTATTATTTTATATATATATGTATAAATAATCTGTAATTCTGTACACAATCCGTCTATACGTCGACTCTGTTTAGTATATAATTTGTAATGTAATAACATCTTTGCGAGTTGATACCGAACGTCTTTATCTATTCACTGAACTGTTGGAGTTAATATGAGTAAATATGAGTTAAAATGAGTAAAACTAGTACAATATTATATTTCAACATACATTTGTGTACGTTTCGTTTTGCTCAATAATGTAAGGTGAATGAATTAATGCTTCTCTTTTAGATAAAAATTTAAATTACTACAGTTTCAATGAACGTGCGAATTTTTAGTCAATTGATAACACAAGGGAACAGCATTTTTGTTGCATGAAATTTTTTAACTAATATTATATATTTACGGGGAGCTGATTTCAGATCTGAAGTCAGATTTTTGGTAAGTATCAGCTTTAGTTTTTGAGATATAAAAAAAATACGTTTTTGAAGAAAAAGAGTATTTTATAAAGGAAATCAATAGAAAAACAAGCACTACAAATCAAAAAAATTTCTTTTATATGATTTTCTTGCTTGGCTTGGTTCGTTAGGGCTGTTTTTAATGCTCCAACAATAGTCCGCCATCATATGAGCATTCCAGTGACCCTGATATCGTTCTTCCATAGTTCGAATGTCTTGATGGAACCGTTCTCCTTGTTCTTCACTCAGATCACCAAGATTTTCAGGGAAACGGTCCAAATGGCTATGGAGGTAGTGTACCTTGATGCTCATGTTACAACCAAGCTGCTGGAAGTATGACAACATCAATTTAATGTGCTCCGAATAACTTTCATCCTTTTTGTTTCCAAGAAAATTTTGAAATTCTTGTTTCTTGCGTTAAAAGATTTCTTTGTTATAATCGAGAAGCTAAAATCTCCGATCCTTTTTTAGACAGACCTAGGTCTCTGACTAATGCACTGAGGTCTTCTTGATTAAAGGGTTGGGGCTCAGAGGAAACTGGATTAAATTCACTTTTCCCACTCATTTCATCACTTGAAGAAGAGCTTTTTTCTTCTAAGTCATCAACATTATGTGTGGATGAAGATGGCTGGGGTTCTGGTTCATCGCTGGAGTTCAGGACTGGTCGAGAAACAGATAACACGTTAGGGTAAACCCATTTCGACCGATTTTTCCTGTTGATCCCGTTTATATCAACCACACAAAAATAACAGTCGTCTTGATGATTTGAAGGTTCTCGCCACATCATTGGTGTTTGATACTTAAAATGGTATCTTTTCTTATTAGCCCATGATCTCAAAGACTACACACATGTTTTACATACCATATGCGGTATCCAGTACTTGTCACGGGTGTCCAAAGGAATTCCAAAGTAATCAAAATACACCCGTTTTGTGAACTCCGACACACTAAACCTACAATTTTTAAAAGTGTATTCACCACAAACGTTACAAAAATAGTTGGGATCGGTTTTACAGATATTTCTCGATGCAGACATTGTTAAACAAAAGACTTTTAAAAAAAACTGCTCGCTTAAATTAAATTCTAAATATGACTAGTACAAAAATACGACTGATAGCTGTATCTCGAAAACTAGAGCTGTTACGGAAAAAATGAGGGCAGACTTGAAATCAGCGACCTAAAATTAGTAAACAACAGGCATAAAATTCCATGCAACAAAAAAAAAGTTTAAATTTGTTCCCTTGTGTAATTAATATGTGTCGATATTATATGATTAGAGTTTGCTATATAGGACCATAAATTATGTATACAATTTTCATTTGCCAACCATACATGTATCTGTCAAAATATTACTTATGCAAAGAAAGAAAATACATTATTTTATGCTAACTTTTAGTTTTCAAATTGTGTTACCTATTGTGTTACAATTTGACAACTAAAAGTTAACTTAACCGAATTTTTACCGATTTTAAGGTACGAGAATTGACATGCTGTACTATACATTTTTAACAACAACATATCGCACTTTCATTGTAAATTCAATTTAAAGTATTGTTTCAGTGAAAAGACAACAGGGCAGGTAGTCTAAGAAAAAACAGTTCATACAAGACAAGTAGATAAAAAATAAAATGTTTCTTAATGTGTTTATGTATGTTAGCTTAGTGCGTGGTGAAAGGGAGTGCAATTGTTTAAAAGAATCTGATTAAAATTATTATAGTGTAGTGATTCTGATAATAAAATGATAAATATGAACTAAATTGATACCTACGCTTATTGAGTCAATAAAATTGTAATAGAAATCATAAAGATAAAATATTTTTTCAGTCTATTATGACAACAATTTTACGCTTAGTTTTTCGATGTAATATAAGTAAGTATTATACAGTTGAGGAATATTGTTTATAGTAATTTTATGTATGGAGAGGGAAGAAAAATACAAAATAAAAGTTATGCTTTATTTCCGCATGTGAGAATTTTATCATTCGATACAGGTTTTTTCGTCTTGTAATTAGTGTGTCTTGTCCTTGTCCTTCAATATTGTGGGAATATTTTCATGAATAATAATAATAGTAACGTAGTCTCTGTTCATAATAAGCCTTAAGGCATTTATTAATAAGTACGATTTTAAAATAATCGCTGTTTGAAAGCATATTCTTGTAATTCTGTTATTAGAATAGCCTGTCTTATTTTCTTAACCTACAATTTTGTGTTGTTAAGTGCATATGCACTTGATAACATTTATCTATGCACATTATATAAAATTCTTAGTTCATAAAGTAATGCATGTGCTTTAAATTGTTAACTGTCGTCAACATACGTAATATTAAAATTCTCATTTTGCGTGTTATGAATGTCCAAATATTTTAGGGTTCTAAATTCCTCCACTGTATATTATTTAGATGATATTTTTAATCTGGGATAATTATGCAATGTACGTGAATGTCTGATGTAGAGTCGGGTTGATTGATCGACTGATCCTTCGATTTGTCTTCACGACTCTTATAGTTGTTCTCTTTGTATGTGGATCAGTGAGACAAAGTATTCTGTGTTTCGATGTCGCTGTGACTAATCTATGATTTATCTTTCAACTAGTTGTGTTATTTGTCTTGTGCCAACGTTTTCTTTCATTGTGGTATAAGCACCTACCACTGACCAATATTATAGTATAACTACAAATAATAAAATACATTGATGATAGTAAACAAAAAAAAAGCTGCTAATTAAATTATTAATACAATTTTAATATTTGAATAGAGTAGTCGAGTGAATATCTTTCAGTTATAACTGACTTAATACATTTTATAATTATGTTCTTCTTTATATCTTTATTTAGGATGCGTATCGCAAAGTATTGTACTTCCAACATTCAAATGAACACAATTATTTATCGAGTACATTGCTATTTAAAGTTTTAGTTGATCTAGGAAGCGGCCGGGTTTGTAACATAAATGTCATAAGTCTATAGTGTAATGGAATATTTGAATTATTTTTGATACTTAATTATCTATTATTAAAAAAACTAATATAGTGACCATTGCTAAACCTAACACTGCCTAGAACGAACATCACATTGTGTGCAATATAATATGTATTAATAATATGGAAACAATAAGCAATTGTGTGATCATCATAGGCTAATAGGCACACTGCAGGGACAGGCCTCCTCTAATAACACAATGAAACTTTTCCTACTAATACAATTGTAACTATAGCTTGGGAAATTGTTCATTCTAAATTAATGTAACATCGTTTTCGAGACTCACGAGTCAAAATATAAGGACACAAATTTATAACGTTAACGGCCGAATACTCAAACGTCTGTTAAAGTAAAGAGGCGCTTAAACAAGACATTTGTATGAGAATTTCTAGTTTAAGCGCCGCTTTACTTTAACAGACGTTTAAGTATTCGGCCGTAACTTACATAATATGCGTATCCATTAACACATTGACAAATGTTTGATTTTAAATAAATAATTACGCTTTACTTAATACTCATCGTTTAAAATATTTATTTTCGCGTAATTTTCTATGTAAATGGGTGATTAAAAAAATATTATTTTAGGATTTATTTTCTGTTTAAGCTTTCGTCGAGATCTTGTTATTTCAAAATGTATAAAAATATAGCAATAAAATAAAGTGCTTTTTTCGTCCTTGATACTGAATAATTTAGAACTCCGTTTGTCAGACTGTGAGTTGACATAAGTCTTATGTTAAAATATAAAATTATTTTGCAACGGAGCTTCCTTACTAAAATAGTGTGTTCTTATATTTATGATTCGTATTGAATATGCATGTACACACATTGATGCTTAGATTCCTCATCTTAAGTATATTGAGTTGTTGCGTTATCTAATACAGTCTTTAACATTATAAAAACAGGTGCAAGTGTTTTACAGTAATAGAAAATTATTAAAAAAAAGATATTAAAAGTATTTCGGAAGTCTGGTTAGTGCCTTCGCCGTAGAGGTGTCGATTCAGGGGAACACCTGCTTCTTTCTTAAGCATTTTGTTTATTGAACTATCTTCAAATAAATCATATATTTGACTTTTTTTAATGTGATACATTTTCTATCATCCCGCCAATAAGGTTATAAGTGAAAATATTTTGTCTTACAATCTTCAAATCAAGGTCGCTATATTCATTTTATGTTTGAATTATTCATTGTACAGTCAGCTCCTTCATATAAAGTGACATCTAACATATTCAAATTTAAAGTAACTCCCAAAGTAATCAATAATAAAAATACAACCAAAGTCCTCTAATTGTGTGAAGCACCCATCGTGCGCAAATATATCGAAACAATTACATCGTCAAATATAAGGGTTCATTCAAGACGTCATAGTAACAAACGCAGAGCCAAAGGTATCTAAGCATCCAAAGTATCCAAAAATATGAAGCACTATATGAAAATGAACTCTATAGCTACACCTATAGAGTTCCCTTTGATATCGCTATTTAAACAAAATGAAGGAGATAAAACATTGGTTGTTCCTTTCATTTTGAACGGGACATTACGATATATTTGATGTAATTGTTGCGCATGATGGGTGCTTCACACATATAAAGGACTTTGGTTGTATTTTTATTATTGATCACTTTGGTAGTTACTTTAAATTTGAATATGTTAGATGTCACTTTATATAAAGGAGCTGACTGTACCTACTACATGTTCTCTGTTTTGTCTATAAAATAGTACGTAAATATTAAAATTGGATGTTGATGTACGTAAAGTTGTTGGTCTTGAAGACTGTCTCACTGATCGATAAGTGTTATTATGTGGTTTTAAATATTAGATGGCATTTCTAACGGTATAGTAGACTCGATGACGTTCGGTACAGTGGTCGCGGTACAGTCGTGCGGTGTCGGCGTTGAACAAAAGCCGCCGGTTGGTCGGTATTAGGTTAATTTGGCATCGAGTGTACCAACAAACTAATTAGCGAGACAAAATATACCCCAATTCCCATAATATCTTATGTCTCTGTGAATTTAATAGATATTCGTCTTCATTATGTAAGTGGAGAGTTGTTTAGCTTAGTGTAAGTATTTGAGTTTTTTTTACAGTCTCCTTCAGGGGCAGTCGCCGCCGGACGCTTCTTTTAGTTGTAAGTAGGTTTTATTATATGACGATTGTGACCCCTCTAATGTAAAAAATAATAGTACCGTTAACAAAATATATCTCTATAAATCAGAAAGTTTAGATTGGTTGTCGTCTAAACAATTCAGTATTCGTGTAGTTATACGAGTGGTCCGATCTAAATTTTGCAAAAAAAAAGTGTGTTAGATGCATTTTATTTTTTAGTTTTAGTAAGTTTTTTTAATTGATGTCGAGGAGGCGTCCGACTGTGATCCCCGCAACTAGTAGATATAGCGGGTATAGCATACTGGCGTAGTACAAATGTTCGTGTGAGTGTCGACAATGTAGGGCGGTATGGGGAGCTGTGACGTCACAGGCTTAGCTCCTCCACTCTCGATCTCTGTTCTCGTTGTGAAGCGTTAGTTGTTTCGATGTATCATAATGTAGGTGATATTTACAAAATGAAATCACTTATTTAAATATTATTATAAAACATAAAACAAGTATTTGGACCACTGCATAGTTGTATCTACGCTTATTTTTTGTCATCTCCATCTGAATTATTTATATCGAATAATTGATTTTGAATATTTTTATTCAGTATATTTATATTATGATTATGTATATCAAACGACAGGTGCTGTTGTATTTAATTTTTAATTGTTACTAATGTGATTGTGATAGGGATACGTCTCTCTTGTAATCTTATCTGATGTGTATTTGCGAAGAAAAAATAAGCCAAATCATAAAAAGGGTATATTGAATTATTACTTTTAGGATAAATGGAGTTAAATGAAGTTTTATACGAATCAAATTTTACTACTGACGCTGTATTATTTTTCTAAGTACAGTAGATTTAATAAATCATATCATTACGATCTTTTTCTAGTACTCTTGTAAATTTATTTAGTTGTATTTAAGAGTGTTGCAATATTGTGTACGTTGATTTTGATTCTGGCAAGAAAACATACGAATTTACATAATACCGACATACTACCTCAGTGAGTGTCGTGTCGTGTGCATACTATCATCTGCTTAGTTAGCCGAGAAACAATATCTACGTTATTTTATTATGCACTCACTCGTAAAGAAAGTTAAATGCAAGCTCTGAAATGTCGGATTAACCTTTTCGCTAGTTAACAGCTTATTTTTCATTATACTGAAAAACTTATTTAGTTTCTATTACAACTTGACAATAAAAAATATTATTAGAATGTTAACCATGTATTTTACATTATTGATGAACAAACAATATATCTACTTATAACTTATTTATTAAAATACACTTTCCACCGACATATCAGAGCTTAAATGGCCATGAGTATTCGTATCGATCCAAAAGTTTTCATTTATAAAAAAAAAATATCACGTTATAGATGTTAAAATAAATAGTAGTGAGTATTTTTGCATTTATCGTATTGTCAGTATTTTATAAATACATGTTACGCGTGCATAATATAACAATGTAAACTCTTGAGTAATAGCAATGTAACAACAGGTAACAGCTGACTTCTAAGATTTGGCTTTATATGATTCATAATAATGAGTAATACTTACGCGCGACAATGAACATGATGCTCAACTAATGTAGCACTAGAACCAAAACTAGACACTAAGGCCCAGCGTAAACGTAGACACTTTGTCTTGGATTGGATGGTGGACTCTAGTTTTCGCACTCTCTTTTCAACTCTTTTTTTGGCCCATTGTACGTACAGAATCCTGCTAACTTAGCCAGCCTAACTCCGCCCTTTGTCTTGCGTCAGATACAAGCTACCGATGAATATTTTATTTCTATAGAATCAGTATGAAATCATCCACTCCTCCGCATACGTTTTGTACAGTTGCTTCCACTTAATACATACTATTGACGATCAAAAAGTATCCGGTGTGCCGTGTCGGCAATAAAAAGTGTTTACGTTCACGGCCTAATACACGAAATATAATGTAATAATATAATTTATATATCATTTCATAGATGGCGTTGTTAATACAAAATACATACTACTCTGTACTTTAAAACAAAATCAATATGCTCAAAGAAACATTGTTGTGATACTAATATAAATATTTCAATAACCTAATGAACATTTTTGCGTAATTTGTACTTCTCCATTAACTTATTATTATTTTTAAGCCGTCTTAGATGTATAAAGTATTTTCAAAATGAGCAGATAAATGTTTTTGGTGCTAGCGCTACTATTTGTGATTGCTCAGTACCTTATGACGTTATAGTTTAAACATAAGTTATACAGTATTGATACAAGCAACTGAAACGATGCGTAAGTATCGCTTATTTGAATAATCTAGAGCTTTATTGCAACAAGTTTATCTTATTTGTAGAACATATATGATCTCTTTATTTTTAATAGAATTTTGATGGACATTTTACTTAATAGTTTTAGCAGTGTGTAGAGTTGAAATAAGAATTTATAATGCACATTACATTTTGTTATATTACACTCTAGGTATATTTATTAATTTACAAAAATAAACTGATGCCATCCAAAATTGTAAAAACAAAACAAACATTTTTGTTCGCATCGTTGAAATCTCCCAGTACATTGATTGAATATACTTTTTTTAAATAATTATTCATTATAACTCTGTTTATTCCTTTTGGAATCATTTTTATTTGTACATAACTGTATAATATTTTCATTTTCCATCGTGTAAATACTCAAGCTTGTGCGTTTAAATGAATCATGATTAGTCAAGTCGGGAAGCTTCAACGATGCCGTCTTAAAGATTTGGGATAGTGATTCGAATTAACCACGAGAAGCCTTCATGTTGGTGTATATTTAATTTGTAAATATATAATTTCGATAACAATTAATGCTAAACAACGAGCGAGCCGTCGCATAATGTCAGCCGTTTGGACTTCTGCGCACACTGAGATATATGAGAACAGATAGAGCCAACGAACAGTCACTGTTGATATTAGTAATGGTGTATCTCGATTTACGACATACATTCCACAGGCACCTAATTAGCTCAATATTAAAGACTGTTTGAGACTTTAAAAAAATAATATCACGATAATGAAAAAAATATTTTCTGAAGCACCTAAAGGTGGGTCTACGCTAGACGAACCGAACACGAGCGGAACACGAGGAGAACACAATTCGTATAGTGTGGACCGACTTACAAGCCTCGATCGTCGAACGGCTCCGCTCGTGCTCCGCTCGTGCTCGGTTCGTCTAGCGTAGACCCATCTTAACGAGTTTACAAAATGTGTTATATGGTGATTTAATGATAAGATCGCAATGTTTAACTCACTAGTATGTAAGGACAAATGCTTTACGACACTGTGATAGACAATACAAATTTACCTGAGAGAGAGACACCATAGGCGTTTATGAAAAAAAAATTAGCGAATTGTCTTGTAAAAAGCGAAATGTTACATGTACCTACTCTCAGTTTATAAAATGGACACCGTTGCATTTTGGCGCGATTATAACAAACAATTTGACTTGTAAGTTTTTTTTAAACTATTGATTTGACTCTGGCAATGTAAATAGATAACAAAATGTGACGGTGTTTATTTTTTTTTGTATACTTATAGATCAATATAAGTACAAGGCGTATGTGCAGAAGTTCGGTCGCGGCTCGATAGTGTTGAGCGGTGACATGTGTATGTCTGTGTGTGAGTTTGTGTGCGGCCGCGCGGCCCGCGTCTCGCTGTTCTGTTTGTTGATACATTACGTACCTATATGTGAAGGAATCAAAAATTATAAGATGAATTTTATCTCTGACTTTTATTTCTGTTTTAATCCCTGTGTCTTGTATACCTATTTTACACTATTAACGTAAATAATGATTCTACATGGTTACAGACGAGTTTATGTCGTACTGAACTCATGAGCCACAAAACAAGATAATACAGCTGAACTCTTGTTGGTTTCAATGAAAAGGTTTTTCAGGCTGACTGTTAGGGCCTCTTTTGTTTGTAGTCTATATAGGCGACATCGACATTTGTTTTCAATCGTCCAACCTACTTTGCTTCGCAGACGACATGAAGATTTTTGCTACGATTACGAGCAGTGAAGACGTTTCTGCATTGCAAGCTGACTTGCTGCGCCTAGACGACTACTGTGCTAGGAACAGGTTAGACCTAAACCCGTCAAAGTGCTCCATCGTCACTTATACAAGAAAAAAATACGTCATCGCCTCCGAATATTATATCAAAGGACAAAAGCTTGTGAGGGGAGACATTGCTCGTGATCTGGGTGTTGTTTTTGACTCAAAGTTGCTATTTGACAGCCACATAGATGCAGTAACTAAAAAGGCATATCAAGCTTTGGGTTTTATAATGAGAACCTCAGCTTGCTTTCAAGAAGCTAAAACTTTTAAAATCCTATACTGTACCTTTGTGCGCAGCATTCTGAAATATGGGTCTCCAGTATGGAATCCTAGATATACAAAATACATTGATCAACTTGAAAACGTGCAGAAGAGATTCATAAAGTATTTGTGTTATCGCACTGGATGCAAATACGAGTCTGATAAGTATTTCGACCTTTGTGCTGGATTTCACCTTCTTCCTCTGACTAAGCGTCGTGAGATCGCTGACGTTATTTATTTTCAGAAGATATTAACTGAATCGATAGATTGCCCTGAACTTCTCTCAAAAATATTTATTAATGTTCCAACCAAGTCCAAGCGGCATTATATCCCTTTTCATCTACCTTGTGTGTCCACGAATTATCGGCAGGATAGTTTTGTTTGGCGGGCTGGTAGGACAATAAACAAGTTGAGTGGTGTGCATGTTATAGATATTTTTAACGCAAGTCCCGAGTCGTTAAGGCGGCTACTGGCCCAAGAATATTTTGTTCATTTTCAAAATGTTTAGCTACCAAGTAGTGTGTTGTGTTGTTGAGTAGTTTGTTCGTGTTAATTGTAAATTTATTTGTGTTGTTGACTAGTTTATTTATGTTAATTGTAAATTTATTTGTGTTGTTGAGTGGTATGTTCTTGTTAATTGTAAGTTTATAATTTATTGTTGTTTAATTTTTGATGTCTATCTAGTACTCTAAAACTTTGTTCTTTACACGGATAGAATTATTTTCATAATATGTTATAGCTTATAAGTGAGAACCTATAATTGGCTGTTTGTTTTATATACCTATTGTTATACATGTTGCAAATGCTGTTGGTTTTCCATAAATTATAAATAAATAGCATAGGAGAAAATAAACAGAAAAATTAATCTGTATTCTTAGTGCCAGACAGCACAAGCTATTTACAGCCCCAAGTGACTGGTTAAAGCAAGCTCTGAATCGAGTCTGCTATGGATCCATACTGCGATCTTCTATACAAAGGTAGTACTGGTGGCAGAAAAGATATAACTGCAAAAGGCTCAAAGAGCATTCATTTGTGACTCTCTGAAGAAATGAGAAGATTAAAACTAGATAGTTTATGTACATAGCTATATTAACTAAACATTATTACTACAGTATATTAAAAAACTAAAACATTAGATATATTTAAACACAACATCTTTAGCACTTTCTACTGTTTGCAGCTCCAGAGTAATTGGACATTGTAGCCAGTTGGATAGCATTTCTTCTGTGTAACCAAGAAGGAAGTACATCTTGATTGGTGATACTGCTCGCCTAATTATAGCTGCCACCCTTATATGATTGAATTGTCTCTTTATAATAACCTGTAAATTTGAAATTTAGTAAGCATCCTTTTACCTAAATTATTTTATTGGCAATAGGTTTGGTAAAGTCATCTTTTAGGGTAACATTACTATCGTGATGTAGGTAGTAGACAAGGGTTAGCTCATACCACCAGACCATAGACTTGAGGTCCTGTGGTGTAACAATAGGATCCATTGAAATAAATATTTTATACAAATAATTTAAATTGTACATTCTACTGAGTACAAATTTTGATTTATGGATGAAGTTAAAAAATATGTCTAAAAATGTATTTTTTCAATAAACTATATTAAGTTAATGTTATAGTTTTAGTTAATTATAGTTCAAGTAATTGACATAAATACTAACCTCACTACAAACAAGTCCATGCCAAGTGCCAGTCATAAACCTTCTTATAAATTCATCCTCTACGGCTGTCTCTGATCGTCTAAGGCCATCCTTCAAACTTGCTGCAAAAATATATAAGAGAACATATTATCCTGCATCAAAATAGAAGGATTTCGATACCCAAAACGATGTGTAAATCACTATATTGTCTACTATTTGATTGTTAGTAAAGAATATTATGAACTTAAGTAATGAATTTGAATATATCCCAAAACTCACAAGTATTCCAGGAGTTCCATGATTTACGATGAGCGATATAGTGAGGTGGGTTTGCCATTTCATAAGTTAGTGGTCGGTCTCGTTTCTTAGTAATTCTGTATTTTCCTGAGACTACCCTGCATAAGGGGGCTGAAGTATGCAGCTGCGATACTAGAGCAGGTAAACATTGTGCTCCAATGCTCGTCAAATTATGGCTCGACTGTAAAAAGAATTAAAGGTTTTAGAGGTGTTTTTTTGTACTTGGTTGCACTAATGATTTATTGACTTACCAGAGCTAATTTTACTATAGACGAATTCATAACAGTTTTTATAACGTAGGTATTTTACAACTAATAATCTAACGTTATCAAATACTGTTATAAATAGTATAAAATAATTGAAAAAGTAATCAGAGGTTATGTTTTTAGTTCACCTGTCATTCTACTTTGACATTTAGACAGCTGAAGTCACTCTTTGACGTTTGTTATTACGTATACGGTATAACTAACATGGCTTTTCTATTCATGTTACTTTTAGGGCCAGATTCAGAGACCGCACTTTGACTTTACTTTGAAGGAAAGTTCGACTTTGATACAAAAACGAGATTTAAGGCCCAGATTCAGAGTCGTGACTTTACTTTCTTTCAAAGTAATCTTCCCAAAGTAAACTTTTCATGCGAAAAGATTACTTTAATGTTTTTCAAATTCAGAGATAATAAAAAAACTTTGCTAAAGTATAGTCAAAGTGCGGTCTCTGAATCGTATACGTCCGTGACTTTTAAACACACACACAAAAAATTAAAAAGGTAAATCATTATTTGTTTAATTTATCCTAATGGTGCTTAGAAGTCTAAATACAGATACGGTCTTCTTTTAGATAATACATTTTTTGTCTTGCATATAGACAGAAAACCTTTAGAATCCTACCGTTCCAAATTATAATTTGTATTTATATACAAGTGCTAACGTTGCAAATTCTTTGACTTGAGCTTCCCCAGAATAAAATTCATCAATCGTTTTCTTCGTTTTTTTTAATAAAATAGTAATGTTATATTGGTAACACTAACATACCACATGGTATCGTCGATGTCGCTTTTAACTTAATCTTCTAAAAAGTCTTTCCCTTGCTAAGGCCCCATTCACACGAGCCCTTAGAAAATTAAACTTTTTTGAAATTTTAAAATATTCGCATTTGCGAATCACTTCTAAGTAGGTATTCTGTAGCACACGAGTGTTTACCGACTTCAGAATAGATAGAAGGAATACAAAAAATTCACAAACAAGTCGAGAATGATGTTGCCAGTAAGCTGTAAGTAGTTACAACTTGTGTAAAATTACATAGTGCAAAATGCTTTGGCTATAATATCAAGCAAGCACGCTGTTAGTAAAATTCAAGTAAAGCCCAAGGTCGGATCAAACCTTTTTCGTATCTTTTCCCCTTTCCTTCTAAACATTTGCAACTCCAATTGAAGCAAAGCATAATGCTTAATCGGATAAACAAAATAACATTAGGGTAGAAAATAATAAAAGTTTAGTCAAAAAAAAACTGCTTAGAATCTACTGATAGTTAAGTTCTTATTATGTTTAAAGACAATCCTGATTCCCTTATATGTCAGGAAAAATTGTAGTTATTTATAAAATATTATGATTTGCATCATAAGATTCGAGGATCTGTTTTGCGTTCCTAATATTATTATTAGAGCAGCGTAGAGGACGCTGTTACTTAAGAATATGCTCTACATGTAACTTCATTAAACTAAAGAATGCTGAGTTTTATAGGTAGGTAGGTAGTGCTCGTAAAAATTAATATTAAAAGAAACTGCGTGTTATCGATGCTTACCATGCAATTAAAAATTAATTAAAATCATATATCAGAAATAATAGTTATGTGCTTAACGATTATTTTACTGTTTCTATCGATGTAAACATTATGTTTGAATACATTCACAAGTACCAATTTTAAACGTTTTTTTAAAGAAATCTATTCAATGAGAGTTTACTTAATTTGTTCATTATTGTTCACGTCAGCAAACTACAATAATGGTAGGTAAAAATAGTAATTATTCTCTTTCTACAAAACCTTTGAACTTGGGAACAAAACCGTGATTAATATATTAAATCTGGCAAATTAATATTGATTCTTTAAGAAGCAAGTAGGTACATCTGATGTAAAAAAATTTTTCATTTTTCTAATTAATTCTGTTTCCAATGATCCATATTAGGTTGTTAAGCTATGTCGTTTTCATGCGTGATCAAACCAAAAATAAAGAGTTCCTTAAAACAATTACAGTGACCGACACATCGCCTATTTGCCTGGTTAATGAAGTAACGGTCATTGTGCCAGATATCGAGCCGTTACCGCCGACTTATCGTAACCGACAAAAACTGAGTTTTACAGGAAAGGGTTTTTTTAAATATCTTCACCAATAATGGTGATATCGTACTGAAATTTAATATATGCCTAGTATATTTTTGAAGCCTTATTACGAAGACATTTAAAAAAAAAACCTTATCCTGTAAAATTCAGTTTTTGTCGGTTACGATAAGTCGGCGGTAATGGCTCGATATGTTGTGTGTGTTTCGGGGGAAGATGCGACAAAATTTTCCAAAATTCTCATTTTCCCCCGATCGGGGGAAAGTATACAGTTTAGCTCAATTTTTATCAAATTTATTAATACTAATATTGGTATAAGTATAAGAAAATTAGCCCTGACCGTGGTTTGACAAAGTAGAACCGTGGATGATTTTTATATTTGAGAAATGTTTTATTATTTCCCTATGTCATGATAGCATAAAGTTACATAATATCACCACAACACCTTATAAATATGAAGAATCACATAAAGCAACGGGAGTAGTCTTGCAAATATTACCACAAAAGAAGGAAATCCTTTATCAATCCCACAGTGCAACGTTGTTTAAGCATCCCTACTTTGTTTTCCGCTACCATCAAAGGATCCCTACCTTTTTTTTAGTGGGATTTGTAGGTTTAAGTACTTTATTAAAACATTGAATAATAATTTTAGCGGAAGAAAAAAATGAACTCAAATCTTTTAAAACAAAGATCATTCATGAAATTATGGACAAAGTATCGAATATAACTTTAAACACACTTGCTAAGGTATCACCTGATAAAAAGGGAGACGTTTTAAAAGCAATAAGAAAAAAGTTGGAAGCTACAGCAAGTGGTCTGAAGGGCGGCCAAAGATATGTTGATATTATTATGGAAGAGTTTCAAAAGAAGGCTGACAATCTTACTAGAAATGACGTTGTAATTAAAAAATTGAAAAACAATCATGTTAGAAAAGTGATTAAGGATACCTTGCGCTTGACTAAAAAGGATGAAATCAGAGCTCATAAAATAAAAATACATAAAGTTACAGATAACTCAACAAAAGAGGGTATTATTATTGATATAGCGAATAAAATAGAGGCTATGGCTAAAGGTTACTTAAGAAATGATCAAAGCTTAGCGCAAAAAGAAAAGGTTTTAGAAAAAATAAAAAACAAAATTCTTGAGTCGTCTAATAGAAAACATTTGCAAATTCATAACCAACATCATCAACTTAAAGCATATACAGACTTAATCTCAAATGGCTTTAATTTGTCAGTTAAAAGACTACTCAATCTAAATTCTAGACGTTTTACTGAAATGTTGATGAGTCAAAACAGTGGATACCATGCTGAACCGGCAGAACCAGACGACTTAAATACACATATAAATTTATTGGAACATGTCAGCCAGTACAAGCTATTCTTTTCTGAAATTCATAACTCATCTATCAATAATCCGCATTGTGGGAAAGTAGTAAAGAAAATTTGTTCGGAGGTACAACACTTGAATAGGATAGCCTGCAATACTGGTCGTTTTATATCTATAGAACAGCTCTGTGATGGTAAAACTGTATGCTGGGCTCAAACTAATGAAAAAAATTGTACCACTCAAGGTAAAAAGTCATACTTGAATTACTATAATAAAACCAAAGTAATATTTAGACGAAGTTTGGTGTAATGTTTTATTTTTATATTTAATAGACAACTGCCGCAGGGATCTATCATTAATTTAACGGATACAAAGAAGATCTAGTCTCAGGACAATAATTTCAGGATCACGCAAAAAAATGTCCTGAATGGGAATCGAACCCGCGACCTCGTGTATGGGAGCTCCTTCCGTCCGCCACCGAGGCCGTTTTTATGTACATACTTCATGTACTGATTTACTGTACGAATTTACTCATTTATGTGCATCATTTCACATAATAACTTATTAAGTTAGTTTATAGTAATATTAATTATAATATATTACTCATGTTTGTTTTATTACAGCTACTAATAAAATACAAGAAGTTATTTATTTATTGAATGATATTGGTCGTACAATTCCCAACACCTGCATGTTTGATGGCGAATACTTTTCATATAATAATTTAGCTCTTCTGAATACGCTGAAATCGCGATTACAAATTCTGCACAAACACACTCCTCCATCTTCCACGCTTTTTCTCTCACCATCAATGGTACAGGCCAATCTACAAACAAATAATATAATTGACGAAATTCGAGTTGAACTGGGCTCATTGTTTAATACATTTAAAACCCATCTTTGTGAAAATCTACCCGAGTTAAATAAAGTTGCCTATATTTTACCAACATCGTTCAAGTCTGGTCCAAATGTATTGAAGGAGGTTACAGTCTCAGTCAATGATGATGTTCCCGAGGTGGACCCTCGCTGGACACCCAAGTCATGTCAATGTGAAAAAGGCAATTGTAAAACAGAGAAATGTGACGGGCGTTGTAAGCTCATATGCTGGCAGAAACATGTACTGGTGAATTGGGAATGTCGATCCATTACTGGCAAACCAACCGTTCCACTAGACTTTGTTTGTGATGGCAAACTGGACTGCTATGACGAAAGCGATGAGCAAAACTGTTTTCCAGGTAACACTAGAGCATTCACTCCTTATTTAATTTGTAGTTGTTGTTTCTTGTATTAATCTGTTTTTATTTATTATAGAGTCATCTATGTCTAAATATGAAGCAAATAACATTTACAAAGACATATTGGATGTTTTGTCATTGAAATCAATATCAGTGGAATACGAACATAGCTCGCATAAGATGCATGAGCTATTAAATGCAACTCGTCAACTGCAAACGCACACTACAAAAACTAATGTAGATTTGTATGATATTAAAATAGTGCGAGAAATGTTTTTTAAAATGCTTCAACTAATATTTGTAGATTCATTAAAGAGCTCTGATTTGTTAGAAATATCGCGCCATTACGATTTTCTTTTACAAATAAAAAATAAAATGTTGAAAGCTTTGAAACACAGCCACATGGGAAATGAATTATTAGCTTCAACGCGAGATTGCTTATGCAACAACGGTACATGTTCTCATAAGTCATGTTCTCCAAAATGTGAAGCTGTATGTGCAATAGAGCCGGTGATGATTAACTTTGACTGTAACGTCAACAATAAGTTAGTAAATATCCAATCTATTTGTAACGACAAATTGGACTGTCCCAACGAGGAAGACGAAAATAATTGTAATAAAGGTAAAACAGAATACTTACTTATATTTTTATTGATTTACAATTAAGTAATTATTAAGCTATTAATAGCACTAAAATTCCCCTAACTATTGGGGAACTTGTCCGCCTAAAAAAGTAGGTATACCTACTGACGCTAAAAAAGAATTAATTAGTATAATAGCTTGAATTTTACATCCGTGTTGTAAAAAATCCTGAGCTATCATCATCATCATTGTAACAGCCCATTAATGTCCCACTGCAGGAACGGGCCTCCTCCCCTGACGGAGCTATACTTTACTACAAATACCACGCTGGTCAGACGGACTGGTATAGGGTTTTATATCAAGTTTTCCTTCTTTTTATATCGTAAAGATAATATTCACGGATAGTCCCTTAGTCGATTTTCACGACACCCATGGGATGAGATAGGGTCATCACACGGATCCTGAGCTATGTTATGTAAAATTACTTTCTGTAATCTATGTCAACACCAGTCACTCTTAATCAATTTTCACTACTCAGCTATGGATACCTCTTACCATCAACATAAAATAGTAACTAAGTATACTTTGAAAATAGGATAAAACTACTTATCGATATTCTAGAGGCTTGTCGAGCTCATCATTTGAGGATGTTAAGTAATGAGTTACAAACTATTATACAAAAACATAAAGGTACTTCGTTGGGAGAAACAATGGAAATCTGGAGAACAAAGGTAAATTTGAACTAATGAAAGCTCTCAAAATTTGTTTATCTCTAGTTGCCATTCAAATTGGAAAGCTTTCTATATTACATCTTATTTCAACCAGTAATTTGAAGCAAAATATGGTATTTTTTAAGTGTCCATTAAACCTATACAAGAGCTTGCTTTATCTCCTTTTTAAATTAGTACTTCTTATTAAATATAAAGTGATATCGCTAGGTTAGATGCCAATAGAATATTCTATTGATGATAAGCGTCATGAAGGGTGAGATGGTTGAATGTTCCTCTTAGAACTTGAATTGATGAACTTGAACTAAGTAATTACATATTAAATAAGTACTGGATCTGTTATACAAAATAATGAGGCATTCTGCTATTGTCGGTAGGAGAAGGAAGGCAAAAACTTAACACTTAAACCAGCAATCTCACGAGAAAATAAAATGAGATATGGGCACAGTGTTTTTCCTTAGACTACCCATTTTATTAAACGACAATTAGGTATTTCTGACTCTATTAATTTATTTATTTTATCTTAGGTATTTTCAACAATATTAGTTGGGAACCGGAATCAAAGGCCAACGCGTAATATATTAGTTAATATCATTGCCAAATTACTTCAAGATTTAGTCCACGTATACGGTACCATAGCAAGCGCAAGAAAATCTTTACCTAACACTAGAAGGAGCGATTCCTTAGTACAAGACTTTAAAGAAATAGCTGACGTTGTTAAGCTAACGTTGAAGAAATGTGGAATTTGAGACATATTATTTTAGTTATATATTTGTAGTTTATATTTTATTTTTTACGTTCTCAATATTATATTAGTACTTAATATGAATGTTCATTCTTTGTAATAATACCCACCTTAATAGTTGGGTTTCTATTGCGTTAGAGCTCTCGTGGTGTTACCTTTTTGGCTGTGACATAAACATCTATTTACTGTAAGTATGTTTTGGTATATATTTGATTGTATATAATATATTTTTTACTGTTTAAGCGATAAATTCCGAATGCATAAGCGACACCAGATTCGCATCTAGTACTTCATTATCTCCAAATCTTACATTTTGGGTCAATAGACGCACGATGCCAAACATAAGAAGTACCTGCCACTCTTATCAGGTCGTTGGTCCTTCGCATGGGAGGTTTCAGATTTTACTATGTACTAAATAAATATAAACAAATCCGTAAGATAGAAGTTTTGAGCACAATGCAACCATCTCAAAAACATGACAAGTCTATTATTTAACGAGGTATCCTATTAGCCAGTTTTCAGTTATCATTGATAGTACGATAATGTCTCAGAAATATATCAATAAGTAGAAATAATGAGTCACAATCTTTCTTTATGTAATAAAATACAATTTTAGTGTAAAACCAAGTTAGTCTCTCTCGAGTATCAGCACAAGCGACATGGCAGGTAAGCGATACTGATAAGATTATGTCTGATAACGCACTTGTTGATGTAACGCTTCATAGAATTATCTAGTAAAATTATTCATTTTGATTTTATTCATGAAATTGTACTATATTTTAACAATTCGTTTGTATTACTAATAATACAAATGATAGAGCTGTAGATTGCGTTAAAGGACCAGTAAATTGCTTAGATAAAATTTGCATTGTCTGCTAAATTGAAAAACAAAAATAATATGGTACATTTTATTATAGAAAAACACACTGAAAATGTGCCACGTTGGTCTAAAATCATGTTTAAATTCATATTACGGTGTCGAATCGAATATGGCAGATAAAGTTGCCAAGGAGTGCCTATGGTTTAAAAATGAGCTAGTTTCGAAGATTTGCTGAATAATCCAATTTGGATCACATTTTCAACTAGATATACTGGTGATCATATATATTTAAATTATTCTATCCTGTTTTGGGTAAAAATACTAGGTACTTATTGTTCAATAAAAACTTACAAAGAAATCGCAGTGCGTAATTACGATAAATTAAGATTGTATAGTTATCTACTGCTAAATGCAACGCTTCAGTTGATGCGCCATTTCTTCATACATATTGATGATTTGAATTATGATCGCCATATCAGAATGATGATTTTTCAGTATAATTCTCAACACAAACCAAAAGGTTGATAAAAAAGATGAACTCCAATTTTTGTTTAAAATTTCGTAACTTCTGTTTTTAATTCTATCGTGTTTTAACGATATAGGTACCTTATCTGTAGCTGTTCTAATTTTATGGTAATAAAATAAGGTTTATTTTTTCATTAGGTGAAACAAAATTACGAATAAACAGAGTAGGTATCTGTAATGTTTAACTCTGAAAGTAACGAAATTTTTTTAGCTAAATTCGTAAATTTTGCTTTTGCAATATGTTTTGCATTGACATTATAACCTTTATATAGATCTAGGTCTCATAGATCTAATATTGTCAGCGCATTTACTAACTATTGTCATGTAAATTGTCTCACGCGGAGAGCTCTTTATTTTCTCTGTGAATAATCAGTAAGGATACAACGCAAATGTCTAATCTTCTACCTCTAACGTTGTGTGATTCACTTATGTTGTGTTGAGTCTACGTGTTAACTTGCACGCTCTTAATAGGTATTAAGTACTTCGTTATTTTGTATCAATAACAGTCCAGTAGTATCCCATTGGAAGGGTAAACCTCTATTAGTTACAGAGAGTAACTGGGCCTACTAGGAATATTTTGGTTGAATTTTTGGACGGGTTTTCAAGTTTTCCTTCTTTTGTTTTTTACCTATAATATCTCTGAACTTTTCCGTAGCCGACTTTTACAACAGCTAAGGCATTAATGCAATTCTTTACTATCATTAAGCTAGATTTCTTTACAAATATAACTTGATCAGGAGTGTTTGTGGCTGAGATGCTGTGAAGATACGAAGTAAATGTACTTAGTAGATTACCACAAGGACCTCCCTTAGAACCCTATAGCCGTATAGGATATAATTTTATTACCAAATAAGATGATGAAAGTGAACATAATATTGCTTACTAAATATTAACAGCTACTGATGTCATAAAATGTTTCTATATAATCTAAGGATAAATAATCAGACTATAATCAACAGATAAGAACAGAAATAAATATATCTAAAATGAATTATTAAATTTTCTGAATTAACACAATATTATCAAGGATTTTAATAATCAATCTACATTAACAAATTCTTGGTAATAGAAACTTAATTAAACGAGGATCATTGAAATACCAGTAGATTATTTTGTCGATAATTTAAGGTGACACCATTTAAAGCATCTGCGTTTAATGTACTTAATTAAACTGTCAATGGGCGTCAAATTACCTATTTCCACTTCTTCATTTCTTTTTCTTTGACTGATACTAGAAATCATTGGGTATGTCGAGGGCACTTTACGAAAAAATGAGAACATCGGTATTTAGAAAAACTTTTGCGGGTGACAAAAACTACATGTCAGTCATCAAGGCAATTCAAATTACATATTTAGAAAACAAACAATTTTTTAGTTAAATGGTAAACTGGCGTTAATGCTTTAAGTTGTAAATCATATTATCTTAGTGCTTTGTAAAATATACTTAGTAGGAGAATTTTTCAGCAAATTCGTATTAAATATATCATGAAGGATAATTAAGCAGTCAACAACAACAGCTAATTATCTATCTATTAATTCGATATCGTAAAGTGATTATGTTACTGCAAATAAATGTTTATAAAGCACTCGAAGGTGTGTTTTCTTGTTCGTAAATACACAAAGAAAGATATCTATAGATTAAACAGCAACAATGCCTAAAAGAAATTTCAAATCCTATTTTAGATCGTACTGCATCTTCTCTCTAAATACTAAATCGTTTATGGAAATTATATCTTTACCGGAAAACAGGTTGACTCAATATAATGTATTAAGTATTGATAATTATTATAGTAATAGACAACACGTAGTTGTTGTCTTTGCTTGTCATAAAGGGCGCGGCATGATATCGGCAAATAACGTGGCACAACGGTTGGCGTACCTATATTATTAGAATTTTTTGTTAAGTTTCTTCATTTGGAAGAAATGTAGAGCGTTTAAAGTGATTTTTGCCATTAGTAAATTAAACAAAGACCGCCAAATTACAGCTGTACTTAATTTTCCCAATTTCTACAATAGGCGACTTAATCTAATTTTCATAAATGGCGATCACATAAAAAGCATTATTACCGTAGCCGCACTTTTAAATCAGGATATAACACAGAATTTTGAAGCAATACTCAATGTACAGGTCGACCATATTACGGTTACGGCGGTCCACCCCCACATGGCTACCCTCCTGGTCCACCAGGGTCAGGAGGCGGTGGTCACCCACACATGTACCCGCCGCCTGGCCCCGGAGTAATGTTCTACCCAGTACATCCCGCTTACTTCTACCCCTACCCCGGGGCACCACCACCACCCGATGGTGGTGCAGTCACCGTCGTGGATAATCCTGTGGATATTGTTCCGGAATTGCCGGGAGAAACTGTCGAGTTACCATGGAGTGAGTCTGGATTGGGGTTCCGGAGATAGCACCTTCTTTACTTTATTTAAAGTTTTTTTGCTGCGATAAAAACGTTAAAAAATATTCACTTCAATTTTCAACTTCAATAAAATTCGATACCATAGTTTAAAATCTTTGTAAAATGGCTTCAATAACATGGTTAATCTTATCCACGACATTTTTGTATTATCGATAAAAAAGTTGATAAATGGATTTTGTTGATACGTTATGATCGATTCTAGCTAAAATATTACATGGATTATTATAAATTTAAGTGAAATCATCACTAAAAAGTTGAAAATCGTCATTCTTCATAATAATAATTTTATTTTACGCAGTTTTAGATACAGTTAAAATGTTTTCTGTCCTATAAATTTCAACTCTGACGGATTCTTGGTAAATAAATTCTCGTGTAGGTTTGAAATATTGAAATTAAGAGCAATTATTGTATTTGAAGGTGTTATCTCTGATTAGCAGCTTGGGTGTGTTGTCCAGCAATATTGGGCCAATCCTCTTTATGGTGACTTTCCAATCCAGACTTACTTTTCCATACGCGTCTATAACAATCAGTCGTTTGTTCTCGTTTTCGCAAGTCTTTATCCCATATAGAGTTTTGGCCGAAGCTAAAAGTTCATCATTGAGTAAAAAATTTCATTGAAAATCACATTTTATACCCTCTTTATGTTTCTTTTTGATAAATTTTAACCATTTAACTGTTATATTTTGTATGGTTTCTATTATATCATTTTGATAACTTATCACTTACTTATCTGAATCATCAGACCTTGTTAATCCATTAAAAATATCATGAACATGTTTTTAAAAACATTGATAATAAGACGAATCATATGCCTATGTGTATTACTAAAGACAATATTTAAAATTAACAACGATATTAAAACTCTTCCAGGTACATACAGATGGGTTCCCGCGTGCTTGAGCCAGCGCAGCATCCCCCCAGGTGCATTGCGCGTCGGCACAGATGCCGACGGTGAGGAGATATTCGCCGGCCGTGCTCCTCATGAGGGAGATATCCTTCCTGCCAAGGTTATCCCCGCTAAGAACGTCTGCTATGTCTGCTACGGTGGCGAAGAAATAGTCAAAGATCAGTTTGAAGTAAGTACCTACCTACTGGTTTGTTTTATAAAATGTGGATGACGACGACAACGAAGTTGTCGTGGAGACCAGTACCACAGTCAGTAAACCACTTATATCAACATATCTTCTTTTATGTACTACCTACATCACGACGATATCTTTATCATTGAATAATCCTTGGTTATGGTTATGTATGGTAAATGACGTCAAGAAAATGCAGCAGTAGAGTTTGTTGCGCCGCTTCTTCTCTACTAGCGCTTTGGAGGCGGTGGTAAAGTTTTCTAAACTTTGAAATGTTTATAAACTTAGATTAAGTAGAATTAGATGACGTCAAAAAGATACAATATTATTGAACTACTTTGAATAAATAAATGAATACTGAATACTATCAACTTACTTATCAACACTACAGGGTTTTTTTGTACTAATACATATGTATTATTATTAGATTTGTCTTTATTACATAAAATCAGGTACAAACTCACTACAGAATCCTAAGACTGTACATACGGTGAGACATAAAAGTACATAAACTCACAACCCCAACTCATCCCAAAGAATCGTAAACCTGAACGAGAAGCATGTATTTATTAGGTAGGTACTGCCTTGGAATACTTGATAGCAATCCATTAACAATCAAAGTCCTTGTGGTAATATGCGATATCGTGAGCTCTATTCTTGTGTGAACCTTTTAACTTTTAGGTGACTGATATCTATGCAATCACACATAAAGTATTTTATACTTTATACCAGCCTTACTATTTTTACCAGTCCTAGATTGCAGTGTCAGCAATACAATGCAGTGACTAATGCAAAATCTCCAATAATTTTATTTGTTAACAACAATGTTTATTATATTTCAGGTGTTGGTCCCCGCTATGTTCTCATGGCAGTTTTCAACAAACGGTGAAGTACCACCTGGTGCCGTTGAGGCCGGTGTCACAGCTGACGGTGAGAAGCTGTACTTCGGGAGAGTCACGCATGACGGATGCACTACTCCAGGAAAAGTAAGTCACATTTTGTTTTATCACCAAAACACATGTCTTTATCGACTACTTTGGTGGCGTGATGGTCGCGGAAACCGGCTGCACTGTACAAGTTCCTGGGTTCGATTCCCACGTAGGATGATTCTTTGTGTGATCCACAAATTATTGTCCTGAGTCTGAATGTTCATTATGTCCGTTAAATTAATGTTTGTAAATTCCACGGAACACAGGGCATGATTACTAGTGAAATAATGTTACCAAAGCCTCTAGCCTAATGACATGACTGATTTTGATGTTAACGGTGCCCGTAGATTAGGTACTATTCATACCCTGTTTGTCAAATGCTACTGACTTAATAATTACCGGAGTTCACCTAATTTACAATTGGGCAGTTTAATCAATTATTGGTTCTGTGTATTGAATGCGCCTATTAAAACCAATTGATCCCGGCTGTAATAATTAAATTAAACAGTGCTGTATTATTGAGATACTTACAGCCAATTACAACAACTGATTGATAAACGAATTATAGAAAGTAACTTTGTCTAGAAGTATTTTATTTTATAGAATAGATGGGTGACCATTCTCCTGAATTCATAGGGAGCATAAAAAAATGCCTCTTGTTGTTGTCTGAATATAAATAGCCACGTTAAAGAACTGTAACGAATTGAAGAACTCATGATACTTGGTTGACTTCTTACCATATAGTTAGTTAATTATCATCATATCAGCTAAAGGACAAAATATTTTAGTACAGAGTAACATTTTAAAATCTTTTATTCTTATTGTCAATTCTCGTACCCTAATATACCTAGTTAAAAATTCGGTTAATTTAACATTTACTTAGTTGTTAAATTGTCACACAATAGGTATTCGTGTATTTATATTTTTTTTTTTTAAGTAATGTTTTAATCTTCTTCATAAAGAAACGTAAGTTTCTAAGAAGTTTTCTCGTAAGAAGATTGATTTGTTAAATGATAAAAGAACTTAACGTTTATTTTATCATTTAACTTTATTTTTAACAAAATGTTTAAGGACCAGAATACCACTTTTGGATTACTTAATTAAAAATTAAATTAAAAAAAGTTATAATTAAGTTAAATTAAATTGTATGTTACAAGAATTGATCTGCTGTTTCCATCCACCTAGTGAATGATTACTTATTATATCTATTTGACTGTATTCGACCATTCTCGAATTAACAATTAATACCATCTTTTTCTCTATTTTCAGATTCAACAGAGCCATGGAACCTGCTACTATCCCTTCGACGGAGAAGAGAAAAGCTCGACAGAATATGAAGTACTTGTTCTTTTCTAAAAATATTTATTTCAAAAATAAGGTTAAAACTAATTTAGAAATAAATGTAATTTATACGTAACTGCGACATCAAAGAATTATTCTACTACAATTTTTTAAACAGAGATTAAATCGATTTGAAATAATTTTTACTTTATTTAAAAGGTTTTTTATTTATTCATACTTACTCGTAATACCCTAATAGATAATTTCAGTTACAGGCCTTCTTAAAGGCGTATAGAAACTTGTAACTCACTGACCAGTCGGTTTTATGTCAAGTTATCCTTCTTGGACAATCTCTATGCATAATCTATATGTACAGTACTCGGCCATAAATATTGCAGAAATTGACCGATGGGTCTCTTTCCACAGGTCGATCCTGTGGAAAGAGACCATCGGTCAATTTCGGCTTTGTAGAGCGTCATATCTGTATCGCATGCCAGTCGCAACTCTATACAAACGAAAAAAGGTAATTGCTCCTTCATTTGATAATTTATTATCAAATAGTATTTATTTATATGATAATATTATTTGTACGTAATACCCTTTCCCCAAAGTTATTTTGGGCAATTTTAGTGTGCACGTTTTCGACTACAATCTTTTAGGCTCCGCCCACTAGCAAGTTCGTGTCTGTGGAATCCGTAGCCTTAAGTAATAGTTGCTAATAGATACCAGACTGTTTGTATTTCTACGAAAGCGAAATTGGCCGATTGTCTCTTTCCAAAAGTCGATGTGCACTATTGACGGCCGGGTACTGTATAATACATGCATTGTAGAGCTTAAGCATTGCTTCCGTGGTCGCTATTATGTAATATTTTATAAGTGAAACAATTCTCGTTTTTCAAAATCACTAGGTTTACGCATTTTGACACTAATTTAAAAAGGGATTCAAATAGCAAGTAAAGAACATAACCTAGGTGACACAATTGTTGGAATTTCTTAATAATTCTTTTAAAAAAATATTGTTAAGTATTATATTTTTGTTTATTTTTCATAATTTATAATGTTTAAAATGTTTTTTTATTGTATCTAAATGTTACAAAAAAGTCTGCTTGAAACTGTCCCAGTTAGTAATTACTAATACTTGGGGTAAATAAATGAATAAAAAACAATCTGTTATTTTAACTTCATAAACTAGCAGGCATATCTATTAACAAAATTTCAGCCAAATCTATTCGTAGTAAGTACTTAGTTTTTTAAAGGCATATACTTACCTACTATAAAATATTTCAATACATGCCAATACCAGCGAGTATATGAGTGAAATTATTAAGTCGCTCGTCAAATATGATCGTGATGAATTATTTGATGCATTGTTTCGCTTATTGTTTTATTTTGAATATTCCCTTTATCTATATATATACATATATAAAACTCAAAGGTGACTGACATAGTGATCTATCAACGCACAGCCCAAACCACTAGCTGGAATTTGGCGTGCAGATATTATGACGTAGGCATCCGCTAAGAAAGGATTTTGATATATTCTACCCCCAAGGAGATAAAATAGGGAATGAAAGTTTGTATTAAACTTTGTCAATTTTAAACCGATCGGGTTGAGGCTTTGCGTGCAAATAGTTACTATGACGTAGGCATCCCCTTAGAAAGTATTTTATTAAATTCAACCCCTATAGGGATAAAATAGGGAACGAAAGTTAATTTGAAATTTTGTCAAATTCAAACTGATCGGGCTGAGGCTTTGCATACATATAGTTACTATGACGTGGGCATCCTTTTAGAAAGGATGTTTACAAATTCTACCACAAAAGGGATTAAAGTTTTCATGAAACTTTGTCGATTTTAAACCGATCGGGCTGAGACTTTGCATGCAGATAGCTACTATGAAGTAGGCATCTCCTTAAAAAGTATTTTGATATATTCTACCCCTAAAAGGGTAAAATAGAATAAAAGTTTGTATAAATCTTTTTACATTTTCGAATGATTGAACTGAAATTAAAGAATATAATATATAGTAGCTCCTACTATGATGACAACGTCCGCTAATATAAGATTTTGATCAATTCAGCCCCTATTGGGACGTCACGTCTCAGCTGCCAAAAATTCTATGAAGAGCTGTTAAAATTATTTGACGTTACGACTCAACTGTCAAAATTATATCGCGTGACGAGTACGCGTGTAACTGCAAAAAAAATAATTCCCGCCTAAATTATATAACGTCACAACTCAGCTGTCAAAAAAAAAATTCTCCACCAAGGCGCTAGAGAAGAAGCGGCGTAATCAATTGTATAGCAGCATTTTTTAGACGTCTCTATAATTTTACAACATTGTAACTGTAATAAGGTGCTGCAACCAATGTATACCATACCTATATAAAACTAAGGATTATACTAAATGATCAATATAAATTTTTAATATCTTAAACTAGAAAGAATCGTCCTGTAGGTAGTACATAAAAGTGGGAGCACCAAATCACATTTATAAAGTTTTCTAGTAATAAAAACGTCGCTCTGTCATTTCATTTTCTCCGCATCTCCCAAAGGTTGGTAGACAATGCCATATAGCATTAGGCCCGCCATTGTGCAACTTTGTGCAATAAAAATAAATAAATAAAATATAACTGTATAATTCCTAGTGCGGATGTTGTATAATAAATAAAGTATTTTCACACACTTTCGCGTTTGTAACAGTAAGATAAATCTCTTACAAACAAAGGTCAGGACTTAAGGCAACAAAATAAATAAATTATTCATATTTCCACGTTGTTATACAAAATTATACAAATATATTACTTCGTAGCGGCTTGCCTTGCGCAGTATGGAGTCTGTCAAGATCAACCGCTAAGGCTGTTTACAAATTAAGGTATTGACCATTAACGTTTTATTAAAGTAAAATAACTTTTTAATTTATAAGGTGGTTTGAAAATACATATTTAGAGAAATAATAGGAGATAACAAAGGTAATTTATAGTGGTGGTTTGAAAATACATATTTAGAGAAATAATAGGAGATTAACAAAGATAATTTATAGCGCGAATGTATTAGGTAAAGTTGGTAAGGGAGGCCCTAGAAAGACTTTCAAGGACATAAATTGGTAGCACACGAAACCGACGAGCTTGTCATGAATTTAAACTAAGCATGCCAGGATAGTATTACTTGGCGCTCACTAAATTTTGCTTATAAGGCGTGAGTATGAACAGGCAATAGTCAATAGCCCGTATAATATAGCCTAATTAATAAGGCATCCCAAGCATCGGAAAGACTTCCCTAAAAAGAAGCGTGACCATCAGTTTATTTAACGAGTTAACGGTAAATGAACTGATAAAAAAAGGCTTCTAAGAAAGGGCTCCTTAATTAATCCTTGACAAGAAAATATACGCAAGCCACAGACAACATAGTGGCGATACACCTAATATAACATAGTCATAACTCATCGACGTCAATTTTTTTCTACTTATACGAAGTTTACATATTATTATGTTTTAAGTTGACTAAACTCTACCACCGCTTGCAAGGCGCTAGTATAATGTGTCAGAGATGTTACGGCAGCGAAATGATGTGTGTGCCTAGCCTTAATCGAAGTCGTCAACGAATTAAAATAGCTAGACAAAATAATGAATAAAGTCGCGTACGCCATTCGGATTTCCCTTCGTGTAACCAACGGATCATTCATTGTGCGGCATTAACCTGCAACGGACGTGTTTCAACAAAACAATTTTAAGGACGAAAGTCGTAAACAAAAAGTGTTGCTATTCTATTTTTTTTTATTTGTAAAGAGGATCATCAACCATGAAGGCTGTCATCGTCTTCGTATTATTCAGTAAGTACTTTTTTGTTAAATAAAAAAAACGACATTGTGTTTTTTTTTAAAGAATAAACTTTTATTAAGTTTTTATTTATTCTACTAGCCTAGAGGTAGCATAGAGGTCGAATATGGAAGGCATTTCCTCTAATTATTTCCGCTCCGTGTGGTGACCTAATAAGAATGATATCGCCACTGCATCTCATACAGTTTGTTGTAGTAAAAGCCGTTTAGGGAAAGTTCGCAAATATTAACTTTACAAAAAAAGCAAAGAACTTAAACTTGACATTAAACCGCTATGTTTCACTGTCTGGCTAGCATTGTATTAACCCTGTCCCTGTCGTGTGTATCACATTATGATACATTCACATTGGTTTACTATTGGATCTACAACTAATAACCTTAGCTTCTATTCCTCACTTGATGATCCTGATCCCAGGAAAAGGATATGAATGGGCTTTTATGATACATAAAATATTTTTATTTAGCAGTTTATTTGTTATTCATTTACAGTCCTAAATTAGCATATTAGTTTAATTAGAGGTTCAATAAACTGTATAATATTATAATTAAAATATACTAGTTAGTCCTATGCCAATAGACTTGTTTCCCTTTATAAGTAATCGTAAAAATGAGTGTTCTCCATTATTTTTATAAATAAATACCACCCACTACTAACCCACCATGAAAATTGGAGTAGGAATTAACTGTAGACTGTTTAACATTAGTACTTACTTATTTAACCCATGAAGCGGCTTTTATTTTTTTGCATGCTGTGTCAATGGCTAAATGGGCATGAACATGATAATTTAATGTAACAACACTTCACAACACTGTAAAGTTACCTTGTTGAAGTTTGACGACGTTACGCTTGTTGATTCTTGGTCACTAAGTATAAATATTTTCTATTTCTCGCAGATCTAACATTAAGGATCTTGTAAAAGTCCATAGCAGACCTAGTTAGGACGATGGAAAACCGATGGATAAGGGAGACTTGACCGCGAAAGGTGGAATAAATGGAGTAGATATCGGTTTCAAAGACGACGACCTCTGTGGCGTAGTGGTTATATTACATGACTGCTACGCAGAGGTCTCGGGTTCGATTCCCGCACAATGCAAATCTTTGTGTGCATGAACATGATTGTTTGCATTGGTCTGAGTGTTTCTATGTATAATATGTTTGTATTTACAAAAGAAAAGTATATAAGTATTAATATCCGTTGTTCTGTTACCCATAACACAAGCAGGTTAAGCTTACTTTGGGAACAGATGGCGCTGTGTAGAGATGTTCGTGAAAATATATTATTTATTTATTCCAATGTTTAGCAGTGGACGTAAATTTGACGATTATAATGATATCCTATTGATAATGGAGGGATTGTTTAATCTTTTAGAATACAAAATATGGTGTTAATCAAAATAATCATGGTTTTACTATGTTATAAGTTACATAAATTATAAAACGCATTAAAGTAATGTAATATGTGCTATGTACACTGAAGCCGCAGTTATATAAAACTAAGCTAACCAGACGTTGGTATGAATTATTCATTAATTGCAATTTGAATTGTTTACTTCCTATTTAGGAATAGTAGGACCTTTAGATAGCAATAGATCTTAACTAAAATTTGTATACTAAACTATTTAAATATAGTGTACCAGGGTTTGTCTTATAAACTAAATAATAATAATAATAACCGATCTATCATCACTGATCGGACTATTGTTGCCAATAAGCCAGATATTGTGGTGATAGATCGGTCAGAACGCCGTGCAATCATAATCGATATCACCATTTCTCATGACGAGAATCTTGTGAAAGCGGAAAAAGACAAATAAACAAAATAATTGGACTTGGCTCACGAGGTTGTCGACATGTGGAATGTTGATTCGGCGATCATTGTTCCGATAGTAGGTACTTTCGGTTAATGGACTTATTCCAAAGAGTCTCTATCAACATCTAAGGAGACTCGACCTTGGCAGTTGGATCATAGGTCTGATGCAGAAGGCAGTACTGCTTGACACGGCACGTATTGTGAGGAGGTTCCTATCTCTGGAGCCCTAACCACCTCCAGTAGCTTGGTCCCTGTACCCGATGCTGGTGGGTCTACCTTTTTTTTATATTTTAAATGTTTTTATTTTTATATTTAAAAATGTAATAAATTGTGAAAAATGTAAATAAAGAGAATAATAATAATAAATATCTACTATATATGAATGAGCTAATTTAATCCTTAACCCTCAGTACATGGTAAACCACATGAATAATAATATCGTTACGTATTATAGGTAGTTACCTGATCTCAGGTGGTTTTGTAAACACTAGTTATTATCTGCGGCAGTGCTTAGTTTCAGTTATAGCGATATATTTTAATTTCTAGCTTGACCCGCGGGAACCCGTAGTTTTTTTTGATAAAAAGGAGTCTAGCTTTTCATCTAGAGTGACAGCTACTTTTACAAACGCTTCATTTAAGTTGTAGTCGTTTTAGGGTAACAAATATACACAACCTTTAGCCTAAGTAATAGTAGCTAATGGGATATTGGGATTTACATCATGCAAGATGATTCAAAACGGATTTTTGAAATATTACTACTTGGATATTATATATTATACCTATTATTATATTCACGTTACTGAGGAAACAAACAATAAGTAAATAAAATAATAATACCGATTAAGAATCTCCTTTTTTTTTTGGAGTCGGTTAGTGGGTAATAATGTTATACATGTTATAAGTACATTAATTTCGGTTATTAATTAAACCGTACTAGTACTTACGACCATTCTTTAAATTTATAGATCATAAACATTGATATAATTAAATCGAAATATTAACACTTAGAAAGCAAGCAATTAGAAAGTTTTAATGTGTTGCCATTGACACGATAAAAAATGGGAATAATATTTGCTCTAGAAAGGCATGCAAAGCATTACTTGTATGAGTAAATAGAATAAACCATGTCCCAAATGTAACTTGAACTCGTAAATCTTATTATTTTGTATTTAGACATTAAACACCGTTCTGATACAATATAAATTCCATTGTTGCACACCTATCACATCACAGAAAATTGTTTAATAAACTTACATAAGAAACATAATATATTGTGTTTCTTTATTGATATTCTCAAGGTGTCATTACATTGTCTATTGTAGGCAGTTATAATATTAACTAAACATCAACTAATCGGACATTCAAAAATAAACCTTCAAGCAATACATAATAATCTCATTCCTCTGTTCCATTCTCATACAAAATATTCTACTAGATTAAGTTAACAAAGTACAATGTAAGTAGGTATATTATCTTCACCATCGTCTGACGCTGCTAAGTTGCTTTGTAGGATGGTCATGGTCCCCACGCAATAACTCTATACTCTATATCTCTTATCTATACGTCTACTAATATAATAAAGAGGTAAAATTTCTGTGATTGTGTGTTTGTGACGTTGTAGGGGGTAACTAATGAATAGGGTGGATCTAATGAACCGATTTTAAAAATACTTTCTGTGTTGAATAGTCCATTTATGACTAATAAGAGTGGAGGAGCAAAAAAATATCTTTAAAAAAGGGACGCGTTATTTTCGCCGCCCAACGAAGTGGGCATGGGTCAGCTAGTACCTAGTAACTATAGGTTAAGGCTTACGAAGGTCACAATGGGGTTGACACTTTCTCAATATGAGATACTTAGGTCTTTTCAGGAAGAGACCGTTTGGTACCACACAGCCTTAATTCGCACAAAACAGTAGTGTGAGAATGTAACTATGTTTAGGTATAGGTACCCTTCGTACAGCATTATTTAAATTACAGAGCTTTGAGACTTAATGATCTTGGGCATCCTCCAGTGACGGAGGGATACTTGGCCTACTAATACCACGCTGGCCGACGGATTGGTATAGGGTTTAATTTCAAGTTATTCTTCTTTTTATTTCGTAAAGATAATATTCACGGATAGTCACTTAGTCGGTTTTTACGACACCCATGGGATGAGATGGGGTAGTGACATATTGTATTCTTACTCCGTCACCACACGGAGGATTGTTAATATTGTTAGTTGATAAATGTTTTTTTTATGTACTAATAGGTATAAGTTTTCTCATGCTCGGAAAATAATAATAATTGTAGCTCCATAATGGCTAACGCAGACCTGGACGGCATGGCAAAGTATTTTAATTTTTACTAATGGAAATTCAACCGTAAATCCCTTTCAATGCCGCGGCATCATTTTAAAGCATAGCAATTTATGTCATATTTCTGTAACAGTACGGTTGAATTTCCATTAGTAAAAATTAAAATACTTTGCCATGCCGTCCAGGTCTGCGTTAGCCATAAAAGTGACCTACTTAAAACAGCTGATGGAAATAGTTGCCAGCCGCAATAAAAACTAATAAGTATGAGGGCAATTTAAATGACTTTAATCTGTGGCAGTACTTAGGCACCAAGGTCTTATAAAACGTGATAACAAACAATACGAGAAATAAAAACATTTGGTTAATATATTGAAGAATATAACTACGAGTTTAAAATATTATCTTGGAGGCGGCATTCAGAAGAGCAGGCTTCTTCTTGAGTTTACTTAACTTTAGCTGGAAGAGACCCCTCACACGGTGGACCAACGACCTGGTTAGGACGGCGGGAAACCGATGGATGAGGGAGGCGCAGAACCGCACAATGTGGCAATATTTGGAGAAGGCCTCCAGCACTGGACGTCTATTTGCTGTTATGATCATGATGATGATGATGAGCATAACGTTATTATATAATCACTATATATAGTCACGCCAGTGACTTCTGCAAGAAGGGAGTATATTTGACCTTTTAATACCACGCTATCTGTGTGATGACGGTAGTAAGAATACAATATTATTATGTCACCTCACCACCCCATCTCATCCCATGGGTGTCGTAAAAACCGACTAAGGGATCCGTGAATATATCTTTACGTAACAAAAAGAAGGATAACTTGAAATTAAACTCTATACCAATCCGTTTGGTATCCGCGTGGTATTACTTAGTAGGCCAAGTATCCCTCTGTCACGGGAGGAGGCCCGTCCCTGCAGTGGAACATTAATGGGCTGTTATTCTGAATATTTAAAAACTTTTACTCAGTCAACTTTTACGATAGCCTTTTCCCTAATCAATGAAGTAGGCATATCGTTTCAATGGCCTATAATACTGCCTAACGTAATTCTGGCCCTTTGTTTTCTTCCAGTACTAGGAAGTGTATCAACAGACTTAGCAGGAGAGTGTACAATGGCAAGCTTCTACTTGGAGTTAGGTTGCGTGCCAGAGGCAGCCAGTGACAAAGGACCTTGCCCCGTATCCTTCAAGTGTCCAGATCTACATCCAGATCCAACTAAATGTTACTACAAGTAAGTGGTGTACTGATATTATAGATTTACTTAACGAAGACTTCTGGAGTAGTCTGGGGAGGGATGGTTTAATTTCAAGTTTTCCTTCTTTTTATTTCGTTAAGATAATATTCACGAATAGTCCCTTAGTCGGTTTTTACGACACCCATGGGATTAAATGGGGTGGTGACATATTGTATTCTTACTCCATCACCACACGGAATGAACGTATAAAAAGAGTAGTAATATAAAGAGTAAAACTTAGTTCTGTTTACCTATTTATTCTTAATAAAAAAGATATTTAGGTAATATAACTCCAAAGATTAAAACTGATGTTGATGCGCCGAAAATAAAGCTGGCAATGTGTTTTTTTGCGTAACACATGATTAAGCAGACAGCCTTGGTGCTTACTAAGAAAGTTCTTTACAAAGAATTACTTAAGTAACAAAATAAACAATGACCTCAGGATATCTTGACCCTGGGGAAAACCTTATGTGATGTTTAAAGTTTATTTAAGTAACCTTTGTACAAATCTTATGATTCTTACCGTAACTCGATCAACAATAAACTACATACCCAGTCATGAACTCAAAAACGGTAATATAAGCCCCTGGCGGAAAATATTTCAAATAATTTAGAATACTTACGTATAGATACGTACTTACGTTGTATTTATTAGTTTTTATTCTCGTATCTTACATGTCAATGGTAACATTTAATAATTTCAGCATTTGTTTATAAAGCATACCTTTATAAACAAATGCTGAAATTATTAAATGCCTACGTAAGATTGGATCGGGTCGTATCTTACGCAAATTTTAATAATAAAATTAATTATTAGTTAAAATGTCGATGTGTAACTGTGATTAATTGAAAATTATTAATAATCACTAAAAGGCGAGGTAAAAATGTGCATCTTGCACAAACGAGCAAGCGACCCAACTAGTGGTAAGTGGAAGCCGTTGGTCAAGGACGTTTGCAAAAGCTAAAGCACAGCCAAGCCGCTAACTACACTAGAATGCTTTTTTCACACTAAGTACAGTGTACACTCCATAAATAAATAATCCACTCACACATTCACACATCGCTACTTAGTCCCAAGCTAAGCAAAGCTTGTATGGTATACTATGGGTACTAGACAACGTATAAACATACTTAACTAATTTTTTTTTGTAATTACATACATATTATACATAGAAAACACTCAGACCAATGCAAACAATCATGTTCATCCACACAAAGGTTCGCATTGAGCGGGAATCGAGCCCGAGACCTCTGCGTAGCAGCCATGTAATATACCGACTAGTAAAGGCCTAAACGGGCTTTTGCGGACGACACCACCTGAAAAATAAGCTTATTTATGATGTTTATGAACTTGTCACAAGTCTTTGAATACTTAATAAACCTTTGTGTATAGCTTGGTGGCACAAGTGATTTGATTTAGGTGATCACTTGCCATCAAGCGACCCATCTTTATGTTACATTTTACCGCCTGCTCTGCAAGTATAAAAATGTAAGGTTAATGAAGAAAATTAATTGATTAACAGTTTTATTATTTTGTAACAATAAATTGAGTCTTCATATCATAAACTGAATAATGGTGTCACCGGATAATAGTAAAAAATACAATTATCAAGCCGTAAAGTTTAATTTTCGTATATAATTAATTAAAAGACTAAGTACAATAATAAAATGGCGTAATGTAGGTACGCGGGTTTTTGGTGGTGACGAAGTAAAAATGCAAGGTCAAAAAATGCTCTCCATCTCTGTGCGTGTCTAAAATTGTAACTTTACAGGAATCGCAACATACTTTTTACATCAAGCAAGCAAAAAATATAAACCGTGTGGTGACGGAGTAAGAATACAATATGTCACCACCCCATCTCATCCCTTGGGTGTCGTAAAAACCGACTAAGAGGCTATCTGTGAATATTATCTTTACGAAATAAAAGCGTAACTTGAAATTAAACCCTATACCAATCCTTCTGGCCAGCGTGGTATTAGTAGGGCAAGTACCCCCCGTCACGGGAGGAGACCCGTCCTTGCAGTGGGACATTAATGGGCTGTTATGATGAAGCAAGAAAAATATACAAGTATCATAATCAATTTAACAAACATTATATAACATCACACATACTGAAAGCTAACTACTTACGTTTATTAATTTTGATGTTCAAAGAGGTATATGTTTGTATTATATGTCAAAATTCAAAAACATAATATGTAAAGAACTACCAATTAATTGGGATTCTGTAACTAACTGTAATTGTTAGGCCTTGACATGTTGCAACGATGGGCATAACCTTTTACAAATACTATTCTGTATCCATTTACCCGTTTATTGCTATTCACCCGGAGATAATTACAAAACGTAATGACCAATTTAAAATTCCAGAGGCGTATCGTATCCAGACAAAGAATCCATACCTGAAGGCGTAGTGAGCAACCCATGTTCTCAAGCGTGCAGCTGTGGCGTGTATAACGGAGAGACTCAGTTCTTCTGCGCGGCTGTCGACTGCTACGAGTCGTTTGACAGCGATATTAACCAGGAATGTATTTATACATTTGAACTTAACTCATGTTGTAGCACTGGCAGTGTTTGTGGTAAGTAATTGTAGTTCAAATACTTTTATTGGCACGTTTTTACAAACAAGAGGTGCTAGGGACTGGTATACTGAATCTTCCACATATAGTATTACAGTCCCCAGTTCAGAATAGCGATTAATGGCATCCCAAACAGTACTGAAATGCGAATCAGGTTAGTGCGACACAAAACTTAGCTTAAAATCTATTACAACGCTGAAGAAAAGGGCTTCCTGCTGCCCCAAATGTGACCCATGTGTTTTAGTCATGGCAGGTGAAGTCTGTCAGAGATTCTTATCGAGAGAAGCCTTATCTAGACAAGGAACCCCAGGAAAAATTTTTGGTCAAAAGAAAAAAGATTTCTTTACACGACAAGAGGTCTTAATATTGAATAATTATTCATAATATATTGAATAATTATTCATCTGTCATGGACAAGCGTAATGCTTACCATCAGGCGAAAGACCTCTTGTCGACTCTATGCTTTACTAATGCTAAGATTAGACCACAAGGTGTCAATCATTAAATTAATTCTAAATGGAGTCATAAAGAAAACAATAGTGTTTCCTTATCCGCAAACGTCATTTGAATGTTAAAATAAAGTATCTATTGTAACCTATATAATATATTACGTGTATAGTTTGTTGATTGAAAGACTCAGTAAGACTACATACATAGTTAGTTTAGTTTATCATAGCAATCATAAGACCCATTTAATGTCAAACATTTAAAAACATAAAAATGTAGCACCACTAGCATCGGGCACAAGGACCAAGATACCGGTGGATAGGATTCCAGAGATAGGGACTTCCTGACAATACGTGTGGTATAAAGGAGTACAGCCTTCTGCATCAGACCTATGTCGATAGAGACTCTTTGGAAGTCTACAATCGGATCAATGATCGACAAATCAACATTTCAAGTGTCGACAATCTCATGAGTCTAAGCCAAATATTTAGTATGTTTCTTTTTTTCGGCATTCTCAAGATTCTCGTCATGAGGATTGAAGATATTGGTGATCGTTGCACGACGCTCTGACTGATCTTTTTATATTCTATCCTAATTATTATTACAACACTGTAATAATACAAACACTGAATTAGAAAAGCGATGAACTAAAACATTTCGACTATGTGTGAATCGATGTGGAATACTTTCGCACCAACGTGCATCCTCAAGTAAAACATTCAATGTATCGATGTGAAGTTTAACTCTATTTATCAATATTCTGAACTTAGAAATTCAGTACTAAAGTTTTATTAAAAGGTATTTTTTTTTATATTACAGGCAAAGACGCTATAGCAAATTTGAAAACGTGTTTAGTCGACGGTGTGGTATACCGCGAAGGACAAATGTTCGAGCCTATGAATACAAAGAAAAGCTGCATATGTACAAAAGAGTTTAATGGCAGTACTGATAACCCGTTATACTGTCGTGATATTGACTGTGGCATTGAGATACATTACCAGTATAATATACAGAAATCATGTGCTCCTGTATATGCCAATAATAAGGGCAATTGTCCTATTAGTTTTCAATGTCGTAAGTACTTTTATTTCCTATTTTTATGATTATTACGTTTTTGCTTTTATTAAAAATTCAAACCGTATAATAATGTAACAAAAATATATTTTTCCAGCAACTGCCAAATCTAAAGTGATCCGGGGCTTGAACATAAAGAATTTGACAGCTCAATGTACGTTCGGTAACATGACAATGTCAATCGGGGATGAAGTGTCAGTCGATGACAGCTGTACGAAATGCACTTGCAGTGTGCCGCCATTCGTGACATGTGTCAAAAAGAATTTTTGCGGCACGAATTCTGATTTCTAAATAAGTTTCGTCATAAATAATTTGGTTAAGGAATTGGTCAATTATTAGTTCTAAATGTTATGTGTAAACGGGAGATTAAATCTGCATGTTATTTATCTTTATTTTCGTTCAGCTCCCGTGTACTCGTATCTACACTTAATATTTATAATTATTTCTTCACCAAACATAAGATCGTAATGATTAAAATGTTAATCTATTTCCACTTATATTTAATAAGTTCAATAAGGTTTACGTTCCTCTATGTTAGAGAAATTTGTAAAGGTGGAAATATGAATAATCCGAGACCACATCATCATAGATTTATATCTAAAGTAGAGACAGTTGTAGCATTAAAAAATATTGTTTATTTTATTCCATCATAAGAATTCATTAAAGTCCTTCTACAAGGATAGGCCCGCTTCAGGGATGCAAAGAAACTTGTCACTTATGCCTTAATATATCAATTCCTTACTTAATAGGTTATATGTAAATTTGTATTCTGTTTTCGTAGATTTGATAGCTGAATTTGATTTTGTAGACTTTTCGACCACCACGGTATGAAATATAAATATAGGGTAGTGAGCATATTTTATTCAAGGATAATTCATTTATAAATTCTGAATCCAGGCTAAGCTTTGCTAATAGATAAGAAAAATCTACTACACGGTCAACGTAAGTTTAAGTAGCTGCCTAGATGTCGTTTTTGGGACAAAATGGCGGGGACCGTGTAGAGCGAATGTTTGTTTCTTATGTCACTAACTAAAGCTAAGTTGAGGCCAGATTACCTAAGTTGTAGTAAAGAGGTGGCATTAGTAAACAGTAACTTAGTGTTAACGTGCAACTTTCCGTTGCCTTGTATAACAGAAATGCTAGTAACCAAGTGAACAAAATAAAACCATGAGTTGGAAAATTATAAATTTTATTTTAAGTTATATATTTTATTTAATCATCATATATTTGTAAATACGTTATTGTGACTTATAAATAGTAACTTATTACTTAAATAAAAATATAGGAATCACATGACATTTGCTTAAAAATAAGGATATTTACATTATGTACATTTCTAACTCTACACAGCCTTTATAGGATCTTCGTAAATAATTAAATTAAGTATATTTTGTTGTGACGACTTACATGTAAAAAAAAAATTGTACTTAATTTAAATATAATCTAAATTATACTATTTATTTCTAAACAATGATTTAAGTTATAGGAATAAACATATTTATAAACAATTTTGTTGTAATAAATTTATTGTTCATTAAATAAGTAAATAATGTATAGAATTAATGTTAGATAGTTATAAATGCGAAATTCTTTCTGTATATTTCGTAGTTTAGATATAATGCAATAATATGCTTTTCAAAAACTTGTAGTAACTACCTTTGTACTGTCACTCGATCGCACGTGAAAGCACTTACTTGGGAGCGTCCCTTCTTGGACGGTGAAATATTTGTCACGCGTAATAAAGTGCTCTGAGCGATTAGCGTGTTATTTGCACGCGCTTTGCAGTCACGCATGACTTGAATGCTTTTGGATGCGCAGAAGTGACAATGTAAAGGAAGTTATTGTAAATTTTTCACTAAATTTAATATTATTAGTTGGTAACATTTAAATAATCCGAAACAAAAAGTTTAAATGTAAGATGTTTTAAGCCCTTTTTTTGTAGCTGTAATAAATGCTTATTATGTGCTGAATCCGTTTTTTACTGGTTTTACAAGGTGGTGACTGATAAACTATTTGAACACATTGAGATCTTAAATCACATTGGTTTTTAACAAGAAACAAAATGGTAACTGTTTTCTAATAATATTTTTAAATATCACTTTCCGTTACAACTCGCAGAGTCGATAAAGTATTAAGATAACATATCGGATACATTTATAAACAAATAAGTGTTATTTGTGACAAACTTTAAGCACAAAACAAGCAGATGATAATCTCATGTAGTAGGTACTTTTTTGATTGTGGTAAGAATGAAAATATTAGGATTTTCTAAAGGGTAACGTCTCAAACGCCTTTAAACGCTAAGATACCTAGCGCCGCCAAAAAAAAAAATATAATTCGCAAATAGGATAAATAAATCAAAATGTTGATAACAAAGTCTTGAGAAAAGGCAATAAAGTATTTGTATAACAGACTCATAACACTTTAAATGTTTTCCAATTAAATAAATATTGCATTATAAACAAAAACGGCCGTTTTTTTTTTGGCGGCGCTAGTGAGCTACGTAAAGGCCCTTAACAGCGCCATTTAGGCTGCTCACCAGTAAATTTTCAATGTAACAATTATAATATAAATATCCTATGAAGAATGAAAATTTACAAAGATATCCGATATGATATTACTAAGAATACTGTTAGGTAAAGCATGCCAAGCCGAGTTCAATCCGGAACATTTGCTGAGGTCTGCCTACGTCACGAATGGCAACATCCGTGAGCGGTAAACGTCCAGGCTTGTCCGTTTCGTATTCAACAATAGTCTTCGCCCAGTTTTGTTTTTTATACTGCCCATGAAATAAAAAATATAATTAGTTATTTGGATACGACCAAATACTGTTTAGGGCTTATTCGTGGAAAATCCTTCTATATTTGAATTACTTACCCCCAGTTTCCGAATATCTGATCAAGTAAAAATCAACTACTCAAGTGTCAAAACTCTTGTCAACTATCATTTTCAGGAACTTAAATTTGACACTTGATTAGTTGATTTTTACTTGATCAGTCATTCGGAAATCGGGGGATAGTGTAGGACTCATGGCCTGCGCAGACTTTTTTCGCAGCGAAAAAGTAGTACCTACTTTACTCTTCGAGTACAGTATCCACCATTTAAGACAACTGTCTAGCCAGTAATTTGTATTTTAAAGTTGTTCCAAATTAATGGCTAGCCAGTTGTCATTTTTTGGAACTAAATATTGGGGAACGTAGGGTGTTTTATTTTGTTCCCGTGCTCAAACTTTTCTGATGGATAGATATAACTTTGACGCGGTCAACTAAGATCGCGCGAACTGTACTTGATATAATAAAGTGTATAACATATAACTCACCTGACATTCATCCAGTAACGACTTATATCTAAGCCTGTTATTCGCTTTAGGAAGAACCTCAGCGTCATTATAGGCCAGGAGCTTAAGTCCATGTCGATAATTTTTAGTCGCTGGGTCGTAATACCCGATGGTGTTTCGACAATGTAATGTTACGTTCTGTACAGCTTTCATTGACATTAGTTGAAGGTATGTCAATTGTGAGTGTTCTGCCTTGTATGAAACCTAGGGATTGTATGAAAAATAAAGTTATTTTTGAGGATTATTCTAGTATACTTTTGTCAAAGAATTTTTTAGCAAGCTTTGCACAATTTAGGCTTGATAAGGTTCTTGAACTTATTAATGGACATTATATGCATCTTTAGGTAGTTTATTATAATAGCTCAAACATGTGGTAAATAAATACCTACCACCTTTCAGGGTCTGCTGCTGAGCATACTTACCAGCTGGTAAGTAAACACGAGGAGGACTATTTTTACATTATACTAAAGACTATTAACATTATCTTACCGTGAATCCATCTTCCATTTCGCTTAACCAAGGTTCGTGTTCTTTTCCCTTATACGTGATATCCTTCGACGTCATAGGCTTAGGATAGATACAGCTACTGCCTGATGCCATATCGCAATACACGATAATTGCGTCATTCATTTCTCCGCCATTTGGATCGATCCAGTATTGACCTGTTAGGGCATCAGATAGAAATTAAGTATAAGCGTATTATTGCTACTAAGTAGCTTGTTTGCAAGAAAGTAAAAATAATTTTTTACATCATCATCATCATCATATCAGCCAGTTGACGCCCACTGCTAAACTGCTCGACGTCGGAGTATTTAAAGCCAATTAAAGTGACGCATAAAAAGTACCTATTCCTTTTTAGTCATTGCTTTTATGGAACTCTAAGTTAATAAGAACTAAAATGATATAATTTACTAGTTCTTTAAGCGACTGTTTGTTTTCCTGAATAAAAAATAAATATGGTAAACGTTTACTTGGTTTAAGTTCTCTGCCTACCTGTTTATGTATGTATGTATGGTTTAAGTTTGCCATAATTTTTATAAAATTATATTATAGATCACTACACTTACCACTTTCAAAGCTAGGATGATGATACTTAATGTCAGCACAAGTCTTAGCCGGCGCTTCCTTAGATCCATCAGGTCTCAAGAACTTGTCCAACGATACCTTCAGACGTTCATAAGCTTTCATCACAACTTCCTTACGTTCAGATGGGCTCATGTCATCTTTGAAGAAACGTGACGGCAACGATTTGGGATCATCGCCTAATAGATCTGGCCCTTTTACTGAACCTGTGTAAAATTATTGTCAATTATCATAAAATAACGACAGAACAACAGGTATCTTTTATTTATTTAACAATTGTTGCTCGTGGTTCGGCTCGCGTTAATTTCGTTTTAGTGTAAATAAAAACGATTAAATCTATCCATAACCTAGATAAAATATAGCAGAACTCTATGTTTATTTTTAATATCTACTTATAATGTCTTTTATACCTATATTTGCAAAATAAACATTATATTCTATTCCAGTCCAGATAATAGTCTAACATTTTTTTAAGAATATCTCGAAAACGACATCAACGCGTGCGAAACTGCTGTATCCTTTTGTCTTTTGATATTTTATTTGCATATTTTTTTTTAATCATATACTAAGTAGAGTTTTTTGTTGTTTTTACTAATTTGTTCTAACATGTGAAAGCTTGAAATTAGCAACAGAAATCAAAAATAATATTGTAAATAGTATATTTAAAAATGTAATAAAATGTGAAAAATTTAAATAGTATAATTAGACTGTAAACATTAAAATATATAAATAAAAAATAAAATAGTGGCTTGCATACCTTGTTGAAGCATAGCCGCAATGGCTGCAGCATCGTAGGCCAGCCCTTCACCAGGTGGGCCTGGTGGTCCATGAGGACCCGGTGGCCCTGGGGCACCATGTCTGCCTGCCTCTCCAGGCGGCCCCCGACCTCCAGGAGGTCCCACTGGACCTTGTAATCCTGGGCTACCGTCGCGACCAGGTAAACCTTCAAATAATAAATAAAACATTAAAAAAAACAATATTTAGAAATTTTTTAGAGGAAGAGAATATATAGTACATACCACGCGATCCAGTATCGCCGTCCTTCCCAGGTGGTCCAACTGGCCCGGGTAAGCCTCTTTCTCCTGTTCTTCCTGGCGCTCCAATTGTACCAGGAAGACCAGGTAGTCCAGCGTGGCCTTTACTACCATCTGCACCGGCTTCACCTCGCTCTCCTTTTAGTCCATCAAGGCCAGGTGGCCCGGTTTTACCAGGCGGGCCGTGGGGTCCATCAATACCTGGTGGGCCACTTTCACCTCTAGGTCCTCTTTCTCCTGTAGGTCCGGAGGGGCCTGATGGTCCTGGGGGACCCTGCAAACATAATACACACATTAAAAATGTAAAGATCGAATGAATTTGATTTGAATTACTTAACCAAATAGAAACGTACCGTATGCTGGTAAGTAACGTAAGTGGTATAATAACTATTTATTAATGTATCTCTCTAAGGACAACTATTTGTTTTTCTAATTATTTTTATGTACCATTGTCTCATTTTACACATAAACAAACTATACACCAGTGAACATTTTGAATATATTCGTTATAATTTATTTATTTATTTATTCATAGCATACATATTCGTACTTTACAACATTGTCTATAATGTGATATTTTACAATAATAGCAATTAATTTTAAGATGACAAAGTGTGTCGCACGCAACTAGTGCCCTAGCTAAGCTGTCGAAAGACAACTAAACTTGTGTTAAGGATACTAGCCCCAACCCCACAAAACTAAATTTAAAAATTTGTTTGAATGTGACAATGTACAGCAAACTTCAACAATTACTGATCATGCTATATAAACCTATAGAAAATACCTAAAATAATAGAAACTTATACAATATTAATGTGATTAAACTAGTAGGTAAGTAAACAAATATATTACCTAAATTGTGTGTAAGTAAGTATGTAATATGTCCAAGGTGAGTATATTTATGTAGGTATGTTGTATATCACACTATGATTGAAATCGGGCGGCTTTGCTTGACATGTCGAAAACACAATGTCGTAGAACATTTGTCCCCTAATGTCACTTGCTCCATTGTCGTTTTGAGTTGAGAGTTTACAAACAAATTAATAATAAATTTATTGCACAGAAATACTTTACTCACTTGTAACCCAGGTGGTCCTCCGGGGCCCGATGCGCCAGGCTGTCCAACAGGTCCTTTATCACCCGGTCGACCTGATATACCTGGTTGTCCTTGTTTACCAGGTCTTCCCTCAGGTCCGGGTTCTCCCATGGGCCCAGGTGGGCCTTGAAGGCCTGGTGTACCGGCTTGGCCAGGTGCGCCATCTGATCCTGGTTTTCCTGGTGCTCCACTTTCACCCTATAATGTTATTTTATTTAGAATATTTTATATTACTGCTTCGCTAGCGCAGTAGTCGTAATAAGCCGCTGTCGTGCACAAGATCACAGGCTAGATAGATACGCAAGACAAGTATTTGTGGCATCTACAACTGGCTCGCCACACAACCACGGTAACAAACTGATTCCCTCTTCTCTCAAGACTCCCTCTCTCCTCAGGGATTCTATCTATTCCCTGGGACCCCCCAGGATTCCCTGCTCTGGAGCTACCCTGTCCTTCCCTCGGGAAACTGTTCCCTACGGAACATGTTCCCCGGAGGTGTCTTTTGAAAACTAAAAAAAACAAGATTTAATGATCTTATGCTTAAATATCTTTTGTGGAACTTCGTGTTTGTAATTATGTCGGCGCTAAGTAATCTGTAACTCGTGTTCCAAAGGAGCTTCGTCCTTAACCGGAATTGTTTATAATAAAACATAGTATCGGAAATCTTAAAATAATACCCATATTCCTTTTGAGATCAATAGAAACCAAAGCAAAAACATATATTTTAAAATGCGCAAATCGTTGGTCCTTACCTGCTGCCCACGAAGGCCTTGTGGTCCAGACGGTCCCACAATACCGGGTAAACCAACCGGACCTCTTTCTCCTGCTGGTCCTGAAGGGCCACTAAGACCCTGAGGGCCAGGTTCACCCTCACTACCCCTTTCTCCTTTAGGCCCCTCAATGCCTTGTGGTCCAGTCAGGCCCATAGGACCCGGTGCACCAGGTCTTCCAGAGTCACCGATAGCTCCTTTTGCGCCAGGTATGCCTGGTTGACCAGCTGGGCCAGTGCTGCCTTGAGGACCCTATGAAAATTGAAAATGACTGGTAAAAAAAATCTTCGGCATTAAGTCCGCCTTTGTGCACAATAAACTGTTAGTACAAGAAATTTTAAATAATAAATAAATAAGGTTCACACGGCGGAAAGTGCCTTGCGGAGTGCCGTTTGTAAGGGAAGTACTTGGTCCTCGGTAGTTTAGTCCATCTCCATCTATTTGTAAAAGATCCCGCGAACAGGGTTTAATACCTGGTGCGGGAGTTAACCTTTCATCATCTTCATATCAGCCAATGGACGTCCACTGTTGGGCATAGGTCTCCTCCAAATGTTTCCAACTTGCGCGGTCCTGTTTCCCATCATCCCAGCTATTTTTTAAATCAATAGAACAATTACAGGTGGTCCTAGGTCTCCAGGTCTTCCTGGTAAGCCAGCGTGGCCAGTTTCTCCTTTCAATCCTTGTTCACCACGCGCTCCTTTGGCCCCAGCTAAGCCGGTTAAGCCACGTAATCCAATTTCACCTGGTATACCTGAAGAAAATGAAACATTTTTGTAATTTCATCCTTGATTTCGATTGGATGATGACACACATGGAGGAAACCCAACAACTACCAGACTGGCCTAACAAATTGGTATCGTGTTTGTCAAGCTCTGCTAGTTACTCGTATATTGGTTTTAAATCAGTAGTCCTTTAGTCATTTACTACGACACCATTCGGTTATCTTTGGGTGGCGAAAAATAGTATAACTAAAACCATATGGCAAGATTTTTTTTAAAAAACGTATTTTTATATTTAAATTACCTGGGCTTCCTGTTGACCCTTGCTGTCCTTTAGCGCCGGCGTAGCCTCTATCCCCCTTAAGGCCCGGCATACCAGTTAAACCAGGTGATCCAGGTAGCCCAGGACTTCCCTGAGACCCGGGCTGTCCACGTTCTCCTGATGAACCAGGCGCTCCTGGTTCGCCTGCTATCCCTGGGGCACCTGGTTCTCCTCTCTCAGCTGGTTCTCCTGCTGGACCAACTGGTCCCATCAGGCCTTGAGGACCCTGTTCGCCTTGCCGACCTGGTAAATGAGTTCAGAATTAGTATAAAAATTAAGATATGGTAACTAAGTTTATTGTTTTCATTTTACCTGGAGGTCCGTCATTTCCTTGTGGTCCCATAGCACCTCTTTCACCCTTTTCACCAGGTGTGCCAGTCAAGCCACGTGGACCAGGCATTCCCATTGCGCCGATTGGTCCCGGGTGACCTTTAGTACCTCTTGCTCCTTCGGGACCCTGTTATAAAATGTTTTAGTACTTAATGTTTATTATTGTTTGACTCAACAATCTAATCAAGTAAATTCATCAACAAATTCTTTTTTGAACTTGTCAAAGTTTTAGAGTTACATTATAATAAATAATAAGTAATAATACTACCGGTGGGCCATCAGATCCTTGAGCACCAGCATCTCCCTTTTCTCCAGCAACCCCTGGCTGTCCAGGCTGCCCTCTTTCACCAGTAAAACCTCTTTCACCCCGAGGTCCGGATGGTCCTGGAGGGCCGGAAGGTCCAGCAACACCTGCTTCGCCATCTTTACCTGGTGATCCCGGCAAACCAGCTGAACCTGGCATCCCCTGTATTGAAAAAAAGTGATAGATTATTTATGTATATTTATAGTCACCACACCATCCCATCCAATTTCGACAGAATACTGAAACTGTCTCGATGGCGTGGCAGTCGCGATTGCGGCTGCAGTGTACGAAGTCGCTGGCTCGATCCACAAATTACTGTCCTGAGTCTGGATATGCTTTGTGTTCGAAACAATGTTTTTAATGTATAACTAGAATGTGTTTAATTTTAGTTTAGTTTTAATTACAATGTGTATGTAATGTAGTGTGTATATTGTGTGCAAATAAATTATTTCTTTCTTTCTTTCTAGTAATTAGTACTATAAAATAGAAACGTAATATAATAATTGCTTATGCAATATGTTGTTAATATCATCATATTAATCACAATGCAATACTTAGTGCAATAATAGAAGTACACTGATAATGGCAACAGTACTTCAATAAGTACATTCAAGAGGTTTTTATCTCAAGAGGATTTCCTCTTTAGATAGAGTTCTTGTTTTCAAAGTTAATTTATAGGTACTATAGTATTTATAAATCGTTTCTATGTGTCCCAACTAGGTAATAGGACCGCCGTTTGACTTCAGTTACGCGGTCAGTTCTTTGCGCCGTGTTCTGCCCATCGCCACTTTAATCGGGAAATCCTGAGCAGTAGATTTGATAATAAAAAAGGCCCATCATCATCATATCAGCCAAACGTCCACTGCTGGGCATTTTTTTGCCACCTTGTGCTGTCCTGAGCTAGGGCTCATACATCGGTTCCCGCCGTCCTAACCAAGTAGTTACTCCACCGCACAGAGGGGTATTTGACCCTAAAAGTTGGTCAAAATCCCATTTTTTTATATTGGTTCTACCCTATTTAAGTCAATGTTTCCAAAAAGTAGTATAACCCCTCCACACAATAGCGAAAAACATAAAGCGCTAGCGCATGCTCGCGCGCTGTAAGCTCGGTCGGAAGTTACCGTTCGCCAATAGTGTTCGTGTGATTGTTCAATGCGCTTAAAGTTCGTGGTTTTAAAATACTTTTTATTTTGTGATTGAACGATTTTGAGTTAGTTTTCACTATGGATTGTGCACAACCAGGTATGTATCTCACTTAGTACTAAATTTAAACAACCAATCTTTACTCATTCTTTATTTATAGGCTTTGACAGTAAGCACCTAGAAACTACTATGAAAAAACACATTTTGGAAGTTCAAAAAGGTTTTTGTTATATTTCTCCTCATTTCTCCGTCAAATTTACAATTGATTGTTGTAGCGTAGACCTTATAGTATGTTATTATGTAAAAAACAGCCACCCGAATGCACCCCCCCATTTTTGCTGATTTTTTTCCGTAGACACATTCAAAACAGGGTAATTGAAGTTTTTCTTATTTATTATGTATTTCTGTTATAGGCTCTTCTGGAATGAGAGTTATGACTCGCAATGATTTATTTGATATAATGGAAAGCTCAAATATAACAACTTTCCATGAAAAGTTGCAATTTATGGAACAGGAACAACTCAGTCAATATGCAGAAAATGATGAAAATATTGCTAATGTTAAGCAAAAACTGTCAATGATCGGCCATAAATTTAAACAAAGATGGTCAGCTGGACGCAACACAAAGGCAAGATTCCTAGAAAATAATGCCGAGTGGCTTAAAGGCGGTATATCGCTACCGAAAGCAGGTGAGTGATAACCAAATTTAATTACCCTTTATTGTTTTGTTATACCTTGAAGAATTTTGTTTACCCACAACAATGTGTAGTTGTTTATTATTATTGTTGCTAATCTGGCTTCCCTTTCATGTAGTATGTAAGTAATTAGGTACCTACTTAAATTATATCTTCAGAGTTAGTAATAGGTAAAATTTTAATTGTTTCTTTGAGTACAACTATTGTGTTTTTGTTATAGGACCATGTCCCGGACGACCCCAAAAGTCATTCTCACACTCGAGCGAAAGAAGTAAAAGGCCAAAAACTCAGATCGTCTGACATGGATGGATGTTTGAAACATATTGCCAAGAAACGGCTAAGTTATACGTTTCATTGTACAAATTTTATCCCATGTCTCCAACTTTACATAAAGTTTTGCGTCATGGAGCTACAGTAATACGGGAAGCAATTCTTCCTATTGGACAACTCTCCGAAGAAGCGGCAGAGGCTAGAAACAAACACATCCGAGTTTTCCGCCTCAACTACTCCAGGAAGCTTTCCCGGGTGGCCTGTAACGCAGATGTTCTAAACAGGCTCCTGTTGACATCTAACCCTGTCCTGAGAGGCATGAGGAAGAGAAAAAATAATAAAAATCACCCACTTCCGCCCGATATTTTAGAATTATTACTTGAAAGTGACATTGTAAATGTAAGTTTTGAAGACGATGAAGAATAAATGTTTATATTTATCACAAAAGCCTTTGTTTTACTTCACCCATGCTAAAACTGAAATAAAACATCATTACGCCGCCATTAAGCGTATAAAATATTTTTGGCCAACTTTTAGGGTCAAATACCCCTCTGTGCACCGTCTGGAAGATCCTCTTAACCTGCGATTTCGAAAAAAATATATAAAAATCATTACTTACAGGGAATCCCGTTGGTCCGGCTGGCCCACTTGGCCCTCTTTCCCCTGGCGATCCAGATAGTCCTTGAGGTCCTTGGATGCCGGGGTTACCATCACGTCCAGCGTCCCCCTTCGGTCCATGAGGCCCGGGTTGACCCGTTTCTCCGTCTTTTCCTGCTTCACCCTATAGTCAAAGTAAATTTTATAAATGAAAACCTATATTATGTTCCCAAAAGTATGGATGTTTATATTCTTTCACGTAAAAACTACTGAATGAAACTTAACAATTAAATAGCCCTTACATCAAAATAACTCATAGGCTACAATTTATACAGAATTTGTGTGAATTTTTAAAATAAGTCGCGGGCACCAGCTGTTTTAAGAATAAACCTAAGTAAGGTACCTATCCCATGGATAAATAACTGCCTTGAGTCTCTTTATTTTGTAAATACATGTAATGAAATATTTTCAAATTAAGTAAGTAAATAAACGAAACTTAAAACTTCCTATCATAACAGCCCATTAATGCGAATTGGTATAGGGTTTAATTTCTAGTTTTCCTTCTTTTTATTACGTAAAGATAATATTCACGGATAGTTCCTTAGCCGGTTTTTTACGAAACCCATGGGATGAGATGGGGTGGTGACACACTGTATTCTTACTCCGTCACCACACGGGATTAAAACTAACTATAGCGCGTTAAAATCGACTACAATACTTTTTTGTTTGGATTAACTTCCAATTATTATGGAATTCATATATTTTTAATTGTTTAAGATACTACTTATAAAATGTTTTAGAACCAGATTGCAACCTAATTAAGAACCTTGTAATTTTAAAAATTAATTTGAATATTAAGGTTCCAAATAAAATTTAGGAAAAAGATTTTTTTACCTGTAAACCGCGTTCCCCTCTGCTACCCATGAGTCCTGGCGGACCTTGAATTCCCTGAGATCCCTGTTCACCTGGTCGGCCATCTGCTCCAGGAATACCTCTTTCACCCTGCGGTCCTGTTTTCCCGGGAATCCCTGGACGTCCTACCGATCCCCTAGGACCTTGAGTGCCTTGAGGGCCTGGCTTGCCTTGATCTCCTAAGCTTCCTTTTGAACCAGGTAATCCAACGTTTCCTCTCTCTCCGGGTTGACCTTTTGAGCCCATTGGTCCATCAGAGCCTGGTAAACCTCTCACACCGGGTGACCCTCTGTCTCCTTGAGGACCTACATTACCAGCAGGTCCTCTGAGGCCTCGTTTGCCACGTTTACCTTCTGGGCCAATACTGCCAGGTAGACCACGAGGACCGGGTGCTCCAGATTCTCCTCTTGCTCCATAATCTCCTTTCTGACCTCTCTCGCCAGGTTGACCCTTTGGAAGCAAAACGCTTATATGAAATAGATGAGCCTTTATCAACAAGAAAATCAACGAATTGTATTCTGTGAAAAGTATAAAAGGTTCTAAACTTTATTTTATACTAGTTATTTAATTAAGTAGCTCACTTTGCTCATTTTTAAGTTGTGTCATAGATAATCTTGACTTATTGGATGGACATATTCAACAATACTAATTTGGTTAACAAAGAATACTACGAGAGACTATTTAGTTGTAATAGCATCGGAGTCGTAATCTCCGAAAACGCAATTCGAGTTCTGTCTCGAGTATCAAATAATTCCGAAAAATTATTAAATTAACTGTAACAGTATATTCAATTACATAAACCTATAAAGTACCCACCGGTATTCCTTTTGATCCGGGCATTCCTGGTTCCCCTGCAACTCCAGGTAATCCTCTAGGTCCTGAGAAACCTTGTGGGCCAGATGCTCCCGGTTGTCCTTGAATACCTTTCTCACCAGGTATTCCATCTCGTCCAGGGATACCTGAAGCACCTACTTCACCTGGTTGACCAGGTCTGCCTGCTTCACCGCGCGGTCCTTGCAAACCCTGACTGCCTTTGGGTCCTACTAAGCCTTGTTCTCCTTTCAAGCCTGGGGCTCCAGGAAAACCTGGAGATCCGGGTTTTCCTACGTTTCCCTTAAATCAATTAAAAGGTTGTTAGTGATTGTTTTACAGTAATACATTTGTGGGGCCTACATAAATATGTAGAGTCAGATATACATAAAGCAATCTAGACATACTAATAAAACACATTAGCCGGAAGTTTCTTAAATATTACTTCATCATCAGCCAGGGACGGGCCTGCTCCCTAAAAAAAAATTACTTACATAATAAAACGAGTACCTACCATTAAACCTGGAGGGCCAGCTGCTCCATCAACACCACGCATTCCAGGAGGTCCAGAAGGTCCTTCGCGTCCTCTCTCACCCCGAGCACCAACTGGACCCTGAAATTTTCATTTTTGATTAAATATGTAACCGATCGAAAGCACAACACAGGAATATGGACAGTCACTTCAGTTCGTCGCCATTGCCTTGCCAATATGCAAATGGACCCGGTGCCAAGTATATCGCTTGATGAACAATGGTAGAATTAATTTTTAGGCTTAAAATTGACGACACCACGGCATTTTTCATCAAATACCGAAACATGCAATGCATTCAATCAAGTTATAAAAAAGCAGTCAAAACGCCTGATAAATCAAGATATTATTTTGTATGATCCACAAATTATTGTCTTGTGCCTGGATGTTTTTCGTGTCCGTTACTTTCACGTACAACCTCTGCTTAGTTTGGGACTTGATGGCGTTGTGGTGTGAAAGTGTGTATGTCTGTAATAGTTCCAGCGAAACTGGGATCAAACTCTAGAGCGAGAGTTAGCTTTAAAAAAAAATTGTGCGATAACTTCCGTAAGTGTTTTTTAAAAGTTCGATATTAGTATAATTATTTTACATACCGCTGGCCCCGGTGGTCCTATTTGTCCTGGCATACCACTTGCTCCCTTCTCGCCAGTTAACCCTTGTTCGCCTTTAACACCATCTTTGCCGTCGAATCCTCTGTGTCCTTTTAAGCCCTGGATACCAGGTACCCCAGGCGTACCACGGCTGCCTGGTTGTCCTACTGCTCCCGTTGGTCCCGGTTCTCCATCTTCACCTTGGGCACCCTAGAAGACCGGAAATGCAATTTAATATCTAGCCAAACATGTGCTTTACTTTATGACTTACCATAAAGAAATTAAAATAAAACCATTTTCGTATTAGGGAAATATGGAACTAAGGAATATTTATATTAACCTTTTACACAATAGTGGTACCTATTAACAGCCCAAGATTTCGTATATAAAAAGGATATATAATTAAAAAGGAGACTTCAACTATGTAGAAACTTGATTAACTACTTTACTTACTTACGCAATTTCGTTGAGTTACTTACATACATGACATTTGTTATTATTATTTTTTTATGTAAACTAAATTACTGAAAGAGTATCAGTTCTATGGGACGAATCTGGATTTATACTGTTTCGAATGGAAAATTATTTTTTCAAATTGGTTTAGAATTGACGGAGTTATAAAGTAAAAAAAGAAATTCAGCCTAATTATGAGTTTTCTCTTTTTGGAGAAAGCCACGGTAAAGACAATTTTGCCTTTACGTAGGTATACTAAAACCAGAATGAAGATTATTATTACCCATAGACTTACAAGCTTTGCTTAGTTTGGGGCTAGATGGCGTTGTGTGAATGTGTGAGGAATATTTATTTATTTTTATTAAAACCCTAAATAGTGTGTGTGTATCTACAGTATTAAAATTACTTACGTCTTTCCCTGGTAAACCCTGAGGCCCTCTTTCACCCGGTGGTCCTAATTGTCCAGGCAGGCCAGGTTCTCCTGGTTCACCTCTTTGTCCCTGAAATCCTTGAGGACCTGGAGGGCCTTGAGGACCTGTAAGGAGTAAGTTTGTAGTAAATAATTTCATATAATGAGAACAAAACGCAAAATGGAATTTAAGAGACTTAACCAGTGACATCATCATATCAGGCAATGGACGTCCATTGCTGGATAATAAACCATTTTTAATCTTATTTGCATTGCAATAAAGATGATAGTCATATGAAGGCAAAGGAGGGGCAGAGCTTTATAGCTCTTCAGTTGTCTTTTAAAGTCACTTGCTCAATGTCGAGTATATGAGTGAAAAACGTCAAACAGAAACACGGTTGTACGATATCACTATACAAAGAAAGCACAAGCAACAGAAGTAATTATTCGTAGAAAGCACGTTTCGCCGAACCATACAATCATCATCATCATCATCATCATATCAGCCAGTTGACGTCCACTGCTGGACATTGGCCTCCTCCAAGTATGGCCACCTTGTGCGGTCCTGTGCCTCCCTCATCCATCGGCTTCCCGCCGTCCAAACTAGGTCGTCGGTCCACCGTGTAAAGGGTCTCCCAACCCTGCGCTTTATAAATTTACAATGTTTCTATGATTTGGCGAAACATGGTGTCTACGAATAGTGATTTCTATTAACTGTACTTTCTATACGTAGTTTTATCGAACAAGCGTGTTTCTGATTGACTTTCTAGGCCCTGTTTCACGGCGGCTGGTCTTTCATTTGGGATTGACTCTAAGACTCACCCGTAATTCCTCTAATCCCTGGAGCACCAACAGAAGCCTGCATGTATTGATAAGGATCGAAAGGCGGTCCCTTGTCACCTCCTGCGGTAGCTGCCATCTGCGCTAGATACGCATTCACCTGCATTGTAACAAGATTAGATGAGGCTACGTTTAAAGTTGATCTTTACGTGACTGATGACTTATTAGGTCCGATTGTTCAGAAAAATGAAAATAAATATCTTAATTGTAACAGTGCCTACCTAGTCTAATTCGATCTCATAACCGACTTGGCAGGTATATCGCTCGCTCGGCTCGTGCGCGTTGTGGTCGCCATACTAACCTAACCAACTGTTTCTGACTTTTGGCTTAATTTTAGGATTTTAGCTTTTTTTTAAGCTATCTCAACACTAACTTATTACATGGACCACGGGCCGTCGGACATTATTAATAATGGCCGCTCCTTATTAATAATGCCCAGTTAATCACGTTGCCCGTAACATATACACTAACCATTTTGCCATTAGTATATTATGTCATGAGGTTGCGGGTACGAATCCCATGCAAGACGATTACTTGTGTGATCCGCAAATTATTAGCTTGAATCTGGATGATCTTTGTATCCGATAAATTGATGTTTATAAAGACCCCGCGATACAGCTGGTATGATCCCTAGTGTGAAAGTTCTTTAAAAAAAATAAAAAAAATACTTACGTCAGGTATAGGTCCAGTTGGCCCAGGAATTCCAGGTGCCCCAGGGAATCCATTGATGCCAGGTGAACCAGGTGGTCCGGGCGGGCCATCCTCCCCCTGATCACCGGGCACTCCACGTACTGTAGCCGTAGGCACAAATGTACCGTGGCTTGATGAGCCTGTTCAATGAAAGTAAAGCATGAATCATTCATTAATAAATTTGAAAGAGCTATTATCAGACTTGATGGCAATGCAGTTGTAAAAGCAACTGCCATACGTGACTACGAAATTGTACTAAATATATGAAATATATAGTCAATGTTTGCCAAACGCAAGTTTTTAATAGGCACAGTTTTAGGTTTTCTTAATGGAAAGTTTACGAAATGGGAGGTAGCCGTGGCCGTGTAGATACGTATCCCATGCAAGATAATTGTTTGCTTGATCCAAAATGTTGTATCTCTATGGCAGAGGGATAGATTCCTAGTCTTTTTAAAAAAAAAGAAGATTAAAAATAACAAGGAAATTAATCATAAGAGTAGTTACCTGTAAAGCAAGCTGGCAGTACTGAGCAGTTTACGCGTCCGGCGTAACACTGACATAATGTACAATTGTCGCGTTTCCAACTCTCCCCTTCGGACCATTTACGTCCCAAGTCTACGCATACACGATGCACTGAAAAAGAAGTAGGTATATCTTATACTTCTATACTAATATTATCAAGAGGTAAAGTTTGTCTGTTTGTTACGTTGTAGAGGGTAATCTCTGGATCTAATGAAGCGATTTTTAAAATTCTTTCTGTGTTGAATAGTCCTTTTATCGGGAAGTGTCGTAGGCTATATAATATTACGCTATGACTAATAGGCGTAGAGCAGTAATAAAATATAAGGGATGCTTAATAAAGATTTTTTCGTCGCCAAACGAAGTGGGCACGGGTCAACTAGTAATAATACATAATACATACATATTAAAAGTCACGCCTTTTTCCCATGAGAGGTAGGTAGAGTAGAGACTGCTAACGCCTATTAGGATAACTTACAAACCGGGACTTTTGGCGTAATGTGAGACGAACATCGAAACAGTGATTAAGAGATTAAGTATTTATCAAAATAAATAAAATAATAAATTAAAAAGCCAGCTGTAAAGAATCTGTTAGTGCACGCGTCTACATGCGCAAGATCATGATTCGAACGATCACGAACTACAATTGCTTGGGCGATTCACAAATGATTTTATTGATCTTGATGTTCTTTGCTTCCTTTAAATGTATGTATGTAAATATCCGTACGACACAGGGATTCATCTCTATTGCGGATGAAGTATTAAAAAAACAACAAAAACAAATGACACCTATAAAAAACTTACTTAATTAAGGATTAAACAAAGTTAAATATTTACCAATCGGTGGTTTGATCGTTGGGGTACCTGTGAAAAAACAAAATAGGAAATGAATTAATGGAAGAGGGAGCACAAATTTTACTTGTATAACAAGCATTGCTATTAAATAAAAGGTGCACTCATACATCTCATAAGCAACATCTCATTGAGTTGATCACCTCGTTGACACTATTAATTCATCATCATCATCAACTTTTTAGCCAATAGACGTTCTCAGCTGGACATAAGCCACATTTTCACTTTGAACCTGCGCTTCATTCCTCTAATTTTAATTAATACATTTAATGTAAACTTAATTGATATTTAATGTAAACTTATCCAAATATTTAAAAAAATCATAATAAATAATTATAAGTAATAAGTAAAGCTTACTCGTAGTTGATTGAGCTTCTAGGAAATCCTTCCCTGCAATCAAAGCTGTAAAAAAAAAGGTTTAATAGTTATTATTTTGTACATCTTTCTCTGCATGGTGAATGAAGACCACACAAACACGTGGGTTAAGTTACATATAATTTTTTACCTATAAAGCTTAGATATAACTAGAAAAATTCGAAAAGAAGAAAGACAATGGAAAAAATTGGTACTCGAGGCGGAACTCGTTAAATTTGGTAGTCGGGGCGGATGCTCGGGTGACCTAGTTAGTGGTCATGGCGCTAGACGAGACACGGGTTCGAGGCCCGCCTCGAGTACCAATTTTTTCCATTGTCTTTCTTCTTTACGTGGGTTAAGGTAAAGAGTTAGCAGAAATCTTCTCTACGAAAACCAGAACAGGAAAATTTAGCATAAACGCCTATGCCGACCTGGCCAGCATGGCCAAGAAGACTATGTTTCCTTCCGTTACTAGATGAGGCCAGTCCTTGCAGAGGGATATTACATTGGGAAAAGCTCACACCTTCAATTCTAATTAGAATCCATACTTATATTATTAATGAGAAAGTGTGGCTGTTTGTCTTTCTTTCACAGCAAAACGGAGCGACGAATTAACGTGATTTTTTAAGTGGAGATAGTTGAAGGGATGGAGAGTAACATAGGCTACTTTTTTTTCTTCTGTGTCCAGGAAAGGAGAACAGTGCTACCCCGACTTTAACGTGAGCAAAGCCGCGGGCAAAAGCTATTTTTTAATAAAGACTACATGGACACAGAAACTGTGGAATTTCATTACCCAGGTCTTAAGTAATCATAGTAGACATTTTAAAAACATATTACTCTTCTTTTTAGATGTAAAATATAAACAAAACAAAGATGTAATCAAGTAGGTACACCTAATACATACCATTTTTATCTTCTGAAAATGGATTATAATCGTCATAATTAATGTCATCCGAGTCTTGAGCTGAGTCCTGTTGAAAGGAGTTCGCTTGAGAAGGCAAGTCTGGTATGACAACTTCACGAAGTGGGCCCTCAGCCAGCTCCTTGGATGAGGCTGTCAATGCTAGCAGCACGACGCCACTGACTTGCCACGTCCACCTCATGTTCATCTAAGAAATAAAATAAATAAATATAACTCACACATTCACGCAACGCCATCTAGCCCCAGACCAAGCAGAGTTTGTACTATACAACAGATAAACATACTTAATTACTTTCTTCCTTGCAAATACATACATATTTTACATAGAAAACACCGAGACGAATGAAAACCATCATGTTCATGCACACAAAGATTTGCATTGAGTGGGAATCAAACCCGAGACCTCTGCGTAACAGCCAAGTAAAATAACGACTACGTCACAGAGTTCGACGGGTTATTTTATTATTTAAAAAAAAAAGCGCGTGCAAGTTGTGAAAATAATTTTAAGTGTTTTTTAATTAAAACAGCCGTTAAAAAAATAAAAGCTTTAATTTATTTTAAACAAATTTGCCCATAAAGCGATGAAATCTGATTATTAATTATAAACATATCTCAGTTTTAAAATGATACGCGAATATGGTAAATATAATGTCTATCGCGATATTATGACAATAAACACATCGCGACGTCCGCCAGGGTGTAAGATGGGGCGTGGCCTATTACGTCTACCTAATTTTAAGTACATGTAGCAACAACTGAAACATAATACACGTCTCCCAATGTTTACGTCATAGCGCACAAGCGCATTTAACGAACATAAATCAATGTTAGAACAAATATTAGTTTTAAGAGACCGTCCAAGGCTAATAAACCAGGACGTCGACACGGTATTCCTCAATCATATCATTGCCCGGTCCACTGACCTCATTTAAAACATTTCAACGAATAATAATATATCCATATGTAGATGACAACTATCAATTTGGGTTCGTTGCAATTAATTTTAGCGACAATAACACTCTAGTGTCAATAAACTCGTATTTCTTTACGATTCAAATGAGGTTATTTATTCCAATGTATCTTTTATGTTGCTATGTTACAGCTTTATATGATGAATACATTTGCACTTATATTGTTATCCGATTTTTATAAAAGAAAAAATATCAAATATTACTATTTTGAACTTGTCAAAATGTGTTTTAAAATATTATTTAGTATAAACATTCATTAAAAGTGAAATAAAATGCTAATAACAGTAGGCTTACTCTTGAACATAATTTTAATTTCAATCTAATACCAATCCAATTACAATGTCAATTTTGAAGTCACGTGATTTCGTACTCTTGAAAACAATTTCGTTAACATTGAATTGAAATCGGGATTGGTTCACGATTATACTTTAAAGTGTGAAGTTAGCAACACATGACATTGGAGAAGTGATGTTCAACTACATACTAAATTGAGAAAAATTAAATTCAAGAGTAGACCAGCAGAATTCAATACATTAACAACATATAATATTATCTTTCACGCAAAAAGTACTGAACGGATTTATATGAAATATGGAATCTAAGTAGTCTATGGTGTAGAATAACATTTAGAAAGCCACCTGTACCACGCGAGTGAAGTCGCAGGCATCAGCTACTAAAGAATATTCCTCTGTAAGATTTGAATCCGTGACCTCGACCGAGGTAGCTAAAACATGATAGTCCAGTTATTTTTTGATGTTTTAGCTGCGAAATAATTCCAAGTGAGCTACATTTTAATAACCTTTATTACGGTCATCATCATAACAGCCCATTAATGTCCCACTGCAGGGACGGGCCTCCTCCCGTGACGGAAGGATACTTGGCCTACTAATACCACGCTGGCCAGACGGATTGGTATAGGGTTTAATTTCAAGTTTTCCTTCTTTTTATAATACACTACTACTCCCTGTATAATATGCACAGATAGTCCTTTAGTCGGTTTCTACGATACCCATGGGATGTGATGGGGTGGTGACATATTGTATTCTTACTCCATCAACACACGGATTTTTATTACGTAATGAAATTATGAAAAATGGACATTGATATCGTGCCGGCTAAAAAAGTTATAGATAAAGATAACGAACGGAAGAGATATTTGGAGGACTATGTCCTGCAGTGGACGTCAATTGGCTGATATGATGATGATGATATCAAATTGTTCTGTTTTTTATTTTTAGTTTTAATTTTGCTTATTGTGGCTACTGTACTTTTATTTATTTATTTATTTTTATTAAGTTAATTACAACAGGTAGCAATCAAACATGATACATATAAATATATTGAAAGATGATTTGTATAGATTGATACCCTAGCGCAATCACACAGCATGCTATTAGGTTACAATGATCATACAAAAAGCCAAATAAAACAGTCATACAAAACAAAAATAGAAACGAACAAGAAGAAATACAATCTAGAATGATAGAGACAAAACATCTTTTTATGTTGAATGTTGTGTATCTGTCATTGATGTAAGCACTAGGCTTAAATATCTACCTTTATTATCAATTTCAAATGTTTGTGTTTACATTGTTGATGTGCCTAAATGAATAAAATAAAAATAATAAAAATATAATTTAACGCCTGAACTAGGTAATCCTGTGTTTCAGGCTCAGATAAACAAGAAGGCTTACACCACACAGCACAGATGCGAATCATCGTTTTTAAAAGTTTTTAGTCAGTCGCTTTTGTACCGGTTTGTTCCAAATAATCTGCCTCGCTGGCGGTAGCGCTAGCGACTGCCGTGCACATTGTGCGCCAGGGTCGCGGGTTCGATTCCCAAGCATATCCACAAATTATTCTCCTGAGCTTAGAATATGTTCTTTGTGTCCGTTAAATTGATTTTTGTAAAAATCCCCGCGACACAAGGCATGATCCTTAAATCTTCTTTAAAAAATATCTCCGTAACGTCTAGATTGTACGTTTGCTAATTTAACTGCCCGTAACACGAAAGATCTGTGATATTTTCTTAAACAGCATAATATTTTCTTAACAGCATACGAGAATTGACATGCTGATGTTTTTTCATCGCTTTTACGCTATAAGTATTACGACGAGATAGGTAATGTTATCGCATGGAAAATAATATAAAATTAGTGAGTGAAAATTAGATCGCAATCAATTTTCAGGAATTTCTCTGACAGATAACTTATTTTCTAGGAGTTATATACTCCTAGTAAGCTACTTTTCTACAAAATAAATATTTTTTTTTTTATTTTTTTTTATTTGAATGCGCAGGACGAAGTTGTGGCGCGTGTTGGGAGAGGCTTATACTGCATTAGGCTAGTTGATTGATTGATTGTTTAATATTGTTTTTCAACTTGGATTGGTGTTTTCTGTCGGTATAATAACAACTGGGTACTACGTTATGTTTACGTGTCCTCCGCCGCAAACGGCAATGAAATATGAAATAATATTTCCTGGATGCCCTTACACCTGCACTCAGGAAGAGCTAATGATTGCCAGCGATAACGCAGTCAGTGTCGCAGAGTTTTGGGCTACAAAAATTTAGTCCAGTATCGTTTTGCCATCGATACGCTAAGAAGAAAAATATGAAATGAAATACCACTGAGCGGTGACCCACGTTATAAACTCACCGGAATTGGTCGAAACGCATGGTGTGTTATCGTTTACAAATAGGTGGTAGTAAAAATATCGGAGTCATCTACTTAATAAAGGTAAATATATTTTTTTTCTTACACGTTCACACAACGCCATCTAGTCCCAACTAAGCAGAGCTTGTACTATGGGTACTAGACAACCGACAAACATACTTAAATACTTATTTTTTGTAAATACATACATATTATACATAATAATATAAAACTCCCATGCAAACAATCTTATTTATTCTATTCGAATAAAGATTTGCATTGAGTGGGAATCGAACCCGAGACCCCTGTGTAGCAGCCATGTAATAAATCGACGCCACAGAGGTTGTCACAACTTGTACTTGTGTTTGAAGTCGTGGGGAAGTAATCAATAAAAATGATAAAACCACTTACTTGTTATTAAATAGATGGGGGTTGTGCGGCCCGCCCGCGCCGCGATGAATGCGCAGCCTGTTCTGTGGATACCATTAAATATGCGTGTACGCATATTGGGCTTACATCATGGTCTATGAACACAGAGAAGCAGAACATTTGATTTCTGAATTAGCTGTTTTTTTTTTAATTTTGTTACGCTCCATTAAGGGACATTTATTTTGTGCACATTAACTATCTAATACAAAAACAAAAGAATACTAAACTTGACATTAAGCCGGTTTTTTTAATGTGAAAATCCCGAACGTTTTTCACGACACTAAGAGATTATTTTTAGGGTTCCGTATCGATTTTGAGAAAACAGAACTCATAAAGGTTCATTTTTCACCAAATATTAAGATCTATTATCTCTTAGTGCTGTAAAAAAATCAAACCTCAAATCCAACGCAATCAAGAGATATTGCCGTTTTTGTCGCAAATTTTCTACGAGCAAGGGTAAAACCTACAGGGTACTTCCAGTCCACCTACAAACTAAAAATTGGCATGAAGCAAGGTCTTATACTTAGTACAAGTAAAGGGAAAAACCTTAAATTTTTACTGTCATCATATTATAGGTATTTTGATTATTTCATCACAATGGGAGGAAATTTTTTTTTGACATTTTAGTCGTGCCGTCATAGAATTTTGGCAGGAAAATTAATATTTAGACAGCTGAGTCTTGACGTCATCGCAATTTGGCGGGAAAATAAATAGGTTTGTACGGAACCCTCGGTGCACGAGTCAGACACTCCGCGTGTAGTACTTAGTAAGATTAAAAAGAAAATATTTAAAGAAAAGCTCCAAATGTTGAGCACAACTAATTTCAGTCAATATCTAGGCCACTCTGTGAATGTTTGGTTAACCATTTGCTAACGATCAACGCTAAAAGAAAACGAGCACTTTTTAATAACTCGGGTCAAAAGTCACACAAGTTTATTTTATTGCTGAGAGCTTATATTGGCAATATTTTATTTGGAAGTGGTAATCATTCTCTTTTTTATACATTTTTTTAAATCGTAAGCATTGAAGTATTATACTCAAGTTTTTATTTAGAGTCGGTTTTTGAAGTAGAAAATGATACAATTAAAAATAAAACCGGTCAAGTGCGAGTATGACTCATGCACCGAGGGTTCCGACAAACTTATTTATTTTCCCGCCAAAATGCGATGACGTCACGAATAATCTGTCAAAATTCCATGACGTCACACGAAGTAGCTGTCAAAATAAAATTATCCCGCCAAAATTCAGATTGACAGACAAACAGACGGACAACAAAGTAATCCTATGAGGGTTCCGTTTTTTCAAAATCGTTGAAAGGACAATGTAACATTTTGTATGAACCCCATACCCACTTTGTAGCATTTTCAAGAAGGTGCCATTTAAAAGAGGCCAGACTGACTTCAAAATAAATGAACGAAAGAGTGTATGAATGGGAGACCGAAGTTATAACAACTTACATTTTTCTTTACCTAGCAAAAGAAGAATTGCAACTTCTTTGTTCTATAGGATCAATCGATGGCGCACAAATACTCCTTGGTGCATACTAGATCGAAGAGGGTTGAGGTATAAATCGAATAATAAAAAAATATGTGTTTTTCTGTGTATTCGATGTTGAAAGCATCGTCTACCTTTTTTCTCCTGTAAGTTACAAAGTTCCTCCCACACAATTAATACATTTTTTTTTTTCAAACCTTCATAATGGTATGACTGGGTACGATTTAACTTATTGTCCTTTAAGTCTTTCTTTGAAGCAGCCAACATGTTATTCACTTTACTTGCGGGTACTAATTTGAACATGACATATATACAGTAAGCGGCAATTGGTGATGTCTATACCAGATCTAGGAGAACACGGTACTATACAAAGATCCCAAAATACCTCTGTCCTTTGAGACACTGAGTGTATATCCAGAAATTCTAAGCCTTCTTATCCAATCTTACTAGCTACTCAACAGATATTCGTACACTACTTTATATAGTACCTTCTAAGTAATCTGTCCCACTGGTACCGCTAGGAGGTGAATTAAACAGGCAAAGTTGTGGCACCTCTTGTTGAAGACATCAGTATCGTAGGGGTTCCCCTGTTTAACTCTTGATGTAGTCCAGTCTATGCTCGAAAGATGGCGCTGTTTAATATTTTACTACGAAAACACTCCAACTAAAAGTGTTACCTACTTCTTGAGCGCTTTATATTCAAATATCTTTTGGCAGACTGAACCGATTGCAATGAAACAAAAACTAAATGTAACTTCAAGTTACGCTCAAACGTTGTGTATAAAAGTCATCTTCATTTTACGTGATGCCCGAACAAAAAACAGAATACAGATAAACAAACAAAAATTCTAAAAATGCTAGAAATGCGTTCTATTGGTTGTCCTTTAACACCCTGGCTATTTTTTTTTGGTTTTTTTAATGTACAATAACGGCGTTTTTACAGTATTATTATGTATAGATGAATATCTATAATAGGCACATATAAAAATCACGTTCTATATAATTAAATCATAAGATTTTGATACAGGTATATTTATTACCATTTTTTTCATTACATAAGTAATAAAAAGATTTAAATAAATCCTAATTGAATTATTGTTAACTAAGTAAAAATGAATAAAGGATATTGTACAGGAGATAGTTACTTTAACATTATGTGGATGTTAACTACCTAACACCTAGATATTTATTTTAATATTTTGTAGGATCCTTTTATTGAACTAAGGGGCAGTCGAGCAAGCGTCCCTGCATGCTCACATAAAGAGAACATTACCGGCCCTGTAATATCATTAGATTTAAATTTTACTCGTATTTTATTTTCAGCATTTGATAACTGCAGCAAGGAACGAATTAGTAATACATTCTAACACTAAAATACAAACCAATCCAGCGAAGCTTCCAGATAACAAAATGATATCATTACTTAGTATTACCACAACATAGGCTGTTGTCTTGTTAATAAATTTAAATATCAATAATAAAATAATTCGTATTAGATAATATTTAAATAGTAAGTTATCTAGACATGTGTCGTATGGAGTGTTAATACGAACTAATCTGCTTATTACAAAGGTAAGGAAAATTTAAAATAAAATAATAATTATGTTATATATTATAATAAAGATATAAGTAGTGTTGTTTTGGCTCTATAAGTTTTTCTCATAACTCATTCTTCGATGTACCACTAGAGGGGCAACCTCCAACGACTGGCCAGTCTGATTGTTATAGAATTTTGTTTCCGTGTCTTTATGCACCTATAGAAATAGTAGCGTTGGTGACCCTTTGAACCGTCGTGACAAACTAAATGGCGTAACAGTTTAGGCCGCCGCAGGGTAGTCCTTTGGCAGTAAAGTCGTTCATGGACCTAAGGTCATAACGCATTGAACGTGTTAAAATTCGTTGAGTCTTCGATTGGGCTCAGGATAACAATTGGGACTCCGACAGTTTCAATTAAACCAGAGTAGCGACTAAAACTAACGATGACTCTTTTTTTCGGAAATTGAACCTCAAAAAGAAACACGTTTGTACTATACGACTACGTATAGAAACTACAGCTAATAGAAGCCAAATAGTTTAGTGTATTATTTTTATTCTATATTAATATACCTTCTTTGTTCTATAGGAGTCTCTATACTTATTAATTTTTTTTACGTAGTCTAATCGTAGAGGCATGTTTCTATTTGCCGTTCCAGACCTATTTTTCTTCTGTAAGCTCGTGTTACTACTAGGCGCCTTAGCTACCTCGTCGGTAGAAAAAAGGAAGTGACGCAGCTAATAACCTACCACAATCACTTATCGTATAATATTCTTTTTTATGATTCTTATTGAACTCAAATATAATCTTATTCTCAGTATTTTTATGATAAATATTAATTATTATCTACAATTTATTGATAAGATTTACAATAAAATACAAAGATAAGTTAGTAATACATACCTACTTAATACGAAAATAAATTATAGCACAAAAGTATTAGATAATGTCGATAGTGGACGCCCAGGTGTCCTGCGTGAGCGAAGAACGCGACGCGACTTCGTCCATAATTGCAAATACATAACCTTCGGTTTCTCCAAAGAGATCACTAAATCGCAGCCAGGACACAGATGATAACGTGTCAACATCAGACCCATGATCCAACTGTCAAGCGAGAGTCTCCGTAGATGTTGATAGAGACTCTTTATTACTATAATTATTATTGAGTACAGTAGGTATGTGCGTGTCAGAGAGAGAGTCACGCGTGGTACACAATGTGCACCGGCATCTTAGTTACAAAAGTACTAATGTTTTCACGTTTACTCTCTGCTATTAGGTACAGTCGGCCCCAAAAGTCGCTAAACACATTTTAAATTCCAAAACAGCTGGACACTAAAAATGTCATAAATCAGTGTCGCAACAAGAGCACAGAATAAACTTTACACACAAAACGACAATAACACGCTGAACATCTTTATTCCAAAAGTAACTGAATACAGTGGCAGCGGGCCAACTATACTACAAATGTGGGTACTGTGTTTATTATTCTCTAGTGTTTAAGTTAGGTCTGTTTCTTTTTAATAAGCTCTCTTTTATTTATTTTTTCCAGAAAGCGACGAAAACTGAAAACAAGACTATACTTCTAGCGGTAAATAGGGAGCCATCCTTAAACCACTTTAATAATCACAATGGCTGACGACGACAAATTGAATATTTTTTTGGAAATAATAAAGAGAGGGGATATAGACGAGGTTACAGAACACGCCAAGGATTTAGTAAATCCCCACACAAACACTACACTAACACAAAAAGATTTCATAGATGCTGCATGTCTTCCCAACAACTGCGACATATTGAGGTATTTAATCGAAGAGACTGATATTTTGCATTACTTAAAAATTCCGTTTTCTACAGAAAAAGAAATTGAAGATTGGAAAATCATGACTTTCAATAATGCAATAAAGACAAATAATGAAGATGAAGCAGGTCAAAAAGCTAATGTGTTGTATGATTTTTGGTGCAACAGGATACACTGGACAAGTATCAGTCATAAAACCGACAACAATGTACTAAATAAGATAGAAAGTACTGGACGTGCTCTTGAAAAAGCACGCAATAACAACACAGCTTATTTTGATGATTACCCTTTATTAGAAATAAAAATTCATTGTTTAATTAAGTTTAACGAGTTTCAGCATAGTCTTTATTCAGAATTACTAAAGTTAACAAATGTTCAACCTCCATCGGAACAAACGGACTTTGTGAAGGCAGTTTTACGTACTGTTATTGAGGCCTATAATAAGTATGCAAACCTCGACAAAGTAAGAATACCATATGAATGCCCGAAAAAAGAAGAAAACCATCATAGAAAAGATAAATTACTTATTGATGACGGCTTTTTTTATTTGCATTATGAGTTATATTATGTCAAAATAAATAACAACGTATCCATGTTGATTTTAGATAATTTAGATTATCTTAAGAAAAACTTGGGAAACTTTGATGTATATGATCAATTAGAATGTGCCGTCTACAAGTTTATATACAGGAATAACGAAAATTGGAGACTTTATTTACCAAAACAATCAAAAATGAAATATAAAACAAAACTTTATTCTGAAAGAAGAGGGGACTATGAAAAAGACATTTCGTTGGATTTGGACAGAATTCTTTATGGTTCAATATTATTATTGGAAGAACGAAGTTTCAAAGAAAGTCTTAATGAATTCAGTAAAAATATAGAAAATGACCCAAACACAAACAAAATAAACTTCAAAAAAAAACATTTCTTATATAACATGACGTACATGAGGGACGACTATGCACTAAAGAAAATTATAGACATTTTAGAATTTGTCGTGTACAATGTAACTGAAATAAATGGAATTTATGAGAACGAAATAGAAAATGTAATTATGATTAATGAGGCTATTAAAACGGTTGGAGAGATGTCAAAAAGCACTGATGAAACATTGAAAATATCAAAAACAACCCAAGCTTTGATCCGGCATGAACTTTCGCACAAAGTTCTTAAAACAATCAATGATATAAGGGACAAGTTAAGTCATACCTTAGAAATGGATGCAAAAAAGATGTATGAAAGTAATAAAAGTGTTTATCAAAGCGTTCTAACAGACTTAAAACTATTATGCAACAGTCTTAAAATTGTTAAAAATATTTTTCAACCAACATTAGATAAGTCAATAATGAAAGACGGTTTAAAAAAGATTAAGCATGAACTCTTAAAAATAACAGAAAACGATATTAAAAAATATGTTCGAGATAATTACAATGTATCAGAGCATAATAAGTGTTTGGAGGAATTCAAGGTAAAGTTCCCAACAACAGACGAACATGTCATACAGAACATAATGTGGCTAAATTTAACAGAAAAAACTTTCGAGAAAAGAAAAAGTGAAATTGAAGATCATATCCAAAAAAATGTTAAAAACGTAATAGTTAAATATTTTAAATCCCAGAAGGACATGTTAAAAGAATGGCAACGATTACAAAAAGATGATAAAATAAAATCACTTAAAACTTCACTCCTCACTCCTTACCCAGACTATGGCAAAATAGAGACAGTAAAAAATAATAAAAAAGTAAGGTGTGATTCTAGAACAATACAAAAATTAACTGATATACAAAATGAAGCCGACATAGAAGTCTTTAGGGGTTTACGCAACTTTTGCATTAAAGAAATAGACGAATTTAATCATCTAAATTTATCCGTCGAAAATCAAAAAGAAAATTACCTGCTGAATGTTGATGAACATGAATTTCTTGGTAAAATACTAGAAAAAAATAATTTAAGTAATAATTCAATAGAACAGAAGCCTCAATTTAATGGCATACTTAAACTTTTTAAGTTGCTCCCGAAAAAATCAAAAGATATATCTTTTGATTTAAAATTGCTTAAAAACAAAATAGATTTTTTAAATGGCAAACTTGCTGTATGTGATGAGAAAAAAAATATTATGCGTTACAAGCAAGACCTGAAATTCAACATAATCATAAAATCAGTTTTAACCGATATACACAACATCTTGCAGGAATACCATAAGAAGGTTCCCAAACTGTCAGAATATTTATTTACTAAATCGAATTTTTATTATGGGACAAACTTGCGTAATCTTTTAATTCATGGAAACCCATTACTTGAAATAATTGGAAACGTACTTGATGATGAGGACTTTGCATCAGAAGTCATATTAAATGCAATGAAAATTATAAAAGATGAAACTTACGTAATAAATTGTATTAACGTAGTACTTAGACCAAATTTGGTCTGAGACGTAGTACGGAGTACCCTTAAAATACGCGATCTTTACCGCCCTTTTCGGAAAACTGTTATTTTAATGTGAAATATCAAAGCTACACAAGTTGTTGTTATAGAAAAACATAAAATGTATTTGTATTGGTACTTATTTCTAATTTTCACCTCTTTTTTGTGTGTGTAACTCAACAATTTAAATAATAATTGCCCAGTTAGTCCGTGGATGCCGGTGATAGTGCATTTTCTATAGTGTGGCATTCCCGATGACGGTAGTACTTTTATTTCTTTCTTAGCAGTATAGTAGGTATATCAACGAGCATTATAAAGTAATGTTCGATGATGTACCTAATACATAACAATATGGACATGACGTTGCTCCTAGTCGTAAGATTACAATATAAGTTTTAGTTTGTTTAAGATACTACACTCTTAAAAATTATGTACGTCTATGAATTAAGAAACTTTGGTCGATGTTAAATGGGGCGTCCCTCTGCCATTTTTATCTTTCCTTATCTTAATATCTCTTTTTTTGCTTTTATTGTCAAGACTCGTCACACCACAAGCAATGACATTTTAGTGAGCATAAAATGTCATTGAATGTGGTGTATGGCGTAGAGGCCGTGTCAATCCCTTCCCTACAATATGGCGAGGGGGACCTTTGCGTTATACTCGTGAACGGGGAACTACTTGGGGTGACCTTACATTTTTATTACATCTTTATTACTGGATAATTGTTTATGGATATGATTTGGTGCTCCTACTTTTATGTACTACCTGCATGACGCTACCTTTATCATTTAATGAACCTTAGTTTTATGGTTATGTATGGTTTACAATGGTTGCAGCGCCTAATTACAGTTATCTACAATGTTATAAATTTATCTATACTTCTATACTTATACTTATAATATTATAAAGAGGTAAAGTTTGTGAGTTTGTTTGTTTGTGTGTTTGTGACGTTGTAGGGGGTAATCTCTGGATCTACTGAACCGATTTTAAAAATTCTTTCTGTGTTTGATAGTCCATTTATCGGGGAGTGTCATAGGCTATATAGTATCACGCTATGCCTAATAGGAGTAGAGCAGTAATGAAATATGTTTATAAAAGGGAAGCTTAAAAACGTTTATTTTGCTTCTACTGCTTAAACGTCTGGAGATATACTGAAATAATGTATTAGAGAATTGTACCTTTAAAAAAGTTTTACAATTAAGAGACTTAAGATTGTCGTAAAAATGCTAGGGTGTCGTAAAATGATGAAGGGTGTTGTAAAAGATGGAAGGGTGTCGTAAAACTGCAACGATGTCGTAAAATGATGGAGGGTGTCGTAAAATGCATGGAGGGTGTCGAAAAATGATGGAGAATGTCGTAAAATGATGGAGGGTGTCGTAAAACAGCTAGGGTGTCGTAAAGTGATGGAGGTTGTCGTAAAATGATGGAGGTTGTCGTAAAATGATGGAGGGAGTCGAAAAACGATGGAGGGTGTCGTAAAACTGCAAGGGTGTCGTAAAATTGCAAGGGTGTGGTAAAACTGCAAGGGTGTCGTTAAACTGCAAGGGTGTCGTAAAACTGAGACGGTGTCGTAAAACTGCAAGGGTGTCGTAAAATGATGGAGGGTTTCGTAAAACAGCTAGGGTGTCGTAAAATGATGAAAGCTGTCGTAAAAGATGGAAGGGTGTCGTAAAACTGCAAGGGTGTCGTCAAATGACGGAGGGTGTCGTATAACTGCAAGGGTGTCTTAAAACTGCAAGGGTGTCGTAAAACTGCAAGGTTGTCGTCAAACAGCAAGGGTGTCGTAAAATGATGGAGGGTGGCGTAAAATGATGGAGGGGTGTCGTAAAGAGAGACTAAATGTTCTGCACTTAGTAGACATTGTTTTCTGCCCAGACTTAAGATTATATTCTTTTAAAACATATATTTATACTTCTATACAAGTTTGTGTGTTTGTGACGTTGTAGGGGGTAATCTCTGGATCTACTGAACCGATTTTAAAAATTATTTTAGTGTTGAATAGTCTATTTATCGTGGTGTCATAGGCTTTATAGTATCACGCTATGGCTAACAGAAATAGAGCAGTAATGAATTTTTTTTTAAAAAGTGACACGTTTTTTTCGCCGCCCTACGAAGTGGGCACGGGTCAGCTAGTTATGTCATAAATTGACGTCCAGAGAGTATTCTCTGGACGTCTCTCTATTAGGTAGAGAAGAAGCGGGCGGCGTAACAAATTCTACTGCTGTATAGTAGTAGAATTTGTTACGCCGCCCGCTTCTTCTCTACCTAATAGCGCTTTGGAAGCGGTGGTAAAGTTTTCTACACTTTAAAATGTATTTAAACTAAGTAGTATAAACGACGTCAAAAAGATGGAACAAAAGTTGTACAATTTTGATTAAAGTATTTTTGACTTTGGACTTTAACTTGCAATATTATAACTTGTAAATATTATAATTTTTGTTATAAAATTAAAGAGCATAACCTCCTTTGTCAATCATAATATTAACATACGAACAAAGTTATTTTTCATAAGTAAATATTATGATTAAACTAAGAATTAATGAAGAAAAAACTTTAATAAATGCATTTTAACTAAAATACTATTATTATTAAATATTTATAACAACTTTCCGTGTGGTGACGGAGTAAGAATACAATATGTCACCACCCTATCTCAGCCTATGGGTGTCGTAAAAACCGACTAAGGGACTATCTGTGAATAATATCTTAACGAAATAAAAGGAAGAAAAACTTGAAATTAAACCCTATATTAATCCGTCTGGCCAGCGTGGTATTAAGCCAAGTATCCCTCCGTCACGGGAGGAGGCCCGTCCTCGCTGGGCTGTTATTATTATGATGATGATTTATAGCAACATTTACCTTAATATAACACCTTAATTATAACATAATATTAGCTTAACTAAGAGTTAAGCTACATACAAATAAAACTTAAAATATAAAACATGAAGGAACCATAACAATATATTCATAATTTCGAAGTAGGTTTTTTTATGCATGAGTTTTGAGTACGCAGCGTAACTACTCGAGTGATATCGTCAGGGCCCGGATGCTTCTGCTCGATTTTACCCAATAACCATCTCCCAGGTGGTAAATTATCTTCTGAACTAATACTACTTATATCACCAACGGATGGTTCCAAAGTTTGATGAGACCATCGATATCTCTACAAAAATTGATTTAGATAGTCCTGAGACCACCTACGCCAAAAATCTTGCATCATTCGTTGATGCAATTGCCACCTATTCAAATTGTGTATGTTTGAGCTTTCATAATTGACGTCAGGAGCAAGTACAACTGGCTCACCAATTAAGAAATGCCCAGGAGTCAAAATTGTTAACTTGTCTTTATCCTCCACGTAAGACAAAGGACGCGAATTTAGGCAAGCGTCGGTCTGTGTCAATACAGTAGACATCTTCTCAAAAGTTAATGTTGAATTTCCTACTATTCTTTTGAGGTGGTACTTTGTGTACTTTATCCCTGCCTCCCACAATCCTCCGAAATTGGGCGCACGAGGAGGTATAAAGTTTCACTGCGTTCCATTGTTAGCAAGATTCTCAGCAATTTTCTCGTTGAGAGCAGATCTTTCTTTATTAAAAATAAATTTCAGCTCTAGATGCGCCTATAAAATTCGTCTGAAAGCTGTCAGAAATCCTTTGGAACTCAAATCACTGACAGCCTCCAAATGCACTGCGACAATTCATCTCGGGTACAAGTCAATACCGAGCAAATAGATATAGATGGTTTGACTCCTTTCATTTAGGAACCATCGACATGTACTGTGGCTGTTCCTATTGAGTAGATTTCTTCACTTCCAAAAGGGCGTTATGTAAGTGGTCAGGGAAAACGTAAAGTAAAGAATCGACAAACATCGCTGGTATTTACTTCTACTCCTAATGTGGACAAATTAAAACCAAAAATGAGCCCAAAGTTCCTCCAAATAAAGGAAAACGAAAGGTCAATAAAACTCTATTAGTAGAAGACAGCGATGAAAAAATGTTTCCTAATAACTCACAAGATGATATGTAAAAAGCAAATTTCGTAGATCAACTTGATAGTGAATTTTTGATGTTTATTTAATGTTTTATGTCACCTACATAAAACATTAAATAAACATCAAAAATTCACTATTTTAAAAACTATTTATGTAGGTAATGGTTATGTTTAGTTTTTAGTAAATACCTAACAACCCATTAATGCAGTATGAGGGTTACATACTGCATGTAACACAGGTTTCACATACTAACGTTATAGTCAGATGATTCGATGTAATTTTAGATCTTACACGTAGTATATTATCATTATCAGCCTAGGGATGTCCACTGCTGGACATAGGCCGCCTTCAAACATTTCCGCCCTGCACGATCTTGTGCCTTCCTCGTCTATCGGCTGGTATGTAGCCGATAGACGAGGAAGGCACATATTATACATAGTATACCTATGCGCCATATTTACAAATCTTGCTGCATTCATGAGTGGAAGCATGTAACGAAATAACTATATGGAGCTTTTAAAGCGCAGTAACATACAAGTATGCATTTTTCTTAGGTCAACACCGCTTTTCAACCGTCTTCAAAAACGGAAGAGGTTCTCAATCCGGTTGTATTTTTTTTGTATTTGTTACCTGATTTCTCGAAAACGGCTAGACCTATTTGAAAAATTTTTTTTGTTCGTATGGGTATGCTTCCCATTTAGTCCCATTGTCACCAGATCTGGATCTGAGGGCATCTCTTGGAAATTGTAGGGACGCATTGTGTAAAATCTTGTCATACACGTGTATCACAGACGTCACTACCAAATAATCAAGAGTTAGAACTGGTCTGATGCTGGAGACCACAGATAGTCGAGGAAACACCTTAACGGCATATAGCAGCTACCTTGTGTTTGGGCTTATTTTAAGTGTATTGATGAACACTTTACAAAACTTTACACAAACATGATCTTATGATGAAGAAGATTGAGGGTCGAGGGAACTCCTCAACGGTATATAGCAGCTACCTAGTGTTTAGCCTTATTTTATTCGTATTGATGAAAAATTTACACAACTTTACACAAACATGATCTGATGATGAAGAAAATTGAGGGTCGAGGGAACTCCTCAACGGTATATAGCAGCTACCTAGTGTTTAGGCTTATTTTATTCGTATTGATTGTGTTACGCTTTTCGATGTTTTGCCTATTTAAAACTTTTTTCATGTAGGTCCTTTTTTGTGAAAGCTGATACTTACGTTGTTCACTAGTCTCTTTTGAAATGGCATAGGAGGTAGATTTCCTACTTTGAGAAAGTTGTTTCTCCCTTTCTTCGTTTGTCTCTTTCAATCGGCGCCGTCTCATATGAGCAGCGCGTTTCGTAGGTCTACCCATATTCAGACAAAATAATGTCCCACTGCATGGACGGGCCGTGACGGAGGGATATTTGGCCTACTAATACCTCGCTGGCCAGACGGATTGGTATAGGGTTTAATTTGAAGTTTTCCTTCTTTTTATTTCTCAAAGATATTATTCACGGATAGTCCCTTAGTCGGTTTTTACGACAACCATGGAATGAGATGAGGTGGTGACATATTGCATTCTCACTCCGTCACCACTCGGATTTATAGAATTAGTAGGTATTCACTAAAAATTTGGAAATAAAATTAATTTTTACAAAAAAAAACAGACTACAAAGACAAAAATTGCACTAAAAAGTAAAAAAATAATTAGTTGTACAGTCAGCCCCAAAAGTCGCTGAACACATTTTAAATTCCAAAACTGCTGAACACTAAAAGTGGCATAAGTCAGTGTTGCAACAAGAGTACAAAATAAGCAAAACGTACAAAACGACCATAACACGCTGCACACGGTTATTCCAAAAGTAGCTGCACACGGGTATTTCAGAAGTATCTGAACGCTAGTATTTCAAAAGTATCAGCACACGGGTATTTCAGAAGTATCTGAACACTAGTATTTCAAAAGTAGCTGAACACTAGTGTTCCAAAAGTAGCTGAACACTAGTGTCTATTATGTTTACTCGTTGGAATAGATACATAATTTCAACACAATTCACTGAGATTCGATAGCCTAGGGTATAGAACACTCGACTTTGATGAAGTAGACGTGCGTTCGAAACCGGGTTGTGCCAAGTATTTTTTTTGGTTTTTTTAATTTTTATTTATTGTATTTTATCTCAAAAAAAACAAGTAACTTAAATTCACCGTCACTGTTCACAGGTATTTTAATAAAGTTAAAATATTATTTTTAATTTTTAATTGAAAATTAAATAGTATTTTTATTTAATTTTTAATTTAATGAAGAATGATCATTATGACTTTAAATTGTATGAGAAACATTTTCGGAGATTCGATGATATGAGTTGAAATGTTATGTAAGAAGAAGTGCTCCCTGTTGTGCGACATTTAACTTAATAGTTTTATGACATGCAACTAAAATTAACTCTAGAGGTGATAAAGCCATTTAATTAATTTATTAATTAAATGATTTAATTTAATTGTCGAATATACATTTTTTTCGTAAACGAAGTCGCGGGTTACAGCTTGTATTGAATAATAATAATAGAAAACAAAATAAGAAAAAATAAAAAAACACAAAAAGTAATCCGTTCCTCAGGATCGAACCAGAGCTGTTTTCTTTTCACCCAAGCTCTATACAAGCAAAGCTATCGTGTTGACAACTGTTTTGATGAAATTGTTAATGTAGTATTCCGCTTTGAAATTGGCTTGACTTTTGTCTACTGTCAAAATCACTCACTACAACTACACTGAAACTCGACCGCAGATGAGCGACGCAGCGGGCGACGTTGCCGTTCAGTCATGCGCGGCTCCCGTATACTGCACGAGTTGGCAACATCGATACTTCTGAAATACCCGTGTGCTGATACTTTTTGAAATACCCATGTGCAGCTACTTTTGGAATAACCGTGTGCAGCGTGTTATGGTCGTTTTGTACGTTTAGCTTATTTTGTACTCTTGTTGCGACACTGACTTATGCCACTTTTAGTGTTCAGCAGTTTTGGAATTTAAAATGTGTTCAGCGACTTTTGGGGCTGACTGTACATATTTTGCTTTTACAACATTAAAACAGCCATTCTTTCTAACCAATTTTAATCTAAAGAATAGGTTCGTTTAATTATTGTCGAAAGTATTGTTATGAATATTTCTTGAAGAGACTGTAAATATATTTATTTGTAGATTGTTTAAAAGATAATTAAATTATTTCAAATAATGAAATATTGTTGTTATTTTTGAAGTCGGTGTCAGCCAACGACATTACGATAATATTTAAACAAACGGAATGGCGGCCATGAATTACAGATTATATAATTATGACTTCGACATTATGATTTACAGTTGTTGATTGTTAATGGATTAATTAGCAATTAAAGAAAAATTTAAAAACTATTTCAATCATATTAAAATAAATATATTTTAAAATACCCGTATCACATTCAAACATTTTAATATATTTATTAACTGAATAAGTAAAGCTTTGCAGAACTTAAGGACGTTTATGGGGCTCACCAGCATAGTCAATAGAAAAAAAATCATAATTCGCGAATAGGATTAATAATGCAAAAGTTGTCTACAAAGTCGTTAGAAAAGGCAATAAAGTTTGGTATAAGCACACTCTCATCACTTTAAATGGTTTTTAATTAGATAAATATTGCATTTAAAACAAAAACACCCGTTTCATTTTCGAATGCGAATTTCAAGTAATTGTTAGTCTTTAGACTGTGCGTAACACGACGCCATAATATTTGTTTAAATTTTAAATCAGAAATAAAAAATGGTATATAACTACCGTAGCTGACACCGACTCCAAAAATAACACTAACATTACATTATTTGAAATAATTTGATTATCTTTTAAAGAATCTACAAATAAATATATTTACAGTCTCTTCAAGAAATATCCTAAACAATGCTTTTTACAATAATTAAAAGAATCTATTCTTTAGATTAAAATTAAGTAGAAAGAATGCTGTAAGCTGTTTTAATGTTGTAAAACCAAAATACAACTAATTATTTTTTACTTTTTAGTGCAATTTTTGTCATTGAAGTCGGTTTTTTTTTGTAAAAATTAATTTTATACATTGAACTATACAAATGAGCAAAGAGTTAATGAAACAATGAATACAAATTATTGCTAAGATTCCTTTTATTAAGTAAATCACACTCATTTTTATTTATCTAAAACGGGTGCCGTTTGTACCTTCAATGGAACCTATTTGAGGTTTAATAGGTACCAATAACTTTTCCGTTTGGTGACGGACGAAGAAACTAGTTGTCACCATCCCTTTTTATTCTGCGGGTGTCGTAGAAGGCGACCAAAAGATAAACTTTACGCAGGTTACATTTATCTGCTAGAGATGGAAAACTCGATATAAATAAACCCTTTACTAACCCATCTGCCCAGGCAGCGTGGTAAAGTAGCCCAAACAACCCCCATAATGAAAATGCATCGTAATAAACAGCCCTCAGTCCTCGGTCGCTCGCCAAGGGAGGTCTGGCTACCAAAACGACGCGCCCACATTGCATACCGACGAGAAGGTTGTAGAACCGAAGGAATAATTAGCAGGTTACGGTGAGACATAGTTGGCTTGTCGGAAGACCGATAAAAGAAAGAATAATATTTTATTTGTCGTGATGACAACAGAAACATAACAATACCTACAATCAATGTATTAATTCCTGCCACCAGAAATATTAGAAAATAAAGGCACAAACATTAATAATACAAAAATAAAAAAAGAAGACAGGGGGAGGACTCGTAACCTGTTCTATTTCCGGGAAGACGACCAACAGTCCCAGGGAGGTGTCGGGTTTATCGTCCACAAGTTTCTCGTGATCAATGTGGTGAAAATCGAGTGTGTATCTTCAAGGGTAGCGTTAGCGTACCGTGTCGTCTAAATTACGAAACGGTGTTTGTTAAAGATAATTCAGGTTTATGCTCCCACGTCAGCTGTATTCATGTATTTCCGAAACCATACATACCTCTAAGACCTAATACACTGCTGTCATAGTCATGGAGGACTTTAACTCGAAGCTGTGCTCTAGAACTGGAATCGCGTGGAAAGCCCCACGGCTCTTTGGAAATAGACAAAGAAATTCACGGGGCCAAATGCTTGCTTTGAATGGACTTTATGGAGAAGGAGGAACTTTTTGTAAAATACGTCTTCTTCAAGAAGAGTACCTAAAGTAACTGGACCTTGCTTAGTCCTGATGGTGTCACAAAGAATGAGATTGACTTTACCATGTCGACAAAAGCCAAATATTTAATGGATGAGAAAGAAAGTGCATATCATGCACTTTAAATATCGATCCTAGGCTGGAAAGAAGTCAGCTGATGAAGTCCAAATCTTAGAGAACTTTACACAACGGTTTCGAGAGCGTCAGCGAGCGTATTGATGTGTTCGATTACCACGAAACGGTTTAAAAACACAGCACCGAAGAAGATCAAAAAAGATCACCGACCACACTCTCTCGCTCATGGAGCAAAGGCGTCAGATGAGATTGCAGTCTCCAGACGATGCTGGACAGTAGATATAGGCGGCTCAATAGACAGATCTCAAAGTAACTGACTCGCGATCTTCGGCGTTGTAATACAGTTCTTTGACCCCGCGATCTTAGGCACTTTAATACAGTTCTTATTAAAGAAGCCAGCAGAACAACGGTTCTAAAGTGTTTGTACTATCTATCACTGGGTAAGGAAGTAAGTACAAATATTCACTTAATGTTTACCTATTAAGTGTTAGTACTTACTGCGTTCATGAATTGTCGGTTGATAAAATAGACTATATATATTTATTAGCGATTGGCTCGCAATTGCGCCACTTATCGGCTCAGAACGAGCTCGACTTCATGTTGTATTATGTTATCCTTCATAAAATAATTTAAAACAGTGTTCAAAAGTGAGTTTTTCTAAAGCAACTGATTATCAAGACATGAAGTAAGTTTTTACTTAGTATAATGGCTACAACTCCAATATTTCTAACCGTTTAGTCTAAATGTATTGGACTTAAAAGGAATTTTAATCTTAAGTGCTATGAAATTCGCTCCATGAAATATCTTGCTAAAACGCGTAAGCGACGACGATAGCATGGCGCTTAAGGCCTTTTTCGTTTCGATTGTTAACAACATTGTTCGCTTATCTCTCCCACTAAGTTCGAATGAAATTATTTATATTTTAAAATCCATATATATTGGTTATTTGGCTTTTTACTACACTTGTGTAAAAATGGTTTATTTTATAGATTATGATGTTCTTTTTTCGAATTACACATTAAAAACATATTATTCGACAAAATTAATCTAGAAATAATTTGATTCTGCCCTTTTTGCATAAAGTTCATACTTGTACGGTACGTATGACATTATAATATTTGCATCATTTTTCTGCTTTAAATGGGTTGAAATAATTGGAACAAACAAGCTTGAATTTTATAGGCTAAGTGATGTCATTGTCACTTGTCCCTACAATATGATTTAAAAAAGGAATACCTGTATTATAGAGTACTCAATTAAATTGTACGCATTAGTTCGTACTTCAGGCAGTTCTTATCTATTTCAAAAGAACTTTATCTACAGATTGATAAATTATAAATAACAAAGTATAAAGTACCTACTTTACATGTTGGTACTGAAATCGTGACCATAATTGATAAATTGTTATTATTTGACGCATGAGCAAAAATTATACTTAATATCATAAGGGTAATAATATATTTATAATATATTATAGTTAATATCATATTACCTGTAATATTTTTTTATTCCTTCGATGGCGCAGCGGTCGCGATTGCGGCTAGCGTACCCGAGGTCACTTTATCAGCCAATTGACGTCCACTAATGGATGATGATGATGAATCATACTTTATTGAATACGAAGTAGACGTCAGGAATAAGAACATGATTAATAAATAACTTCCTGTTTATAAATTTACTTTACTTTAATGTAATTCTGATGCAATTTTAAATTATTTTGAATTCTTGAGTATGTTTGGATTACTTCTAGTTACCGTCCCTATCATATCAGTTAAAATATGTCCATTTCATGTTCTTATTTTAATATATCTCTATTTTGTCAACAGGAATCGTTAAAAAGTCAATTATACCAAAATGGCAGATTTCGACAATAATAACCTAACTACTATAGAAAAACTATTAAATACATTGAACGATTTAGTAACAGAAGTCAAACAAGGAGAATTGAATAATATCAAACATTATGTTGAAAATTTACTTAAACATTTCTCGTTTACCAAAGAATTGGTAGAACAACTATACTCGACAAACAAAAAATGTATAACACAGAATGTTCTTATTGACATTGCATTACAACTGAAAAGTTCTGATGTTTTACGCTATCTGTTACAAGACACATTTATTTTGTTCTATTTAAAAAACCCATATTTAACTGAAGATAAAACCATAGCACAAATGACTTCATCTTTCGTTAACGCAATACATACAAATGACATTAATAGATGTGAAATGATATATAATTTTTGGTGCAACAATAAAGGAACAGACGTCAGAGACGAAATTCACGACCGTTTTATGGATAAAATAAGAATCACTGGACTGTCTCTTCATGCTGCGAGCTTGGAATGTAAGCATTATTTAGATAGACATCAACAACTGCAAGTCGATATTAATTGTTTGAATCAATTTCATAAATTCCAAGAAGAACTTTATACTGAGTTAAAATATATACGTTTCTTATCAGATCCCAATGCTGCTAATATAGAAGTTGAAGTAATACGAAATACTATTTTAACTATTTTACGAGTATATGACAATTACTCAATTTTGGAAAAAGTGAGAATACCATTTAGTTTAAAAGAAAAGGAAGAATTTTTTAAAAACTTTTTAAAAGAAAACAACGACTTTTATACAAGAAGTTTAGTATTTGTAATGTACAAGCTATATTTCCAAAAGATAGAATTTCTCGTATCATCGATAATTTTCAATTACTTAGATTTCATTCGTAAGCAGTTAGACATATCTGATAAATTATACAACGAAATAGAACGTACTGTTTGCCATTATATATATCGCAATCATGAAAGCTGCAGACTTTTCTTACCTGAAACGAACGAAGTATGGAAAGAAAAATTAATGTGTTACAGCGAAGGAGCATATTACTATACAAAAGAGAGAATAGAAATGGATAATCTTAAACACGGCGCTTTACTCTTTTTAGAAAGTAATCAATTTAAAAAATACCTCAAAGAATTATATGATAAAATTGAACCAAATAATCAAACTGAAAAAATACAAAATAATGTAAGCGATGTATATAGTTCAAGACCACTGCCTCAAATCAAAGTATACTGTTTGCTTGAATATAATATTCAAACTATGGAAGAAGTTATTGAAATGAAATATTATGATTTCAATGACAATGACGCGGCCGCTATAAAAACTTCCATTAAAAAACTTAAAAGAATATTAGATACTGCTCATAATAAATTACGATATAGTTTCTACAACAAGTTTTCTACTTACGTTACACTATCTACAGAGATAAGAGAAAAGTTGGCTACTTTAAGACACGAGTTAAATCAACATAAGTGTATGACAGAAAACAAAAATAAATATGCGACACAAGTACAAGTAAATGAAATTTTAACTGACATAAAGCGAATGAAGTCTTATCTTAAAACCATTCAAAAATTGTGTAAACCAGTTATAAACAAATCATTGCTTTATACAGCGGTAAATCTTGTAAACGAAAAACTACAAAGTATATCTGATAAAGTTGGGTTGCATACCACCGAGTACATTTTTAAACATTACATTGGATTGGATCACAATTATCTTCTCAGCCAGTTTCAGGAAACGTTTCCTCAATTAAGTGATCTGTGCATCAAAGAAATAATGTGGCTCACACTAATAAAAAGAGATTTAAAGACAATGAAGGAAAAAGTTTTAAGCAAACAGAATGATGTCGATAACGACAAACCTTCAAAATATAATGTATATAAAACAGAAACAAATCATGAATTGAACCCAATTGAATATCTTTACAAAGAACCTTTGACAAAACTTAGCTACATTGAACTCTTGAAGCATGATATATCTGTTCTGATTTCAGAACTAAAATACCACCCTACTATAATAGAAAACTTAGACTACTTGTTACGCGAATATTCTAGAGATTACAGTGAACTCAACGAATTTTTATCGAAAGGTAAAGATAATAATAATATATTAAGAAGCGTTCTATCATCCCTTAGTTCAAAGTCTAAAATGTTACAAATTAAAAACAATAATACAAATGAATTCTCAGTTACAAATACTTCCAAAACAGAAATTGTATTACAGCTACAAGAAATTATAAATTTCTTGGAACAATTTGTTGGTTACAACGACAATGTTAAATTTACTGATAATAGTAAAGTAGCCAAAAACATGCTAACGCACAGTAATGCTAGAATTTATTGTAGGTAATTAAAATGAGACCAATGTAGAATATAAAGAAAAGTAATTAAATACAGAAAACGAAAGTTTAAGAGAAACATTAATAAACGGCACAAAATAAAAGGTTCCCAACTTACAAAGCTTTAAACGCCAAAAAGTATAAAAGGCTATTTTAGGGCTACAGGCTTATTAAAGTGCCTTTTATAAGTCTACTGTTACCATAGCCATAAAAAAAGCCGAATAGGCTTAATTTTAAGCCTAAAAGTCAATAGGCTTGGGGACCACACAGGGGTTTGTACAGGATTTTGTTATTTTTTTCTACTTTTCAAGTCAAGTTTTTCGTTTATTCGTAGCTTAGGTACTCATTGTTATGCTTAGAAATAAAAATTCAGAAAATTAACTAAGTGATGTACCTACCTATTACCTTCTAATTTCTATGCGGTCAAAACCACTTTTCACTGCGTTGTTACAATATTTGAATTAAAGTGATGGTTTTTTGGCTGCACTAAGCTGCACATTTTAATCTTAAGGAAAAATTTACAATTAAACGAGCTGTAAATTTCACTGGTTTTAAACAGAGTCATATTTACAGGCTTATTATTAATACAAATAATAATAATATTACTTTATTAGCTTTTACTAAATATTGGGAATGACCTAACTTTAAAAAATTATAAAAAAAAACAATATAACTATGTTTTAAAAGAAAAAAGAGGCTAAATACTGCACAGAAAAAAAAGCTCTTCATAAGTAGGTAATTATTATAATTTTGTTTGATATTTATACTTTAATTATTAAAGTTACGACAAAGTAATTTTATTCTTATTTCATTTTATAAATAAACATTATGTATTAAATTATGTTAAGTGTTATTAAATTATACTGTAAAAAAATCTTATGGTATATTAAAAGTGTATATTATGTTTGTAATTAATTTTCTGTAAGATAATGTAAATATAGTGTTGGATTTCCTTATAAGTATAATAAATAAATAAACACAAATTAATTTATAGTCAAGCATTTTACTTTATCTCATACAAAACATAATCATCCTTAGTGAATAATAAATAAATACCTGTTTTTCCGATCACAAAGCAAGAAGAAGAACCATCTTGAAAGAATCTTACCCTTTAAGATCTTATATGACCACAATTTATCAAATAGCTTATTTGCGTGAATAGTTCTACCTCTATTTACATAATTTGAAAAGTCAGTATTCAAGTAAAGCCCTCCTGCGGGTTATTAGATGGATGTCATGTTTGACTTTAGTTATGTTCTACCTTTGGTCATGAATTTGTCAAGTTTGTTTTTTGTCGTATTCTACTTTTATCATATTCTGATTTTGTCATATTCTGCTTTCGTCATGTTCTAATTTCGTCATATTCTAAGTTCGTCATATTCTGCTTCCGTCATGTTTTGCTTTATCGATACTCGATACTGCTGCTATAAAGCAACTTTGTACAAGTATATTCATCAAAACACAACCAGTAATCTTTATTTATTTTTCAGTAAGTATAAACTAAAATTAAAATATTAACTTAAAAATACCAATTCGCGGTAATTTTTTATCAGAAAAACGATTCTATTTTTACCCGACTGCGAAAAAGGACGGTTATGTTTTTTGCGCGTATGTATGTATGCATGTAGTTTTCTTTGTGGCCTGCTACAGGTCAAACGACTGGGTCGATTTTGATGAGTGGGATCTCGAAAGGTATTGATCTCCCGAGTGCATCTAAAATTTTGAAAAAAAAAACAATATGGCGAACGCAAATCGCCTCATTGCTTGAAAAAGAAAATAAAAGTGGCATATCGTTGAATAGGTTTTTAAAACTCATTATAAGGTTCCTTTAACCACTTTTGGTTACAGATTGTCTTTAAATATTTATTGCGCTTCAAAGATGAATAACTACGCCTACTTAACCTCCTGGGGCCAGGAGTCATATAATACATACCAGAAAATATAAAATACAATGCCTTTAAATATTTCATATTAAACTTATTAAAATATAGCAATTATTGAGTGCACACACTCAATAATTGCTATATTTTAATAAGTTTAATACAGCTATGACTAAACATGAACATGACTAAAAGCTAACATGACCAAATTGGAATAACCCCCTCCTGCGCGCTATACATAATATAAAGTGTCACTGGTAATGCTAGAAGGTGAGTAAACCTAGGTTTACCCAGGTTAACTTAGTATTACCCAAGCTTCTTGGATAAACTCTACCCAACTCTGGCTGATTTAGTTATGCGAATCTGGGCTTCCGCAAACATGCACTCAGCGTAATCTGTGAATCTCCTAAACAGTAGCTAGTAGCTAAGTGTTCCCGGGGCCTATAGGCTTTTGACGCATAAAAGCCTAAAAGACTATTTTGGGGCTATATGCTTATTATAGTGATTAACCTATTAGAAAGTCTACTGTTCTACCACAGCCATAAAAAAGGCCTAATGGGCTTAATTTTAAACCTAAAACCCAATAGGTTTGGGGACCACACTGGGATTTGTACAGGATTTTGTCAAGTTTTTCTACTTTTCAAGTCAATAAGTTTTTTATCATTTGTGTAATATATTCTCTACAAACGTATCCTAGCGTGAAGACCGCGACTTGGCAAAGGTAGTGTAGGATGCCCCCCAGCTAGGTGGACCGACGACCTCATAAAGGCCTCTGTGTCGGACTGGATGCGGAAGGTGCAGGACCGAGTTCTGTGGCGCGTGTCGGGAGAGGCCAATGTCTAGCAGTGGACTGCAATAGGCTAGTTGATTGATTAATTGATATTTTCTACATATTTTCCTTTTGGATGTTACAACCAGCCAGGAAATGAGATTAGGTGGTGATTGTATTCTTACTAAGGCACCGGAACGGAAGAATAGGCACAAAATGTGACTTTACATGTGTCAGAGTTGACGAGCCGCAAGAGTCGGTGAATGGTTAATTAGGATATTAAAGGAAAGGTTGGCCATCAACCTCCATAATATAGGGAGACGAATAAAGCCTGATCCCTAAACGATAACGCTTGTTATCCAACGTTGGCGAGGTCCATCAACAGATGGGTGACCGGGCAATAATATTTCATCTGGGCGTCTCCGTGCTTCGGAGGGCACGTAAAACGTCGGTCCCAGCTGTCGTCGTACTTAGTGACACAATCGTTAAGCTGCGTCAAGGGCTATCAGCTTGAACAGCTCTCGACACCAGGTAGACCACTAACCAAACGATAAAAAATAATAAAAATATAGATAATAGATTTAACCAGGCCCCAATGTCAGTATAATTTTAAAACTAAAATTACTAGCAAAGTATTCTAACATATCCTTTTCTCAAAATAAGTACCTAAGTAGGTAAGTCGTGCTGCACGTAAATACTAAAACCTCTTTTCCACAGGTTTCAGTTTTGTTCATGACATTGTGTTTTTTATTAAAACTACTAGCTGACCCGACAGACTTCGTCCTGTCAAAAAGAAAATTATATATATAGATAATTTGACTGATGTAATGACGTGGAAACTGATGCATTTTATCTCGCGTGCCGAAACTAATACAAAAGAAACGCGAGTTTCGAAACGCGACATTAAACTCCTCCAACTATGTGTTCTGTGCTCCAACGCACACACGCACATTGTTTTGATAGATATGATCTTTGACGTTAGGAACACACCTACATTGCTTAGACAACACTGTGTGAGTGCTTGTAATTTAATATGAACTTTATACCATAGCAATAAAGCTCAAATTGACTACGTTTTAGTTAGAAATCATTTGTATGGGAAAAAGAAAAGGGCTATTTTTAGGGTTTTTCCAGCAATAATTCAAATTTTTCTCGCCGTAAAAACCATCCTTGAACTTCAACAAACATTTTAAAAAAAGATTTGGCCAAATTGGTCCAGGCGTTGTTGAGTTATGCTCTTACCAACACATTTTGCGATTCATTTTTATATTATAGATTTGTTACATTACAACATAATAAAAAGTTACCACCCTTATTACTTTATAAATTATATACTGAAAAATATAATTGTTCTGCAAAAACTCGCGAAAAGATTTTTTCTTGTTAACAGTACAATTGAAATACTTTAGAGAAACATAAACAAGAAGGAGAAAAACAAAATTCAATACTTATTTAACTTTACTGGCCTCGTTGTATATCGAGCTATCCTTCTTTTGTTACTAAAGCATTATCTGTCAATCATTTTTATGATTTTGAATGTACTAATTAAAAAAAAAAGTTTGTATATCAGTAGTCTGGTAACTGCAGCACATGTATGCCTAGTTTGGGTCTAACTGACGTTGTGTGAATGAGTAAAGAATTAATTGTATTACTATGCATCATAACAGCTCATTGTGGAGAGACCACTCGGTGGAGCGACGTTAGGACGGCAGGAAGGCGATGGATGAGGGAGGTAAAGGATCGCACAAGGTGGCAATACTTGGAGGAGGCCTATGTCCAGTAGTGGACGTCGATTGGGTGATATGATGATGATGATATAACAGCACATTAATGTCCTACTGCAGGGACGGGCCTCCTCCCGTGACAGAGGGATACTTGACCTACTAATACTACGCTGGCCAGGCGGATTGGTATAAGGTTTAATTTCAAGCTTTCCTTCTTTTTATTTCGTAAAGATAATATTCGCGGATAGTCCATGGGATGAGATGGGGTGGTGACATATTGTATACTTACTCCGTCTCCACACGGATTACTATTGCGTAAATGAAAATTCTAAGGTACAAGTTAGACGACGTCGAATTTAGTTCATGGATCACTGTCCAAACTTAACGTACTTGATACTAGAGGGTTGCTATCAACGTAGAATAATAAGTGGACAAAGTTCCCTTAACCGTCTCAGTTGTTGCGCGAAAGCCTTACAGAGTAAACACAAGTCCTATTACCGAGAGCGACGTTTTTGATAAATCAATTTCGTTGAAAAATGTATCTTATTACAATTTTTTAAGGTTACAATTTGAACAAACAAAGTGACACTTTTTCTTATAATTGATGAATGTCAAATAAATACATTTTTTGTTCAGTTAATGAATTTTTGTGAAATATTTTTGTTGTTTAAATAAAGACGATATAATAATATAATAAAATGTACGGGTGGTTATTGGAAAGTGTTCAGCATTTTATTGTGGTAAGTTATTTTTATATTTTAAGAGTTTAAAAATAGAGACAACTAGGTACCGCATGGATTAAGCCTGGACCTTACAAACATGAAATTAACATCCAGGCACAAGATAATAATTTGTGGCTCACACAATAATTCTCTTGCGTGGAATTCGAACCTGCGACCTCACTCGACCTCGCACTCAAGTTTCTACTGAAACCCCCGCGCCACCCGAGGCAGTTTTTTTTCAGAATTAAGTAGGTAAGTATATTACTTTGTAAGTGTCATTATGAAGTGTAAAACATAATTTAAGCAATATGACAGGCTAGAGAAGCCTATATAGGCACATGTTTCTCACATGCTTTTACATAACAAATATTCCTGTTGGTATGGCCCTGCCCCATTCACGAATCAGCACCCTCAGGAAAGGCTTTTTATGAGCGCTAGAGGAAAACCGTAGCTTGAGTTGGTAGATAATATCTACCAACTGGATGGATGATGGACAATATGGTGTATATTATACACCATATTGTCCATCTTATAAATTCAAAAATCCAGCGGTCAGCGGTCAGGCTTTCGTTATATAATTTTTTTCCCAGACAAAATTATTTTCTGTTCGGCGAAGTATAGGTTGTCTATAAAGTCAAGAAATTAAAGTTTGAGGAACTAAATTGTTCATGTGTCTGGCAACACTGAAATTCCAAATAAACTTGTACATGAGCTGTCATCAAGTAGAAGTTGCGGAACGGTTTTCATTTTGTGATTTTTATAAGTTCATTTATCTACAATAAACTAATACTGACTTACGAAGAACAACATAAAGAATGAGTAGAGTAAATCAAAGTGGCACGTGGGAAGTGATTTTTGATGTTCTTTATCGATGTTTGACGGAGCACGAAGCTGCTCAAATTTTATGTGATTTGGATGATATAAATGGGCGAACTGCAACTTTGATGGGTATGTAATCGTGTTACTGTGTTTTGTAATCTGTCTCAAGTAATATATTCACTCCATTTGCGATTTAGAGACCAAAAACAGGCATTGCGTACATAGCATATTTTTAGGTAAGATTGTCATTGAAAGTAAGAAATATTGTAGTACGACCTATTCTGTTGATACATTATCAGTTGCATTAGTATAATTCAGTCAAGATTTATCCTAATTTTGAATTTGAATTAATTGCTTTGTCTATATTACGGTTGATATAACTAAACTAAGTATGTCACTTTCGCATCAACTGGTCTGTCGACAGTGAATTTCAAATTTTTATTATTTTTTTTATTATTTAGTTCTTAGTAACTCCATGTTAAATGATATCTTGTTAGTTAATATTTAACACTGAATAAATTTTAGTTATGTATTGCAGTTATTCTTTCCATCCCATTCTTTGCCTGTATTTTGTGTCTAGGTATGTCTAAATTTATTGTAAAAGTATAATCAAATGTTTAATCAACATAACTTTTGTAAAATTTCAGGCTCCAACCAACCCTCAGATAGTTGCAGGTGATAGCTAGAACTGTGATGGATTTTAATTGTAGTCTTGAAGTTCTACGCAAAATTTTAAATGCAATAGGCCTACAAGAAATGCCCTAGTAATATAAAAACCGAGATTTGCCTGAAGAACTAAGGAAAGACACTATTTATCATTCTTCATACAAGGTAACCTGTATAATAAAGCATATTCTTTTGTATAGTAATTTTTCTCTATAAAATAGTTAAAATAATAGTTTCTAGCCTATTTTCCCTTTCTACTCCTCTTTGCCCTCTATACGCCCCTCCAAATAAACCAATAATCAAATCTTTTTTAATAATAATATTAGTATAGTTAGTAAATCAGTGGTTTCCGTGTAGTGACGAAGGAAGAATACAATATATCACCACCCCATCACATCCCACGGGTGTCGTAAAAACCGACTAAGGGACTGTCCGTGAATATTATCTTTATGAAATAAAAAGAAAGAAAACTTGAAATAAAACCCTATACCAATACGTCTGGCCAGCGTGGTACCAGTAGGCCAAGTATCCAGTTATGATGATGATGGATTGATATATAAAATAACAGAATATTTTATAAAATCATCACTAACAAGTAACTGTTTATGTTCCCGCAGGTCACAAAACGTTGGCAATTTCTAAAAAGGGAAAAAAACTTGGAAAAACAGTTGCCATCGCGTCGAGAAGCTCGAAATGGCAAATACTGACGATAATAGCAGCAGCAAAGAAAGCTTTAGTGATGACGATGAAGGTGGCAACGAAAGTTATCTCAACATCGAATATTTAAAAAATCCTATGATGAAAGCGATGAATAAATCTCCTTGTTAACTGTGTACATGCGTTTTTATTACTCTGATTCAATCCGTTAATTTATTCTAATACCCATACCATTCTAATAGGTGAATTGTGACCCATGTAGTTTAGGGTTGGTGTATGAAATCGATTAAGAGATTTATCGATTTAGATAACAAGCGATTAATCGATAATCGATTATTTTTTAAGTTTGGTATACATGTGGCAGCAGCCATATAGTAGCAGCACTAAAATTAAAACCATAGAACATAATTGTTTTGCAGAAGTCAAAAATTACGTTATGGCTCATAATTCTTACACTAAATTATGTTACATTCTATGGCTCAAAACAACTGTCAAAATTTAAAATGGCTTGACTATAGTGCATATAAAACAGAAATAAAACATCGTCTAAAATGTTTAAAGGGTTAACACTACTTCTATAAGGTCATGTTATAACAATTATTCAAATTTCTCAATCACTTAGGGTTTCAACCAATGAAATGAATTATCTCATTATGAGTTGTGTGAATTTCTTACTTGAGTATTAAATATAATGTGTTTCAAAATTACTTATTTTATTTCAATAAATTACTAGTATGAAAACTATTTTCTCAGACTAAATAGGGTTGCTACGTGTAGCACAGTGGCGGCCTCATTTATTTTCAGGACTTTATAGACAGAGTGTAAAAATAATTTATGGCCTTGTTCGTACGTGTCATACCCTTCGTTTACAGGCTGAGCTACGTTTCCAACAAAATATTTACAGTATCATACTATTTTTATTGGGGTGTTACTCGCGATATAACATAGCCTAGATTTTTATCCTAACAATGCTATGTAGTTGTATACCGCGATCCTAACAATGCTATGTAGTTGTATACCGCGAGTAAGACCCGAATAGAAATGGAATGATGTATACAAATCGCGATAGTTTAAAATCTATTATAGTTACAGTAGTCTTACAGACTGACTGTAACGCTAGGGTTGTCTACTGATGGAACGTTATACTGGGGCTGTGTCGCTTTCAGTAGTTTCCAATTATCTGCCCAACTCAGGACTGAAAAAGGTGGTCTTTTTAATAGTGCCTTCCTTAACAAATTTGATGTTTTTTCTTTCATTTTCCTTTTTTAGCTCTAGCTATTGATAGAATCACTGCCTCACGTATATTCCCTAGTACTCCGTCGTAACGTTGCGAGTAATGACCCTATCCAAAAGCACTTTGCAGCCTACCGATAAGTGTCTAGCCATACCAATTTCTTTGCCACATTCCGTTTATTTTTTGTCCTTGGCTTTTCCTCATCTTACAAGATTCCTTTGATCGGAGAGAGTCAATTGGAAGGCGTTGAGGTAGAATTTAAGTAATGCTGATGACAAGTCGCAAAGCAAAGAGCGCCACTTCAAGTCTAAATGTATATAGTAGTCCATTCATTTTGAATTTCTAAGTTCACATTGCATGCACTCTGTAGCTGTCATTCTCATCTTGGTTTATGAAAGATTTTGTTATTTCTTTGTCTGATTGTCTTTCCGTGTTTCCAAAACCTGCTCTACTACTTAGTTAGTGCGCCTATCATGAACTTTTTGTGAAATTGTGACCGTAACTCGAGCACAGACATATTTTTATCAGTGGCGTCTATTTACAATTTCGTTGTAAGGGGACCTCCTTAAACCTACATCTGGGCCGTAAGTCCCAGACGCTGTTATGCAAGTGTTCCGTCCTCTATCACGCGATGGACCCGGCACCGGAGCATCCATGGAATGCTAAGATTAGGTCTTACAGGTTCTGGTTTAAATTATACACGAGGAAAGGCCAATTGAGACGTGACGTTAAATAGTTATCGTATATTCAGACTTCTTTTACGTTATTTATAGGTTGTTGATCTACCTTTTCAATGTTTTTGTCGATGAGCTACGATATAAAATAGCTGAAAGGTACATTTTTCAGTTCTTCGGCTTTTTCAGTTTGTCTTACAGTGATAGTTTTATTTTTCGCATTGAAGCATGAATGAAACTTTTGTCGTAATTTGTTGTTATGCATTTGAACTAAGCTATTTTATCTGAAGGTCAGATTCTTGTAAACTTGTAAACAATGTGAAACATCTGTATTTATATCGTTGTGCGTAGAAACAGAATAATCTTTAAATGTCCAACGTGTGCAACTGGATAAAGTTTAACTATTCGACAAAGTTCTCCAATTGTCCCGATCCCCACATGATAATTTGTTACATGTGTGACGACAAATGATCTAAGTTAACGTTGTTAATGTTGCCCAGATCTTAAATCGACTGGCGAATGAAGTATTAAACATAAATATAAAATTAATCTTCATTTTGCTTGCCGTTTTTTGTTCCTGCAATAATTTTTAGGACCTGATAATTTTTTTTAACCTACTTTTCTTTTCTGCTGCACATAGGAAGAATGCGGAGAAGAAATATGGGAGACAATTCTTCGAGAGTCTGGTGCGAGAAATACAGTGTTCAGTGCTACACAGGTAAATTTAAAAAGACAATTATACTCGCCGCCAACATCATTGACTTCTATGAAAATGGATTCCATAGAAAGGAAATCTATTTTACAAGCTTTATATTTCTTTCACCTGCCCCGTTGTCAGTAATGAAATCTTGCAAGCTAAATTTCATCCACTTCCCGGTTTCTATATTATTATATAAATTAGAATGTTTCGATAATCACATTACATGGTATAATCAAGTAATAAAAGCACTTCAGTGGTAAATTGTATTAACAAATACTGTTTAACTCTAATAAGTATCAACCGTAACCGTTGTCTTCTCTTTCAGCAATATCCTGACGCGCTTATGCTAAGATTAGCAAGCGCCTTAGCAAGACTTCTGACCAAAGAAACAAATAGTCCGGTAGCTTCTAGGCCCAGCAGTCCTGCACCTAAGAAACCTTCGCTTAAGTCTAAACCTAGCTGGAGAAGTGCATCCGTTCATACCGACAATAGAACTCAAAGCTATAAGTGTCCTTTCACAGCCACAAACGCATTAACAGCGGCAACAAAAAAAGAAATAGATGCATATAATTCTTCAGAAGAGATCAGGCCTACCGTTGCTGCATCTACGGGCAAAATCAATGAGGACCTGGTAGTCGTTTGCCGAGAACTACAAAGAAGGAGTGTAGGGGTTAAATTAGAAACCCACAAAGTAAAGGAGAGTGATGAATCTGCGATCCCTGAAACATGTCAGGTTGAAGAATTAACTGAAGAGGCTCTGCCTCGCTCAGAAAGTGTGAAAAGGGGTTCTTTACGAAAACCAGTAGCTCGTAAAACGAGCTGTACTGTTGCTCTCGACGTTTACAAACGTCGAGGATCTATAATACCAGCACGGCAACGCCTAAACAGCCTCAGCCTTGTCAGTGGCGACAAACTCGTCACCATGAGAGAGAAATTTGCAACACCTGAAAAAGTTATGCATTTCTTTGGAAGATGTTTCGTAAAGTTCTTCAGCAATTATGGGTATGTTTTATGTTAAAAATATGTTTGGTTCCCGTTGTTACCGAAGGTCTAATATCGCTGTCTGACCTTGGTTAGGTTGTTAGTAGGTCATCCGCATGAGATTAGAAGTTTGTTTGCCACGTTTGAGTCAAAGAAATCTCTTCAACTGTTTCTGAAACGTGCAAAATCTTCAATTCTTCTTGATATTGAATACGAGTATAATTTATTACAAGGAAACAAATGAAATTACTTGTTTCAAAATATCTTAATTTAATTTTGTGTTATCAACAGCTACGACACCATGATCCGTGCTACCGGCCGATACTTCTGCACCTTTCTTCAATCAGTAGACAATATACATCAAAGAATGAGGTTTACGTTTCCACGCATGCGCTCTCCAAGCATGCAACTGACTCGCGCACATCGCCACGGAGCAGAACTAGTATACAGCAGTGGAAGAACTGGTTTTACACATTATCTCATGGGTTCGTATGTTTTCTTCATTTTACACAATAATAACTAGCTGGTGTCCGTAACTTCATCTGCACAGGATCACTATTTCGAATACCATAAATTATAGAAACCAGTATGTTTATAAATTGTAGCATATGTGTTATTCTGATGTATAAGCTATATCTAAGTATTAGTTTTATTAAAATCTATTTAGTAGTTTTACGTAAAAGAGTAACAAACATCCATACTACAAACTTTCATTTTTTTTTCTTGTTTATTTTTTATTTTTCTTTCTTTACAAACTTTTTTCTTTTCTTTCAACTTTCGTCGCGTCGCGTCGTATTCGTCGCCCAAGCAGGACACCGCGTGAGCAAATCTTATGTTATGGATGCTAAACATAATAAAATACTTTCTAAAAGTTTATCATTTGTCTAGTACTTACAGTACAATTTTTTAATAGGTCAACTATATGAAATAGCTGAGGACATATTCTCATTGAAACTAAAAGTATCCGTGGTGAAGGAGAGCATGGAGGGCAATTACTACGTGGCAGTACTTCGACTCGAGTTTGACAACAGTGACTATGTAAGTACACATAAATATATCTACAGTACGCTAACTACTATGGCCGGCCTGAAGATATATATTCAAGAAGTTTGCGCAGGTACTGGAACAATAAATCTGACATCTGCGCAGCTATTTGTAACAACTTCAAGCCGGTCAACTTAGCCGCGTACCTACTGTAACGCGGTGTCCTACGGTGGGCGACGTACGCGATTAAATCAACGGCGCGGCGTACCTACTTCTGTCCTATGTTGCAGTTTGCGACGAGACGCGACGTAATCATGTAGGACACTTGTCGCGTGTAGCATCGCGTCGCGTCGCATACGTCGCCCACGTAGGACACCGCGTAATGTGCCGCGCACGAGGTTGTGGATTCAAATCCCACGCAAAACAATAATTGTCTGATCCATAAATGATTGTCCCGAGCCTGGAAGTACCATGTGTCTATAAATTGTATTAGTTTAAAATAACTTGTTGGTTAACCAAACGAAATAACATTATGGAATATGAAATGTACTTTACTTGTAGAAACAAAAGAGATTAAATTAATTTAAATGTTTCAATTTACTTAAAAGCTCTTTTTGTGTAAATTACAGGCAGTTTTGTTAATAGCTCGGTCGCAATTTGGCGAGAGTTATTATAATGTTTTCGTAGACAATGTAATAGGAAATTGTAATTGTTTGTGGCGCTCATAGCCATTTGCAATCAATATAATTTACTAGCTGAACCGTGCCCACTTCGTTGGACGGCGAAAAAAACGCGTCCCTTTTTTAAACATATTTCATTACTGCTCCACTCCTATTGGTCATAGCGTGATACTTTATCGCTTAAGACACTCCCTGATAAATAGACTATTCAACACATAAAGAATGTAAAAAAATCGGTTCATTAGATCCAGAGATAACCCCCTACAACGTCCCAAACTCACAAACACACAAACTTTATCTTTTTATACTTTTTTTAAATATTAAGTAAGTATAGATAAATTATAACGCTAGTTTAGCAACGTTGGCACAGTACAAGCAGTACTTAGTCTATCTCGGCCGAATATTTTTTATAAATGCCTAAGGCTGCGGCTGCGCGGTACGTAAACATGCGATAGGGCTGCCCACCTCCAGCTTTTTAATAACATTTACCTACTTTCCCGCTCGTTACTGCGGCACAGTCGCGACTGTTCACTTCTCAAAGCCACCGATATCGTGAGCGTGTAGGTATAACTCGCGTTTCGTCCGTTTCTATTAAGTCGAAATACTGTATATATTTGTACTATGACGTTGGCGTTGGTGAGTTTTTCCACATATGGGTGACCGAATGGTATATTATTTTAGCGTCTCCATGCTTCGGAGGGCACGTAACAAATCGGTCTCACGTGTTGTGGTAGTTATACAGTACCTATAATACAATTGTTAAGTGTTTAAGTCAGTCAGTCAGAGGTCTATAGGAATCTTGAAAAACTTTTGACAGCAAGTTGACCACTTACCAAAAGATAGAGAAAAAAAATAACATACATACGATATTAAGTGTGTTCTTTTATTGCCTTTGCCTTAGAAAGAAAGACAAAAAGACAGACATACTTTCCCATTTATAATATTAGTTTGGATAAGAGGTCTGCCCACCCTGCGTCATACAACCTTTACTATATTTACACTTACGTAAGAGATAAACAAGTAATTAATACTTAATCCTAAGTGAATTAAGTTCTCAGTGAGTGTTCGCACAACTAAAGACATTTAGTTCGCCACCCACGGAGTGTTTTATTACTTGCAGTTTCATTAATAGCTTTGTTTGTTTTACTTTTATCTACCTATAAACAAGTACTTATCTATGTTCTATTATCCAGATTAAGAAATGGATAAAACATAGTCTTTAAAAAACTCTAAGAAATATTTGACCCACAGACGGTCTCCGGGTTATCTATTATTAGTATAAAATGAAGTCGCTTTTCTGTCCCTATGTCCCTTTGTATGCTTAAATCTTTAAAACTACGCAACGGATTTTAATGCGGTTTATTTAATAGATAGAGTGATTTAAAAGGAAGGTTTAATAGAAACCTATATTAATTTAAAGATTAATAATGAAGCTGTATTTAAACGTTGTCTAAGAAAATACTGTAGTTGGTGCCCTTGCGGAGCCGGGGCAGGTCGCTAGTTAAACAATATATTATTATACTTCTTTTGTAAATAAATAATAGAAAGCACCTAGACCAGCAAAAACAGTAATTTAATGCACCAAAGATTTACATTGAGCGGGAAGTTAGAGCAACAGCCATGTAGGTACTATAACCAACACGCCAAAGGGAAAAACACCATGACATGCATCGAGGAAAGTAACCTACTTTGATACCTACTACTTACTATCTATTAATTTATCTCATTTCTATCAAGTGCTCTCGACTTTATAACTGCGCAAAATTAGTATTCGAGAACCTTAAATTATTCATTTATTTATTAATTATTCATTTATTAATACAATATCTTTATAAATTGAATTCTGATGTATAAGCTATATTATTGTCTTGAATACATTCAGTAGTTTTTACGTGAAAGAGTAACAAAATTGTATTCATACCTACAAACTCTCGCGTTTATAATTAATAGGATTTCATACTAATCATATGCTAACTGCGTGTACAATTTTATGACTTTCTTTAATTAATATGGATGTCAGGTACACATAAATATCGATACTATAACAACAAATCTAATACAATGGGCAGTTACTATATAAAAGGAATGAAGTTAACGTTATAGTTTTATATATAAGCGTAACAATGCAATAATTACAATACGTGTGGTTTGTCAATCACTTGATGCTGTTGGAATGTAAAACTTTTGGTTGCATCATTGTCTTTGACGTACTATAGACTTACCCCCTTAACCGCTTCTTAAATTTTAGTCATTAAATTTAAATTAAACAGTGATTAAATTCAAGAGGCGTTTATAAGTAAGGTGGTCTACTACAAAATTCGCCTAAAATATGGTCCGAATTAAACGTAAGTAGTATGATTGAATGTTAAGAATTGTCTTTCTTATAGCCTTCAACACATGATATAACTAGTAAGTATAACATATTTGGAAAAGAAGGCTTATTCAGAAACGATGTGTCTTAATTCAAACAATGTTACAGAAGGTTTTAACTTTGTAATACTTATTGGTATAAATTAATCTTAGCATACTTCGTAGAATAAATTGTGTTATATACTGCAGTGCTAAACCATTGAAGTGAACTTTAGTAGCTTAGCACAGCAATATAGAGGGGTGTATGCGTGACAAATTAAAAAGAAAGCATTCCGTTTGTATTAAGGTCTTCGTAGACGGTATGCCTTAAGCCCCGAGAGTAATATTGTACCAGTATCTAGGTACCTAGTTCTCGTGTGATCATATACCTAACCTTAGATATTTTCATCTCCTTTGCTAGGTTGTTTTTTGTTTTTATTTTCGTTTTGGTCTGGGTGTTTTTTTGTTTCTGCTAAGTAAAATCTTATATTGTGTTACAATTTATTCGACATACTCATATATATAACCTCAGTGTGGTGACGGAGTAAGAATACAATATGTCACCTCCCCATCTTATCCCATGGGTGTCCTAAAAACCGACTAAGGGCTATCCGTGAATATTATCTTTACGAAACAAACAGAAGGAAAACTTGAAATTAAACCATAAACCAATCCGTCTGGCCAGCGTGGTATTAGTTGGCCAAGTATCCCTCCGTCATGAGAGGAGGCCCGTCCCTGCAGTGGGACATTAATGGGCCGTTATGATGACTCATGTAGAGGGTATAAGTTTTTAAATGACTTTTTAAAATTTCAGGTACAATCATTGATGCTTCGCAAAAATCTGCCTTGCCCATTACCAGCTGTGCCTGCGTCATTGTTACTGCAACTCTTCCCATTTGGAGTGTTGCTTGATAGAAGAATGAAGATACTTATGGCAGGAGAAAGAGTATGTACACATGTGAACAAAGTTTCAGTTCATAATTTTCCTCTTTCGTCTTATTTGGGTCCTTTAAAAGTAGTATGAAGAAGCATTTGGCCGGTTGAAGGTTGAAGGACTACCATCCGTTGGCTACAATTCTGGACCGTCTTCGCGCTTTCCATCATATTCCATATAATCTTATTTCCATGTCTTTATAAAAAATAAATCAGTAATTGTAGAAATCAAGGCAGTGGAAATCCAAGATATGTTTTTGTTATTTCATTGTCAGCTGACAATGAAATAACAAAAACATATCTTGGATTTGAAAAACATATTTTGAATAGACGTCAACTGATAGACACAGGCCTCTTCTGAATATTTATGAGAGATTAGATGTGAAAGTCACTTACTTAATGTTTACTTATTCAAGATTAACTCTCGTTTTCAGCTGGTGACTGCTTGGGGCGGACCATACAACCGCATAGAAAAATCGCCGATCTCTGAAATATTACGCTTGAGGAAACCCAAAGTATCTTTTACTTGGGACAAGGTAATGCCGGAAAAGTTTCTGTTGTTTTGCATAAGACCAAGGCAGGTCTCTCCAATAAGAGAGCGGCAAGATCGGTACCACAGCTGTGCCTACTGAATCCACACATACTAAAACGTAACTATGTGTAGATTATGGAAGGATACAGTTCCTAGTGAAAATTACAGGACTATGAGACTTAACAACTAACCTAGGGTAGGTAGCAGCTTGGCTATGCTTTGCCATTGCTTAAGTCGGTTAAAACTTTCCATCATGTGGGCAGCTTGCTTGACTGGCACCTTAGAGCAATACAGAAACGTCTATTAGTCCACTTTTACGCCACCTTCGTAAGATCTTGTATTCTTAGTTGGTCACCACATGATCATATCAGTCAATCGACGTCCATAGCTAGACACAGGCCTCCTCCAAATATTTCCTCTTTACTTTTTCTGCAGTTGGAGCAGAAAGGTTCTAGAATAGCAATTGAGTAGTGGAAGACGCGAGCTTAGGAGATCCCTCAATCGATGGACAGACGACCTGAATATGGCGGCGTGAAATCGATGGATGGGGAAGGCGCAGGACTGCGTAAAGTGATATAACTATATGATCACTCTTCATCACTACGTAGTATAAAACAAAGTAGCTTTCTCTGTCCCTATGTCCCTTTGTATGTTGAAATCTTTAAAACTACTCAATGGATTATATATTAATGCAATTTTTTTTAACAGATAAAGTGATTCAAGAGGAAAAGGTTTTTAAGCATAAAATAACTAGTAGTGAAACCCATATAAATTTAGAGATTTCTAATGAAATTGTCTAATAAAACTTAACTTAAACGTTGTACCTACAAGGACATTCTGTAGTAGGTGCCCGAGCGGAGCCGGGCGGGTCGCTAGTAAATAATATTTTGAAACTTCAGGTAGTATGTATGCAGACAATGATCTTCGATCTGGAGCTGCTACGGTATAGGGCAAGAGGAGGTGCAGAAGCCAGGCGAGGTTCACACGGTGCTCGCTCTATATTGCTCAGAGGACCTATATACTTACTGGAAGAAATTGACGCACTCATATTTTTGTGCAGTCCCATGTATGTATTGACTATCTATGTATGAACACCACCAAACGTACCGCGCGCAAGTGCGTAAGACCGCATAACACTTTATCCTGTAAGAAATTGAAAAAAAACTGTAGTTGACAACGGAAAGACAGACAAAAGATCCCACTCACAAGATCTTTACCACCTTCTGTATTGTTTTTAAACATCATTCTTGTGAAACAGCAAATGTATTTAAGATATTCAGTATTTTACTGATACTAGAATCAACCAAATTGCTTTAACATTTCAGTTTCAACGATTTGGATGAATTACGTCAAGCCAGCTTATACTTGGCTGACATGAATGGACACGGTCTTTCGAAAGAGATGCTTCTTCAAGGTTGGCAGCACCTTTCCAGGTTGGAATTGCTCTTCGAAAAGGCCGAAAGCAGAAGTCTGTCCTTGGAAAAGTCTTGTAGACTTCTCGATCAATGGAAGAAGAGAGGAGATCAACTTTTATATTCCATGATACCGAAAGGGATTGCGGAACATTTGAGAGCCGGGAAGGATCCGATGGCAGCCTGTCAGGTAATAGTTAAGCGTAATTATCATCATAACAGCCCATTAATGTCCCACTGCAGGGACGGGTATCCTCCCGTGACGGAGGGTTACTTGGCCTACTAATACCATGCTGGTCAGACGGATTGGTATAGGGTTTAATTTCAAGTTTTCCTTCTTTTTATTTCGTAAAGATAGTAGTTACGGTTATTCCCTTAGTCGGTTTTTACGACACCCATGGGATGAGATGGGGTGGTGACATATTGTACCTATTCTTACTCCGTCACCACACGGATTAAGCGTAATTATAAACATTATTATTACAATAACGACTCTTTTTATAACATATAGAAATCCCAAACGGACTTTACGACACTGAGGGCTATCAGAGCTAAATCCACACTTGTCTTTCCAGCCGTCATATGTCGGGGGTCTCCAGATACCTCCTTAAAAGGACAACCCTAAAGCCCCCGACGGACATTGCTCGGCTTAATGGAACTACGATCTCTTCACACAATAACGACCTCTGTAGAATAAAGGATTGATCTAGGTGTTTTACATACATACATAAACTCACGCCTTATACCGGGGTAGGCATAGGCAGAGACGACAGAACGCCACTTGTCACGATCCTGGCAAACTAGGTGTTTTCTATAAAAATGTTAGATAACATATCATTATGTAATAGAAAATGTGTTATAACGTATGACTTTAGTGTTATGCATAGAGTTTAACTGGAGTTTCCGGCATATGACAGATCTAAAGTTTACCGGGTGGTTTTAGTCGCTCCTAAGCCGACATGCGTGACAAGCGTGCCATGAAGTTCGTACGAGATTTGTAAACGTTAAAAAAGTTATAGCTTTTGCTTATCGAATTACGAAAAAGTTATATTTTACTTAGTTAACATAATTTTTTATCGTTTACTGCAGGCTTTCGAGAATGTGACAATAATATTCTGCGGTGTGCAACTAGCGCAAGCAGGCACACGGGCTGACGTCATGCAAACAGTTGATTACATGAACGACGTATATTCTAGAATAGACAGACTCCTTGATACACATCGGGTTTATAAAGTAAGTCATTGTAAGCTAAAATCAATTTTAAATGCTACAACATTTAAGATTCATCACTAATGGTTTCTCGCTCCCATTGTTACTTTTCCGGTCATAGCATCACTCGCAAAAAAAAATTGAAAAGACGCAAAGAGTATGTTGGACAATAAATCGTAGATCGTACGGCAGCCAAGAATATAAAAACATCTTAATATGCGTAGCATTCTATGTTGTAGGTAGAAACAGTTGGTACAGTATACATGCTGGTGTCCGGTGCTCCTGAGCGTCGCCGCACGCACGCAGCAGCAGCCGCCAGCGCTGCACTCGCCATCTCTCAAGCCATACCTGTTCTCACTATAGGTAACTAGCCTGCGACTTCGTCTGCGTATTTTAAATACACACTTTCTTTTTCTCTCTCACACATTCACACAACACCATCTAGTCCCAAACTAAGCAGAGATTGTACTATGAGTATACTAGACACGACGGATGAAATTGTAGGCTATGTGTTATTTACAGGTATCCACACGGGACCAGTAGTGGCTGGTGTTTTAGGATTGCGTTTGCCGCGATACTGTCTTGTAGGAGATACCGTTAATACAGCCAGTAGAATGCAAACTACTTCAGAGGTACGTGTTAATTGTAATTTTTCATCTGAAAGATCTTTGTATGAATAAAATGTATACCTACATAAATATATTTGTATTAAGCTCACTTTAAATTTAAACACAACTTCCGCGGTAATGAGCAAGCTCTTTGTTGCGGAGACTACATACATTGGTTCCCAGTGCAGTTTACCATATATGGTACCTACACGTGCATTGTTTTACTATTGTGTCTGCTGGCGGCACTGTGAAAGGGTTAACGAATATAAAGAACATCCATTTTCAGGGTAATAATTTGTGCACCGCACAAATAATATAGATCTGCGAAGGATTTAAACTAGCGACCTTAACACTTTTTCAAATCTATTTGTTGTTTGACACGACCATTGTACAAGTCTACTTAAGCTAAATATAATTTCAGCCTGGCCGTATCCAGATTTCAGCCTTATCTGCAGCTCAATTACCAGCCGGGAGATTTAGATTACGCCAAAGAGGAGTTATTAAAGTCAAGGTAAGGTAAAGATACTCCTACACACAATTGACCCTACTTCTTGGGCCATGAGGATCTTTTATAGAGATGTGCCCCTGGCTGCCAAGTTCATATAACAGGCTATATAAGTTCATATATGCTTCTGTATATAAATTACCTTATTCTGTATAAATATGTGTAAGTGGGGATTCAGAAACGCTTGTCTTGTTTTCCACAATGTGATTGCGGCAATCCAGAGCAATCGATGTCGCATCTAGGTGCCCCTTGTGCTCTGAGCGGTGTACGATGGCCGATCTTTACGCGGCCACTCCAAATGCCATTGAAGTGGCCGTTTACTATTCTCAAACTGTTTAGAGTTTCTACTATTGACACGAGAGAAGAAGAAGTAGGATTACGCCAGCTGATTATTATTCTGTATTCTTTTTCAGGGCAAAGGAATGATGGAAACATTTTGGCTGGAAGGTGAAGTGGAAGAAGAGGAACAAAACGAAGCACTACAACTGTTCTCTGCTATGTGTGGCGACAATTAATGTTTAACAAAATTCTCCATTAAAGTTAACTACTTTACCTAAATTACGGCTTTATCTATCTTATTGCGACAGAAAGATAAGGAAAAAAAATCAAATTTGAATGTTATTACTTATGTGTAAGATTATATAGAAGAATATAGAAGATTGGTAAAACCATGAAAAAAGAAATATGTAGGAAATTAAATAATTATGTACAAGGTGTGGTTAGTTCCGTGTGGTGACTGAGTAAGAGAATACAATATGACACCACCCCATCCCATCCCATGGGTATCGTAAAACCGACTAAGGGACTATCCGTCAATATTATTTTTACAAAATAAAAAGAAGGAAAACTTGAAATTAAACCTTATACCAATCCGTTTGGCCAGCGTGGTATTAGTAGGCCAAGTATCCCTCCGTCACGGAAGGTGGCCCGCCCCTGAAGTGGGACATTAATGGGCTGTTATGGTTATGATGAGGCATTTCATAAAATATAAATGGTAAAAACTAAAACATAAATTCAATTGATTTAGGCTTTGATTATAAATTAAATGTCATGTGACATAAATATGACCGGACATAATATGACACATATAGGTATGTGTTTACAAGATAATAAATAATGTTGTAAGCAATATGTTTTATTAATTGTTCCTATGGTATCTAACTAATACCTACCGGTATAATACAAGTACTTCACACAAGGGCCTACGGATGTTGTGAAGTAAAAGTTGACAAAAAGAGAATCTACAAGCATAACATCAACACATATGGAAAACAAGAGCGAAGTTCAGTTTCGCGATTTACTTTCCAAATGTAAAGCTAAATTAGCTTTGCAAAACTGGGTGTACTCAATAGAGCGGGTCAGTATTTTTATTTTCAATATTTCAACCTACAACTCTAGAAGGCTCAGGTTCGGCCACATATGGAAAACTGTTCCCATCTCTGGGCTGGAGCACCCCAGTATCAACTCCTTCCATTTGACCGCATACAACGATGAGCGGCTCGAATTATTGAAGATCAGGTGCTCACTAGTCGGCTCGATCCTTTGGCTTTGCGGAGAGATGTAGGGTCTTTTTGCATTCTCTACCGCATTAATCACGGGGAGTGCTCTGAGGAGCTATTCTGGAAATTTCCTGCAGCTGAGTTTCTCCACAGAACCACTCGCAATCGACTGTCCTACCATCGTCATCACCTTGATGGTTGGCGGTCATCCACTTGCGATTTTCGCCAAACTTCCAACGGCGAACATAAACAGATGTGGAACAAGCTCTCTGCGGCGATATTTCCGGACTGTTACGACTTGGGGGCTTACCTCCCTACATCCCTACATTAAAAAAAACTCAAACAAATCCTGTAGGTACCAAGCTGCTTGACCAGCTTTCTGGAACTAACGCGGTGTCCTACGTGGGCGACGATTACGCCACGTGGCGATCGTCGCCCACGTAAGACACCGCGAAAAGGGCGGGAGCTAAATGGGAGCGGGTGTTTTTTTGTGACCTCTGAAAGCTTACTTCAGGTCGATGAAGTAAGATTTCACGTTAACTTAATACCTACGAGTACATCGTATTTTATAGTCGTCTCACATCGACGACCCAGTCAATAGGTTTTTCAATAATCGGGTTAAGATGCAAATAAAACAATTATTAAATAGATATCAGTATTTTATGATCAACAGACGAATCAAATTCGTTACATACACCATTACATGATTTAGTTTTGTTACAAGACAATAAGGTACAATATTTTAATCAGTTGTTTTAATAAATAGGTACATTATAGTAAATTTCATTTTACATTTAGGTACACACAAGTAACTTGAACTAAAATCATTTGAAATTGGCGTCAAAAATCCTCTATTGTGTTATTTTTTATACAGGATGTATTAAGACCTTTTTATCCCGAGAGTTTCGTAACCTATTAAGTCTAATTAATAATCAATATTACTAACAAAAAAAATGCCCTCGGTAAGGAAGCCAGGCTTTCCTTCAATTGAACATTCGTGAGCTGCTATGTTGAACTTGCACTAGACATTGGAAATAGACACTAGACATAAAGGTTTGTTACATTACAATCTTTGACCTATGTAATGTTATAGTACTTTTTGTAAATTCTGATTTAATACACTTATTTTATCCCTAATCATCATATCTGTCAAAAGAAGTCTACTGCTGGATATAGACCTTCCTCCGTCTTGTGCCTCCATCATACATCGACTGCCCGCAACCTATGTTGGGTATGTGCGAGGTCTGCCTGCCCAATTATTTCTTTATTCGAACCTAATTGAAGTTCTAGCTAGTGTTGTCTAGGTAATGAAATAATGAGAATCGCTTTTTAATCTGGATACCATATCAGCAAGAGTTCATCTAGGTGCGAAGGTGGCCCAGAAATGCACAAGTTGCAATTCTGCATCGATTTTAAATTATAATTAATTAATAATGTTAATGTGTTGTAATTAATTAAGGCAAAAAAGTTGGCACTACATTAGGACGGTAATTTATTTTATGTGCATTCGAAATTAGCCTTTATTTTATAATAAAGGCTAATTTCGAATGCACATAACCATCGGATCGTTAGTGGAGTAAAGCTTAAAGTTGTCTGATAGAACATTATTGTTCTATCAGACAACTTTAAGCTTTACTCTTTCACAGCCAGTTGTAACCACTAACGATCCGATAGACCAAGCAACATTGGTCCTATTAGTGGTATTTCATCTAAAGCCCGATTTACACATCGACAAGTACAGTAGCGATTAAGTAGTAAGTTGATTTGATTTTAGATAGATCTACATCCTATTTTTTGGCAAGTCAAGCACGATGTAGCCCCCTCTCTCGCGTCTCGCCAACTTAACTCGCCAAAAAATAGGATGGAGATCTATTACTCTATTACTGTACCTACTTGTCGATGTGTAAATCGGGCTTTAGCGACCTCGTAAAGTACCTATAGTCCGAGTTGTTGTTACTGCTGAAGATTTATAGGCATTGGGTGGCTTAAACATATCTCGACAATTAGGCCTTGAATATAATAAGAATCGGTTGAATCTGACCCTGATCTAATAGACCTTTGTTCCGCTGTACCGCAAAACTAATAAACGCCTGTAGCTCATCGTATGCGATGTGTGTAGATTTACTAATGCGGTGCTATTTCGGTAAGCAAGGCGTGGGGAACGTAAAACATCAGTATGCGTTTCGACTGCTCGGCCACGGCACGCAAAAAGAAAAAAAAATAGTCAGGGATTCTGTCGAAATTTGTCGAAAACGAATGGCACAAACTAAAAATTTGTCGAAGTTGAAATAAAGAAGTTATAGGGGTCTAAACGTGGCCGCGCGAACGAAACGCGGAGGATTGCGCGACCACGGAGATCTCAGCAACTACTTGAGCTAGAGATCTAATTCTTTTTGTAAATGAATGGCTGAATTTGTCAACAATTGTCGAAAAAAGAATCACAAGCCCTAGATCAATACTTTACTAGATATTCACCTCTGAAGTCATGGCTGCGCAATCCTCCACTTGTGATTTCTTTAATGTTGATTATTTCTTTCAAACTAAGGCTTTAGACAGTAAAATTGGTGTTGACAGCAAGGTTTTAATTTGTCGAAACTAATGAAAGCAATAGACTCTAAAGTCTATTTTTTTATCTCAGATACTAAAATGACATTTCATGTGTTGCCTGTTTTTTACAACTAATAAATAGTGATGCGGTACAGCCGGTACTTACCGATAAAAATATAGGTTAGTACCGCCGATTACGGTAAATAGAGACTATAGGCTGTTTTTTAATCTCGAATACTAAAATATCATTACTGTTACCTTTTTTTGTGCAATTTATGTATGGTGGTAATGTATTACTATTAAGTTTATGACTTATTACAGTTTTGAAAATAATATTATCGATTTTGATCGAATTTGATTGAAAAAACCCGGCCTGATCGAGATATCCCTGTGAACTGCTAACAACTGTGACCTCTGTAATAAAGATATTATAGCATCGTCGATGCAAAACGTCTTTTCCATAGTCTCATTCTCCTGAAAAACAGGATTCAGTGAAATAAACCATGGTCTCATTTTCGCAAGTGTTTTAGGCTTGAATCGAAGTGTTTTCTTCTCTAGAATCTTTGTCGGTATCAACCGCAATTGCGTTATCTGGTGGTCAAATGTGATGCATTCTAGAATCGGATCATTACCATTCTCAACTCATTCAAAATTTTGTAGAATAATAATGAATTCAATTAGAATTTTTTTTTAAATATATTGTTTTACGAAAATCTCGTATTCCGTGGTTGTTCCGACGGACCCATGTATGGGTTCTTAAGATATTCAGCAAAATACCAGTGATTTTCATAGTAATCTAATGATTTTCATAGTAAAAGCATGAATTTTCTTTGTAATATAAATATTGTTATGTTTCAAGCTTTATATTTTTGATATTATATTAATAGAAATATAACAATATATGTAATATAATTTAACTTTTTTAGGGACATGTTTTACCATATTCATTACAGACATTTTCACTTGGAAAAAACAACTATAAATAATTAAATTTACTACCTATTTTGTCTTCACAGCTAACAGTCATTAATCATATATTATAATTATATATATTATATTATAATTATCATATTTTAGATATCGATGTAAAGCTATTTTTAAAAGAAAAACCCAATATTTACCATGAACACTTAAATTTAAAAAAAAATTGTTCCGTGAGTCCTCATAATTATGTTTTGTTTTAAAGTTTAATACTAGGAGCATCAAATAAATTCATAATAGCTCACCAAAAACGTCAACTTTTTGTTTATTGACTTATTATAACTATAGAGACAAGTTTGCTAATACATGAGAACTGATATTATGTCAAAGTATCGTCATGATTTAGCTGATGTTTTGTTGTGCGATATTGACCCTAATAGTTTTATGAAATGCAACTAACATTAACTCTAGAGGTGATAAAGGCATTTAGTTCTCGACTATACTAACAACCGTAAATATTTTACAATAATTACAAAACGAATCGAAACACAGGGACAGCACTGTTTCTTAAAAGCTGGCTATATTAGTTTTACGTTTGACATTAGTAGTTGTCATTTTAGTGTCCGAGATAAAAAAATAGACTATACTAAAGTTTAGCCAAATAGACGAAATCAGAGGAAAACAAAAAGTTCATGGCCGCGCAATCGAAACGCTACTTTGGACGCTAATATCTCAGTAACTATTATTGCAAGGATATTCGTGTTTACATTTATTTATTCTACATTTTAATCTCACTGCAATGACATATCGATTGATCCTCAGAACAGTTCTCAAGCCGAGTAATCTCAAAAATAATGATACCCTGTACAATGTTCGAGCAGAGTAACCATAATTTCGATTTCATTAGGAAATTCCTTTTTATTAATCATAGTTAATTATTTTATGCTACAAATATTTGTAGATCTTAAACTATCAAGGAACTATTGACTCCATTATACTGTAATTATTTTTAAAGACGAAAGATTTTTAATAAGTATGTATTTGTACTTTTTTGTTATCGCTTTAGTTATTTTTCGTACATCGATCGCATGATTCTTTACGAACTTACTGTGTGTGTAGTGATATTTAAAAGATGTTCTGTGCCGTGTAGCATTACAAGATTTACTTACATCCTGGTTTTATAACACCACACAAACATTTTTATTTACACCCTGAATGTAAATTAAAATGTAATAATTACTTGAAATGTAATAATTACTTTACAACAATTGGATAACCCAAAAGCTTCAAGGTCTAATTTAAAGCAATTTTGCCAACGATTGCGCTAGAGTTAGCCACGAAACCGGGAGGATCAAGCGAAAATGAGCCTTTTGCGCTCTCACTCTAAGATTGTGATTTCCCACTCGCACATTTGTTGGCGAGCGAGCCACCGCACCGAGCGGGACGGCCGAATAGTAGTGGTTTTGATCCAGTGTTGCCAGCCGTACGATTTAAATCGTACTCATACGACTTTTTGGTACGTTACACGACCGTGAACGCAAAATCGTACGCTACGTTCTTACCAAAATCATCATTTTCGTAACCAATTATGAATAATATTACAATAAAAGTTACATTTTTCAGTTTAAAACATCAGCTTTTCTATCAGTTTGCCTTTGAAACAATGACATGATGTATAGCGCATTTTAATGTACAGTGTCTCTGTTGGTAGCCTGTTAATGAACATTATTCGGGTATTGGTTTTAACACATCTAACGAAATAATATCAAAACTAAATTTATATATGAAATAATACATATTATTATTAAAGAATCAACACTTTGCCTTCTGTTAACGATAGTCGCTAAAACTTACTGAAATAAAATAAAAAATTAAAGACAATAATACACCCATTATTAACATTTCAACATGTATCTACTATTATTTTTTTTATACATTCGAGCTTAATACAATATTTTGTACTCCGTGGAAAAATAAAGTTTGCAACACTGTTTAGTTGCAGAGGAACGTTATTCTCGTATAAAACTCAGCTGTGTGTCGATTTGAGAGAGATAAATTCGGGAGATAAATACTGTGTATAGGTACTGTGTGTTAATTTTAAGGGATTTGCTTTTAACGAAACATTCACATTTAACGGACTATCATATTTTTATGTGTGAACTGTGATGGGACAGGATATTCCAAACAACAAGTTTTTTATTTGATAATACCTAGTAAATTTTACAGATTACATTAGTTGTTTATTTATTTATTTATCAATAGACATGCCAACATAATATTGATACATATAGACATTCAATTCAATAAAAAACACATTATTACATAGTCTTCATATTATATAAACCTAAAAGACGCATGTAAAACATTAACAACAGTAGCAGATATCAATAAAGAGAGGTGAGCAATATTTTTTTTATTCTAAATAAACCAAACAAAATAAAAGGCAAAGCAAAATTAAAACAAATTAACTAAATAAGAAAAGTTAAATTTATTTTTTATTTTTGTCCAAAACTGGAAAAAGAGTCATGGAATATATGGACTTTACCATTCAACCTATTATATTCATTACATGCACGCACTAAAGGTGTAATTTTATTGTTTTTTAAAATAAAAATGATAGTCTCCCATTAGAGGAATATCCTAATCAAATCGAAATTATGGTTACTCTGCTCGAACATTGTACCGGGTATCATTATTTTTGAGATTACTCGGCTTGAGAACTGTTCTGAGGATCAATCGATATGTCATTACAGTGAGATTGAAATGTAGAATAAATAAATGTAAACACGAATATCCTTGCAATAATAGTTACTGAGATATCAGCGTGCAAAGTAGCGTTTCGATTGCGCGGCCATGAACTTTTTGTTTTCCTCTGATTTCGTCTATATGGCTAAACTTTAGTAGAGTCTATTGCTTTCATTAGTTTCGACAAATTAAAACCTTGCTGTCAACACCAATTTTACTGTCTAAAGTCTTAGTTTGAAAGAAATAATCAACATTAAAGAAATCACAAGTGGAGGATTGCGCGGCCATGACTTCAGAGGTGAATATCTAGTAAAGTATTGATCTAGGGCTTGTGATTCTTTTTTCGACAATTGTTGACAAATTCAGCCATTCATTTACAAAAAGAATTAGATCTCTAGCTCAAGTAGTTGCTGAGATCTCCGTGGCCGCGCAATCCTCCGCGTTTCGTTCGCGCGGCCACGTTTAGACCCCTATAACTTCTTTATTTCAACTTCGACAAATTTTTAGTTTGTGCCATTCGTTTTCGACAAATTTTGACAGAATCCCTGACTATTTTTTTTTCTGTTTGCGTGCTGTGGCCGAGCAGTCGAAACGCATACAAACATCATACATGCTTTATACGTAGCAACTATTTTAACAACTCGTTGATCTAAAAAAATCGTTCGAAACAATGATACTGGAGAATGCGTAATTATTATCCTAGAAGCAATCTCAGTACCATTTTATTTTATTCTTACTTATTTTATTCAGACGCGGAAATATTACCGACTGAGAACTGTGAAAAAGAAAAAGTTGTCCTGGCGAAGACATACCCGTTTTATCATATTCTTCTTCATACTGCTCTTGAAGAGCCTATTGTTATAGAAAGCACACAAGGTGTTGATGATCAGCGTAGAAAGGAACATAGTTTTTTATAATTTTTGAACGGATATCAACGACACGACAATCTTTTTAAGAGAATGTTAGTGTGTGGTTCTTATTAAAAGGTAGGTATGCCACATGCGTACTTCTCTTAGGGACATTTATAATTTTAAGGCTCTGATCTCATTTATAGCACGAAGAAAATGCAGCAGTAGAGTTTGTTGCGGCGCTTCTTCTTTATTATGGCTTTGGAGGCGGTGGTAAAGTTTTCTAAACTTTGAAATGTTTATAAACTTAGATTAAGTAGTGTTAGATGACGTCAAAAAGATACAATATTATTGTACTACTTTGAATAAATAAATGAATATGAATATGAAGTCGATTTCTTTCTGATTACATTATAAAAAGTTTTGTGAAGTTATACTAATTTCATTATTACCTATGTTAATATAAAGATATTTCTTTATCAAGTGCCTATATTTACTTACATGACTATAATAAGAAATAAAATTAAACATTAAAATTAACAAAAACTGATTTTTAATAAACCTCTATTTACATTTGTAGACCATAAACAATAAAATTTGCTTTTGAAAGTACATTAAAGCTTAGTTCTTTTTGTGCGCGACAGAGGCGCTGTTCAACTGGATACACATTATTAATCCATACAATAGTTAGACAGATAGAACGAGTGATAAAACTACACATACAAATAAATATCAACAAATAACTGCTTGGTCCTCGAATATCCAAAATAATATCAAAATTCATAAAGTAGGCAAGATAATTACATATACCTAGTACAAAAAAGATTGTGCTATAAAGTGATCTTAATGTGGTCCATTGCCCTACAACGGCAATGCAAAGTAACTGAAAGATTATATTTCAAATACATACACATCGTATCATTCATTATCATCATTACATCGGCCAAGCAACGTCCACTCCAGGACATAGGGCTCTTCAAAATATTTCCACCTAGCGTCGTCCTGTGCATCCCTCATCCATAGATTCCCCCCTAGTCGTCTGTCGACCGAGTGAAGGGATGTCCATTCATACTAAGATAATTCATAAATAGATTTCTAAAATATCTACTCGTATGTTTTATGTATAATAAGTACTATAATAACACCAAGTACTTAAATAAACCCTGCCGTTAGGGTAGTTTCACAGAAACCGACATGATTTAAATTTCTCTGATCAAATTATAACAAATTTCTATAACTTCATTTCCTATGTAAGATGTTCAGTCTTTGTTTCATTAAATAAAATTATAGAAAGAACAATTTTAAATAGGCTAAATTCTATTGTTCTATCAAAAACTGATTTTAAATACAATATCTATCACAATATATTATGCTGCTTTTCACTTATTGCATACTGGCAGCTTGTTATTCTTACATCTAAGGAATGTCACTTAAGTGTATCCAAGTTTAATTTTTAAACAGAGCTGTAACCTCTTCTATCGTTCTGTTCTTTGTTTCTGGTAGTTTTAAGTATGTGAAAGTAAAGAACAATATAAGAAGGACAGTGTAAGGCAAGAATACATAGTTGCCTAACGCTTCTGACATCGGAATGAATGTTAAACCAACAATGAAATTAGCCAACCAGTTGACAAGCGCTCCCACACTGACTGCTGCACTTCTTGCTCCTTGTCCGAACAGTTCAGACAACAACATCCAAGGTATTGAACTGGGTCCCACTCCGAAGAAAGCAACATACAAACACGTGAATATAACAGAGAATACACTCATTGTTGCGTTGTCTTCGTAAGTAAAGAAAGCCACAGTCATCAATACTGAAAAGATTGCCATACCAGCGAGTCCGCCTAACTGCAGCGTACGGCGTCCCAGACGATCCATCAATGGAATAGATACAAGAGCCATTATAAAGAGCATACTGCCAACACCTATTGCTGCTAATCTTGCATCTTCTGGTGTTAATCCAGCGCCTTCGAATAACGTAGTGGAATAATATAAAACTGCGTTTATACCTCCGAGCTGTTGCGACAAGTGCATTACGATACCAATAATAAGAGGTTGCCTCAGTGCTTTTATCCGGAACAAATCACCAATCGTGAATTTTTCTTCCTGCCTCTCTGCGCGATCTTCTGCATGCATGTCGTTAATCTCATCGTCTACTGAAACTGATCCTCTGATTTTAGTCAATACACTTCTTGTTTTCTCTTCATCTCGTATTACAAGTAACAAATATCGTGGACTTTCGGGTGCAAATAGTAACATAAGAAATTGAATTGCTGACGGCACAATCGCAAGTCCAAGTAACCATGGCCATCCTTCATCACTGCCCAAAATCATATCAATCCCCAAAATTTGTCCACCGACCAGTCCAAACGCAACTGCCAACTGGTTTACGGTACCAAAAGCTCCACGCAACCTCAAAGGTGCTACTTCTGATACGTAAGTAGGAGAAGCTGTAGTGGCGAAACCACAATTGATACCGATTAGAAACCTTCCTATAATGATCATTTCTACTGAATTTGCTGCATTACTGAAACCCATCAATACTGCTCCAAGTATACCGAAAGCAGCATTAAAGAGAAGTGATTTTTTGCGGCCATATTTCTCTAACATCCAACTGGCTAGGGGACAGCCGATCATACCTCCAACGGCGAATATGCTGACGATCAAGCTGAATATTAAACTGGGGCTAGCATCATACTGTTCTGCGATGAAATGTTCTATAAAACCTCGAGGTGCGTTAATGACGCCGGTATTGTAGCCAAATTGCAGCATACCAAGTACAGCGGCGCACACTGCATATAGCAGCGGGCCTGTCACACCACCACCCGACATATTCGGTTTCTTTGACCCTGAAATAAAAAGAGATAAAACAAATTAAAGAAAAATCAACACTTAAATATGAACAAACAAAATAAACTGAAGAGAAATCATGACTTGGGTTGCACTGAGATAGTTATCTTATCAATGCATGACAACAAATTCACGAGACATAGTTTTGATACAGACAAGGAGTTGAGAGATTGATAATAAGTTTTTATTCCGCTATCTTTTTAGAAGTTCCTTGTGATTTTTAAAATAAATAACACCAAAAATATTAAACCAAAAATTACGACTCAACGAGCGTAACATTGGGATAAAAACTTGGACTGATTTCACAGACTAAGATGACGTTTGTCGAACTGTGTAAATATATTAGTAGGAAGCTTAGTGCCGCATTCAGGTTCATCAGACATTAGCCCGTAAGCATGCAACTAGCAACTGAGCACAGATCTTCTCCATTAATGGAAGGATTATGGGTAATTGTATACCCCTGGTCAAAAGGATGAATAAAGTGTTTGGTTTAGATTATTCTTAGTAATATGAAAAAAGGGTAAAATTCGAATGCTTAAACTGTTAAAATCAAAGGTCTCGGCGTAATTATAATGTCGACCAGAGTGAGAGATACAGATGTGAATCATATTTATGCAATCTTTTCAAGCTACTTATCACACAGTCTTTTCTGTCATACATTTTAACAACTATACAAAATTTTAAAAAGTAAACAATTTTACGTATCAGCAGATGGACACGGTATTAAAATAACACATTATCCACACTGTTACAAAAAAGCATAACGAAAAGCATGGTATAATTAAGCATACAATATATTTTAACAACATTTCAATGTTGGAAAAACCCATAATTATAAACAGAAAAATTTAAATAAAACTGTGTCATAGATAAATGTACCTACTTATATCTTTCGTATTTAATCAAGATTTCCTTTTATCAATGTTAATTTTTGTTGTGAGATAATATAGTCATTAAGATCTGTAATAAATCTGTATAATAAGAGGTGTAAAACAAATCTTCTTAACAGTCACTACACTACTACACGTTTTTTTTAAAAATAATGTACTATTCGAAAAAGATACATTTTTGGATAAAAATTAGTAGTTTGATTACTTCCTTGGTAGCTACGAAGAAGTATAAATGTAACTGTTTAGAATTTAGAACTATCTTGAATCATTCTTTTTTTGAAGTAAGTAATCACTATTAAGTATCTCCACAGGGGTATTATTAAGATCTAATCACGTTTAGCATTAAAATTTAGCATTCATTACAAGAAGGCCCGCTTAAACTTGCTAAGACGAGGAGGCCTGCAAAGTCCTAGACTATCTCACTAAGTATATACTACCTTGAGCAGATTTCCTTATGTAAAACTTGTTAAGTTAAGATGTGTTAAGATGTTTTTTTAAAAAACGGATAGAAATTAACACAACGCGAATCTAAATCACGAATGTAGACAACACGGATGATAGTAAACAAATAATGGCAGCTTCTTCTTTCTTTTTTACTTTCTGAACACAATCATCAATAAACCTTCAATATTTGTTTTAATGATGTTAATTGCCTGATTTGTTTAATTAATATTCACTTAAGTTTTAAGATATTCAATTTCTTTTAAGAACTAAACAGTTCTTGGTGGCAATTAGCGTAATATTACACTATTGATGAAATTTCATAATAAATGATCAAAGTTTAGAGCCGAAGTTATTGTAAAAGACGACTTAAGATGACTAAGGCAAAATTACTTGATAGCAAAGATGAGAAACTTGACACGCAATCTAGTATGTAGGTAGGTATACGTAGGTACCGCATCTATCGCTGAGACGTTCATACCACTGTTTTGGATATAAGAAAATACATTAATGAGTGTACACTAACTTGAGTAAGGTTTCTAATCAATCTATACTTCCTAAAAGGAAACGGTAAAATGAACAGAATCCCTTAAAGAATAATTGGCAGACAGAAGCCACGGATCGAGTAAAATGGAAACACGAAGGTGAGGCTTTTGCCCTGCAGTGGGAGAATATAGACTTTAATAATATAAAGTATGTATACTAAATGTTAAAAAAAAACTATATATTATGGTGTAATACCTATAATTCCTATTACATAAGAATGAAGTGTATACTCTATGTTTTATCTCATATCGATTTATGTATGAAATTGTAAAACCATTAATTAAAATAACTTACCGGCGTCCTCCATTTTAAAATACGTCGAAACGTAGCGAATATCCGTACAGTAGTATCAGAATCAATGATCAATAGAATTGCCTTTATCACAAACGTGTGAGATAATAATTTTTGATCTTTATGTGAGATAACTCAATAGATATTACGTAGGCATAAATAACGATAAAAATAGATTATTATATTTAATAGGTAGGTACCCTTAGATACTTTATACAGAGTATTCTTTTAAAACGTAACATCTATAAAACATTTTTTCTCCTCATCTATTATACAAACAATAAAAAAGACAAACAGCTTGATCAATAATCCGGACACTAGTGGGAAACCAACAGACCTATTAGAGTAGGTAGTGATTAAGTATTATATCAAGCTGACAGGCTGTTTTGATTCTCACGGAAGTCAAACCGTTGTGCGCAAAAGAATAGCTAAGCTGGTAAATAAGAAATAGGTTTACTAGGACTTGAATCCTTTGTCTAGTACCCATATTCTGCCCACATAAGCACTTAATGGCATAGACATACCCTCGGTTTCCGAATGCCTGATCAAGTAAAAATCAACTAATCTAGTGTCAAAACTCTTGTCAACTATTATTTTCAGGAACTAAAATTTGACACTTGACACTTGATTAGTTGATTTTTACTTGAACAGTCATTCGGAAACCGGTGGTTACTGTGAGATAGTTTCACTAACATAAAGGTTATACGTTAAATCGAAGTAATTGAACCCTTACTATGACCACGTCAGTGCAAGCCGTAGATTACTTATTGATTAAATGAAAATAAAATAATCATAGATCACTTTTGTTTCACGCAAGACACGTTTGCGCCATAGGCTACTGGCGCATCGTGAAATACAGTCTTTCGCGAATAAAATTAGGAAATATGTAAATATCTTCGGGGCCGGTGAAGGCATTAAATTCTTTATTGACATTAAAAGGATCCGCCGCTACAAAGTTCTTGCTATCAGCTGGACTTTAAGAAGAATGTAGGAGTACCTAACAGTCAAACCAAAGATGTGTTGCATAATACATTTAACTCGTACATCATTCGAGTTACGATGGCATCAATACATTTATTATCGCTAAGTTCTTTATCACAAAGTAGCAAAGTTTTTTTTGTTTTGATGTAGGCAAGCTTTTCATCGAATAATATTTTGTAGGTATTCTTAATAAGTAGAAAACTAAAGCCACTTTTAAATTTCAAATTAAAAAAAGAGAGTATTTCTAAAGAAGTTGTACCTATACGGAACACTAGTATCGAGTTAATATTCATAACAACTGTTATCTAAATAATTATGATCTAATAATTACCGCTGATTATATCTTACAAGATATCGCATACTAGGTATATACATAATACAATGTTCATTAATATTCTTTTATTTAAAAAACTACGAATTATAATTTTTAGTCGCGGGTCCAAACAGAGTCGTTTCGAGAATTTTCCTTATTTTATTGTTTTTTTTTTATTTTGAACTAGCTGATGCCCGCGGTATTACCCGCTTAATTGTTATTTTACACCATAAACTACCTATATTCCAAATTTCATCAAAATCCATTTAGTAGTTTTTGCATGAAAGGGTAACAAACATCCATCCATCCTCACAAACTTTTGCATTTATAATATTAGAAGGATAGGATATTAGATTAGTGCCTAACAAATAAGGTGAATATTATCTTCACTAAATAAAAAGAAGGAAAACTTGAAATTAAACCCTATACCAATCCGTCTACAAGCGTGGTATTAGTACGCCAAGTATCCCTCCGTCAAGGAAGGAGGCCCGTCCCTGTAGTGGGACATTAATGGGCTGTTATGATGAAATAAGTTGACAATTACGATTTTAAGCTCTCTAGATATATCAGACCCACAGCTTAAAAAACCGGTCAAGTGCGAGTCTGACTCGCGCACCGAGGGTCCTGTACAAACCTATTTATTTTCCCGCCAAATTGTGATAACGTCAGGATTCAGCTGTTTAAATACTATTTTTCCCGCCAAAATTATATACTCATCTATCAAAAATTCTATGACGTCACGCCTATCTGTCAAAATTGACATCTGTCAAAAGTGACAGCTGTCAAAAGTGACAGAGGTATCAAATATTTTCCTGCCAAAATAATATGTATAATATATATACACGTATTTATGTATAACAACAAATTTTGATTACCTTGCTCGTCTACTAAAAGTACTATTTTAACTGGTCATTGGCGTAATCTTAGAATCGCCATTAAAAAAAAAAAAAAAAAAAAAAAAATAATATGACGTCACAAATCATCTGTCAAAAATTCTGTGACGTCACGACTCATCTGTCAAAAATTCAAAAACGTCACGGCTCAGCTGTCAAAATATATTTACCCGCCAAAATTCTGTGACGTCACGACTCATCTGTCAAAAATTCAAAAACGTCACGACTCAGCGTTCAATAATTCAATGACGTCACGACTCAACTGTCAAAAAATATTTTCCCGCCATAATTCTGTGACGTCACGACTCATCTGTCAAAATTCTATGACGTCACGGGTCACGTGACCAAAATTCTATGACGTCACAGGTCACGTGACACAGCTTTCCCGCCAAAATTCTATGAAATCAAAATATAATATGGTTGCTAATAAAAAGTAGCCTATGTTCTTTCTCAGGGTCTAAAGATTGTCTGTACCAAATTTCATCGAAATCCGTTCAGCCTTTTAGGCGTGAAAGAGTAACAGACAGACAGACAGACAGACAGACAGACAGACAGAGTTACTTTCGCATTTATAATATTAGTATGGATGTTTTAACTCGTACTTTTGTTTTTGTTTAACACGGTATGTATTTACTTAAATTAGGTATAGCATGTTATAACATTCAATGATATCAGGCTGGCCTGACATTAAAAAACTATTGTACCTAATCGCAGGTTTTGCTCCGCTGTACCCCTGGTTTCTAATAAAAAAAGACGCAGAGCATCGATGAAAACTATTGCAGTTACGGGAAAATACAAGGATTATCAAAGTAAATAAATGTTTTAAAGGTTTTCCTTATAATAACGCACGTTAAACCACAGGAAACAGCTACTACATAAAGATTGACGTAAAAACAGTGAATCAACACGTGAATTATTTTAAATTGCTTCTATTCATTTGCAGTCTTGGTTTTTTTACTTAAAAATAATAGTTTATGTGGTGACGAAGTAAGAAAAACATAGACGTATATATTACCACCTAGACATAGAAATATATAAGCACTCTATCTTAGGCCATGGATATCGGTAAAACTCAATAATGTTAAGTTTGCCGTATATTTTCTATAGGAAAACGACAGAAGTAAAATATGATTTATTTTGTAAACATTTTTTATTAAATACTGCCTGTTGATAAGATAAATTAATTATAGATATTAATCTAAAAATAGTGTATACAGACAACGTTATAATTACATAATTACCTGTTAAGTATATACTTAATAGGTAATTATGTTATAATTAGCACTTAAAGCGCCTGTAACACAGGATTAATTCTAGTACAGGCATACAAAACTATACTGTACATAATTATGTTATTAGATTTATTTAAGTTATAATTTAAGACCATTTGTAAATTGAATAAATGAATTTGAAAATTTGATTTAAATTCAACCGTAAAATCATATAACAATACGTCTGGCTACCATGGTAGGTACCTATAAGGCTTACTTTCCTTGGAGGAGCCTTGTCATCAAAAAGACATTGATGAGCTATTAGGACAAATATAGACGGTAAACATAGTACGAAAAAAGGTTTTTTATTCCTACTTTCTTACTTCTACTTGATAGTTGATCCACAGGAAAACAAATACTTACATATTCATAACATTTAGACATTCTTGAAATTAATATTACTTTAGAGAATACGTACCAATAAAAATATAATTACATTATATAATTATACAGTATTAATAATAATATGTAATTTTATTAATAATTATTAATTAATAATAATTAATGTTTAAATGGAATAAATGAGTAATGTGCATTTAGGATTCTAAATTCCATCGAAATAACAAGTAATTGTCTATTGTTGGTCGAAGTTCTAATAAAATTATCGTTTTGGTTTTTTATGTAGCTGAGTATTATGGGACAGTAACTGTTCTTTTGTTTACATTATACCCTATGTTCAGTAACTCGTAAACTGTTTTATTGTCGCGGAAATATTACTTTTTAAATTGGTCATAGTGTATACCTACTTATTATGATACATTGACTTTTGAACACCGAATTGAGAACCTCTTTTTGAAACATTTATGAGTCTAAAAGTTTGAAGAACAGAAAATTGACCATATTTTATTATGATACAACAAAATAATAAGTAGATAACATAGTTGTATTCACAAGCCAACAAAATACATTGCATTGTCAACCAACAACAATTTCTTGTTGAAATATAACAAAACAAATTAAAATACAATAAAACAATTTATATACGGTTCACGCTTCAAAAACGTTATTTAAACATAAAAATATGTTACAGTGTAGACAAAATAACAAAGTTTTTTTTAATTTTTAAGTCACAAGACGATGAATTTAGTAGTAATTATATCCCAGTCACATAATCTCGAGACCGGGCGTCGATGACGTCACGTCGCGTCGCGTCGGACGTATCACTGATGCACCCGTGGCGAGCGCGGAGGTTGAAAGGAGAACGGGACGCGAGGTTCGCATTCCAGCGAGGTCTCTAGATAATGTGACTATGTAATAAATATATTTTTATATTTTTAAGGATAACAATACTTGGAGGAGGCCTATGTCCAGCAGTAGACGTCAATTGGCTAATACTATGATAATGATGAAATATATTTTACATACATAAACTCACGCCTCATTTTTATGGAGCTAGACAGAGACTAATCGCAGGTACTACCCGTGTACTAAAAAGACCTTGCAGGCGAATGCGATGGTTGTCAACTCACACACTAAGCTAAAGTTTCCTACGGAACGATAGACGGATTGCAGAATCCTAGTAAATACATTTAGTAAAAATTTATTTCATCTTTTCTTTATTTATCAATTGATTAGCATTGGTTTACATAAATGATCAATGCTTTTAGAAATTGTAAAACCTTAAATTACTTACTACATTTTAAAAATATAGATAGTTTCTCTGCTTAGAGCTCTACTATAGTCAAAAAACTCGAGCCAAAAACAAAAATTACTTTATTCTTAATTAAATATTAAAATAAAAGAACCAAAAGAAGTTTTTGTATAGGTATACCTCGGTTAAGTTATTTAGTAGGTATTATGTGTATGTAGGTATTTGCACAGGACCGCGCAGGGTGGAAACGTTTGGAGGAGGCCTATGTCGAGCAGTGGGCGTCTATAGGCTGATATTATGATGATGATGTGTAATAAGAGACCATAATTTAAATAGTAGTAAACCATTACTGACTACCAAGGTGCTTTCGATACTCTTAAAATGTCAAATCTAGCAGAGCTATTTACTTACGACAATCCTGATTATTTTACACAAGCATTTCTTGAGAAAATTACTAGTTCTCTAGAGCTAAACACTAGAACCTTACACATTTCAAATAATAAACGTATCATTAAGCCATGGATTACCGAGGGAGTTCTTAGATGTATACGGAATAGAAATAGTATGCAAAGGTCTTTGGAGAATGACCCTACTAACGAGATACTTAAAATCACTTTTCGACGCTACAGAAATTATTGCAACAACCTTGTTAAAAAGCTAAAACGACAGTATAATAAAAACAAGTTATTAAAATCTACTCATAACAATAAAACTTTATGGAAAACTATTAATGACATTACCCAATACAAACCTGAAAGAATATCTAACTTAAATCTACTTGACAGCTACTCTAATCCTATCGATTCTGTTAACTCAGTAAATCATTTCTTTACGAGCATTGGTAAAAATCTGGCTGAAAGTATAACCAATAAAATCAATGTACAGTCTCGTGTTATCTGCCCCATGCAAAATAAACGTGTATCATCTTCTTTTGTACTATTGGATACTGACTCATTAGAAGTTGAAAGTGTGCTCATTAGTCTTGACTCTGCTAGTAGCCCCGGATGGGATAAAATCCCTACTGCATTTCTAAAAATATGTAAACCTATAGTGGTTCCTTTACTTAGTTACCTCGCTAATCTCTGCTTTAGGACTGGCATATTTCCCAAAGCTTTGAAAAAGTCTATTGTGACGCCGGTGTATAAGGGTGGAAGCAGAGGCGATGTCAATAATTATAGGCCAATCTCTGTCCTGCCCGCTGTCTCCAAGATAATAGAAAGACTTTTAAACAAAAGATTACTAAGCTACTTAAATAATTACAATATTTTGTCACCATCTCAATACGGTTTTCGTAAAAACACGTCTACAGAGGATGCGGTTTCTGCTATTACTTCACTGATTGCTGACAGGTTAGATAAAGGCAAAAAATGCCTTACTGCCTTTCTTGACATAAGAAAGGCATTTGACACCGTCTCTGTTCCTACTCTTATAAAAAAGCTGGAAAACGTAGGAATACGTGGAACAGCTTTAAAGCTTTTTGCTAGTTATCTTGGGGGACGTCAACAACAGGTAAAAATAGGACAGCATGTTAGCGATGCTGAGGACGTTCTTTTTGGTGTGCCTCAGGGCAGTGTCATTGGACCTACTCTCTTTTTAATTTATATAAATGACCTATGCAATCTAAATATCCCTTCCGCACGTATATTTTCCTATGCTGATGACGCTGCCGTGGTGTTCACTGGGAAGTCATGGTCTGAGGTTCGGGAGCTGGCAGAGGTGGGGCTGGCAACAGTGGCTAATTGGTTAAATGCTAACTTAGGTTTAGGTTTAAAGAATCTTTATTCTCAATAAAAACAATGTCACTTACTTGAGAACAATATTAACTTATAGTATAGTTTACAAGTTCGTCGTTAAACTCAGTAATTATTATAAAAATGTGGGTACTATTACCTATATTACTGGTTTGGTATTAGGTACACATCTAATGTATTTTTTTGCTCGTAAACAAGTTCATAATGAGACTGATGTACGTACATATTGAGCTACTCGAGATTTAAATACATTAAATGAGTTTACACTTTTAATGTCTAGTGGCAGCTTATTATATAACTGTGCCCCTTCGTATGTCAACATCTTTCTACCATAGTTCGTTCTAATTTTTGGTAAAACCAAGAAGTTAGCTCGGCGAGTACTACGTTGGGTGATATGTTTGACTTTCGTGAATGATAGATTAGATTTTATATTTTTTTTTAGGATTTTTCTGATAAGAATGCATGTGTTGTATATATATAATTGCTTGAGGTTCATAATATTAGTTTCTTTGTAAATTGTGTATGTGGGCGTAAGGCGCGGATAATTAAAAATTAATTTTACGAGTTTATTTTGCAAAACTTGAAGCTCACCTAATTTAGTCTTAGCTGCATTTCCCCAGATTTCTACAAGATATATTAAATGTGGCTTAACTAAGGTGTTATATATGTTGTGACGTAATTTATTCGGTATGCATTTGACTATATCTCGCAGTGACCCTAGTAGGGACCTCAGTTTGGCTTGAATATGATCTAAATGAGCATTCCATGTTAGAAGACTGTCTATTCTTAAACCAAGGTATTTTTCAAACGGTTTTTGTTGAAGTTGTTCGTTGTTTATTAGTAATGGTGCATGAGAGGGTATTATTTTATTTTTGCTTTAAATATAACATAACTGGATTTTGAAGTATTAATAGTTAATAAGTTGTTTTGCAGCCATGAGTATAAAATGTTTAAGTCATCTTGAGCTTGATTGATTATTGTATGAATAGAGGGCCCAAAATAGAAAAGACAAGTGTCGTCCGCGTAGAGTGTGAGATGGCCGTGTAATTTAAGGTCTTGTATGTTATTTACATAGATTAAAAAGAGCAAAGGGCCTAAAATTGATCCTTGCGGGACGCCGCAAGTAATTGGCAATGCGGTACTTTGGTGTTTGTTATCTAGCTTTACTATTTGTGATCTGTTTTCTAGATATGACTGGAATATTTTAAGGGCGCTTCCAGTAATATTAAGTTGTTTAAGCTTTTGTAATAAAATTTTATGAGATATGGTATCAAAAGCTTTTCTGAGATCGATAAAAATACCGACGGCTATGTTTTTGGTATCTATATTGTGTTTAATTTTAGTGACAAGATCAATTGTTGCTGAAAGTGTACTACTTCTTGGCCTAAAACCGTATTGCCTATCAGATAGAAAATTAAAAGACGATAAGTGTTTTTCTAAACGGATGTATAAAATTCTTTCTAATACTTTTGATAAAACAGGTAGAACCGAGATCGGTCTATAATTGCTTGGGTCAGAAGTCGCACCTGATTTATGAATAGGGGTAACTTTAGCTATCTTTAGGTTATCAGGAAAGCTTCCAGTAAGCAGAATTTTATTAAAGCATTTACTCAGGGCACCAGATATAATATTGGATACACTTTTTATTGCTTTGGTGCTTATGCCGTCTAATCCAGTACTACAGTTAGAGTCGAGGTTTGCTATTAATTTAGAAATTTCATTGTCACAACATGGATATAGCTCAGATAAAAGCGGAATATCACTAGCAAGATTGTCAGGACAAGCACGGGCAAAGTAGGTTGAATCATGTACGGCTACGGGGATATTATTTGCTAAATGTGGACCAATGGTAGCAAAGTAATGATTAAATATTTTACACATTTCATTTTCATCAGTTACGTATTTTGAGTCAATTAATAGCTTTGAAGGGACACTGTTTTGTTTAATCTTGTTACTCGCTAATACATTTACTAAGTTCCACATCCTTTTTGGTTTATTAAAACAGTTATTAAATATTTTGTAATAGTATGAGTTTTTCGTATTTTGGATTTGTGTAGATACTTCTTGTTTTTTCGCATTATATACTGCTACGAGTTCGTTGTTTTCTGGTTTCTCCTTGAGTGCGGTCCACAACTCGTTCCTTTGGTTGATGTTATTTATAATGTCTTTATTTATCCAGTCGCTCTGAGGAGTGTTTAAGATTTTTGTTTTGACTATTTTACTTTTGTCTATTATCAGTTTTATTTTGTTTGCTAGTAGGATGTAGTCATCACTTAACTCATCAATATTTGTTGATTTCAGTAAATTTTGTAGTTTTGTATAGTCTATTGCTTCGTATTGGGATTTAATTTTGGGTGGTGATTTTGTTTTTTTAAGTTCACCCAATATTTGTTTGTGGTCCGACATTGATGAGTCAAGTATTGCCATGTGAAAGTAATCATTTTTAAGGTTGGAGCTGACATGATCTAATATCGATTTTCTATTCTGTGAGTCTCTTGTGCAATATTTTTTACTTGTTTTGTTTAATAGCGTGTGTCTGGCTTCTTTCATAAGTTGTTGATACTGATTTGTTCTTCTGTCCTTAGTTAATAGGTCTATGTTAAAATCCCCAAATACAACAGCTCGTTTCATTATTTGTAGTTGGTCATCATAAACTTGTAAGAAGTCATCAAAATTCGTGTCACCAGGTTTATACACTACACCCACTTCTAGAGCGTATCTCTCCAAGCGTATCCACAGGTAGTTATTCCCTCCTTCATACTTTGACATTATTAAGCTGTGTTTTATATCATTGTGGACATATGCAGAGACTCCTCCGCCTCTTGAGTCTGTTCTATAATTATAGTAGTGCGTGTAATTGTTTATCTGTAGTCTCTTTGCTTGAGATTCGGTAGTGATCCAGGTTTCTGTTAGTAAAACAATGTGTATTGTATTTGGAAAAGACTTGAGAATGCATTTTAGTTCGTCGAGCTTACCTTTTTTGCAAATGCTTCGAGCATTGAGGTAAAAAAATCTAAGACGTGATTTGGTGGTTATAACTTCGTGATATTTTGTAATTGCTTGATAGGTGTTGCTAAGCGAATCTGTAGGTGTGGTCAGTGTTGTTAGTTTTTTGACGTAGTTTTAATAATAGTAGGGGTGCCATTTACATATTTAATTGTCAGTTCCTTCTCTCCTTCACTTTGGCGACGTGTTAATTCAGTCTTTAGATTTTTAAGGTATTTTTGTTGAGCTGGAGTCTGGTCTGAGAATATTTGTATGTTTTCTGGCAATTTTTTACGCTTAACACTGATAAGAGCAACTACATCTGTTTCGCGATCAATAAATCGTCCCAACCATCAGCAGGTTTTGAAGTCAGGATTCATGAGTGTGATGACTTTAAAGCTAAAATTTGTAATTGTCCTCTTATTGCAAAAGTTGACAAGACAAAATATCTGGGTGTCATGATAGACGAACGACTGCCATGGCATTCTCATTTAGACCTGCTCTCAAGTAGAGTACGTAAATTCATGTGGGTTTTCAAAACCCTTCGTAACGTCACCACACCTATCACAATTAATAAAATATATATTTCGTTGGTTCAGTCGGTACTAACATACTGCATCCCAGTGTGGGGAGGAGCTATCAAAACGAAATTTCTTGAGCTGGAGAGGGCTCAAAGAGCGGTTTTAAAAGTGATGTATTTCAAACAGATTAGATTTCCAACTCAAGACTTGTACAAACTCTGTAACCTGCTGACTGTAAGGCAACTGTATATCATGCGTACAGTTTTAAAAAAGCACAGAGATTCAATTTGACCCTAAACTCCTTAAAAAGAGAAATAATTATGTGGCTCCAACCAATACTGTTAATACGACCTTTGCTAGAAGACAATACTACAGACAATCTTCATATCTATACAATAAAATTAACAAAATTCTACACATTTACTCTACAAATTACCATAATTGTAAGAAAATTATCATAACCTGGATTAAAAATTTAAGTTACCATGAAACTGAAGAACTTTTGCTTATAACATCATAACACACACTAAATATCCACGCCCACAAACATACACACACTCACACATCCCATAAACACACACACGCACACATACACACACATATACATTTAATAAATTTATATACATAAACACTTACTTAAACTCTCATTCAAGCACATACACTAATCAGCATGCATACACAAATAAAACTTGTAGTAGAAAAAAAAAAATTTACCTATATACAGTAATTGTTTACATGTCCAGTTAAATTGTAACGTATTGTGGAGAGCGAGATCTCCTAACACAGGTATATGTTTACTTACAAGGAGTATCTCAAAAACTTTATGTAACTAGTATGTAAGAAATGGAAATAAACAATTTTTATTTTTATTTTATGTGTATGTAGGTATTTGCACAGGACCGCGCAGGGTGGAAACGTTTGGAGGAGGCCGGCCTATGTCGAGCAGTGGGCGTCTATAGGCTGATATGATGATGATGATGTGTAATAAGAGACCATAATTTAAATAGTAGTTTCAGTTATCTAATAAAGATGATTAATTCGATTAATAAAATTATTAATTGAGATTCTTTTATAAACAAGAAAATAATCAAGTTGCACAATATCGCAGCATAGGTCACGCACGTACAAATTAGACACAAACAGGTGTATTATATTTAAAAATCACGTGCGAGACTTTTAAAAGTTAAGTTTGTTAATAGAACACCTTATATTTTATCCGCACGTAGTAATATTTTATCATTATCATGGCGGCAGTTTATGGTTATTTTTCAATTCCTCATGACTTGTTTATTATCATTTATTGCACCTCATTTATTCTCTCGGTACACGAATTACGGTTGACTGGTAGAGAATGCCCACCAGAGGGAAACTTGGCCAACAGTATCTAGGCCGGACTGAAGTATGTGTCTCCTTCTTCCTCATTTATATAATACTAGCTGCTGTGCCCGCGACTTCGTTCGCGTGGCGGATGTTACTTACTTCGCAATCGCAATTCGATTTAATACTGAAAAATCGTTTTTTAAACCTTATAACAAACAGATATACCTACAAACGAATTGTAAAATTAACGAACGAACCAAAACCTTTTCAAAAACAGACCTTTACAAAGACAGATCTATGAAGACTGCGTCTAAACTTATACTGAAAGACATGAGCGAACGTCATTCTTTCAAGGAAAATCTTAACACCGCGATACTGAAAATGACGTCACAGGCACAATGCCATCTGTTGTTAAATTTGTAAGTTAAAATAAATGACATCGCTATTTCATCATAACAGCCCATTAATGTCCCACTGCAAGGACGCGCCTCCTCACATCACGTGACGGAGGGATACTTGGCCTACTAATACCACGCTGGCCAGTCGGATTGGTATAGGGTTTAATTTCAAGTTTTCCTTCATTTTTATTTCGTAAAGATAATATTCACCGATAGTCCTTTAGTCGGTTTTACGCCACCCATGGGATGAGAAGGGGAGGTGACATATTGTATTCTTACTCCGTCACCACACGGATAATCGCTAATTAATTATGAATGAATACATTTGCACGCCACGTTATGGTGCGGCAGAATTACCTGCCTCGGTGGTTAATAATTACATGGCTGGCGTGCATAAGGTCGCGGGTTCGATTCCCATGGAGGACAATTGTGATACACAAACTATTGTCCTTAGTCTGGATGTTCTTTGTGTCCGTTAAATTGATATTTTTGAAGGCTAGTGTGGGATTTGTCTTTTGTAAAAAAAATGCTGAAATAAATTATTGTACCTAACACCTTTTTACCATCTAGCAAAAAATATTTGACTAAACTTAGACTCGACTATATTATTATTATTATCTATAGATAAACTGCGTGCAGTATTTTTGAATTACTTAATAAAATAAACACAAACACTTTGAATAATAATTTAATGTTTTGTGATTGTATTTCTATATTATATTGTCAGTTTTGTATTTTTTTAATGTTGACAATAGCAATAATGTTTAAAATGCTTTTATAGATATAGAAAAAACGTGTTACTTATTATGTTGTCTGTTATATTATACTTATATATTATTTATTATTAAATAGTTATATAAGTGTGGTATAATTGCAGTTATAATAAGATTGTGAGAAAAGGAATGTTATTTTAATTAAATTTAACATTTATGATTAAGTATAGGTATAGTTTAACTTTTAAAAATAAAGTTTGTACGCCAATATTAGCAATACAGGGAAAGACTATTTATTTTTGTCAGATGTTTTGTACCTGTGATTAACTAATAAAGGTTATTTGTATTTGTATTTATTTACATTAATAATAACAGGTGGAGTCTGTGGCATACTTTTACGTTGACCAGTAACTACTACAGTTTAAACTAAATTAATACCAATAGAATAATTGATACTTTAGATTAATAGCTTACTAATACAATTTATATTTAATTAAATTGCGTTTCAATTACGAAAAACACAAAAATATACCAATCAAGTAAACTTATAATTGATTTAATTTAATAAGACTTATAATTGATATTACACATACGATTCATGGTTAATTTTATTAACATTTAAAAGGAATAACTTATTAATAGCACTTAATAATAAAATAGTTATAGATTATTTAAAAACTCATTTATTTTATGATTACTACTGGTAACGCCATCTCGTGAACAAAAGAAACGAAATTTAAATTCATTCAACATTGAACCAAATCCATTTTTCATGACCCCTGATTTGTATTGGACTGTTCTAATAAAGAGATCTAGCGATATCTCGAGTAATACTTATCCGATTTTGATGAAACATACCTCAGTTTAAGCCTAATAAGAAAGGCTACAATTCTTAAGATTATATTTTAATTCGTTTTAAAGATGTGTATATGTATATGTATAGTGATGGTAACAAACAGACAGACAGACAGATAGACATTAATTCTAAAAATTGTAAGTGTGTAGTGTTGTTGCTTTTTGACTTTTTTCTAGATTTTATAGATAATTTTTATCTGAATTTTCGAAAAGAACAGACATTTCGACCTCTACAGTTTTATTATAGTATAGAAGAAAGATAGATTACCTACTTTAAACTTAATACCTAAAAACTACGTATCTATGTATTTTAATATCTAAAGCGCGCTTATTCCGAGAAGAGTCAATAAGAACCACGTCCGTTCGCATTAAGAGTCAATGTGAATGAAATTATATATAGGTTGGCCGTTTCGGACGTTAAACAAAAATCAACCGTACAGCCGTACTCATACTGGCGCGGCGACTTTTGGAAATTTTCTTTCATCTACATATCAGGCCACCAGAACCAGAGCGGCCCAGACCACAATTTTTGATTTTATGAGTTAGGCACGGCAATGCCCCCTTAAAACCCCTAAGTTTATAATCAAAATGATTTTAAGTTAATTTTAAAATAAAATCATAGATGGCGTTATAAAAAAGAGTTTTGCCATTTCGAATTTTAAAGTAATAGCGATAGAGCACAGTGACCCAGATCACTTGGGTCACTATGGTTTTCGGCGCCATTTTGGCTCATGTGACATGAGTTACTCTGGTTTTGAAACTTATGTTTTTACGAGTAGAGATTATTATTTTTGTACTTATTATTAACTGAATAGTGTTTTTTAGAAATAAGCGTGTATAAATTTGTCATTATTTTACGTAAGCGTTCAAGAAGTTTGCAGTAGTGCAATAAGTTTAAAGGGAAGAATATCAATTTATTAGTCAATATTTTTTTGTTTTTTGGCGGCAACTAATTCAAACTTATAAATTACCATAATTTAAAGTATTTTTGTTTAGGATAGATCTAGCTGGAGTTACAATGAGTGTTATTATGAATAAATCCACTGACTACATTGAAGTTGACTTAAATGGCAAGTTTATCTTTCTAGAGTTCCGTAGTAAAACAATGTAAGTAGGTATGAAGTTTTTCGCGGGTCTTGAATAGTTAATTTGAAAAATCGTTTTTAAATGTAGGGGCGTTACAGACGGGTAAGAAGCTAACTATAATATATGATCTTATGATTATAAATTAAGTATATATTAGGCCATCACAGACTACAAAGATATAATATACTTATCACTACAAAGTAATTATTACATACTTGTAATAATTACTTTGTAGTTTTCCCTCATCAAATTCCTGTAACTAAGCTTTTCTTTTTATCCGACTCGAATATTTTTTTCATGTTTGGAACCTCTTATCTCAGTCAATTATAAACTGATAAGAGAGAAAGAAAGAGAAAGAGTTTTCATTCAGATTAGTCTCATGGCAATTTTATTAGAATAGGTTTAGTAATTTATTACTATGTAATACCAAGAACACCTACCAATAATTAATCTCTAGCTTAAGTAAGTTTTTTAATTGGAAATTTATAATAAAAAAAAAATCGAGTGGTGACAGATTAAGAATACAATATGTTACCACCCCATCTCATCCCATGCGTGTCGTAAAAAGCGACTAAGAGACTTTCCGTCAATATTGTCTTTACGAAATAAAAAGAATGAAAACTTGAAATTAAACCCTATACTAATCCGTCTGGCCAGCGCCAGCAGCTTGCAAACTTAGTTTAAGAGGGAATCAAACCAGAGTTTTAAATGTTTTGTTATTATTCACAATTGATTTATTTAATACGAGACGAATGTAAACATTTGTAAATTGAAATGTAAAATGGAAACTGACGTCTGAAAAATGCAGTAATAGAGTTTGTAGTAAATATTCTTTCTTCTTTACTACCTAGACAGCGGTGGCAAAGTTTAGTAATTTTTAACTGTGTAAACTTAGACTAAGTAGAATAAAATTTAAATCAATAAGTTAATGAAATTAATAAAGTTGAGACGTCTGCTTAGCAGCCATGAACTATACCTCGTCACAGAAATCGTTTATTTATCTTTTAATCTGTGTTGGTATAGGATCTTGAGACGACAGTCTTATATTATGTTATGTATCCTTCGGAACATTTACTACGTCAGTCTAATTATTCGATATTGAGCCAATTTTTCAAAAAAAATCAAGCGTTTAAGTCATAAAAAAGAAAAACTTATATAACTTACTCCAATAGTTTGGCTAATAAAATCTTTAATATTTGCATTCGATTATTGGCACTTTTTATCCATTATTTTGTATGTAAGCCTAAAAATCACCAAAAGTACGATGTTATCATTAGAAGCCTTATTTATTTAGTTTATTACAATGTTCTGACATTCAAAAATAGTCTAGTATATTTATTAATAGGATTGGAAACGATTCGAAACTAGTTGTCTAAGTGCAGTGTTTACGTGTTATTCAATGTATGGTTTTGCCCACGTAAATGAAATGTTATTTTTTATTTTAAAAGGCTAAACTAAACCTATTTATTAAATAAATAACCATACCAGATTGTCCTAAGACGCGCTAAGTGTTTATAAATAAGCTAAAATTAATATAGTCTAAAGTCAAAATTAAACTAAGAAAAAAAAATTAAGATAAAACATTAATTTAATCAAAATTACACAGTAAATAAGTTAGTTTTAATTTTAATTTATCCTATTTAAGTTTAAAAAGGCCAACTTGCATTTAAATCAAAAGAAAAGGTTATAAATTTCATACCTAGTGGCCCAACCCACTACACTATTTTTAAATTTATTGTCAATGCTAAATGCCATAGTGGCCCATGTCCAAATAAAATGGTAAATAAGTAAAATACCGATTGTTTTAATAGTTTATCCAAATTTTATCAATAACTACATCATATTTTTACAAATATTAAACATACTGTCCATATATTTTTTTTAAGTTACATTAACTTAAAATTTCGCATAAACTCTTTTGGCAGATATCCACATATTTGTATTTTGGGTCTGGGCCACTCTGGTTCTGGTGGCCTCATATATCTTGTGTGTTTGTAAACCGATTTCTATAATTTTTTTTTTAATAAGATATTAAAGTGTACTTTTGAAATATGGGAGTTTGAAAAAGATACGTCTATGCAAATTACAATATATTTATGTATTTAATACACTTTGAAGAAAAGCCTAACGATTAAACACGTTATTGTGGCTAATATATAAAAGATAGATATATACTATTCAGGACTTTTTTGTACATCTTTTGAAGACCCTTATTTTTGTAATACATATTTTTGGCGTATGATCAACGTATGCGATGATAAGAGCTCGAACGTGCGTTTTTTCAACCGACTTGCTTCAAATTTTTCATCACTGCTCAGCTCCTATGTGTCTTAGCGTTATGTTATACAGCCTATAACCTGCCCAGGAGTATGGACTACAATCGTACCAAGTTTGGTTAAAATGTCTTCAGTAGTTTTTGACCCATGCGTGCATACAGACAGACAGACAGACAAAAAATTTCTTGATTGCATTATTGCCATTAGTATCGATCACCATTCATCCTCCAATATTAATTTTTAACATATATTCAATGTACAGAATTGATCTCTCTACAGTTTTATTATAAGTATAGAAAAGTTCTAAGTATTTTGATGGATTCCTAAAATTGCTGCGTCCATAACTTCTATACTATGTTTTTGTGTGAAAGACAAAATTGTTTCAGCAGTATAGTTTGCTATACTGCTGTTGTCATTGTGTTAGTCGAGTTAAGAGTATTAGACTAGTCTAATATATAGATCATAAGTGCAGCAATGAGACACAAAATAACTAACCATCATACACAATTACTAATCTCAAATTCTTACTCGTAGTAATAATTTTTGCAACGATACAACAAACTTCTCAGTCAGTTCTAAACATTATGCTCTAAATTTATCAAAATCTTAGCTCAAATAGTAGCTATGAACCCATAGGTATGAGTAAGCTGGGGACGTGTAACAAGGGCCAACACATAAAGAATTTCTGTAATTGTATAAGTTATAGTTTCAATCGCGTCCAGCGTGGGATACGGGATACGTAAAATATTTATGTTTGTGTCGTCGCGATACGGGGAATAATTCGGTCAGTTATATTAAAAAAACATTCAACTAAATACTATTCAGAAAACTTACGTATTGATATAAAACTAAATAAATTAAATGTGAAAGTATAAAACGAGAAAAATCGAAAAGATAAAAAAACCTTTTATAATTTTATAAAATATTTTTGCTTGCGTGCCCGTAACAATATTTTGGGAGAGATTATGTTTATGTGAGAAATCAAATTTATTATCTTTTATATTAAGTATATTATTGTTATTTACTTACATTAAACTAACTTCCTTATTAATGCACGACTCAAGTTCTCTAGTTATTACTACTAAAAACATAATGTTCCATTTAAATCAACAAATAAATACTAAACAAATAACAGTTTACTTAATAAAAACAAACCAAGGACGTTTAACCAAGAGAAACTTTTTCTTTAAAACCGGTTGCTCAACTTATTACTTACAAAACTCACCTTAATAAAATTTAATTCCTTATCCAATATTAAAACACTTGTAAACAGAACTATTTTACTTAAAATATATTAGTTAGATTAAATACACATTGGAACACGATTTATATTTAATGTCGTTAGACAGTTATCTAGATAAATGTGCGTCGAACTCAACGTGGCGTATCGTACTGGCTGCAGTAAAGGTCGTCGACAAAGCAACGAGAAAACTGTTCAAGTGTGAGGCTCTATGGTGGTTCTATTAACCCTTTGACGTAAATGGGACACCGGTGTCCCCAAAATTAAATTACATTTTTTTAGTTTAATATTGCAACAATTTAAATAATGACTAACAGTAGTCGATAGTTTTTGAACCAAACTATATTTTTGTTTGAGGTTGGTAGCATTGGGCACGAAAAAAATGCAAATATTTCTACATTACTTTTTAGTGATTTGGCGCGTAAGTTCGTAATTTTTTCAAGACTCATTGAAAGTAATTTTTTGCAGTTTGTAAAACAAATTGGTGAAAGATTTTGTAAATATGGTAAGTAATAAATAAAATTTAAACGCTTTTTTTTCATAAATTATAACAATATAGCAACAAAATTGCGCATTCTTTTCCTCGGGACACGGGTGTCCCAATATGGTTGAAAGGTCAATTTTATTAAACATTTTGCTTGTAATATTTTAAACTTTTTATTATATTGTGTAATGTTATATTACGATTTTTTATTGTTTTAACCTAGTAAAGGACCAAGAATATTTTGTTTAGATGATAATGAAGTGGAAGAGTACCTCATGGCTGACAACAGCGACAATGAAGATGCTCTAATCTTGGATGAAGAAGATCAGTTTTTTCTACAGCAAGATATAGAAGCGGGTGCATCAAAAGCTATAATTGAGCCAGCTTTAGAGAGTAGTGTCCTAGATTCGCTTGCAGAAGCGTCCTCACCTACCTCCGCTGATATAACGTTGATTTGCCCGGTACCTGATTTCAAGTGGAAAAGAAACACTTATCGTCCCTAACTTTTTTTTGACACTGATTATGAATTCGGTAAGGTAAATATCTTTCCACATTCTCACTCATTGACATCTATAGATATATAGGATGCAGTTACTGATGTCAAGAAACTAATTAGAGAGATTATTATACCAGAATCTTTACGTTATGCTAATCAAAGTGGCCATGTTTCCACTACAGACCTCCAAGAAGTAACAGCTTTTATCGGTAAGTTGATGAACATGAACACACTTACATGAACTACGTTATGGGCTACCATGTGTTACCTACTTTGAGAAACTACTAGTCCACTGAAGCGGATATGGGTGTGCCTTATATAGCTATAGTTATGCCTTTATCAAGATTTGAGAAGCTAAGAAGAAATTCGCATTTCTGTAACAATGAAGCCCAGCCATCTTTAACTTCGCCAGATTTTGATCGAGCTTATAAAATACGACTAGTAATGAATCATTTTAATTTAAGTTTTTAATCAGCTATGAATAATACAATATGTCAGTCAGTGGATGAACATATGGTGAAGTTCAAAGGTAACAATATAATGAGACAATATATACAAAATAAACCCGTGAAGAGGGGGTTCAAAATGTGGTGCCGTGCTGATTCTAAGACGGGATGTTTATTCCAGTTTGATTTATATACAGGCAAGAAAAAATCGGGACCAGAAGTGGGTTTAGGCGAATCAGTCGTCCTTGAACTTACTAAACCCTTAGTGGGACTGGGATGTGAGGTATATTTTGATAACTTTTTCAACTCGCCTGTTCTACAGTATAACCTTACCAAACTGAATTTAAAATCTTGTGGTACAGTTCGTACACAAAGGAAACATATTCCAAAAAATCTGCCATTGGACAAGGACATTACAAGAGGTGACATCTACGCCACAAGCTTTGAAGGTATTTCTTTCGTCAAATGGATGGATAATAAAGGTGTACATCTTCTTACCAAATTTTTGTCGCCAATACCTACTCCCCGATCCACGCAATGCCTGGAAATGCTGAATTTCATTCTTAATATTTCGAAATATACATTTTTTTATTACAATATCTCTTTATTTGTCCTGAATAATCGCTAATTACAAATACTATTAAATTTAACAAAAAACGTCCCTTATCGCATAATGGGACACATTTGTCCCAAGTAATTTCTGAAAATCTGGTAGATTTTTTTATTTTTTGTCGATACATATGACCAAAGCACCTTTAAATGCACTATAATAAACATTCATTTTAGTAAAAAACATTACGTACTGGTTTTATGCGTGAAAGGGTTAACACGCTTCTGTATTAGTATTTATGTCGTGGGAAAATAGTGATATATGAGATTTCGGGAAATCACGGAAGTTATCGGTTATTGTTTTTATTACGTCTTTTCATTAAAATGTTTACGTTTATTTGGGGTATCAAGTCGGAAAACCTGTTGCTTTTTGGTGTTGCCTAGACGTCTTTCAATAATTTCTCTATCTGCTAACCGGATCATCCGTGATATCCCTAGGTATAAGGCAAAATACCTTATATCCTCATTTCACTGCGACATATTAACCTATTATTAGTACATAATTTGTTATGACATACAACGTAATAACATCATCATATTAAAACTTGTACGTATAATATTAGCAATGCAAACCATATAACCACAACGAGAGAAGGAAAACTTGATAAAAAAGTATACTACCCGTAGGTATTATTGTATGATTGCTAAAGCATTAACGTGTCTGATGACAAGGCCATTAGGTGTTAGACCGGCTCATGCTTGCGGTATATCTTATGAATAAGGACAACAGCTATGTTCTGGTCACCTCCATGAATGCATCGTATGCATAATTCTAATAATATTATTTACGATAACTTACTACAATAAATACACCATAAAATACTAAGCCCTGTAGCAAACCTATTAGAGCAAAATATGCTTTACTTTCATCAGTAAAAAGAAATTATAAAGTGATAGTAGCATACATGTTCCGACCCCAAGTGAATATGGGATAAGGTCAGGAGGATGATGATGATGAGTAGAAAATATTAACGAGAAGAACACATTAAACTGCGAACTGAGGCGTCACCTCACCAGTATGGTATTAAACATAGCCATCTCATCCAGCTGACAAAATGGTGATGATAATTCTCCGAAGAAACTACCTAATCCCAATAACTATTTTTATATCTACAAGAAGTAAATTGGTGACATTTATGATAATAATGAAACCAATTACTAATGATGACAAAAAATTGCGAGAATGAAGACCGGTACATAATTATGTCCGCTCAAGGTCGGAATCTATTGTCTATTTATGTAGGTATACTTACTTAGATACATGTCATTAGAATTTAATTATCTATTATTATTTGTTGAATAATAGAAATTACAATAACAAGTAAGTTATAATAAGATGTCGTTAAGAAATGTAATCAGAGCATGTTACGAGTAGTGTAACAAACATTAAAAAAGTAATTACTAATCTTATAATTCCCTGTCTAAATCATTAATAAAATGGCCAAAATTACGGCATTAATATATTTAATATTTAAATATTTTTCTTTAAATATTAATTATACAGTAAACAATTAATATTTAACATTATTTTCAATTCTTTTCTTTCTTTAAGCATACACTTTTTCTTTTTCTTTCAGATCTGATTGAATAGATCGATTCTTATTTCGAAGCAATTTGTTATTAATTAATAATGACGCGTTTCATTCATACAACCTATAATAATATATCAATAACTTAACCTATAGAGCCAATCACTTAATTAGTAGGATATATTTTCAAGTAAGTAATAATAATTACTTATAGGCCATTCTGTATACAGTCTAGTCCCCCCAATTTGCTGATGTTATCGCTAACATACAACCCATATTTGAAGTTAAAAGTTCACCTTGCCTATTAGATACAATACAGACAAGAAATTCTTAAAGTCACTGGTATTCACTTGTATAATTCAAAAGAAAATATCGTATTGTTAAATTCTCTTTATTCCTTTGTCATTATAGTAACTTACGTAACATAGTAAGTAACATACGTTCAATTGTGCAATTTACTGCTTAGGTACAAGTATTTTAAGTAAAATGGCGTCTAGGTTGGTATAAAGCTTTAATTAGCTTCCAAGCAGTAGTATGCTAATATTCATGTGGAACAGTAACCAGTCCAATGACAGGCCTATTTTTTTCAACAACTTGTCTCTAAGGGTAAGGAGTGTAATACAGAGACTAGATTTAAAATTTTCCAAATGAATTTTTGATCTCCCGAGACCCAAAAAGCAAGATTAGAAGACTAGATAAAAATAACAAACAACTTTAAGTCAGAATTAAGTGAGAGAGAGCTTACTCGAGCCATTTAAATAGGGTGACTGAGGCATTAACCCTCGTTCGCGTGTTACTCCTAAATCATTAGTACAGCCTACTTACTAAACCTTTTCGGCACAAATATACACTTTAACTTGCTAACAGCTACTTCAGAATACATTAGTTGCTTAAATGTAAAAAGAGACATAGCTGGTAAAAACCCACATTTGCAATAAAGGAAAAACATTTAATTTTCGTTATTATTCATGCACTATTGTTTCATTTATTTATTTCTTCCTAAAATTTTACCAAATATATTTTTTAACGAAAGAAATTATCGGTATATTCATTAAAACAATAAAAGCTACTGCTTTTATTGTGGTATAACCTTTTTCATAAGTATATTTTTGTAATTTTCGAACATATTTAAAAAAAATATTAAAATTCATCTTCATTTAGAGGTTTGCTACTCTAAGACGATTGTTTTTTATAAGGAGAAACCTTTTAGCCAATGTAAAAACGTCCACTCGCCTTTTTTCCGCCTAAGCGGGAAAGTAAAGGTAGGAATATGGTGAACCGACTAAAATTCAGTGTGTCTCTTTCACAGACGAGAAGACTAGCAATTTATAACTATGCCACGTAATGTCACGTTAGGTATCAGCAAGATAATTGATGTTCAAACACTAGGTTTTTGATGTTTAAACACCAGGTTTCAACGTACTGACAATACAACTGATAATTTATTTCTGTGAGATGCGAATAATATGTACAATACCTACATAACATCCGCATCATGGTAAAAAATTGCTATGTAAGATTAATATCTAGTATCTTACATGGTAATTTGTTATAAGACAAAACTTCCTCTTTAAACACTGTATCACGGCAATTTTTCAGGCATGAAACTAACGGACACAGAACATCCTAACAATACTTATTTTCATGCGCGCACACATACTTCAAATAGTTGAATAACTAAACCATAGACTAAAGCGCGGTTCTAATCGTGACAAATACACCACCACTACGTCACATGTTCATCAATAAAGAAGGTTAAATTATAATGAATAAGTTTATCATATAAAAAACAAAAGAGGCCGAAAGAACACACGTCGAGGTGTACGGAATGTTCGATGACGTGTATTTAAAAATGCGCATTCAATCCACAACAAAGGTTTTTCACTCGCGCAATCTTACTTGGCCGGTCTTTCAGAGGCGTTCACGCATGTGCAGGGACTTCGATAGCAGCCGCCATTTATTTGCAAATATACTGCGTACTTTATCTAATAATACATACTAACTCATAAAACATTTGAATTAGTTAACTAACTATATATTTGTCTCGAAAATGGTGACAACTCCAGCCAAAATCCAAATAGACATAAGTATAATGAGTCACATTGTTGACACTATATAATTTAGTAAGTAAATTACTTGTTGTCAAACACCGTAATAGAGTTTGATGTATTTTACTATGCTACTCAGAGTACCTACTAGATATGTATTAAAACGCTAATCTTGTTTAGAATACCTAATTCTTATGGTGACGGACTGGTAGCGGCTATGGGAATAGACACATCTTATTATAATGTATCTGCTAATAAAGGAACGTAATTTTTGTTTTGAGCTCTATCGTATTAATAAATTACTCTTTCGAGTAAAAAATGCTAAATGAATACATCAGAATAATACATAGGCCAATTATCCAATATGTAGCCGAAGTTATGGGCACCAGCTAGTTTATTTTATGTGTATTGATGGTGATGAGTCAGTTCAGGTTCAGATTCTCTATAATTTTGAAGCAACGCCTGCCAACTTCGATAAACATTTCTTAGACAGATAACACTGTTACAATGAGGTCAGAAACCACCAATGTATATAAACATAGGCCATAAACATGGCAATATTTACATAACACCTTTATCATTATTACGGATTTAAAAATAATAGTCTTTTACTGTGAATAAGTACTGATAGACGAATTATTTGTCATGCGAATGTCTCACTTCACACACACATATTCTGGCTACTAACGTGTATGTGAGTTTTAATAAAAATAGAAAATGCTACGACAGAAACGAGCCCCTTCTAGCAGTGAAGGGGTAATAGATTTTTTATTTACCTGTTATTACCGGTCTACTAGTAATACTATTGTCTACTGTCGTTTCTTTTCTTTTGCAGTACTTACTAAGATCTATTTAGTCCTCTGCTCACCTTTTACGACACGTAATGAGGTGGCATCGTTTTATGTTTTAGTGTGTTAATGTATTATTATTTTACTAGTTTTTTGTTTAGTGAAGCGACAGTATCTGTGTCCAGTTCGACCGCGCGGCCATAGCGTTTTTTTTTTAAAAAAACCATATCAATTTTTTGTAAAAATTTGTCAAAGTTGATTCCCAAAACCATAAATTTGTCAAAGATACGGTTAAAAAGTTATAAGGGTTTGAACATGGCCGCGCCATTGAAACGCGGCGAACCGCGCGGCCACTGAGATCTTTAAAACTAAGCCTTGTAGAGACCTGAAATTTACGCAAATGCAAGATTTAATTTGTAAAAAATTTGTAAAAATATAAAAAAAATACTCAGGTTTATAGTTTAAGAGCTATAACACTAAAACCGAATGGCCGCGCCATTGAAACGGTGAAGAAAACGCTATCGCCTGTATCTCGCTGAAAAAAAATCGCAGAGGTGTGTAGTTTATTGTAATTACCCAGTTTTGAATTTGTCGAAACTAGGAAAAATACAACAAAAATTCCTAGGTTTATATTTCAGGAGCTATAAGACTAAAACGATATGGCCACGCCATCGAAACGGTGAATAAAACGTTATTTCGCCTGTATCTCGCTGAAAAAGCATCGCAGAGGTCTGGAGTTTTTTGTAATACCTAGATTTTAATTTGTCAAAACTAGTAAAAATACAATAAAAATTCTTAAGGTTATATTTCAGAAGCTGTAGAACATTATCAGTATGTGGTGCGATAGGGTGACCATGTCTTATTGTTTACAGAATACTTTCTACTTATTGTTACAGATACTTATTATTGCAATTTCGTTTTACCCGAATAAAGCGTCAGTTCAAAAGTTGACAACACCTTTCGATAATATTTATTTATTTTAATGGTGTATTTTTAAATTGTAATACAACAAACAATAATAATATTGTACTTCTGGTTTTGTAAAAAATAATGAGTGAGAGGAAAAGGAAGAGAGATTTTACCAGTGGAGTTACAAAAAAAAAACTGGGGAAGTACGAGTCGGACTCGCCCATGAAGTGTTCCGTAGTAACAAGCAAAGTTTTGCTCTTGTTTTTCATAGTGCTTTGTTTTTCATAGTGTTTGTATGAATTACAAAGTTACGTGTGCGGTTTTTGAAATTGTGCTATATCTCAAAAACTTATGATTGTATCTTGTTCAAACCAGTTTTCATTGAAAGTTTTTATTGACATTTACATCAATTTTTTTTTCCAACTTTATTATTTCAAAAGTTAGAGGCGTGGGGGACTCATTTTACGACTTTGGAAGTGTATATCTTTCAAATGATTGACTTTAGTTTTTTTTAGTAATTTTTCCATTCATATAATATTACGCTTAAAGTAAAAACAAATATCTACATCCCTGCTAGTTATGATTGTACTTATTTAAAAATGTGGAATCAAAATGATTTACAATCATTTCAAATGTTCTAAGTTAAGTTCTAATTACCTATATGATTTAATAAAACATTAAATAATAATAATCCAGCCTATTATTGTCCCACTGCAGGGCAAACATTATATATTATTATTATTTTTGTTAGTTATTAGATAGTTTTTAGTATTTCATATAAGTTCATATACATAAGATTGTAAATATTTCATAGTAAAATATCTTAACTACACGGTCATCCATACAAATAAAGAGAGAGCTCTAACATAATCATAAAATATTTAAATGCAACATACCTTAATCACTTCTGCTGAATTGTTTACATAATTTACCGAACTGACGTTACACCACAGTACAACACTTAATCGTAATTACACACGAACTGAACATTTTAATAATCAGTAGATCACTTTTTTATCGTGTTAACATCACAACGACACACTGATAACGAAACTCTTACGCTTACGTCGCTGTACCACAGAATAATAAGTACTAACGGCTGTACGCGTCGCACTGACCTGCGGAGGCGCGCGGGGGTGGCGCGTGTGAGATGCAATAGTGTGCATTACCAATCACATAGCTTAGGGGCGGAGTTGCGTCATTTAAACCAATCTTAGGGCTAGTTTTTCGTAAGTCCACGCGGACTGTAACTGTATTATTGACTTTTCAAGCAATAAACATAATTGTTTTTATATTTATGGTTTCATTTTAATTTTATTTAGAATCCTTTAATTATAATTTCTGTAACAATAAGTAGAAAGTATTCTGTAAACAATAAGACATGGTCACCCTATCGCACCACATACTGATAATGTTCTACAGCTTCTGAAATATAACCTTAAGAATTTTTATTGTATTTTTACTAGTTTTGACAAATTAAAATCTAGGTATTACAAAAAACTCCAGACCTCTGCGATGCTTTTTCAGCGAGATACAGGCGAAATAACGTTTTATTCACCGTTTCGATGGCGTGGCCATATCGTTTTAGTCTTATAGCTCCTGAAATATAAACCTAGGAATTTTTGTTGTATTTTTCCTAGTTTCGACAAATTCAAATCTGGGTAATTACAATAAACTACACACCTCTGCGATTTTTTTTCAGCGAGATACAGGCGATAGCGTTTTCTCCACCGTTTCAATGGCGCGGCCATTCGGTTTTAGTGTTATAGCTCTTAAACTATAAACCTGAGTATTTTTTTTATATTTTTACAAATTTTTTACAAATTAAATCTTGCATTTGCGTAAATTTCAGGTCTCTACAAGGCTTAGTTTTAAAGATCTCAGTGGCCGCGCGGTTCGCCGCGTTTCAATGGCGCGGCCATGTTCAAACCCTTATAACTTTTTAACCGTATCTTTGACAAATTTATGGTTTTGGGAATCAACTTTGACAAATTTTTACAAAAAATTGACATGGTTTTTTTAAAAAAAAAACGCTATGGCCGCGCGGTCGAACTGGACACCAGTATCTACAGCGCACATGATACCAAAACGCTATCCAAGAACAGTGAAGATAAAGGGACCTCCCTTCAAAACTCTTCGCTTAAAGGACCTAATGTTATAGATACCTATTATAAAAGTTCATAGATAGAGATCGATATTTTCCCGACCGTATGCTACTTTAAGTAAGTATAAGTTGATATCAAAGCAATTTATATGTACCCCTCTAATGAATAACAAGTTACTTTTTGGGTTTTTCCGTACACTTGCGCGTGTCTAGCCACAATATACATACGATATAATATAAATAAATAATATAACTACGACTTCTCATCACGCATTTGTTATTAATTGCATACAATAATACTTTATTGAAAGAGTTTGAAGTATCGATATGCAAACAATGTTTTATCAGTTTTAGACACTTCTTACCCCCGGTTTCTGAATGCCTGATCAAGTCAAAATCAACTAATCAAGTGTCAAAACTGTCATTTTAGTTCCTGAAAATTATAGTTTTGTCACTTAATTAGTTGATTTTGACTTGATCAGTCATTCAGAAACCGGGGGTTACTTACACAACTTTATGTAAAAATTCATGTTTCCACATCCTTTTTTATTTTATTTTATTTCATTTTCAATACTTATTTTTAAAACTAATTTTGACGTTAAAAATAGTTTAAAAACTGTTTGCTTTTTAAGAACTTAAATAAAAGGTAAAGCATTCTATTTAAAATTATATTATAAATGCTATCAATCTTCTTTTTGCTTGAAGTTTGAGCGAAGGTTGCACTGGCCGTAGTTTCAAGAACAAAATGTGTAAATATCAACAAGGCTCTAATATAAATACGTAAGAGAACTCAATATAAAATCTCATATAAAATAATCGCCTACACAATGTGAGCCTCATTCAATTCACGTAGTCTCATGGAATGCGATAGTGACGTACTGAATGACGTCGAATCCCCCCTACCCATACGATATTAGGCGCCAATGCTTTGATCACTTTCCCCGATGTCACTTGACACTTACTCAAGTGCTATTTGCACTCACACTGAGGTCACATGTGAATAATGAAATTATCTTACTTGCGGTAGACATACCAAGACCTATTTTGTTTAGCAGCTTTGCTTGTATCTGGTAAGTGTATTCGATAAGCGACATGGTAAATTTACATGTACACATACATGTAAATTTACCATGTCGCTTAGGTGTAATTTACCATGTCGCCATGTCGGACTGAGGGCCTTTTTTTTTTCTGCGGCTTTTTGTAGATAAATCAACAAAAGTGCATAGTTAAAGTTGTTAAAGAGTTTGTTAAACGAATATCAGAGTTTGTTAAGACTTCATTCAAAAGATATATCGCTTTAAGTGGGTCCCTCAGTTCAAACACAAAATCTCCCATAATTAGATAGGTAATGAATTAAACAACATTTTTTTGGTAAAAATCCTTAGTTAAACATGTATAAAAGTATAAAAAGCATTGAAAAGCCTAATATGAGTAGATAATAAAAAATAACAAACGTTTTAAAAGGTCCCTGAGGGCCCACTTGAATTTATCTCATAATTAATAAATTATAGCATGAACATTAAATATTCCTAAGCCAAGCATTTGTTAAAAGGGCAAGGATAAATTTAAAATTAAAGAAAGATCACAAACAGTGATAATTATTGTTATTTTTAAGTTTTTAAGTGGTCCCTCAGTCCACACACTATGCAAATGCTAATTGTTAAATATATAATTAAATACAACAATTACGGAAATGGGGAGCCTTTCAGTGCATAGTTAATTTTGTATATTATCGATCTGTATTTATCTTATCACTGGTTTTATAATTCTTTTACGAAAAATTTACAAAATATGTTTTTCGTACAAGTAGAGTGTCCATGCAGTCAAGAGATAATCAAGAACCATTACATACATTAATGATGTTACATTACGTTTTAAAGTTTCTGCATAGTCATAAAGTCAATGTTACGATGATAACTGTAGTAGAATTTCGGAAAGCAGTAAGGAGAAAATGTTTTTACATGTAATTTCATATGGTCTCATTGATGACAAATCACAGTCGTTCTGTCTGTGATTTTAGAACAATAAGTCATAATTAATTGAGTTTTATTTTCAACTTGCTGTAGCCCGCAACTTCATCACGATAAAATAATTTATGTAGTACTAACTCTCGCCTATTCTTTTTCCTGGAGATCCTAAATATTTTTCAAAATCTAAAGTAACCTAGTTTACGCGCCGTAAAATTTACATTTTTTTTTGTATTAAATTACAAATATTTTTTTACCTATAAAACTTAGGTATAACTAGAAAAATCCGAAAATAAGAAAGACAGTGGAAAAAATGGGTACTCGAAGCCGGACTAAAACCCGCGTGTCTGGACTAAACGCGTCCAGCGCCATGACCAATTAGGCCACCCGAGTATCCGTCTCGACCCCCAAATTTAACCATTGCTTTATACGACGCCGGGCCACAACTTACAAACTGTACAACGCCATCTAGGCATGATGGCGTTGTACAGTTGAGTTCGAGTTTGGTGGTCGAGATGGATGCTCGGTTGGCCTAGTTGGTCATGGCGCTGGACGCGTATAGTTCAGAGATGCGGGTTCGAGTCCCACCTCGAGTAACAATTTTTTCTATTGTCTTTCTTTTTCGGATTTACTAACTTTGTTCTATTTTATGTGTCTGACAAATAAATAGATTTTCTGTCTTTCTTTCAATAAGTAAATAAACCGTGCAAGTGCGAGTCTGACTTGTGCACCGAGGGTTCCGTACAAACCAATATTTATATATTTATTTTCGCGCCAGAATGCGATGACTTCACGACTCATCTTTTAAAAATTTTACGACGTGAGCTGTCAAAAATAAAACAGACACTCCAATTTTATTTATATGTATAGACATACAGATATGTATTACGATTGTAGCTAATTAATAATATAACCTGTCACTTGTCTAAAACTTAAAATATTATTACATTTTAATTTTACTGTATTGCAAATTTTATTGTTTTATTTTTTACATTTAAAAAATGATTGCAATTCAGATTTAATTGATTAATATTAATATTGTGTAATGTTTTGCTTGCCGTGGCAACTTGTAATGGAATCAGCACTGTTGCTTGAGCTACTTAAATATTGTATTATTTCTGATTGACTATGTGTATGTTTCGTGGGTTATCCTAATTATAAATAAATAAATATCTAAATTAATAATAAATGACATTAAAAACAAATATACAGACGTGGACACCCCACACCAGACTTAGTATGAAAATTAATAAAACAAGTAAAATTACAAAAAATATAAATAAACCAGACACAAGATAAATACAGATCGATAAAATACAAAATTAACTATGCACTGAAAGGCTCCCCATTTTTGTAATTGTTGTATTTAATTATATATTTAACAATTAGCATTTGCATAGTGTGGACTGAGGGACCACTTAAAAACTTAAAAATAACAATAATTATCACTGTTTGTGATCTTTTTTTAATTTTAAATTTATCCTTGACCTTTTAACAAATGCTTGGCTTAGGAATATTTAATGTTCATGCTATAATTTATTAATTATGAGATAAATTCAAGTGGGCCCTCAGGGACCTTTTAAAACGTTTGTTATTTTTTATTATCTACTCATATTAGGCTTTTCAATGCTTTTTATACTTTTATACATGTTTAACTAAGGATTTTTACCAAAAAATTGTTGTTTAATTCATTACCTATCTAATTATGGGAGATTTTGTGTTTGAACTGAGGGACCCACTTAAAGCGATATATCTTTTGAATGAAGTCTTAACAAACTCTGGTATTCGTTTAACAAACTCTTTAACAACTTTAACTATGCACTTTTGTTGATTAATCTGCAAAAAACCGCAAAAAAAAAAATGGGCCCTCAGTCCACACATACATAAATTTACAGTACTTGCAAATAAGCTAGGTTGCTTGCGAAAAGGTTTAGAAAATTAGAACTATAATACAGGTGTCCTACACCCCACAGAACAAAGCATACAACTTTACGTTCTACGTTTACGTCCTACGTTTTAAACAGAAAAGATGAAGTCGTTAGGTACGGTTGCGTTGAACAATACCATCTAGCTAATTCACTTTTTTTTGTAAATGTTGAACTTTCTGGACAGAATTGGTCCTGTTTTACTGTCTAAGAATATTTACAGAATCGAATTTATATTATTTAGACAGAAAATTGAACTGTGCAGCTGTGAATATAAATCGCATAATTGTAATACATTAATTCCATCTTTTAATAGAGAAAAATAATTTATTGCCTATTGTTAGAAGTTGATACAACTATGCAATCAACAAACATAATAAAAAACACGATATCAGTAAATTGTGTATGACGTTTGTTGCTCTTTGTTACATGTTCGCTCTACGTTCTTAGTGACAAAAAACGTGGTCATCTCAAAGACTTTACGAATGCAGTGCCGGTAATGCGAGTGATCAATAATTGTCTCAATTTCACTTTACAAATTATTCTCTATCTATTTTACAATTAATTATTCTCTGTGACATGGCAAGTTAACATGTTGAGAGAAATCTCATAGTTTTTATAGTTGTGTCTAGTTCGACATGCCCATGACACAAAAAGCACGTAGCAATAAGTATCGTTAGTTAAGACTACCCGGACTATTTCACCAAAAGAAACGTCTGAAATCAATCTGTACTGACTCTGGACTCTTGAATAGGCTAAAATCTATTTATAAAACTTTTATTCTATGACTATGAGCAGTAGAGTTTGTTGCGCCGCTACTTCTACACTAGCGCTTTGGAGGCGGTGGTAAAGTTTGCTAAACTTTTAAATGTATTTAAACTTAGATTAAGTAGTTTAAAGGACGTCAAGAAATATATAATGAGAATTGTATTTATCTTGAATAAAGCGATTTTGACTTTTGACATCGTGATATTGATGATTAGTTGCTGATGGTAAGTACTTTCCATACTAGTTACAGAAGAACATTTATTATCAGAACGTAAGCATTTTGCGGCGAAGCACTAAATTCGTCACCCTAAAGATATAAACACCATTATTAGGTCTCATTGCGCTGTAATTTCACTACCTAGTACGAGTTTAAGTACCCTTACCCCACCTAAAAACGTTAATATTATCTGCTTAGAGGTAAATCAAGGGACAATACCTCTGGTACTAATCAAGATCGCGTTTTGCTGAAGAAACCACCTGTATCACATCGAAGGCAGATATTTTACTACTATCTACTTACAAAACAATTTAAATAAGGTAAATAAGGTATATATTCTTTAATCGTATTGACCTGGTTTCTATAATAACAACTAATCATAAAATTAGTTTACATAATGTTATCAACACAGCTATTAGGTGAAAGTCATAAAATACAGTAATTTGTGAGGACGTTGTAGATACTCGTATTTACACTTCTCCATTACAAATTAAACTTACGCCCTCGTCAACATAGAACCTTTTAAATTCTACAAAATTGTAACCGCGGACGTTAGTAAGAATTGAAGGATATTTGTTTCTCCTTCACGTAAAAACTAGTGAATGGATTTTAATGAAACTTCACAGTAGTGTTGCTCATACACCAGAAAAACACATTTATAAAGCTACTCTAACCTCCTGGGGCCTAGCGTCATATATACATACCAGAAAATATAAGTTACATTGCCATTTAATGAAATTCGTGTAAACTTTTGATAATTAAATACTAAATTTTAGTAATTTATAATATTTTTTTTTTATTGAATATTAAAAAAATATTTTTCATAATTTAATAAAAAATGTTCTGGGCCCAGGAGGCTAAATACGAGTACTAATAGGCAGACAGACTTGAAGCCGCGGGCATCAGCTCGTGTAAAATATTCTCACCTGTATGTAAATACACGTAACGTTATCTATGTGGTGAGTGGTTAAAAACCCAAAATATCATCCCCTTCTTGTCCCGGGATTTCGAATGCTGACTACGCACGTCGATTATAGAAGATACGAAAAGTAGGCATAATAATTATGTTAATCGCACGAAAAGTCCAAATGAACGCTTTATAAATTCGCCCAGGAAACTTTCCCTTATCACAATTATCGAGATAATAATATCTCTGTGATAAAGGAGTAAGATCATAATAACGCCTATAATAACGTTAATAATTCATCTAGCTAGCTAGGACAAAGTTGATGCTTTTGGACATAGACGTATGATGACGATAATATAAGACTATACTTCAAATCCAGTACGAAAATGACTGGCCAGCGTGATTCGTAGGTTCGAAGGCAAAGTCTTTTATTGGACAACTGAACAAAACGAAAAATATGAAAAAAATAACACAAAAAAATTTCGTACCAAACGTCGTCGTCATCACACTTTTTTAAATGTCAACAACAACACAGCCGAAGTAAAGAAAAATTCCAATAAATTCCTAAGATCATAAGAAATAGGTCATTTCTGTCTTACAATAGGTGTAAAATGTCTGATTGAATTGACCTAAAAGGTCACCGAGATCACAAGTCAAATTAAATTGCTTTTCTAACTTATGAGCTAGCAGAATATATTTTAAAATAGCCCTTTACGCTTTGGCACTATAGCAATATAATTATTGTAAGTATCAGTATTAGATTTATTAAGACAATAGGCCTAAGTACAAGTAAACTTTTTCAGGCCTTCCACCTTTGGCTTAGGCAGGCAGTTGTGACAGAGTCCAGGAAAGATATGGTCATGGCATACCAATTAAAGAGCCATGTGTAGCAAGGTGGCCCGCCAAAATGGGCTTCCATAAACATTAAGACGCTCATAGTTTTGACTAAATCGTAAGCCTATGTTATTCTAATGAATAGCTTAAATAACAATCTGTTTCTTGAATATGGTTCTCTTGGTTTCACAAGTTATTGGGTTGCATCAGTAGTTTCAAGAATCCCTAGCAAGAGAAAGCAGTGGAAGTAGAATTAAATGCATTCAATATATTTTTCATTACTCCTTGCATGTCCTATAAAATAGGGCTGACAAGTATTTTTACTATGTTATGTACTTTTGGGTACTGTTTTCAATGTTTTTATTAAAGTACTTTTTTAAAACCAGATAATGAAGTATCTAATGGGTAGCTTATACCTACCTCAATAAGACATTTTAAAAATATGTTACCGTGAGTATAGCCTTTATTATTCATGAAGATTTTAATTTAATTGATTTCAATTAAATTAACTAATAAAAGTGAATGTAAAAAAACCACCAGGCTTAAATTAAAAATTAATAGGTATGCATTTAATTAGTATCCAATACTGAAAGAAATTTATTTACGATATTTTGAGCAAGTTGGTGCTTAAAGCGATTTAAAAATTAACATAAAGCTTACCTGCAGGCGAAGCTGCGTAAAGAAATCCAATAATTCCAGCTGTTTCACCAGTAGTTTTGTCAGAATGTCATGCCATAAGCAACGAAATGATAAAAAAATACTGTTTGCTTTTGTTAACTCAATTACTATTTATGATTATATTTAATATTAAGTTTTATTATTTTTTATAAATTAATCAATCTCTGTACTACAAATTAAGCGCTAAACACCTGCCTGTCCTGTCATCATAACTCTAAAATATAACGTAACTCGACGAACTCACTCATTTCATTCACTCTCACTAAATAAGTACAAGTTGTTGTGTATGTGTGTGTCTGTGTCCGTACCTGTCAACAATTTAAGAAAAAAAAACTGCACGGAGGAAAATATAACAATGTAACCGACATTGTAATATTTAGTTGTGCTCTTAAGTACACTCTGTCTATAAAGTCCTGAAAATAAATGAGGCCGCCACTGTGCTACACGTAGCAACCCTATTTAAACTGACAAAATAGTTTTCATACTAGTAATTTATTGAAATAAAATAAGTAATTTTAAAACACATTATATTTAATACTCAAGTAAGAAATTCACATAAGTCATAATAAGATAATTATTTCATTGGTGAAACCATGAGTGATTAAGAAATTTTAATAATTGCTATACATTACCTTTATAAAAGTAGTGTTAGCCGTTTAAACATTTTAGATGACAATGTTTTATTTCTGTTTAATATGCACTATAGTCAAGCCATTTTAAATTTTGACAGTTGTTTTGAGCCAAAGTAACATAATTTAGTATAAGAAATATGAGCCTTAACGTAATTTTTGACTTCTGCAAAACAATTGTGTTCTATGGTTTTAATTTTAATGCTGATACTATATGGCCGCTGCTACATGTATACCAATCTTAAAAAAGTAAACTATAAATAAAAATCGATTATCGATTAATCGCTTGTTATCTAAATCGATAAATCTCCTAATCGATTTCATACACCAACCCTAAACTACATGGGTCAAAATTTACCTATTAGAATGGTTCGGGTATTAGAATAAATGAACGGATTGAATCAGAGTAATAAAAACGCATGTATCATACAGTTAACAAGGAGATTTATTCATCGCTTTCATCATAGGATTTTTAAATAGGTATTCGATGTTGAGATAACTTTCGTTGCCACCTTCATCGTCATCACTAAAGCTTTCTTTGCTGCTGCTATTATCGTCAGTATTTGTCCACAGGTGACGTCCTCTCTTGTAGTATTCTGATTCGAGCTTCTCAACGCGATGGCAACAGTTTTTCCAAGTTTCAGCTGTGATGCTGCTGAGTGCCTTTTTTAGAGATTGCCATTTGCCAACGTTTTGTGACCTGCGGGAACATAAATAGTTACTTGTTAGTGATAATTTTATAAAATATTCTGTTATTTTATATATCAATTAAATCTATACTAATCATCATAACAGCCCATTAATGCCCTACTGCAGGGACGGGCCTCCTCCCGTGACGGAGGGATACTTGGCCTACTAAAGTCGGTTTTTACGACACCCATGGGATGAGATGGGGTGGTGACATATTGTATTCTTACTCCGTCACTACACGGAAACTACTGATTTACTAACTATACTAATATTATTCTTAAAAAAGATTTGATTATTGGTTTATTTGGAAGGGCGTATAGGGGGTAAAGAGGAGTAGAATGGGAAAATAGGCTATAAATTATTATTTTAACTATTTTATACAGTTAATAATGAGAAAACTTACTATACAAAAGAATATGCTTTATTATACAGGTTACCTTGTATGAAGAATGATAAATAATGTCTTTCTTTCCTTAGTTCTTCAGGCAAATCTCGATTTTTATATTACTAGGGCATTTCTTGTAGGTAAAGCCTATTGCATTTAAAATTTTGCGTAGAGCTTCAAGACTACAATTAAAATCCATCTCAGTTCTAGCTATCACCTGCAGTTATCTGAGGGTTGGAGCCTGAAATTTAACAAAAGTATACTTTTTTTTTTTAATTTAATTTTATAGGCTTTGTCGCTTAGCGACCACATCTAAAGTATACTTAGAATAAATTTAGGCATACCTAGACACAAAATATGGGATGGAAAGAATAACTGCAATACCTAACTAAAATGTATTCACGTGTTAAATACCAACAAGATATCATTTAAAATGGAATTACTAAGAACTAAATAATAAAATATTGCAATCAATTATTTATTGTCGACAGACCAGTTGATGCAAAAGTGACATACTTAGTTTAGTTAACAACCGTAATATAGACATAAAGCAATTAATTCAACTTCAAAATTGGGATAAATCTTGACTGAATTATACTAATGCAACTGATAATGTATCAACAGAAAAGGTCGTACTACAATATTTCTTACTTTCAAGGACAATCTTACCTAAAAATATGCTATGTACGCAATGCCTGTTTTTGGTCTCTAAATCTCAAATGGAGTGAATTTATTACTTGAGACAGATTACAAAACACAGTAACACGATTACATACCCATCAAAGTTGCAGTTCGCCCATAAACATCATCCAAATCACATAAAATTTGACTAGCTTCGTGCTCCGCCAAACAACGCCTTCTAACTTTAAAAATCACTTCCCACGTGCCACTTTGATTTACTCTACTCATTGTTTATGTTGTTCTTCGTATGTCAGTATTAGTTTATTGTAGATAAATGAACTTGTAAAAATCCCAAAATAAAAACCTCGATCGAACTTCTACTCGATGACAGCTCATGTACAAGTCTATTTTGAATTTCAGTGTTGCCAGACACATGAAAAATTTAGTTCCTCAAACTTTAATTTCTTGACTTTATAGACAAACAGTAAGCTTCCTTGGTTTGTGTGCTAAATCATAATTTAAACAGAATATATTCAAATTACACAATAATAACTATCTTACTTACTCAGATGTATTGGCTTACTCAGATTCACCTCCATCCATTACATCATTTCTAATCTGAATGTGGGCGCTTAACAGAGTACATAACATTCTTTATATTTATGTAATACAAGAGTAGCTATTTAGATAGTATTAGCACATTGTAAGCAATATAATATCATTAGTCGTAACGTAAGTATGTTTCTCTTAGGGTGTTTCCAAGTAGTCTTTAAATACGATTAATTTATTTAATCTAGACAAAGTCATAGACTGCAAAAACCGAGTATCACGTAATTCTGAAATGCACTCGCATTTACGAATAACGTAATACTCGTGATTGTGCCGTCTTATACGAGTCACCCACCACCGACCTATTATATTCTTTATTTTTATTATTTATATTTATATTATATTATTATATTCTCTTATTATATTTATTTATAAGAGTCGTCACTGACTCCCTCTTATTATAGTCATCGGAACCGGAAGAGCATAACAGCATTGCATATGAGACCTTATAAAAGACGGAAGATATCCCAGTAACACTATTTCGAAGACTCTCTGTTCGGGCTCTAGACCTAAACCACATTTGTTCTATGTATCTGTTTTCCTCATTCTAATAGAATGAGGCGTAAGAATCCCATGGGTTCTCGCCTTAAACAACAGTAGAAGTCAAGAAGAGTAAAACGAATCCTGAATCCCCATAAGAAAAATATTCAAGTGATAGCTAAAACAGCTGACTGATTGGGGAAATGTTAACTTCAGAATCACAGGTAAATGATTTGTGTGCCAACACTTTTTGGGTAGTCCTCCATTTTAGGTGATTCGTCTGCATCTGTCACGCACGTCTGGATTGGAAAGATGGGGATATTTTAGCTCTAGTTTTCTGTTATCTTTGTCCGGGCGTTTGCGTTCCAGCTTTATGCTATGTTTAGTTATTAACCATAACTTTATTTTTACTCTACATTCTACACGACGTTACTGTGTAAAGTAAAGAGTGAAACACTACTTTTGTGCTAAAGATATGGAATTCGAATAGTTGCCCTCGCCTTGAGCTGATAACAGCTGTCGGTCGATGTGTGTTTTGTTTGTTGCGCAATTTTCAATTCAGTTGGCATAACAAAGAATCATCAGAACATTAACCATCAAAAAATCAACCAGTTTCTCCAATAATGGCATATAACGATTTCTTGCAAAGTATTCGCACATTTTTTGGACTTTCACCGATTCCACCTCGAAATGATTTTCGAAATCCTATTTGGAGTTCAGATGACGAGGATGACGGGGATGAATTATACACAAGACAACAAAATATGGATGGTCTTGATGGTCTTGACTTGTCCAGCGATTTGAACCAAGAATTTAGAATACAAATGCACGACATGATGAAAACATTCGGTTCTCTATTTGGAGAGTTCAAATCCATTTTTAATGACGAATTCAGTCACATGGATGCCTTTACAAATACGCCAATTCCAGAAAACCCTGATTCTGAACTCAATTCTGGTAAAAATATTAGAGATTATTATTTGAAACCGGGATACAATCATGATGTTGACCATTGCAAAGAAGATATTGATTTGGATGGAAAAGTTTCCTCACATGAAATCTCAGGGCTACTGAAACAACATAAGAAATCCCGCGATTCTCAATCTATAATCCCATTTAACGGTAATATGATTCCTGGTAGATCATTTTGTCAAACAGTTATAACAACAAGTGTTACTAAACCCGATGGATCAATAGAAACCAGAAGGATTGTTAAAAAAGGGAATGAGGTTATTGAAGAGACTACCACCACCACTGGACATGATATAAGAGGACAACCAGGTTTGAACCCAATATCCAGTTCAGGATTTATTCATCATAATATCTGGTCTGAACTTTCATCATTATTTCCAAATTTTCATTAGTAGTAAAAGTTTGACATACATATTTATATATTTAAAAGGATATTAGCATTAGGTAATACTGATTGAAATATTTTCTCTTTCTCCCTTAGGATCAACATGAGATTTTAAATTTTCACAAAAGACCTAGACCCCATAAGTTCCTGCAAGCTTTATATGTCATTATACATATAGACTTGTGAAATCATTGCAACATATTTGAAATAAAAGTTTATTACCCTTCTTTTTCATGCAAAAATGTTAAAATAATAAAAAGTTTGTGGTTTTAAAATATTCATAAATATACTTAATTTAAATATACTTATAAAACTATATATTGGTATTTTTATTGTGTGAATGGGTAATGTCCTTATTTTATTTTTATGTGTGATATTAGTGAAATGACCTATTGCCTATGATGATGGTGACATCAGTTTAAACTGTCTGGCTAGCATGGAGTTAAAATGAATTATGTTGCTAACAGACATATTCAAAATTGTGCTGAAATATAAAAAAACAAGATATGTGACTTTGAAAAAGTTTACATGGTTTATTATTGCTGAAGCGAACTTTTTGTTTTTATTTGGCAGGCTCTGCATTTTACGCTTGTTTGCATTTATTTATGTTTTATTTTTATAGCTACCATATGAATACAGGCCAGCTTCCTACATTATGGAAGGCTCTCAGATAGCATGATGGCAGAAAGGTTGGTATGGGTTTTTGTCTCAAGTTTTAGCAAATGGTCAAACCTTTTTTTTAATAGACAACTCCCATACTAGGATTGCTTTGTGCACGGGATTTAAACCCACGGCTTCTGCAGACAGTTGCTAACACTACTATGGATTAGTGATACTTTTTTCATAGAAATTAAGTCTTCTTTGTTGTAGGCCATTAGGCATACTATAGGAAATTAGGCCTTCTTATAGTACAGTGGCCAGTTTAGTTTTTATATTATGTTTATTCTGTTTTGTAAAGAAATATTTGTATTAAGACAGGTTGGTGACCATGTATCCTTACTCTGTTACTATCCAGAGACTGGAGACAGATATTACTTCATTGGGTCATTATTTTTTATGTAATTGCAAAATACCTATAGGTGCAATATCCAGGAAATCAGGTACCTAAGTGGGTATAACAGATAAATAAAAGTATTTAGTTCTTTGGGTTTTATTAAGAGAGTCCAATCATAATTTTCTTCTGTTGTATTGTGTTGCAATGTTCAGTCGCAGTAGCAGGCATCCTTAGTATTACTTGATACCCAAGTGAGGAATCTGTTTACCCTTGAATATACGCCATATTTGTCAGGTTGAGCACATCCCTCTCCCCACGATACTACACCTGAAAAGTGGATAATATTTTTTAAAACTGCTTCAGTGGCAAATAGATCGAGTATGCGACTACAGTTCACTAAGTCGCAGGTTCTAATTCAACGCAAATAATAATTTATTTGTTTCAAGTACTTTGTGACCATTATTTTATGTCTGTCAAAGTCCCCGCGACGCAAGGCTTGATCCTTAGTCGCACGGTCTTTTTTGTCTATATTTTGACCACATCAGGACTTCAGGACAGTGGTGGCTTTTACAGCTGCCGTATATAATAGACTGTTTCATTACAAACGAAACGTTGTATCTTTTGTTATAAAGATAAAGCAGTAATACTATAGGTATTAAAGAGTTTACCTACTTTTTTTAATTGAAAAATAAAAAATTACCCATTTCTAACTTACCAACTACTTGATACGTTTCGGTCTTCTCGTCAAAGACATGTAGAGGACCACCGGAGTCTCCCTGGCAAGCGTCACGACCTCCTTCCGGCTCTCCCGCGCATAACATGTTTTCTGTGACTCGTCTGCCGTAAGACCTATCGCGGCACTCTTTATTTGATACAATCGGTACTGACACCTGTGGGTTAGATAAGAATACTTAGTAGGTACCAAACAAGTCGAAGATTGAAGATATTTATTTTTATAAAAATAAAATTATGTATATATCACGCATTCACATAACGCCATCTATTTCCATTCTAAGAAGAGCTTGTATTATAGGTAAGAAAGAACTAATAATACATACTTATATATTTTTTAAATTAAAACATAAGTAGGTACATTATATTGCTGCCACCTTAACGTCCCTCCAATCAGTACCCACTGTGAAACTTTTACTGTTTTTAATGAAAGGGTTCAGTATAGCTAGTGAAGGCTATGAGAGTTACCAACCCCTGGTCTAGGCTAGGCAACGTCCATGATCAGCGGTTACGAAGAAATGGTACGCTGATTCGTCTCCCACTTTAAACTAATAAAAACAATGCTAATCCATAAAGGCTTACTGGGGAAGCCCTAGTTCCAACCGATGTTCTTACTCTTATAGCCGACATTAGTAGTACTCAAAAGCTTCACATGTTTTGTCAGATCTTAGAGCAATCTAAAATAGGTAAATCCCCAGGCCTACGTGAGAGACGAAACACCGGTCAGTAAAAGTCTGAGAGAACCCTCCGCCCCGGGGTGGGCTCCTGAACTCCATAAGCATTGACCCGTCAAAAAGAAATTAAAATATCTAGGTATAAATATATTGGCTTACCTCCTGCAACGTGTTGGAAGTAGAACCTCCTTGCGTGGTAACTCCCCAGCCAGTCACAACACCGCAGCTCTTAGTGAAAGACAAGCCGCCGGGTGGCAAGCAAGCAGGCCGAGCATTGACATCATCTTCATCAGTTGCCGGCTCCAGTGTGCTGGTCATCACCTGTTCTGTTGTTGTTGTTCCTTCTTCGTCATTACGGGCACGCTTTTTGATAGCATTGCTCAAATCTATCTGGAGATCAAAAATCGCTGATTTAAAATTTGCAATTTTTACAAATATATGTACTAGGTACTAGAATAGTTTTATAAAAGATAATTCTAGCATAGGGATCATGTCCTGTGTCGCGGAGACTTTTACAAACATAATTAAATTAATCGGACACAGAGATTTTAGGTTCAGGTCAATAATTTGTGGAGCGCACATTCTTCAGTGTGGCAGCCATTTACCAAAAATGCCGATTAGATCACAGGCTGCGTGTCTCGCCAGTAGGCACAATAGTTAAACAACATGGAGACGGGAAGGGTTTCTATCTACTTCTGAATCAATTTGGTATAAAAACCAAAAATTAAAAAGTTAACGAAAGAATACAAAATATCGAAATTTCCTAGTCGCTTTCACAGATACCTACCTACTTATCAATCTGTTTATATATTCGCACATGAAATCGACAGTAAATACGCAAACGACATCGAGAGTGAAGAAATTCGTAGATAAGTATTTATTAGTAGCACAAAACAAATGAAGTATCTGATCAACTGGCAAAAGAATTTTAGAACGAGAAAGTAGTTTCTTTATTGTCACGCAACTCACAATAAAGTGTGAATAATAACAAAGATATGAAAACTAGTTATTCAAACATACTCGTAGACGACTAACTTGGATAGATTTTGTTCTTGCTAGACGCGAGGATTAAATTAAGTAGGTATGTGTGTCATTAGGATCAAGATCAATGCTATCAAACTGTTACTGTTATCGGGCCACTACTTATATGATCATTATTTATGTATTTACCCAATTATATATGAGATAAGAGTTGCATCTTTACAATATTGCAACTGCGAGTTGCAATTAGGCGGCCTGCAATTAAAAAAAATAAATAGGTATCAATTTGTAGCAATAACACAACTAGGGATGTCAATTAATAAAAATGGGTTAAGCTGTAGATACTACATTCAGGCTAGATCTAAAGATAAAACTCTATCGGCCTTATTACAAAATATGGTCTAACTATAAACCACGATTAATTACGTCACAAAACCACTGTTTTTGAAATTTGTTATTACAAAATCAGTCTTAACGCTAAAGTATTAAAACTGATTTTGTATTAACAGATTTATGATTTTGTATTTGTTAATACAAAATCAGTTTTAACACTTTAGCGTTAAGACTGATTTTGCAATAACAAATTTAAAAAACAGTGGTTTTGTGACGTAATAAATCGTGGTTTATAGTTAGACCGTATTTTGTAATAAGGCCGTATGCTTTTATTATCTCTCTTTTTAGGTTGAACAAAATTACGTGTTTGGCACAAGGTCAACTTTTTCTCGACAACACATTGGGTGTTTATAGATGCAAAGATACTACATTCAGGTTAGAACCAAAGATAAAACTCTATGCTCAATATTATCTCTCTTTTTAGGTTGAAGAAAATTACGTGTTTGGCACAAGGTCAACTTTATCTCGACAACACATTGGGTGTTTATAGATGCAAAGATACTACATTCAGGTTAGAACCAAAGATAAAACTCTATGCTCAATATTATCTCTCTTTTTAGGTTGAAGAAAATTACGTATTTGGCACAAGGTCAACTTTATCTCGACAACACATTGGGTGTTTATAGATGCACTTAACGTTGCATTAACTTGAATATTGTTTAAAGAAGGAAAGGTTGGTGTACCTATGCAATAGCAAGATCCACTAATGTTCTGAATCTGAATGAAATCATATTATGTCCATGAAGGTAAAGATCAAGCCTATTCTGTTATTTCTTATACTTAAGGTCTTCATTTGTTACCGATAATTCTGCCAACATCAAGGTAGAGACAGACACAGGAACAGACAAAGAAGTTATAAAATAAATAATCGTCTAAGCTGAGCAAGCTTAAATGCTAAGTGCCAAAATTTAATCTAAAAAATACAGACTACAAAAAAATCTAATTACCCTTTCATCGAGCCTTATCAATGCAATGTCATTGTCGTAAGTTCCAGGATTGTACTTCAAGTGACGTATAATCCGAGACACCTTTCTGTCTATGATCTTGCTGTCATTACCGGGACTACTTGTGCTGTGTGCTAGAAAACGCACTGTGATACGGTCCCTTCGGAAACTGAAAATAAATAAAAAATGTTATAGAGGAAATATATACCTATACCTACGGATATTTCAGTCTTCATTGTTTAAACATGATTGAGCTGAGGTAACATATTGAAATCTCGAATCACTGTTCTTCGAACACCCGAATCTTAGAACCCCGAAAACAGTTGGTAACGGTAGAGCCAGACTATATACCTACAGCATAAATAGGAATGCTGCATAATATAATAATAACTAATAATAAGTACCTATCTAACGGTCGAAAACTAATTGTTATTCTTAAAGATCTAAAGCCAGATCTACATTTCATATCATTATGTTACGCGCTTAAAAAAATCGCATCTTTAATTAAAATCGCTAAAAGCATAACGATGTCAAACGCAGTCGCTAATTTCCTACAATGTAACTAATTCTTATGCTATACAAATATTCTGGTTTTATCATGTACCAAATCGTTATAACATTTTTATAACAGTCATGAAAATGCCTGCCCGATTGATTCCCATACATAGACATCTAGGATTTTCCATTTCGTATTCAGACTATAGGTGTAGTGAGTAAATAAAGATAATTCAAACACTAAGATGCAAACAGAGTGTGGCAAAACGCCAACGACACCAAACATAGTTGCCATGTCGCCAAGACACAACTGGGGAATACAATAACAAACAATATTACATAGGTAGGTTACAGTTGGCTGCAACGGTCCCTGAATACCGTTGTTGGCAACATACTACATATAAACATACTTAGCTACTAAATACATATAGTATAACCTATTCCACCTAATACATACATACATAATTTGCGAACACCTGTAGTCGCTATTAGATCAACACATGTGAACTACTTACACTAAGAGCGTTGCATCCTTACGTCCTGAAATCATTGTCCAAAGCAATTAGCCCAGTCAAAATAGACTAAATTATGATTAAAGTTTGCATTAATTCCCAACAAGCTGGATTTTTGTGCAGGCCTTGAATACGTCATTACAAATGATATGTCAAAAGTCCCCATCGATCCCGCTTGTGCGTTGTTTTTTATTCGAGGTCAAAGGTCACAAATTTGCGTTTTTGAACGCACAGTCCAAACAACTGGAGAGATCTGGCTGAATTTTGGCATGCAGGTAGATGTTATAACGTAGGCATCCGCTAAGAAAGGATTTTGATAAATTTTACCCCTAAAGGGATAAGATAGGGGATGAAAGTTTGTATGAACTTTGTCAATTTCAAACCGATTAGGCTGAGACCAAGCATGCATATTGCTACTATATATTGAAATAAGCCTTATTTTTAATAATACTTATAAACGCGAGCGAAATCGCGGGAAAAAGCAAGTGTGTGCATATAGTCGAAAATACGACTTTCCTGCGCTCTAAAGTCACGATATCTCGAAAGCGATGCCTTGTAGGAGAAAACTGTTGAGGTATTTTTTGTAGATAATTTTATGGTCTACAAACTTTGTCTGAACCATTTTTCGATAGCTCTCGTTGTTTCAGAGATATCCGCAATAAACGCAAATTTGTGACCTTCGACCTCGAATAAAAAACAACGCACAAGCGGGATCGATGGGGACTTTTGACATATCATTTGTAATGACGTATTCAAGGCCTGCACCAAATCCAGCTTGTTGGGAATTAATGCAAACTGGATATCTATTTTGACTGGACTAAATGGTAGTATAGTTTAAGGCAGTTTACGAACCAAATCAGTTATTCGTAATTCGAATTCAAAGCGAGATACCTATTTTAACGGGCTTGTATCAGATTCCGATCGGACGTAATGCGCAACCACTTTATGGTCTACTTTGACTACTGATATTTAGTGGGACTAGCTATGAACTCGTAATACTGGTAGACACCTAGCATGGGAGCCAAGCACTTACTTTGTATTGTAGTTACTAACTTTTATGCCAAAAGAATATGAAAGATTAACTAGCCAAGGTTTTTTTGTGTGAACATCCTGGCTTTTACCACTTTACGTTTAGACCGTAGCTAATTACCAGGTTATGCTTAAGGTACTCTCTCTAGGGGCCTATGGTGAATACCTTTATGCTCTTAATAGTAAATAGTAACATCCTTAAAATAGTAACTCCCATCCAGTAATCTCATCTTACCTCTTACTAATCCTACTAATATTAAAGTTCGTGAGGATGGATGGATGTTTGTTACTCTTTCACGCAAAAAATACTGAATGTATTTTGATAAAATTTGGAATATAGGTAGTTTAGGGTGTAGAATAACATTAGCTACCTGTACAACGCGGGTGAAGCCGCGGGCATCAGCTAGTATAGATATAAAGCCACATACCCAGTACAGTGAGCAGCAGTTAACACGTAGAGATCGTTGATGAGTGTGGCGCCGCAGAAGAATCTGCCGTTGTAGAGCAACATCGCCATCCAGGGGTACTCCCGCTCTCTGGTCTCCTGACCACCCACTATACGTCGCTTCGTCCTAGCTAACCCACATTCTGAAAAAATACAAAATAATCTTAAGTAAAAGTTTGGTTTAAAAATAATTCCTTTCACGTTCCAAACGTTACCTAGTCAGTAACATCTATATCTATATCTATACTTATAATAAAACTGTAGAGAGATCAATTCTGTACATTGAATATATGTTAAAAATTAATATTGGAGGATGAATGGTGATCGATACTAATGCCAAAAATGCAATCAATAAATTTTTTGTCTGTCTGTCTGTCTGTCTGTCTGTCTGTCTGTCTGTCTGTATGTGCACGCATGGGTCAAAAACTACTGAAGGCATTTTAACCAAACTTGGTACAATTGTAGTCCATACTCCCGGGCAGGTTATAGGCTGTATAACATAACGCTAAGACACATAGGAGCTGAGCAGTGGCAAAAAATTTGAAGCAAGTCGGTTGAAAAAAAGCGCGTTCGAGCTCTTATCATCGCATACGTTGATCATACGCCAAAAAAAAGTATTACAAAAATAATGGTCTTCAAACGATGAACAAAAAAGTCCTGAATAGTATATAGCTATCTTTTATATATTAGTCACAATAACCTGTTTAATCGTTAGGGTTTTCTTCAAAGTGTATTAAATACATAAATATATTGTAATTTGCATAGACATATCTTTTTCAAACTCCCATATTTCAAAAGTACACTTTAATACCTTATTCATAAAAAAAAAATTATAGAAATCGGTTTATAAACACACAAGATTTAGATGAAAGAAAATTTCCAAATGTCGCCGCGCCAGTATGAGTACGGCAGTACGGTTGATTTTTGTTTAACGTCCGAAACGGCCAACCGGTGCATCTATATAATTTCATTCACATTGACTCTTAATGCGAACGGACGTGGTTCTTATTGACTCTTCTCGGAATAAGCGCGCTTTAGATATTAAAATACATAGATACGTAGTTTTTAGGTATTAAGTTTAAAGTAGGTATCTATCTATACTATAATAAAACAATCGGAATCGGATTAGTAATACTCGAGATATCGCTAGATCTCTTTATTAGAACAGTCCAATACAAATCAGGGGTCATGAAAAATGGATTTGGTTCAATGTTGAATGAATTTAAATTTCGTTTCTTTTGTTCACGAGATGGCGTTACCAGTAGTAATCATAAAATAAATGAGTTTTTAAATAATATATAACTATTTTATTATTAAGTGCTATTAATAAGTTATTCCTTTTAAATGTTAATAAAATTAACCATGAATCGTATGTGTAATATCAATTATTATAAGTCTTCACACTAGCCTTTAAAAATATCAATTTAACGGACACAAAGAACATCCAGACTAAGGACAATAGTTTGTGTATCACAATTGTCCTCCATGGGAATCGAACCCGCGACCTCATGCACGCCAGCCATGTAATGCGACCGCCGCGCCACTGAGGCAGGTAATTCTGCCGCACCATAACGTGGCGTGCAAATGTATTCATTCATAATTAATTAGCGATTATCCGTGTGGTGACGGAGCAAGAATACAATATGTCACCTCCCCATCTCATCCCATGGGTGGCGTAAAACCGACTAAGGGACTATCGGTGAATATTCTCTTTACGAAATAAAAATGAAGGAAAACTTGAAATTAAACCCTATACCAATCCGACTGGCCAACGTGGTATTAGTAGGCCAAGTATCCCTCCGTCACGGGAGGAGGCGCGTCCTTGCAGTGGGACATTAATGGGCTGTTATGATGAAAAAAGCGATGTCATTTATTTTAACTTACAAATTTGACAACAGATGGCATTGTGCCTGTGACGTCATTTTCAGTATCGCGGTATTAAGATTTTACTTGAAAGAATGACGTTCGCTCATGTCTTTCAGTATAAGTTTAGACACAGTCTTCATAGATCTGTTTTTGAAAAGGTTTTGGTTCGTTCGTTAATTTTACAATTCGTGTGTAGGTATATCTGTTTGTTATAAGGTTTAAAAAACGATTTTCAGTATTAAATCGAATTGCGAAGTAAGTAAAATCCGCCACGCGAACGAAGTCGCGGGCACAGCAGCTAGTACAAAATATTTTGATAAATTGACATTGAGTGGGAATCGAACTCGAGACCCACGATAGCACGAAGGTTGTCAAATGAATTATAATCATAAAGATATATTTTTTACGACCCCATGAAGAAAATGTGTACCTACCTACTTTGTATTTTATTCTACGTATCTTTCACACTTATTGTCATACAAACTTTCGATTTTAAAAACAAGACGTAACATGCAATCGCCAATTGGCATTGCATCTTAATATAGACTGCTCAATGATATAGAAACTAACGAACTATTTCTCGAATAAAACTTCTATATTTAACGCAATTAGTGCATTATTCTAATTATTATTTAATTTACGGAACACTCTTATAGCAAGTGCCTGCCTAGGTTGGTACCATAGCTGTGTGCCTTCTTAAGTTACCTCAAAACAGAAGTGTGAAGATATATTGCGTTTATGTCTAGCACTAGTGGACTTAGGTACTAGACAAGAGTCCAACTACAGGCCTTAGAAAATCGCAATCAAGTTGTAAATTTACACGTTGAAAAATACTTACTGCAAACTTGACATTCCTTTGGCTTAGTACCAATGTCATCCAGCAACGGAGTAGAAGTAGAAGTAGCAATACCACCACCAAGAAGGTGACTGATCCATTCAATAAATCCTTTTTGCTTCCCTTCCGGTTCTACGACATTTGACTCTATAGTTGTTTCTATTTTTGATGCTTGGTAACTTGTGAAGCATAAGCATATTACAAGCACGGACCAATTCATTGTTACCTATGAAAAATGTAATTAAATATTATTCTTTTAAATTTACACGATTTACACAAAATGTTAGGAATTAATATTCTTCATCTTGATCGTTTGGTTCACCAAGGTTTGGTTAGTAGCCAACCATGAAATAACAATGAGCGGTCAGCGACGTTACTTAACCAGCATTATCGTTTATCAAAAAGTGATTCCTATTTATTACACTGAATTTATAAGTATTTTGCTTCATCTAATTAAACCCTTTACGAAAATTTATCTAAGTACTATTAACTTTATCATACGAAACATCTTAATTTTGTCGCAATGCAGAACAAGTCGGGGAACTTGCTATTATTAAGATAATCTGCAAACTTTTCCTTGCTCAGCTATTACGTACGACATCCACGGGATGTGATGGGGTGTCCACCAACTTTCTTCTGTAAACTAAGGCAGTATACATGATGATCAAAACATTAACTCGATAGCAAAAAGATGAGTTCCGGACGCCCGGATGACCTGATCTCTCGCTTCAATTATGTTTATCGTTTTTATCGATATCAATCAAGTTTTTGATGTGATTGCTTGGCAGATAATCAAATGTGAATCAAGGACACGACAGAACCGGGACTAAAACGCCGCTGCCTCATATAACTGACACTTGTACCGTTATCTTAAGATCATTCAGGTCAGAACCATTTGCATTTATTTTATTTCGTTTTTAATATTTAAGACTTCGCTTCGTTATCTCAACGTTTTAGAGATTTACATTGATAGCTTAAGCCTTTTGTCAAAATTAAAAAAAAAGCAACTGTAACGAATCGTATAAAAATAATTTTGACTGGATCACAAACCCGCGACGTCGAGTAGAAAAGCCACGTCCATCGAGACAGCTAGATATTAACATGACTATTTCTAACTAATTTCTACCCAGGTTAATAATAATTTAAAGCAGAAAGTATGACGAGCATTTTCTAATTCTTTTTAAAAGAAAGTTGATATATTTATCTAGATTATTCAAATTTAAATATTGTCATTAAATATTTTTGTAGTAAAATAAATATAAGGTATTCTGCATAAATATTGTCTTTGTGAATATATTTGCTGAGAAACTTATGACAGTATAGTTGCCTTATTATCCTTTGTTTATTTTAATTAGTCAATAACAGTGCCAATAATTAAAATTAACCTATTTGCCTCGATGCTAAAACCGCATGCCTGTTTTAGCATCTAGGATCATCTCAGGTCTAGGATTAGAATTTCACGCAAGTAATTTTTTTTTTTTATGATTATGTATGTAAAAGTTCCTCCGACAATGGGCTCTAACCCTAATGCGGAAGTTATTATTTAAAATTATAATAATAACGAAAGACTATATTCACAAGATGGCCCGACAACGAGAATTAACTTGGAATTAGTAGATCGACAGCATGAACACGATCTTCATTTACCTACTACATATTAAGATATCATCATAATAGCCCATTATTTTCCCTTTAGTGAGGGAGTGAAACTTGTCTTATTCATACCAAGCTAGCCATACGGATTGAAAGAAAGAAAGACAGAAAATACATTTATTCCTGCTATACGGATACAATGTTAACCCACTTGTTACTATAACACAGACAATTAAAAACAAAACAAATATTTAAAAAAAATATAAAACAAAAGTTATGAGAAAGTCACATCTGTGCAGGAATCGGACCCCACTCAGCATAATGCTGCGGCACACCAAGCAGTAATGCTCAGTCGCTTACAGCGCTGATTTTCAGGAGGATTGGCCATATTATTTTTATTTCGTAAAGATAATATTCACGGATAGTCCCTTAGTTGGTTTTACGACACCCATGGGATGAGATGGAGAAGTGACATAATATATTGTATTCTTACTCCGTCACCACACGGATAATAATATTAATGTAATATTAAATTATAAGTACCCTAAAACTTTAACGTGCACGTGCCTAATAGTTTTGGTGGATGATTAAACCACCATTTGCAGAATGACAAAAACATTGGTTATGTAAGTAACGGAATGAAATTGAAATTTCCCTATTGGTATGCGAACACTGTCTCGATTGGAGGTCCCGATTCTAGAAATAGAGAGCTGTTCATCACTCCTCAGTTTATCGGAAATGAAAGTAATGAGGTGTATAATTTATTTTAATAGTTGGTTTTTCCTTTCATTAAACGTATTTGAAATGAAAATGAACGCAACGATTGCACTTCATTACTGCATCAATTTGAATAATGGTGTAGTAGAGATGGAGAATGAGAGCTATTTATTGTAATTCGATCGCTGCTACGAATTATCAGCACATGACTTGAGCATATCGTCACACTGTTATGTATTAATTAATTATTAAGATACATTAGGTACACAAAAAAAAATTCAACCGAATTGAGAACCTCCTCCTTTTTTTGAAGTCGGTTGAAAACACAACATTTCGAGATTACCGATGTGTGATTCGCATTTACAGAAATTATTTTATGATTGATATTATTCCAAGTTAAGATTGAGTTTATATACTTAGTCAGAAATTGTACAGGGTACTTAATAATAATTTTTAATTACGTGAATCCATCCAACACCAAACTAAGATGAGTTTTTGGAGTGGTTTCTATAGCACTGTAATTACATACTTAGGTATATACCTTTTTTGTACCTTTTATTAATTATTAGAATTATAATAGTTAGATAGAAAAATAAAACACCTCTTTTTACTTTATCGAGTGAAAAACACTGAACATTAAGTACTTATTTTTAATTCTCCTTCTCATTCTTAAAGAAAAATAATAAACAACACTAAGTAACGGTATATCAACACTAATCAAACCACAAACAAAATAAATCAAGGTTAAAAATGTAATAAGAACTCACAGGGTACAAGGAGAGTGACGAGTGTCCAAGTGACGGCTGACGAGTCGCCTGACCGTGAATACACTACAGACGAAGCTACAACTCGGCTAGCCAACACTTTCTCCACCAACGAACGCTCCACTTAGTCCTGCCAAACGAATGCAGGTCCTAAACCCGCACATGAACTTATAAACAAATTAACAACAATGCACTGAATTCCATTTAAATATTATTATTATCTCGTAATGGTGTAATTAGTACAGATTTGCGTATTATGTGGGATTGTAATAGACTAATGCATGCCTACACGCTATGATTTATGTCATCGGTATGATTATGGGTATCTTTTACCTGCGTTTTATATAGGTACTTACCTAAAGAAACCATATTGAAAAAAACCTTAATATGTACTCGTATGTTACAAAATTTTATAGATTCAAAACACAGTACTTAACATTATTTAAATTAAACTTAAATAAATATTTTAAATCATTACTTATATTTTATTAGTATTGCATTTCCTTACTTAATAATGATTATTTATAAATAGCTTAATTTAAAACATAAAACTGACAACAGCAGTGGACGTCCATTGTCTGATCATAATCAGATGATAATAAGAAAATTTAAAACATGTCTCCTGTTGCATTTTTCCCCGAAAAATAGTTACACTGCCTGTACAGACTTCTATTTTATTAGATTCATTTTTTTCGGAGAAAATCCCAACTGGGGTCTAATGCTACTAACTCTTGAAAACTACCAGATTACATTCAGGGTATGATTGAAAATTATATAAAATTAATAAAAAAGCAATAAAGTAATTTTAAATCTAACTTAGCATCATAACAGCCCATTAATGTCCCACTGGAGGGCGGGCCTCCTCCCGTGGCGGAGGGATAGTTAGCCTACAAATACCACGCTGGCCAGACGGATTGCTATAGGGTTTAAGTTCAAGTTTTCCTTCTTTTTATTTCGTAAAGACAATATTCACGGATAGTCCCTTAGTCGGTTTTTACGACACTCATGGGATGAGATGGGGTGGTGACATATTGTATTCTTACTCCACACGGAGAGTACACACCTCCGTAACTTAGCATATCAGAAACAAAACAAACACACTGACCGTTCGTTTATTATTTATAAGAGCTAGGTGCAAAGTTACTTCTAAATATGTTTTAAGAAAAAACATCTCCCAAACTACTACTTACTAGTCTCCCAGCAGAAGAACTCTAAGAGTAACTTGGCCAAGAATCTCAGGCCTATCTTGCAACAGCTTCGAACCAGCCAACTAAGTTGGCGCGTATACTATACTACATACATATTATGACAAAGCAAAACACACAAACATTCTGTAGTCAATTTGATTTTTTTTAAAGACTCCGCCGCACTAGTATTGTCTTTCAGTAATAGTACTGCGGGACACTAATAGAATCAAGCCTTATACCTATTTCGAGATAAGAGACAAGAACATCAAAACTCAGGACTACTGTTTATTGATAGATGTAGCAATAGTCCTGCGTGGGATTCAAACCCACTAAAGTGCACGTGAAATACAAATCACATGATTAGGTACGATCACATAAATATATAGCTTCTGCGTAAAAATGAGTACATATACATTTTTTAAAGTTTAGATACAAAATTGTATCGAGATAAATTTATAAGAAAAGAATAGAAAATATTTGAAGTTCGATGCAAGGGTCAAAACCTCATATGCGAAATGCTACAGCAGACGTCTTGACCTTTAATGTCCATTGTTTTGCACAGATTATGGGATGAACCCTAATCGGTCCCGCCTCGAGTTAGTTAAAATATTGTTCATCGTTTCTTTCTGTCGATATAGAACAACACAACTATTTAAAAAAAAATTTTTTTCCCTGTGAAGCTTTTCACAAAAAAATTACTTTTTAAAATAAAGAAATTATTTAAGCGCCTGATGTTTTGAAAATAAACCTGTATAGTAGTAGAGCTCTCTACATTTCAGACATTTTCAACACTTTAGCTAATGAACGTCAATGTTAGACATAAACTTATTTCTAACGTTTCCAATACATGTGTTACTGCGTATGTGTTCAAACTGTCAATAATTAAGTTTATCACAAATTATAATATACCTATTTGTAATGCTCGTGTTGTATGATTGTCACCACCCCATCTCAACACAAGCGTGTAGTAATTAATAATAATAATACCATATTAAATATCTCTTAAAGGGCCTCTTCGTCTTGGCTTCGGCCCGATATATGCCTTCCAAAGAACCGGGTCTCCAATAGACCCGAGTATTATGGAAAAGAGAAACATAATAATAATAATCTTCACACATTCACACAACGCCATTTAGTCCCAAACTAAGCAAAACTTGTACTATGGGTACTAGACAACGGATAAACATACTTAAATACTTTTTTTTTTGTAAATACATACATATTATACATAGAAAACACTCAGACCAATGCAAACAATCATGTTCATGCACACAAAGATTTGCATTGAGCGGGAATCGAACCCGAGACCTCTGCGTAGCTGCCATGTAATATACCGACTGCGCGTACAGATTACACATCATTACTAACCAGATCTTACATTTACAAGAGATCTGAACTTAATACTACCTCACATAGTGTTAAGCTCAGTGTTTTGATGCAAAACATCTGTGTTAAACCATGCCTTTATATTACGTATCTACACGCGTAAAGTTTCGGTTTAAAGAATTTTATTTTCATTCAGACAATTGTCACTTACATGAAAATAACAAATTAATTATTTTAACAATTAACCCAGTGCGGGTAGTATTAGAAAAAGTAAAACTATCGATTAATACAAAGCATACAAACTAGTATTTCATTTTTTTTACCGTACCTACAAATAAATAAAGTGTTTGCTTCACATTCCTAAGTTTTTCTGTGGTCCAAGTTACAATCTTATTTTGCGAATGCAATTCTTAAATAGTAACATTGCTATATTTAACTGAACAGGCACTTATTACAAAATGTAGAATGAACCTAACGTGGTGCTTGATTAAGAAAGAACACTTATACAACGCAGAATATACAGTTATAGAAAAAACATATTGGAAAAAATAGATTTAGACAATTTTCGTTACAATAGAATAGGTAGGTATTAAGTCACGTCATTAGAAAGATGAGAAATACTCACACAGGTACACAATTTGTGACATCTTAAAGAAAAGGCAATTTTGTAACACTGGGAAATCAAGAGCATGTATGAAGTTATGTATAAAAATGTACTCGTAAACGTCATCCGTGTGGTGACGGATTAAGAGTGCAATATGTCACCACCTCATCTCATCCAATGGGTGTCGTAAAAACCGACTAAGGCACTATCCGTGAATATTAACTATACTTACGAAATAAAAAGAATGAAAACTTGAAATTAAACCCTATATCAATCCGTCTGGCCAGCGTGGTATTAGTAGGCTAAGTATCCTTCCGTTACTGAAAAAGGCCCTGTCCTGCCCAGTCCCTGCAGTAGGACATGCATGGGCAGTTATGATGTCTCGTAGACGAAGCCAAAGAGTTCTAAGAGTACGTAGTACATGGCACTCAGTATTCTCTGCTTAACTCCAAAGGAATAAGGAGTGAATTTATGTTTATAAGTAAAACAGTATTATCGCAACTAACTTTAAGGAAGTAATAAAAGCCTCACTATTTCCCCGTCTTTTTACCGTTGCTATTGATTCAAAAAGATCTCATTTCGTATAAAATACAATGGCGTACTTTAATGCTATAAATACTCCCCTTTCTCAATAAGGACGTTGCTCCTTATTGTGTCTACATTACACCTGGTCGTATACGTCCCGAAGTAAGGAACTTAAACACCGTTACCCATTGTTGTATTTAAGATTATTTTTATGTACTTAAAGTTTTATTTCACTTAAGTGTGGTGTGTTCTACTTAAAGGGTTTTCATTGATCTTGTTTTATTTCTCTTTAGTAATATTTTAAACACGTGGTTGTCGGAACCACGAGATCGCAGTACTTATCTAGCTTGGTGGCTTGTGCTGGGTATTAGAACTTTGTCCTCCAGACACACATTCACAGATAGAACTGCAATTTATCCTCTTTTTCCCCCTTACTCATAAACGCCTCTTATATTTTAATCAATTGATTAGCTTAAATTCTTACGGTTCTGTTTGGTACAAGGTTGGTTTTCCTAATAAAAATCACGCTAAACAGTGATTAAATTTAAGAGGCGTTTATGAGTAAGGGGGTTTGTCCTTAAACGTTCTTTGACTGCAGTCGTGGTATCTTCACAAATTCGCACTTCTTTTTTTTAAATCTTTATTTAAGGAACTTTGTCACACCCTTTTTTTGTTTACAACGTGCTTGAACTGCAGTCCTATTAGCTATAAATAAAGAAGCACCTATTTATTACTACACACATCAAAAAAGTCTAAGCAACATGCATGATATTACAAATTTACCATTTATATTAATTAATTTCTAAGTATTTACTCACTCAAAGTGTATAGGTAAGTAAACTTCGTGTATAGGTAAAAAAAAATTCGATTATGTTTTGTTTTTTTTTCATAAAATTCAAATGACTGCGAATTTGTTTGAATTTGAGTGCATGTTAATTGCTACGTTTTAGTCTTGATTTTATAATTTTACCAACCATTTAAATACAGTTGGCGACAAAATTGAATTGTTAGATATTCTTTACGTCATGGAGCGACGTCATTTGACGGCAGATGAAATGCAAAGAGCTGTAGGGATGTTGCAAGCGGGAAGTAATCAATCTCAGGTATCTCGACATTTTGGTATTCATAGAAGTGTTATTTGTCGTCTTTGGCAGCGCTACAATAATACAGGGGAACCCGCTGAACAGCATCCAGGCCGTAAAAGGAGTACAACCACTCGGCAAGACCGGTACATACAACTGACTGCAAGACGCCAGCCGATGTTAACCGCTCGAGAGATAAGTTTGAGGCTACAAAATTCAAGTGGTGTTGATGTAAGTCCCCAAACTGTGCGAAATCGACTGCATGAGTACGGCCTACGAGCTCGACGCCCTATCAGGTGCCCACCGATACGTCACGGGAATCGCGCTCGTCGAAATGAATGGTGTAGAGAACGCATAACATGGACCCAGGAACAATGGGATAAAATTATGTTTTCCGATGAGTCGCGATTCGGGTTTAGGCCTGATACAAGAAGGGTGCGAGTGTACCGTCGACCCGGAAATACTGAAAGACTCAGGTGCGTTCAGGAAGTTCATCCATACAGCGGCTCAACAGTTATGGTATGGGCGGGTATTATGAAGAACAGGCGAACTGAGCTCGTTTTTGTAAATGGAAACATGAACGCTGAAAATTACGTTGAGGATATTCTCAGACCTTATGTCCATCCATTTGCACAAACCTTTGGCTCCGATTTTACGTTAATGCATGACAATGCGCGTTCACATACAGCTCGGCGAACCAGTGAATACTTGGCAACGGAGAACATCCAGGTATTGCCCTGGCCTGCACAATCGCCAGACCTCAACCCCATCGAGCACGCATGGGACATGCTCCAGAGACGTGTTTTGAAGGACTTGGACGGAGTGACAACAACCCAACAGCTGAAGGATTTGCTACAATTCCATTGGGAGCGAATACCGCAAGATGACATAAACAGTCTCATTAATTCAATGAATAATCGTTGCCGACAAGTTCTGAATAGCAGAGGAGGCCATACTTTGTATTAAATTGTCCTATTCTTTCACAATAAATTCATTTTCTTAAGAAATTTCAATTTGTAAAAAAAAAGTTTAGTTTCTTATGTACCTGTATATTCTAATATTGTTAATTTCTGTTATTAAAAGAACTTATAAAGAAAACAGCTGTTATTTTTACATCATAGAACCCTAAAAATATTATTTTAAAAATAAAATACAACGTTATAATTAAAATAAATGGTAAAATAAATTAATATAAATGGTAAATTTGTAATATCATGCATGTTGCTTAGACTTTTTTGATGTGTGTATAAAGGTATAGGCGCCAGGGAAAACTATGACGAAATAGTCGAACAGCTAATGTATCCGCATGGGGTATTGTAAAAATAACTTTGAATTAAGAAAGCTTTACCTTAGAGATTTTTACTTTAGATACCAACAAACATTGTCTGCTAGGTATGTAAAGGTTGAGGAGGAATCGGTGGGGTGATCAAAGCAGGAAAGACATGAAGCGGGCGTCGAGACTGGTCGAAAAAAGCGTCGCGTCGGGCCGGGCGTCGTCGTCGTCGGTTCATGCCTCGGTACAGACGTGGGACGTATGTTTATCCGTTATCTTGTACCCTATAGTAGGTACAAGCTTAGATTAGTTTGGGAACTGATAACGTTATGTGAATATGAGGATCATTTTTAAAAATATAAGTTAAACAATAAAAAATATGAATATAATAAAATGTAGACCCACCAGCAAGGTAAAAGGATCAAGGTACTGGTGGTTAGGGCTCCAGAGATAGAAACCTATCACCCAACTTCTTAACGCGAGTCTCCTTAGCTGTTAGTAGAGACTCTTTCGAGTTAGTCTAAAACTACTATCGAGCAATGATCGCCGAATCAACTTTCCACATGTCCACAATTTCATGAGACTAGTTCAAATATTTAGTCTTTTGTCTTTTTCGGCTTTCACAAGATTCTTTAATTATGATTCTCTCTTCCATAATACTCGGGTCTCTTGGAGACTCGGTTCTTTGCAAGACATACATGGGCCGAAGCTAAGATGAGGGACACATATTATTATCAATCGTTTTATACATGCAGCCTGTGGGTCAGTTATACCCAGCGGGCATACAGTGATCTACGGGTTCAGTATAACAACGCACTTAGGGTGCTGCTGGGTTTGCCGTGGCGCTGCAGTGCGTCGACTATGTTTGCGGAGAAGCGCGTTGACGGTTTCGCCGCCATTATGCGCAAAAGGTGTGCCTCTATGCTGGAAAGGGTACGCGGCAGCACCAACAGCATCGTAAGTGTGTTTGCAGATAGGTGGGACACACCCATGATGCGTAGATGGATGCAGCTTCATACTACAAGGTGAAGCTGCAATCATCACACACTTTAAATTGTTGTATGTTTGTCTAGTTATAGTTACTAATACTAGTTTTAAGAGAAATTGTTACTAACACTATGGACTTTGTTCCGAAATAAATGAATTGAATTGAATTGCATTGAATTGAATTATCGATTACTCCACACAAACTGCAACAAGGAAAGCAATTTTTAGTATCATACGTTTAAAAGTTATGTATCCAATCGCCCTTTAATTAAATGTCGTAATCACTGTTATGATTTTTCAATGTAATCAAAAAGTGGAACGTTACATGGTCAAAGTTATATGCAGGCCCAAGTTGTGCCACGGCTTCGATATCTGTGTCAACAGTGCATAGGATTTTTTTTTAAATATGTAACAATAAATATGATAATACCAAATTACTATTGTTAGCAGAACAGGGTGTATAATTGTCGTGAATTTTGTGAGTTATGTTTATCAAAAAATGTGTATATGTTTTTAAAAAGTATTTATTTATTTATTTATTTATTTATTAGATTCACCAACAGCTGTTACAATAATACTTACATAGCATAAAACATTTTCAATACACAAACATAATTGCACAACTAATTATAGGTGAATACAACATGCAATAGGTAAGTATAATCATCATATTTAAAAACAAATCGAAATCAATAATAAGAATAATAAAATCACAATTAGCTTGAGAATTAAATATACAATAAAATATAAAAAAAAAAAAAATATATATATATAATATAAAAACCATAACCAAAATTTACGTCAAAAGCGACTTCGCAATCAGCAACAATCAAACTCCAAAATGAGACTATAAATTACATTAAACAATCAAAATATACATATTTAGAATTAAATTAAATTTTTTTATTTATTTATTTTATTAAACAAACAAACAAAAACTCATTAAAAAATGAAATAAAATTAAATTAAAATCAACATAACATCAAATCAAAATTGAGTAGGAATATTATTAAAATAGACTTAGAAACTAAAACTAACAATTAAAATCAGAATTAACATAAAATCAGAATAATCTACAAAAAATAAATCGCAATTAAAAACAATATAATGAACAAAATCAATATTAAGTAAATATAAAACAAAAAAATGCAAAACAAAAAAAATATTTATAATAATTTATTAGGTTGGATATTAACTTAATTAATTGTCTATCTTTGCAATAATAGATTTGCGAAAATTATTTAAGGACATTGAGAACAAGTCAACTGTACTCGTGCAATATTTATTTACCTCTCTACATAGCCTAGGAATCGGTGAATTATAACCCAAAACCGTAGCCCGAAATGGAGGGACCATGAGTGCTACAGGTGAACGGGGCATTCTGGTGGGAACCTTAAATCTCAGTCTGCTTAAGAGTTCCGGACAGTCTATTTCATTGTGAAGTAGTTTGAACATGAAATTTAGGTCGAGAAATATTCTTCTCTTCTGTAGTGAGTGCAAATGAAAGAACGCAAGTCTCTCACGGTATGCTTTATAAGTTTTAGCTATTCCTGCCGAAAAAGCCAAATGCCACATAAAACGTTTTTGAACCCTTTCTAATCTCAAGATGTGCGTACTGTAATGAGGTCGCCATACAGCAGGACAGTACTCAAGAATACTTCGGACTAGGGTATTATACAGAACAATTTTTGTGCGTGGGTTGTGAAATATTTTGCTGTTTCTTATAACAAACCCTAACATTTTCGATGACTTCTTTACTATCTCGTCTACATGATCCTGAAATGTCAATTTACTGTCAAAAACTATACCTAAGTCTCTTATCTTGTCCACCTCTCTTATCGTGCTGTTACCAATGCAATACTCAGACTTAGTATAATTAAGTTTACGGGTGAATTTTATGTGGAAGCATTTCTTAAGATTGAGATCCATTTGACTGTTCTGACACCATTTAAACAGGCAATCCAAATCCCTCTGCAAGAGATCGACATCATGATCATCGTTTATGATGCGTGAAATCTTTAAGTCATCAGCAAATATGTAAGGATTAGAATATAGAAGGCAACTTGGTAGATCATTAATAAAAATGTCAAAGAGAATAGGTCCCAAGTGCGATCCCTGAGGAACACCAGAAGAAACAGAGAACAATCCAGACCTAAACCCATTAACCACAACAAAAAAGTTTCGATCAGTCAAATAAGACTGCAACCAATTAAGAAAACTGCCTGAGAAACCGTACACAGACAGCTTTGCAACAAGTATAGAGTGCGAAACTTTGTCGAAAGCTTTACTGAAGTCTGTATATACTACGTCTACCTGCTTACGACGATCAATTGCTTCTGCTAAATCCTCCACGTAGGTTAGTAAATTTGTGGTAGTAGACCTGGACCGCACGAAACCATGTTGGTACTTAGATAAGAAGGGAGCGAAGTATCTTTGTATGTAAGGGCAAATAATCGACTCAAATACCTTAGCCATTGTAGATATAATTGAGATCGGGCGATAGTTTGTTACTTCATCTCTGCTGCCAGATTTGTGAATTGGCACTACTTGAGCAAATTTCCACTCACTTGGGAAGACACCTGTTTTGATAGAAGCTTTAAATATGAGATGTAGTGGCTTCGACAGCTCGGATGCAGTGTTTTTTAAAAATATGGGTGGTATGCCATCAGGTCCCGCACCCTTAGATACGTCTAACTCCTTTAACTTCTTCCTAATAATGAACAGGTCTATATCTAAAGTCCCAAAGAAATAACCACTCCCCTCAATCCCCCCCAAGTAATTTGACATTTTATAACTATCTTTGTCTTTAGAATTTTGGTACACCTGAGAAAAATGATGTCCAAACAAATTGCACACCCCTTCACCATCCAGTGCAATAGTAGATCCATCGGTCATGGATTTTGGAAAGAGACTTGATTCTTTTCTCTTAGCCTTAACAAATGACCAAAAGTATTTAGGATTAGTAGACAATTTGCTTTCAACACTGGCAACATATTTATTGTAGCATTCTTCCGTAATCTTTGAGCATCTTTTACTTAAAAGCTTGAACTCTATTTTGTCCATTGGATTACGATACTTCTTAAGTCTAAGGTGTACGTTAGATTTCTCCTTAAGCAATGTAAGTATGGCGTAGAATCATTTGCAACTACAGTCCTATGTCCTGGTGACGATAAAAATTGCTATGAATGAATCTTCTATATTTATTCTAAGGACATCGTTGCAGTCTTGTATCTATAGGGCAAGTTGACCTTTTGGTTAGCTTACTGTAGCATAATTATGTAAAATTCGACCTTACTCCAGCGTCATGCCTTACCTACCCTACATATAAAATAATATTATTTTTATATATTGCCCTAATTGTACTATATGTATTACATAAGAAGCTGGAACGGAAAATAGATAAAAGTTCCTTGTCCATTTTCCTCTAAACTCCTTGAGAAGATAAACTTCCCTGATACGAGTAGGTATAGGTAAAGGATCTGCAAGGTACAGATTTATCACAACATAATTAACACAAATAGCTTACAACGATAATATAAGGCAATGACACGAAAGTAAAATGTATAGTGTAACACGACTGTCGTAAAATTACAAACGATACAAACTTGCACATAACTTAAAAATTTTAAAATTACTTTTAACACTTGCTAATTTAAACTTACCTATAATTTACTTACTTATCTACAAGAAAATTATTTTACCTTTACCACAATGTCTCTTATTACTATCGTTATAGATTATTTATTTATTAAGTATTCTGGCTACCGACTGATTTTTAGATAGGTTTGAGATTTGAGAAGAAACTCGCAAACATCTTACAACATCCGCTTGCGTTGATGTCTTTTTCGGGATAGAAAATAGCCTATATTAGCATAAATATAGGCTATTTTAAGGAACTACCATGGATAAGCATCCATGGTAGTACTTCATACGAAATTCCATTCAACTCGGTCCAGCCTTACTTACAAACATTCACGTTTATATTATTTTTATTAGTAATGATTTTACTGCGGTATTTTTAAAATATGTTTTAACGAGTATTGTATGAGTTTAAGTACAATAGTTATGAGCCGATGACATTAGTAACGGACTGCATCGTTATCTACATACGGGTGATACCATCGCCTTGACACAGTTCACTGAATCTTCTACCTCCATGTGGCTCTTTCCATGAAATTAACCTTCAAAAACAGTCACAAGGTCCCCAATGTTTGTCTAGACTAACTTGTCTAAAACTCCACTCCGGAAAGGACATTATCTAGTAGATACATTGAAAGATAATACCTAATCGCACAAGTGGCAAATAGAGGAGGTAAATAGAAAAATAATGATCAAAAATGTCTTCTAAATACATTAATTAATTAATAATATAATATAATATTATTATAATAATAATATTATTATTATAATAATATTATTCATTAATAATATTTAGGAAATAGGCAAACGATAATTGGTTATTTCTGACGAAAAAGTTTACAAGTACTGACTAAAGGTCTCCCCAATGCTAAAAATTACATTGTTATTTAATTAATTTTCTGCATTACTTTAATTAAATTAATCAATATTATCCCGATTAGGCGCCGCCATTCACATTCTTACGCTAAATATAAATCTTAAAATCAATTACAATGCTCTTATATGATAACGGAGATTTTGTCCGAACAAGAAATTGGAATGGACACTTTGAAGATATTTAAAATACCGGCACTGTAACGGACTCGGATACAGCATGAATATTTGTTACCGAAATACCATAAATTGCAAAACTTTAGCAGCTTTTTAAACCTTATGGTTACGTAAAAAGAATTGAGTAAGATTATCCACGTGTAAAAGAATGAAATTAAACCATTTGTGTCATCAGTCAGGAGTGAAATTAATATAAGGATTACATAATATTTAAATTAATCTCCGTGTGGTGACGGAGTAAGAATACAATATTTCACCACCCCATCTCATCCTATGGGTGTCGTAAAAACCGACTAAGGGACTATCCGTAAATATTATCTTTACGAAATAAAAAGAAAGAAAACTTGAAATTAAACCCTATACCAATCCGTCTGGCCAGCGTGGTATTAGTAGGCCAAGTATCCCTCCGTCCAGGGAGGGGGCCCGTCGCTGCAGTGGGACATTAATAGGCTGTTATGATAATATTTAAAATTGACTTTCGGCATGGAAGTCGAAGTTATCTGCCTTGGTATGCTGCGTGAGGTCTTGGACCAGAATCCCACACCACTATAATTTGCACGATGCTCAAATGATTTTCTTAAGATGTTATTTGTGTCCGTTAACTTCTCGTATGTAAAAGATTTCGCAACACAAAACTCTATTGCTATTGCAGGAGTTAACTTTACAAAGATAAACAAAAAAGGATACCCGTAAAACGTGTCACCTACTCTCATTGACCAAAGCATTATTGTATAAAAACCTTTCTATACAAACATATTCACAATACGTTGACATTTTTTAATAAATACGCAGTTGGTGGTAGATATCACAGCAAACTGGCACTAATTTACACTTATTGGGTGTGTCTAATGGGAAAAGAAATCTTGTGTACTTTTTATTTTCTAAAAATTACGATGACATCAAAAACTTCGGGCTATCATGCAAATGAGATTTACCTACCTAAAAATCTTACTGCGTTGCAATTTTATTACAATTTACTAAAATAAACACAATTAGAATTCCTTTCTTTTAAAGAGAAAATTCCTTATTTGGGATCACGGCCCGTGTCTCGAGAACTTTTACAAACATCAATTTAGATGACACAACGTCCAAGAGAATCATTTAAGGATCGGTCAAATAAATGTCAGGCATGTAATCCTAACCCGCGACCTCGTGCCATCCATGAAAACACTGAGTTTACAATCTTTATTTAAGCACAAAGAAACTCTACTAAGTAAGAAATCGTATGTTTTACGTTTATAAAAGGATCTGTCCTCTTTAGTTAATTGTAAACAAGAACTCCATGACGTGGTCAGCTTTCTGTTGATAGAGATATACACACAATAACATATCAACCTAGACACCCGTATACCTAATTTCGTTGTGATAAGGTGCAAATTCGAATGAAAATATGTTACAGTATGAATATATGCATTTTAAGAAGGGAGCATGTCACTTAGGTGGCACAAAGTGCCAGTAAAAGTCAATATGATGATAAACATCCAAGCCTCAACATAGCATTCATTTGCAATCACCATTCGGTGAATGTACATTCGTTAATTAAACAGAAATCGAATAACAAAGATACATATTGAACGTTATTTACTTCCCTTTAGAAAACATGGGAAAGTGGGAAACTAGTATAATAGAATATAATAGAACATGCTGTATCCTTATGCTTATGTTCCTCATAATCCTAACCATTTTCTTATTAAATAATCAATAACGTCGTCGTCGCTAAAAACCTGGATATGGCACAAAAAATATCTTAAAACTCTAAAAGGCAAAAATATTTAGGAACCAACGACGATTTTAATAACTTCCGAAACTTTCATCCTTCCAATATGATAGGAAAGTTCCGCTAAATTCTCTATCTGATCTACCTTTTTGTCTTCCCAGGTAGGAGCGTAGAGGATAGACATACAGAAAACAAAACTAAAATACTTATTCTCTTCCTTAATAGTAGCATCCCAATGAATGCGCAAAGATTTTTTAAATGTAGAGATGTCGTGTTCACGTCATGTGTAAGCAAGTTTGATGAACTTTTTTACTATTTAGGTTACGCCTTATAATTTATATTGCTAGTTTTTATATACATATTCTTCATTTTTAGGACACTGCATTCTTTAAAATTATTTTTATTACGATAATGATTATGATGCATTGTATTAAATATAGATTAAGTGCCTAAAAAGGCTTTACACTTAACTTTTAACGTTATACACTTTATACACGGGGTTGTACACTTTAACTTGTGTTATTAGGGAGTTTAAAAATGACTATAGTTAATTTGTATCAGTGAAAAGTGCAAAGTATCAGTAAAAATATCTTAAGAAAGTGTACCTACGCATTTAGACTTATGCATTTTATTTATTTTTAAATAGTCCATAATACTTGAGCTATTTTAACAAATAATACCTAATAACCAAAATCATTTTCTCTTATAGTAGAATAAAACGTAAGTATACAACAATACCAGGGTCAAGAATTCTACTAGTGTAAGACGACAAGGTCATTATCTAATCCATGACGTTCCTTCCACAATCCCCGAGGCGAGCGCACAGTGGGGTGACGTACCTATCACCTTCCAGCGTCACTCGCTCAGTCGCCGCGTTACCGTGAACTTGGCCTGATCTGGTGCCGTCACACTGGCCCCGAGGCCTTATCGGAGGCGCCGCCCACGGCCTATAATAGCTGGGCCGGCGTCTCCCTCTGACTATAGAGTGGGCTCTGACACCGCCAGACATGTTTCGCCTCCTCTGCTTCCTCACGGCACTTGCCGCCGCCAGCGCCTGCAAACCCTGCAGTGAGTGTTACTATTATTTAAACACGCAACATTTTCAGGAGTTTTTTATTATTTTGGTGTTCACTTGTGAAGTGATTTAACTGAAATTCGTTACATATTATGATCTTAAGTATTCTAGGACAATATTTGTGTGTTTGTTTTTATTGTAAAATCTGTAAAATATGGTAAGTAAAATTATATTTTTAATTGTTTCAACATATAATTTATTTTCGTAATTAATTGTGTCCACTATATGGCAGTGCCATATAGGATTTAAAAAATAAATCATATCATTTTAATTCAATTGGCATTACTTCCGTTTCGGTTATGTCATAAAATAAGAGCTTTTATGGTATTTAGCCGCTTATTCCATTAAAACTCCTTAAATATTTTTACGTATCATGTTAAAAGCCCTGTAAAAAATGTTTCTCAAATGTTAAATTTCTTTTTTTATCTTGTAGCTCTGATTTACAATTAACTAAAGGAAAGTTGCCAATTTTAAATGGTGTTAAGGAATACTAAACTACTAAATAACACCTAAATTCATTTTTAATTTAATTTAAACTAAGTATTTCGATAGTGCCGCGAACATTTGTTTACAAACATTTGAAATCAATTATGCAAATTATTATTATGACTTGCCAATTAGGAGAACTCATTCTCTATATGAATTTCGTTAAAAAGTTTCTCTTACATTGACATTAAATCATTTCGACCTAAATAATTGTATTTAAATTTTACTGTAGATTTTATGTGCTACTCTGACTACCATAAACGGTCATTGAGACAATTTATTGACCTATTTTTTTTATACAGTGCACGGCAAATGACAGTTTCGTACTTGATTGGAAAGTTCGAATATAGTGCAGGAGTTAAAACAAAACGTATGGTAGTTATGATTTAGGTTTACTGTGTTACCGAACACGAAATGCAAGGGCTAATCGTTTGGGGAGCTTTTCGCTCAGTTGTATCGTGGTAATTAGTTGACTTAACTAAAAAGCTAAAATTTGGTATGGAAGGGGCGATAAGAAGGCGAGTAGTATTCTAAAGCGTCATGAATGAAACTATATTCTATAAAACTACAGTCAGTAGAGTCTATGCATTGACCTACTATTACTAAAAATATCTTCAAACTCTTGGACAGGAGTTTTCACATGAAAGGGTAACAAATATAATAATCTTAACGATCTTTCGTATTTTTTAATAATATAATAATAAATAAAATGCACCATAGATATAATATCATGTGTTGAGTTCTTATTTGTAAATAAGTGGTCATAGCCAAACGTAATATTTACTGAAGCAATCCATCGCTACTTACAAAGGACTTGACATACTTTTAAAAAGACATTAGAATGTATTTAACTTAAAGCCTCTTTTATATAATACTTACTTATGAAAAAAGCGTAACATATACCACGCTGTAAAGGTAAATAAGTTGGTAGATAACTTTCAATTTTTATTAAAAAAAAAACTTTCCCAACAATGGTAGAGTCCTGAGTCGCGGGGCATTTAAAGACGTGGAAATAACGACCACAATGAACATACCGGCTACAATAATTTGTAATCACACAAATAATACCAGAAAACGCAGGGTAGGGAGACCCCTCACAATATGGACCGACGACAACCTCGTTAGGACGGCGGGAAGCCGATGGATGTGGGAGGCGCAGGACCGCACAAGGTGGCAATATTTCAAGGAGGCTTACGTATGTCCAGCAGTGGACGTCAATTGGCTGAGATGATGATGATGACACAAATAAATATTACGCATAAAATTATTGAACCCGTGACCACGTGCACGACAGCCTCAAGACCGCTTTGTACCTAACAGATGCAGTTAGGGTTAGTACGCGATTGGCATTTGTTTATAATAAGGCCTTCCTTGAAAGAAGCCTCGCCTTCTAAACGATAACTGCATATAAATGCAAGGAGGAAAGTTGGAAACTTCTTTGCTCTTGACGGTACCTATATATTTCTATACACATATTTTTATTTAATTTTATATGTCTTCTTCTATTTTAATGTTCATCATTGCCATAATGTACGCAGTTCAGCTTTTTAAGAAGTAGGATATATCTTTAAGCCTTCAGGATATGACTGATGACCAGATACTAAATAGTTTATTACCTATACTTATACCTATACAAATCTGACTCGACAACAGCTGACTTTTAAATAAAAAGCTTTTTGTTCCAAGTTTTATGTAAGTAGTAGTTATTTAATGACGTCAAAAAATATTTGAAATATAATATAAACAAAACACAATAAAAGTAAACATCTCTTTTGTTAGGCTGACCGCACATTGGAGACTAGACTGTTTCAAGACTGACTTGCCTCATATAGACAAGTCTGTCTTAAAACTAAAACGAAACAGTTTTGACTACGATACGTAGCACACATAAAACAAAACTGTCTATCTGAGACAATATTGTCTATACGACGTTTTGTTCCAAGTGTGCGCATATTCATACATATTGTAAGGCTGAGCGCAGACTTGGAACACGACAGTCTTAAGACAGACTATATGAGGAAAGTCAGTCTTGAAACAGTCTAGTCTCCAATGTGCGCTCAGCCTAAAGCAATAGTCTGTCTTAAGACTGTCGTGTTCCAAGTCTGCGCTCAGCCTTAGCTTCCGCGTATTTATTAATAAAGGATTATTTTTTCTATAGAAATCTTAATTTACAACCTGTTCTATTTAATATTGCAAAAAACACCGTTAGTTCTCATTAGGTAAAGGTCAATGAGTCGGCATACGCATATATCTATAATTAAATACATACTTTTAGAAACATCATCATACTAACCGTTTTAATGTCCCACTGAAGGTAGAGGCCTACTCCAGAGATAAAGGAAAACTTGGTATACTGATACCACGCTGACCAATGGATTGATATTCATGTAAAATTTTCCTTCTTTTGTTTTTTACGTAAAAATAATATCAGTAGTTTTTTCCTTAGTCTTCTTGTACGACACCTATGGGTTGATATTGAGTTGATATGGTTGAACTGAAACCATGTTTAAACAAATTTTTGTTCAGGTCAGGTCATTGTAAGTCAGGGTCAATAGTGACCCCGTACCGACGGTCCTCTGTCAGTGTAAAACTCTAAAACCTATTTGTTATGTAAACGTACCTACGTTTTAAAAGAAAAAAGGATCATAAATTAAAGTTAAATTGGTAAGAAGGGATATTAAATACGATATGACGACGAGAGAAATACTGTTTGATGTAAAGCTCTACGTTTGTACAGGATGCAGAAATGCTCCACAAAATATGATTAAAATTAAATAATTAAGAAACTTTACAACAATCCTTCTGCCCCGTCTAATATTACAAGGCATGTCCTTCCAGCATGGAAAACACCCCATCCCTGCAATGTTCGATTCCTAATAATGTACAAATCAAAGCTGTGGCAAATAGTCACTAGTCTGCGCGTGAACATGCCCATTAGAAAGAGTCAGGAACTCAGGATAAAAGTATCCCTAACAACAAAACTCGTTTTTACCTTAAGGACCTGGAAAAATTACCCTTTTTCAAAAATATAAATACGTATTCCAGCTTGTGGCGTGGCTCGTGGTGCCCGGGTCGTTGGAGGAACAGCGGTAACTCCTGGCGAATTCCCCTGGCTTGCAGCTCTCAAACGCGACGGGAAAGTCATCTGCGGAGCCACCGTGGTAGCTCGGGATCATCTTATTACTGCTACACACTGCGTTCATGGGTAAGTTTCTATGAAGTACAGAAAATGTGGTCATATCTGTTCTTCTTTTTACCTGGCTATGTACCTATGTTTGTTTGTTACTTTGTGGCATTCTAGATATTGGACTCTATCGTTCTATTAGTCTACGCGTGTTTGAACACGAACGAGTACAGATTTCGATGATTCTTCATCTATCTAAATGTCATATTGCAAGTGTGACGGAAGACGCAATACCTTTAATTCGTCAAAATTCAATTTGGAGACTAAGCCGACCAGCTGTCATATTCTGAAAAAAATCACTTCCCTTTTTAGTTCATTATATTAAAACAGTACTTAAAAATATCAGTAAACCCACGTTGAATATCCAATACTGATGGATTATTTCTGTCCAAAAGAGATTATTGAAAATGAAAGTAAGAAGTGATTTATTTAAATTGTCTTATTATTTTTATAAATGCCACACCTTGATTTACAGCAGGTTAATTATACTAATAGTTATTTTAATGTGAAAGTCAGATTATTATTTCTTTGATCGGCTATTAGTATTAAATTATATTATTTATTTAAGTTAGGGTTTACGACTGTAGATTTTAATTTGATCGGCTTTTAGATTTTAATTTAATCTAACCTTAATCGCTTAATCTTAAATCTCTTGTAATTGTTTTATAGAACTCAATACCCATACCTTAAAAGTTTCTATATTAACAACAAATTATTATTAATTACAATAAGTGTTTGTTACTTTTGTTATAAATAAAACGCATATTATCGACTAGCTGTTGCCCGCGGCTTCGCTCGCGTGAAAAAGTATTATTATAAATTATGTTTTAAAAAGAACTTTGTTGTCCGTCTGTCTGCCTGTATGTCAAAACCATTTTTCTAAGGAATGCGTGGAGTAGCTAAGTCGTAATGTCACAGAATTTTGGAAAGATAATTCGTGACGTCATAGAATTTTTGACAGTTGAGTCGTGACGTCATAGAAATTCTGACAGATGAGATGTGACGTCATAGAATTTTGGCAGCATTTTTTTTAACAGCTTCGTACAACGTGGCGTCATAAAATTATGGCGGGAAAATTTTATTTTTACAGCTCTGTCGTGACTTCATAAAGTTTGGGTGGGAATTTTTTTTACAGCTTCGTCGTGACGTCATATAATTTTGATGGCTAAGTCGTGACGTCATTGAATTATTGACAACTGAGACGCGACGTCTTTGACTGATGATTCGTGACGACATAAAATTTTGGCGGGAAAATTTTATTTTGGCAGCTACGTTGTGGCGTCATAAAGTTTAGGTGGGAATATTTTTTTTGACCGTGTGGTGACGGAGTAAGAATACAATATGTCACCACCCCATCTCATCCCATGGGTGTCGTAAAAACCGACTAAGGGAATAACCGTAACTACTATCTTTACGAAATAAAAAGAAGGAAAACTTGAAATTCAACCCTATACCAATCCGTCTGGCCAGCGTGGTCTTAGTAGGCCAAGTAACCCTCCGTCACGGGAGGAGGCCCGTCCCTGCAGTGGGACATTAATGGGCTGTTATGATTTTTTTTGACATTTACGTCGTGACCTCATAAAATTTTGGCGGGAATTTTTTTACGGTTTTGTTGTGAGGTCTTAAAATTATAGCGGGAAATTTTTGTTCTTACAGCTACATCGTAACGTCATAAAGTTTTGGGGGAAATTTTTTTTAACGCAACGTCGGGACGTCATAAAATTGTGGCGGATTTTTTTTTTTTACAATTACGTCGTGACGTCATAAAATTGTGTTGGGAATTTTTTTTTACAGCTACGTTGTGACGTCATAAAATTATGGCGAGAAAATTTTACATTTACAGCTACGTCGTGACGTCATAAAATTTTGGCGTGATTTTTTTTACGGTTACGTTGTGATGTCATAAAATTATGGCAGAATTTTTTGTTTTTACAGCTACGTCGTGCCGTCATAAAATTATGGCGGAAATAATTTTTGTACAGCTACGTCGTGACGTCATAAAATTGTGGCGGGAATTATTTTTTTTACAGCTACTTCGTGACGTCATAAAATTATGGCGAGTAAATTTTATTTTACAGCTACGTGCGTCGTGACGTCATAAAGTTTAGGTGGGATTTTGTTTTTACAGCTACGTCGTGACGTCATATAATTTTTGACAGCTGAGACGTGACGTCTTTGACAGATAATTCCTAACGACATAGAAGTTTTAACAGATAAGACGTCATAGAATTTTGGCGAGAGTTTTTTTTGAGACCTTCGCCGTAACGTCATAGAATTTCAACAGCTGAGTCGTGACTCCATAGAATGTTTGGCAGCTGAGACGTGACGTCCCAATAGGGGCTGAATTGATCAAAACCCTATATTAGCGGACGTCTTCATCATAGTAGCTCCAATCTTTAATTTCAGTTCAATCATTCGAAAATGTAAGAAGATTTATACAAACTTTCATCCTATTTTACCCTTTTAGGGGTAGAATTTATCAAAATACTTTTTAAGGAGATGCCTACTTCACAGTCGCTATCTGCATGCAAAGTCTCAGCCCGATCGGCTTAAAACTGACAAAGTTTCATACAAACTTTTATCCCCTATTTATGCCCTTGGGGATAGAATTTTTAAAGTCCTTTCTAAGGAGATGCCTACGTCATAGTAGCTATATGTATGCAGAGCCTCCGCCCGATCGGTTTGAAATAGACAAAGTTTCATACAAACTTTCATCCCCTATTTGATCCCATGAGGGTAGAATTTATCAAAATCATTTCTGAAGGGATGCCTACGTCGTAGTAACTATATGCATGAAAAGTCTCAGTTCCATTGATTTAAAATCGACAAAGTTTTATAAAATCTTTAATTCCCTATTTTATCCCCTTGGGAATAGAATTTATAAAAATCCTTTCTGAGGGGATGCATACGTCATTGTAACTATTTGCATGCAAAGCCTCAACCCGATCGGTTTAAAATTGACAAAGTTTCATACAAACTTTCATCCCCTATTTTATCCCCTTGGGGGTAGAATTAATCGAAATCTTTTTTTTGCAGATGCCTACGTCATAATAACTATATATGCATGCAAAGTCTCAACCTGATTGGTTTGTAATCGACAAAGTTTCATAAAAACTTTTATCCCCTATTTTATCCCCTTGGTGGTAATATTTATAAAAATCCCTACGTCATAGTATTATCATATATATTATCATATATCACTATTATCATGCAAAGCTTTAGGCCGATCGGTTTGAAATTGACAAAGTTTCATACAAACTTTGATCCCTTATTATATCCCCATAGGGGTAGAATTTAGCAAAATACTTTCTCAAGGTATTAGGCATACCTTGAGAAAGTATTTTGCTAAATTCGTCATGGTAACTATGTGTATGCAAGGCCTCAATCCGATTGGTTTGAAATTGTCAAAGTTTCATACAAACTTTCATCCCTATATTTTATCACCTTGGGGGTAGATTTTATCAAAATCCTTTCTAAGGAAATGCTTACTATATAGTAGCTATATGCATGCAAAGTTTCAGCCTGATCAGTTTGAAATTGACAAAGTTTGATACAAACTTTCATGCCCTATTTTATACCCTTGAGGGTAGAGTTCATCAAAATCCTTCCTAAGGGAATGCCTAATACATAGTAGCTATATGCATGCAAAGTTTCAGCCTGATCGGTTTAAAATTGACAAAGTTTCATACAAACTTTCATGCCCTATTTTATACCCTTGGGGGTAGTATTTATCAAAATCCTTTCTTAGCGGATGCCTACGTCATAAAATCTACCTGCATGCCAAATTTTAGAGAGATCCCTCCAGTGGTTTGGGCTGTGCGTTGATAGATCACTATGTCAGTCACCTTTGAATTTTATATACACTTCTCATCAAAAAAATCGAAACAGTTGCAAGTTTGTGTTTTATAAGGATTATCTGAAAAATGTGTTTATTTAGGAATATGTGTTATATATCATTAAATAGGGAATTTAATGAGGTTTTTAAATAATGATGTTAATGTTCTAAATTCAAATTAAATTTTCATAGATTTCGTATTTTGTTTAACAAGTCGTATTTGCCCTGTACGTAGTTTGACGGAAATTGATAAAATTACGCACGTAAATCAACAAAAAGCTAGGAAACGTTTATTTAATAACTCGGATACCATCTCCGACCTCTCATTACTGCTTCTGTACGGTTTTTCATCGATCGGATGAGAGTCACGATCAAAAATAGTGGCGCTCTATTCCATTCCTCTTGGATTGCATTTTAAAGCTGGCTAAGTGTTTTTGAGGCATGATCTCTTACACTAATTCGTCTTCTTTATTCATCTCATAAATGTTTAATCGGATTCATGTCCGGGCTACGTGCTGGCAAATCAATAATAGAGATATCGACTTCAGTAACATAATCTCTTACGACGCTCGCGGTGTTTGTCCTAGCATCCTCGTACATAAATGTTAAACCGGGGTCAAATAAATGTGCATAGGGCATCACAAGAGGTTTAAGATACTGTTCGATGTACCTATGACTGTTAAAAAAGGGCAGATGAGACCCAAACACAAAGACAAACTCGGTCTTGTCGTTGCCACTAATTTCTCCTCAAACAGTCTATGAACCGCCACCATGGATGGCCTTTTCTTTTAATCCTTCATAGTGCAAAGCGTTCCTTATCACTTCTGTAGACCTTAGTCCTTCCATCGTTACCATACTATACAATTTTGCACTCATCAGAAAGGAGGAACTTGCTCCACTAGATGTATGACCAATTTAGGTAATTACGTAAAAAGTTAAGGCGCGCTTTTCGATGATCTGCAGGTAGTTCCTCCCTATTTGCTGGCTTGTACGGTACAAGTCCACGTTTCTTCAACCTTCTTCTAATTGTAGAGTCACTTACAGCCACCATAGGTTCATCATGAAGCTGCTGCTGCGGTTGAAAGACATTAAGGCCTAGACTTTGTAAGAAAGGTGTTACTATAAATCGATCTACTTGGTCAGAAAATACCTGTTTTCTACCAGATCTCTAACGGTGCGTGAACAAACCAGTCTCTTGATAGCGTTTGCAGATTCTATGAAAAGACGAGAGGCTAAGATGCAGCATTTCAGCCGTAATTACCTGACTAAGTCCAGAATTCAGCAATGCCACCACTTGGCGGTTTTTGCGGGTAAACATCGCATGGATGCAGTAATAAGAGGAGCGAGGAACTCTGGGTGCGCGATACGGGTTAAATAAACGTTTTCTAGCTTTTTTTTTCATTTACGTGCCTAATTTTATCATTTTCCGTCAAACTACGTACACGGCAAATACGACTTGTTAAACAAAATACGAAATCTATGAAAATTTAATTTGAATTTAGAACATTAACATCATTATTTGAAAACGTCATTAAATTCCCTATTAAATGATATATAACACATATTCCTAAATATACACATTTTTCAGATAATCCTTATAAAACACAAACTTGCATCTGTTTCGATTTTTTTGATGAGAAGTGTATATAGATTATTAATTATGTATTTTTATTCTATTAGTGTAATCGATACTAACTATTTACTCATTTTCGAATCTAATATAATATGTAGTAATCAAAACTTTGGCAAATAGTCTCTAGTCTGCATGGAACCATACTCATTACAAAGACTTCGCGAAGTCAGGATAAAAGTATTCCTAACGACAAAACTCGGTCAAAAATAGTTTACTTACTTTAAATTTATACCTAACTAAAAATTATTATTTATAACATAACCTTAACCAAAAAGCTATAATTCAAGTGCTTGTTTCTGTAGTATCAGAAACACTCATACCTTCCCTTAGAAAAACACTTCAAATTTTGCGTGTCACAAATATACAGGTAAGACTCCATACTCCATAACGTCCTTAACCTTGGTCGGTAGCTATGACTTTGACCTCGTGACAATGGTGCGAGGTAAACAGACGTGACTTATCACTACCAAAGCTAGTTCGGGGACAACCGCTGATAGTGACATCGATATCAAAATACAAATTATACTACAAAGTGTTTCCTGACGTCATTTTATTGCTTATATGTTTAGCGAGATATACTAATCGGTCGCTTTAGATGCTAAGTTGATAGCCATTGACTAAAACAAAAGTGTGTCATGTGTGGCGTTGTAGAATTACATTTAAATAGGAAATGGATGTTTATGTTTTGGACGCAAAAGATACGATACGCTATACAAGCAACTAGTATGGACTTATTTCTAAAACAGGATTGCTCTCCGACAAAATCTAGCAAAGATGAGAGGAGGATAAAGAGATGTTCCTTGCAGAAAATGTATGATAGTCTCAAACCGCAAATGCGCAAATTAAACTACGTATGTTTTTGCCAACAGTTTCCAACTCTTTCGCAGATGACTATGGTAGAGGTCTGAGAAGAATTTAGGTCTCTCATAAAATTGAAAACAATGTAAATATGTGATTATTTGTTTAAGTAAATGTATGTATCAATTAATATCTAAAATAATCTTACATAATTAATTATTATAATAAACCAAGTAAAATGAAATTAAATTATAATTAACTTGTTTCTGACGATACGGCAAAATCCATAGACTCTACATGAACCTTGGTTTCTTATTCGGCCTCTGTTTTCAAACAATAACAATGCATTTGTCATTTCTAATCATATGAAGTTGATGTCAACATAGGGGTCCCGCAAGGTTCTATACTTACCTACTTGAAGTTAACTATCGATCGAAAAGGAAGAACTACTTCATTCGTAGGTTATCTTAGTTGAAAAAAATGTGTTAGATGCATACTGTGTTTAGGGTTAATTTTCTTGCAGTAGGATTGTTAAGGGCTCGTAAAATGAAATTAAGTACTTACTTATAATTATATCACGTTCCAGTTCAATTTTAATAATTTCATCATAATCAGCCAACTGACGTCTATAGCTTGACATAGGCCTCCTTTCAATATCTCCACCTTGTGCGGGTTTGATCACTTATTTATTTATTTATTTAAAGCCCTTATTGCTATACAGTATATAAGTAAATGCTTGTTCTGCTTCGTTTGTGCTTGCTATATAGCTTGTCCTTGGACATAGGCCTCCTCCAATGATCTTCACTCATCTCAGTTCATGGCACTCCGTGGCCATGTGATCCCGGCGGTTTTAACTTTATCATCCTCCCATCTTTTTTGCGGTCTTCCTCTGCTCCTTTTGGAGGCTTTGGGTTGATCACTTAGTAAATAATAAATTGTAAAATGGAGTTTAGTAGAGTTGAGTTTAATAATTCATCAAATAAATTATGTTAAGCTCGGTGGCTTTCTGAACAAGGTTATTGATAGGTCCTTATTTGGTAAAGCTTGGCAGTTGGTTTAGTTTTGAATTGAACACATTTGTATAATTTTACGTTTTCGAAAACTTATTTTTTCAAGATTGCATCAATTCTGATGTGTACCGTTGTTGCAATACCATGTTTGGTTGTGAGAAAGCAATTCCGTAAAAAGAAATGAAAGTTTGAAACTGTAAAGGATCATAACAACTTTTTATTATAGTCGCACAATTAAAGCGAAATACCTTAATAAATATAGAATTACAATATCTCCTAGCGTCCCCTTGCAAAAAACCGTCAAATGTATATTATCTAAAGCTGATTCAAAATATTTTTCGAAAACATTAACACATGGTTTATCAAATTTAAAAAATATTGAAAAAACAAATTTCTTGCTGCTGCAAATATTTGTAAAAAATATATTTTAATATTCTTAAAGGAAGTGCAAGATCTACGAGATACCTCGAAGCGTAATCAGTAGTCCTACAGTGAATGGAAACTCAAATATTAGACTACTCAAGTAAACAACAAATAGGTAAAAAAAAGAACGACGAAAGGCCAATAACGGGTTTTTTTTGTCTTAATTAATAACGAAGCTCAGATATATGGGGCTTTATAACTCTCAATATAAAAAAAATACTATAACTTACTTTATTTGAGTGTTTTGACAGTTACTTTTACTTCAATTGATTTAATAGATACCTACTATACTATTCATTATATTTTTCCTGTTACCTTTACAAATCAACAATGTTTTTAAGTGCCCATTTTTTTATCCACTTAGTTGGATGTAAAGAGAGTTTAAAAGTTAGTATGTTATTCATTAACCGTTTTATAGCCTGTAGCTTAAAGGCACGGTTAAAACCTCTCTATGCATAGTCATCGAGCATACAATAAAAAAAAAGATACAACCGAATTGAGAACCTCCTCCTTTTTTTGAAGTCGGTTGATTAAAGGATATTGAAGTGCTCCTTTAACAAAAAGTGACATCTTTACCTATAAAATATTTACGAACCTGGCTTTCTTAATTTACACGTTCCTAATGAAACTATTACTCATTCAATTGACATGAATATTATAAAAAATATAAAATTAAATGTATGTTCCGTTGGTTAATACAATCATCAAACAATGGTATATGTAGGTGAGCAATAATTGGTGAAAGTAGATTGGCACAAAGGTGACTTGAAGTCATGTCATCACAGAAATTATTGTACAAGAACTTGTTTAACTTTAATGGATTTAATATAGAATGCTTGATGTTTCTATTCATTGAGTTCATAAGGTCAAATGTTTAACTTTTTTCTTTTGTTATTTAGGTATATTATAATCAATTTTATTTTAATTATATTTTTTTATTAGTAGGTCAAGAAGTTAGGTAGATATTGTATTTTTTTAACCGACTCCAAAGGAGTAAGTAGTCATCTTTAATACGGTGTTACATCTATAGTTAACTAACTACTCGTAAGGAATATTTCGACGGGCCCCAAGAACAAAAGCGTATCTGCAATATTATCGATTTCGAGTATGAGCGTTTGAAATTCTGTGTACGCATGATCATTTTTTACTAACGCAAATATAAACTTATTGCAAAAAATCTTGGCAAAAGCTAATGAAGTGGTTAATATCTTTATTATCATGTTTTTTTTAAAGAGTTTAATTAATATTTAGAATAAAATGAATTCTTATAATACAATAAGGTTTTGTTCCCTGTAACGATCTAGCACATATATTAATATATGACTTTGTTTTTCGGAATGATCTAGTATATATCTTCACATATGACTTTGTTTTAGGGAATTGATGTCTTGTTTTGCTCTCTTAAAATACATTATCTGTAATGTTTTGATTCATAAAAAAAACAATTCATCATAATAACAGCCCATTATTGTCCAACTGCAGGGACGGGCCACCTCCCGTGACGGAGGGTTACTTGGCCTACTAATACCACGCTGGCCAGACGGATTGGTATAGGGTTTAATTTCAAGTTTTCCTTCTTTTTATTTCGTAAGGATAGTAGTTACGGTTATTCCCTTAGACGGTTTTTACAACACCCATGGGACGAGATGGGGTGGTGACATATAGTATTCTTACTCCGTCACCACACGGATAAAAAAAACAATTACTATAAAATAAATTTGTAGATACCGTACAAATGTTTACCGTTTTTTTCCGCGTACCGGAAAACGCAGGGTGGGGAGACCCCTCACACGGTGGACCGACGACCTCATAAGGACGGCGGGAAGCCGATGGATGAGGGAGGCACAGGACCGCACAAGGTGGCAATATTTAGAGGAGGCCTAGGTCCAGCAGTGGACGTCAATTGGCTGAAATGATGATGATGATGAAATTTGTAGATATACAGAACATTTTTATCGAAGGTTTTTTTATTTATAAAGTAACATAACGGGTGCCGTTATGTCCATCATTATAGGACGGAACCCTTGGATAATAGCGTCTAGGACTTACGACCTAGATGTAGGCCTAAGGAGGCCCACTTACAACGCGTTAGCGGTCACCTTCAGTATCTGCTATGTTCCGTCCTCTGCCTATTCACTTTTGAAAGGAGTCTAAAAATTTCGTTTTGGACATTTGTGACAGTACTTACTGGAGTTCTCGGCAGTCCTAATCCTTTTAACAAGTTGTAGAGGGGTTTAGCGGGAGTACCCCTCGCAGCTATATCAACGGCATATAGAGGAACTATGTAGCCATTTCTGGTTATCTTATTTTTCAAGTCAAAATATTTTTTGTTTTAATTGCGTGGTCTTTAGGGATGTTAGTTTAGTTTCCCACGGTACCGTGAGCTCAATAAGTACTACACGCTTTTTCAAATTTGAGTAGAGGAATATGTCTGGTCTCAACGGCGACACGCAGATATCCTCCGAGATGTTGTGTGTCTACCAGCATTGTCCAATCGTCTGCCGAACTCAGGACAAATTAATAATTTTGCCTTTCAGCTCTAGCAATCGATAGACTGACTGCCTCACGTATAATTCCTAGAGCTCTGTCAAGACGTTGCAGTAATGACTCTTATCCAAAATCACTTTGCAGCCTACCAATATGTGTCTAGTCGTGCCAATTTCTTTGCCACATTCCGTGGATTTTTGTTCGTCGCTTTTTCAATCTTACAAGATTACTTTGATCGTTCAGAGTCAATTGAAAGGCGTTGAGGTAGCATTTAAGTAATGCTGCTAAACACTGATAAGTTAAAGTGCGCAACTTCAAAGCTAAAAGTATACAGCAGTTACCTAGAGTAGCCCATTCATTTTTCATTTCTAGGTTCATTGCGTGCACTCTATAGCTATCATTCTTATCTTGGTTTATGAAAGATTTTGTAATTTCTTTGTCTGATTATCTTTCCGTGTTTCTAAAACCTGCTCTAATAGTTTAGCGCCTATCATGAACTTTTTGTGAAATTGTAACAGTAACTCGAGCGCAGTTGTATTTTTATCAGTTGGGATGGATTTTAGTGGTCGTATATCCAGACTTTTTTACGTCATTTATCTACCATTTCAATGTAATTTATGAAACTATTGAATACATCTTCTAGTACTAGAGAGCGATCTTTATTATTTATCTTTCTACCAAGCAATTTAAAAGGCACGGTTCCTGATATTATTTAAACGTTTTCTCCGCCTATAATAAGCCCGGGACCATATGAAGCATATGTCGTATCCACTTTCATTCCATCAGTCTACATACAGAATTTATCATCCTTTCGCAGTAGTTCTTGGCACTGCTTTGGATTTCAAGTAAGTATCGCTATGTCGCGTCGTCTGCGAATGCTAGAATGAATTCTGTATATTTGAAATTGGACTAAAGCCGATATCCCCACCTTTTTTGATCTATTGTTAAGCTATCTATTAGTGGATAAAGCCCCTCCAAACATAAAACAACATTAATATTTTCAGCTACAGGTGGTAGCGGAGAAAAGTTACTGTAATTTTGACAGCCAGTTTCTAACAGAAAGCAAAAAGGAAGGCATATGTCAAAGTGGAATTTATGGCTAAACGCTTATTGAAAAACAAGAAAATCCTGCTAATTTACTAAAAAAAACAATAAATCAGACACTTTTGTATTGAACAAACACGGATGATAAAATACTTTACAGAGAACAAAATCGCATCTTTACCTACGACATATGTTTTCATTAAAAATTTCGTAAAACAAAATCGTATCAGCGCAACCGTTAAGTGACTTGGAATTCAGTTTTGTCGAACATAGACTTAAGGTGAATAAAACATGAAAATAGTTGATTAAAAATCAACACATTTTTCTAAATAAAGTCTTATTGTATATTAAACTAATTATAAAACTAAAATTATTATGTTTCATGTGAATTAATTATAAATTTAAATATCGTGTCTTTAGACTTTTGTAGAACAATATAGTAGGTATATGCACAAACGATAATAAATAACGCACCTGACTTTGACGAGTACAAACACGTAAATGACGTTAAGTCGCTACACACGCGGCATGGGTTCCAAGGAACATGCTCCTACATGTATATACATGTTTGTTTGTGGAAGTATAATTTTTGATACGACAATGTTCGATTGGTTATTTCAATAAGCAAGAGAATATAAAAAAAATAAAAACGGTGTATAGTTTTTAGTGTGTAGAATACGATTATACAATAAAATACATTTCGTCTTATTTTTCCATAAGATTTTGTTCTTGGGGCCCGTCGATTTAAGTTTTGCCTGTTTGCTTGTTAATAAATAGTTTGTATTGTTTGTAATATTCTGAGATAGTAAATTTTCATGCAAGGAACAATTTATTTAAGGGAACACAGATACCTAGAATAATTTGTTTTATTTTTCGTGACGCTAATTTTAATGTTACACTTACACAGTTAGATATATTATTTGCACATAAATGCCTTGCTTAATAAATTGACTATCCAACATAGATATTTACCTTAATAGTTGCTGATATTAGCGTGTTTCTTATCACCTTTACAAAATTTTTAACGAAATTTATTCAACGAATACATTGCCAAGTTCAAAGTAATCGCTCAAGAAAACAGCCAAAGAAGCCATTTAAGTACCTATAGTTATCTTTATAAGATAGGTTTTATGAAGCTGGAACCGTTATACCGCTACATACAAGACCGGGTGCCAAACTGATTACACGCACTGACTTGGTCAGTTACTAATTACGAGTAGCAGTTCTCTTCCCGTCGTGTGATATTGGAGAAAACCGGTACAGCCAAGAGGTTCCGTGGAGAAAAAAAAACTCGCGCTGCAAGTGCCAGAGTTTGACAATACTTATATTATTGATTTCTCTGTTTTAGTTAATCATTAACGGTAACCCAGTGTGGTGGGTAAGCCAAAAATTAATTCTTTAATTAAAGATTAAATGAAATTTTATTCAGATATTTATCGTATGCCAATTATTTTTTTATAAAATGCTTATTTATTGTATCTCGATCTTTATGGACTTGGTAATAATTAAACTGAAACACGTATCGGTAAATGGCGTATAAGTACACAAGATTTAAAACTCCTTGTTAGCGTAATCTTTGTAAACAGTTTTTTTTTACATATAAAAACAATAATGGAGTTCAATTTTAGCAAACTAATTCTGTATTTACATACTCGAAAAAAGAATCTTTATTGGGGAGTTATCGCTCATCGCCAAAATATAATAAAAGACATGTTGGTCAAGTAGGCAAGTGTGGCAAGCTACATCTGGAAGATGCTACTGGCCACTACATACCTACTTATCATAAATCATAGTCTGCGGTTCGATATTATGACGGTAAAGTTTAAAAAAAAAAGATTTTAATTAAAATAATAATTAAGCAAACGGAACCCATACTTTGTAAGAAAGATACAGTTACACGTTTAAAGGAATGCCATTTAGTTAAACCTTTTAACAAACTTTAGTTTTAGTGATGTTTTAATTAATATCTTGCAATTTGAGATACCTAACTGTTAAAAATGCGATACAGGTCTTGTGCATTACTGGGTAGTTCCACATTATGTGCTTATTGTGGCCTTTATTTACGAGTGATGTTGATAACGGAGTTATAAGACTTCATCGCTTTTGTGTCATATTTACGTTACTTTATACTTCGATCAAAATTTACAGATATTATTTTAATGAAAACAAAAGAAGGAAGTCTTGCTTGACAAGGAGGCTAGGTTTTCTTTCATCAATTGGAGGACTTTGCAGTGATACATGAATGCCTTGTAAAACATTCTGACATGTTTTATTACACTGTATCTGATTCGTAATTTGTCATTCGCAGTATTCGCAGCGTATGAAACATTAACATGCCAATAAAAAGTACTTAAGCAAAAACATATTTTATTAAATTGCCAATTTGTTACTCGCTTCGTGGTTTTGTTTCTTTATGTAAAAGTGGATCCTTACTTTCTTTTCATGTTCGCTAATTTTATACGATGTTCGACAATCGTAAAATAACAAATACCGGTACATTGTTAGGTGTGCCTGCGCTCGGAGAAATATTTTTAATAATCATCTACCAATTCTTTGTAAACTGGTCGAGATGGTCATACAATTAAAAAATAATTATTATGTATTATTATTACAACAGTTACATCTCATTGCTGAAATATGAATAGAGAGTAAAATTTCAACTTAAATACCAGGTTGGTATTAAATTTTCTGACAAGTATTGCTTCTCTTATTCTTCCTCCCCTAAAGACACTCAAAGTGGGCTCAGTAATTCTTAAAACGTCTCTAAAAACAACGTAATAAATCATCAAGGGTAGATTTATCACTGTAAAACAATTAAATTTAAATCTGAGAACTCTAGCAAGTTACCAAAATGGTTTATCATTGTCACCCATAGCACTTATCTTTCGGACGGAACATTTTCTATATCCAGTCACCAGATGACTGGATATAGAAAATTTTCCGTCTTCCATCGTAAATTATTGACTGGCCACTCTTACAATAACATCATGTTTAAAAACCGTAACACCATATTCGACACTCAAATTCAATAAAAAAAACGGTTAAGTAAGTCCTGTTTCTTCATTAAGTGCATCAGAATATCAACGCGACCCAATTTTTTGATTTACATAAGCATGTATAAATGTCCCATAAGGTCCAAAACACAATAAGTATGACCTTTACTTTAATTTGACCTACTTTCTTAACGGTTACATAAACATCCTTTTTATTTGGCCAGGCTTTAAAATGTTTGAGCTGTACGTATGTTGTAAATTGAAAATTCTTTTATTTTAAAATAACTTTTTAACGAAGCGATGTGAAGTATAAAACATACAATATCGTATTCAATCATTCGTCTTTAAACTGTTAATTACGGCAAAAACTATAAAAATCAATGGATAACGAAATAGCTGTACAAATTGAGATCAAGCCTAACCTTTAAAAGCAGGAATCTAGGCTCGAAAAATGAAGGATAATAAAATGTCTTTCAGCATATGTACGTAATTAATTTTGTTAGCTCGCTGAAAGCTAGGTATTTCTATATTAATACTTATAATGGTTTTAAAATGCCTGCCTACAAAATAAAATAGAAAAACGGCACGCAGCAATGCAGCATACGAATTTTTATGCAATTCTTTTCATAGTTGACTTAGAGATAATGAGCGTAACTGTCACGCTGCGAGTATTGCATCATTCAAAAAGAGGTTAAGGTCGAAACGGATGCCTTCGATCCTTTTGTCCTCTGAAACCACTAGCCACGTACTGTAACATCGCGAATCAATTAGCTCGCTTCGTTAAATTATGTGAGGTGAATTTTAATATAGATATTTTCTGCTAACACGAGGAATGTATATTCTATTGCCATACGTCTAGGTAAAGATAAAGCTAAGTGCCGCAGAAGTTGGGTTCATTCTCCTGCTCCATTACTTTTGAGAGAAATAAGGTTATACTTTTTTTTATTTATTTTATAGGCTTTGTCGGTTAGCGACCACATCGCCTAAGCTTATACTTATTTAGTGCTATTGCAAAAACCTCATTCTGGAGTTCGATGGTTATGATCTATTACATTTTTTTGAGTGCGGACTGCACGTTTGTTTTGCTGTGTTTTGCACAAAGACAAACCTCTCCTACTTTTGTAAGAAAGAGCGAAAGAATGTTATCACAGTCCGGTGTAGTCTCCAAGTGGTAGTAAACTAGGTTTAGAGTATAAATATTATATAAACGGGATATTAACGCGCATTTTATTTACCTTTATTTTACTTGACGTTTCGGCACAGGTTGCACTAGCCGTGGTTGCAAGCTGACTGGTATATAAGTTAAGAGTAGAAAAATGCAACAAACTTTTTTAGTTAATATCCATAATTCATAATTTCTTTATTTGCAAAAACATGGTATTACAAAGTGTACATTTCTAAGGAGTATGAAAATAACACTGTAAAACATAGTATTTTTTTTTAGTTTTGTACTTTCTGAAATTAAAATATGGAGTGGGTATCCAAGGTGGCGATGAGTCATCTACTTGGACAGCAAATAAGACAAGGATGCGATGCAAGCCTGTGAACATGGCAACGCTAACATGGCAGCCGGCAGGACGTCCAGTCTGCGGCATCATGCCAGAGAATTTACAAAGGGGATAGTTCAACCTCTACATACCTAATTTGATATTTACATGCTTTAATACCTCTGTGGTGGAATTGATGATAATCAGAAACACTCAGTCAATCAGCTCTACCTTGAAAAGCAACAACGTACTTAATGAGTTTATTTTTCGTTCACAGGATAGAGGCCTCACGCTTTTCAGTCCTAGTCGGTGTATACGACGTGAACAATACAAAGTCTGATGGTTTTGAAGTGTCCCACGTGATACAGCATCCAGATTTCAACAAATACACTTATGACTATGACATATCAGTGTTGCGGTTAGCTCAGCCGCTGCCAGACAGATTGTTTAGACCTGCTTGCTTGCCTGGTAAGTATTTTATGTATCTATATATGACCTTATCTTCATGCCTTTAATAATAATTCGTTTACTATACTAAAATAGTACAGTAAGGAGAATGATGTAATTCTAAAACATAAGAATAGGTAGATACTTGATAGAAATGAAGTGCTAAGAGATATGGGAGAGTGAGTGACGACGAACGTCGAGGATAGTCCAAAAGACTCGAAGACTTTGTCATAAAAAAACGTCGTTTTTATCTTACTTTACTTTAGAGTCGTTTAACTATTTTGTATTATCTTTTTGCAGAAGACTACGATTCCCTCAAAGGCGAAGATGCCATAGTAGCTGGTTGGGGCAGTACAGTAGAAAAAGGATCGACTTCAAATATCCCTATGAAGGTAAATTAACATACGAGTAGTTTACATACCCGTAACTAGTAAGGTTCACTTTTACTTTGAGATAATTTAATTTCACTTTATTATTTCCTAACGGCCCATTAATTCTTAAATGATGAAAGAAATACTTGATTCACTTATATCAAATTCGTTAACCGACTTTAAAACCACAAGGTCTTCAATATGTCGTTTATTTTGTATTTTTACTTGACTCTACTGTTGGTAAAATATTGTTATCTTATTCCGTTGCCAAATTAAACCTAACATCTACATAAATACTGATATATTTTTGTCTTTTGTTAGGCTGATGTAGAAATCTGGGGACAAGAAGACTGCTCCTCTGCAGGGTACGGACGCAGGAAGGTCACACCGCGCATGTTATGTGCCAATGCACCCGATAGAGACGCGTGCACCGGTGACTCTGGTGGCCCTCTCCTTGTCTCTCAACCTTATTATACTCTTGTCGGTAAGGAGAAGACCTACTGTACTACTATAGCGTCTAACTTCCCGATTATCGAAGTGGTTATGTCAGACTCCCATAAACTAGAGTGCGGACTAAAGCCTCCGAGGTAGCCTGGTCTATCTTCTGGTTTATATGAAGAGAAAGCAAAATACTCCCTAACAAATAGCACACACTAAAGAGACTTAAATTTTATACTTGAGCATTCAATAAACCTAGAAATAAAATGATAACAAAGTGATTTACTTATATTTTCAACAAACTATAAAAGAGCTGCATTAGAAGTCATTCCTTTGTTGCAAGTAGGTTTAATGTAACTAACATTCTAATAACAGACATAAATAAATTTCACCAATTAGTATTTGCCTGGTGCTCTGCCCGCGTTGATGTCGTTTTCGAAGAAGAAAGTAGCCTACCTAGGGTATCTAACTCGGTACCATTTCATCCGATTAGCCGTTTAAGCGGTTTAATTCAGTAACAAAAATTCAATCACACTTTCAAACTTTCGTGTATGTATAATATTAATTTCTAAGGATTGACCTATTGATGCTCTACGTCAAAACTACGAACATACATTCTTACCAACTTAGCAGTGATATTAATAATATTTTGGTTTAATTTCAGGAATAGTATCATGGGGACGAGGCTGCGCTAGACAAGGATATCCAGGAGTCTACACTCGCGTCAACCGCTTCATACCTTGGCTTCGAGTGGCTCTCCGTCATGCTTGTACTTGCCAGCCTCCAAATTACAATTAATTTTTAGACGATTTAAATTAAGCAGACCACAATTTGCAGTAATGAGGATGAAAATTAACAGTTACGTTATAAAGGAAATTATTTGTCATGTTAATATTTTTGGAAGTGCTGCTTTACTCCTGTAGATGTGCTTTCCTATATTGCCCTTAAAACCGCCTGTTTATACTACACATGTTAAAATGGATAAAGAATTAAGAATAGATTCACTTAATTAATATAGCATTTACATTCATAAGCACATAGATAATATACACTTCTCATCAAAAAAATCGAAACGGTGTGCAAGTTTGTGTTTTGTAAGGATTATCTGAAAAATGTGTACATTTAGGATTATGTGTTATATGTCATTTAATAGGGAATTTAATGACGTTTTTAAATAATAATGGTAATGTTCTAAATTCAAATTAAATTTTCATAGATTTCGGATTTTGTTTAACAAGTCGTTTTTACCCTGTACGTACTTTGACGTAAACTGATAAAATGACGCACGTAAATAAAAAAAAAGCTAGGAAATGTTTATTTAATAACTCGTATACCCTTTCGTAGCCCTCATTACTGCTTCTATACGGTTCTTCATCGATAGGATGAGAGTCACGATCAAATATAGTGGCGTCCTATTCCATTCCTCTTGGATTGCATTTTAAAGCTGGCAAAGTGTTTTAAGGCATGTTTTCTAACACTAATTCGTCATTTCTATTCATCTCAAAGATGTTTGGTCGGATTCATGTCCGGGCTTCTTGCTGGCCAATCAATAATAAAGATATCGACTTCAGTAACATAATCTCTTACGACGCTCGCGGTGTTTGCCCTAGCATCCTCGTACATAAATGTCAAACCGGGGTCAAATAAATGTGCATAGGGCATCACAAGAGGTTCAAGATACTGTTCGATGTACCTATGACTGTTAAGTAAGGGCAGACGTGACCCAAACACAAAGACAAACTCTGTCTTGTCGTTACACTATTTTCTCCTCAAACAGTCCATGAACCGCCACCATGGATGGCCTTTTCTTTTAATCCTGCATGGTGCAAAGCATTCTCCATCACTTCTGTAGACCTTAGCCCTTCCATCGTTACCATACAATACAATTTTGCACTCATCAGAAAGAAGGAACTTGTTCCACTAGATGTATGACCAATTTAGGTAATTACGTAAAAAATTAAGGCGCGCTTTTCGATGATCTGCAGGTAGTTCCTCCATATTTGCTGGCTTGTACGGTACAAGTCCACGTTTCTTCAACCTTCTTCTAATTGTAGAGTCATTTACAGCCACCATAGGTTCATCTTGAAGCTGCTGCTGCGGTTGAAAGACATTAAGGCGTAGATTTTGTAAGAAAGGTGTTACTATAAATCGATCTACTCGGTCAGAAGTTACCTGTTTTCTGCCAGATCTCTAACGGCGCGTGCGCAAACTAGTCTCCTGATAGCGTTTGCAGATTCTATGAAAAGACGACAAGCTTAGATGCAATCTTTCACCCGTAACAACCTGACTAAGTCCAGAATTCAGCAATGCCACCACTAGGCGATTTTTGCGGGTAAACATCGCGTGGACGCAGTAATAAGTAGAGCGAGGAACTCTAAGTGCGCGATACGGGTTATTAAATAAACGTTGTCAGCTTTTTTTTCATTTACGTGCCTAATTTTGTCAATTTCCGTCAAACTACGCACAGGGTAAATACGACTTGTTAAACAAAATACGAAATCTATGTAAATTTAATTTGAATTTAGAACATTAACATTATTATTTGAAAACCTCATTAAATTCCCTATTAAATGATATATAACACATATTCCTAAATATACACATTTTTCAGATAATCCTTACAAAACACAAACTTGCAACTGTTTCGATTTTTTTGATGAGAAGTGTATGTAGGTATTGCATAATGTTTTATTCTTTACTTAGTTAGAATTAAAAAGCTATGTTTGTATTCGTTTCATAAACGAAGTTACATTCAGATCAGTATTAAAATGTTGCTAATACATAATTTAATTTTAGCCTGTAAGTAGTTAAGTTGCGGCTGTGATTTATTTAAGATGTAATTTATGTAGTAGGTACCTATTTACTTATTAAATAGAAAAAAAAGTTTAAGTGTTATTAGAATAGCAAAAGAGGCACTATAAATCAAATTTATTTATGTTCCGATTAAACTGCTTCCCTAAAATAGTTGTTTATTTATTGACGCTCTCCCTAAGTTGTAATTTCATCAACATTTGCCAAACCGAAACCATCCACCCGACTTTTGCCTAAGCGAGCGGTGTTAGGTTCCTGATAAAGATGAAAATACAGTGTACCTAGGTACTGATTACAATTTACGATCCTCCTAAGAAATGAGGAACGTAAATTGTAATCGGTACACTGTATTTTCATCTTTTTCATCGCTCTCTGTGCACAAGGAAACTTGCCGTAAAAGGAAACAATCAAACTTTAACTACGCTCACGCAAAATGAAGTGGTTGAAAGTTTTATGTTATACAGGGTGTTTGGTACATCGTTTGCCAAATTGAAATAGCTGATAGAAGAGGTCATTACCCATTTTTCCTCACTCACCTAGCCGGTTTTAACCTCAACATATTTTAGATATCGATGTAAAGCTATTTTCAAAAAAAAAACCCAATATTTATCATGAACACTTAATTTTTTTTTTAATTATTCCTTGAGTCCTCATAATTATGTTTTGTTTTAAAGTTTAATACTAGGAGCATCAAATTAATTCATAATAGCTCACCAAAAACGTCAACTTTTTGTTTATTGACTTATTATAACTATAGAGACAGGTAAAATTTCAAGATATGATCAACTTCACAGTACAATAAAAAAATAAACAAAAGAGAGAAAGTTCTTCCATTTTCTGAATAAATGCCTTACTTTATCCTCTTTCAATTGGTGTACAACATGTTATAAAATAGTAAATAGTTTTTCTATAAAACATGTGTAATACATAATTCGAAGTAAAGAAAACACGTTTGATGCATAACATTTATCGTAATTATTGACGCTATAGTAAATGATGAATTTTTTTTTTCTTTTATTATATTAAAATTAACTCTAATGTGATAAGGTAGACCCACTGCAGTGACAAAAAAAGCTAAAGTAGGTAACTAGGTAAGTACGCGAGAATGAATCGATTATAGCAATTATAGCTAGTAAATTTACCTTTGCTTATTCATCAAACGTGTTTTCTTTACTTCGAATTATGTCTTATACATGTTTTGTAGAAAAACTATTTACTATTTTATAACATGTTGTATACCAATGGAAAGAGGATAAAGTAAGGCATTTATTCAGAAAATGGAAGGACTTTATCTCTTTTATTTATTTTTTATTGTACTGTGAAGTTAATCATATCTTTAAATTTTACCTGTCTCTATAGTTATAATAAGTCAATAAACAAAAAGTTGACATTTTTTGGTGAGCTATTATGAATTTATTTGATGCTCCTAGTATTAAACTTTAAAACAAAACATAAGCCACTCACGGAAGAATTTTTTTTTTTAATTTAAGCGTTTATGGTAAATATTGGGTTTTTCTTTTAAAAATAGCTTTACATCGATATCTAAAATATGTTGAGGTTAAAACCAGCTAGGGGAGTGAGGAAAGACGGGTAATGACCTCTTCTTTAACCTACTTCAATTTGGCAAACGATGTACCAAACACCCTGTATAATCAAATAGAAAAGGCTCCATTTTCAGAAGGAACAGGTAATCTTTAAAAGAAAAAAAATAACTAAATGAGTTTGCACTAATTTAAAGAAATATATCTAAAGTTCAAAGAACTCATAAATTTAGTTAACGACCAACAGCGTACTGGCTAGTGCACCTAATCGTATGTCACGCGAAGGTCGCTGGTTTAGTCACACACAGCAAAAGTGAAAACTTTTTGTGCATGATAAGAAAGAAAAGAATGTTATGTTCTTTGGTTATCTTGGTCTAATAATACTCATTACTGTTTTAGAAAAATCTACTTTTTGAATGGCTTTGTCTTATAAAAGAAGTCCTATAGACGCGAGGGAGGGGTCAAAATTTTATACAGTAGGTAAGTATTGTTTAAAATCAGTAAACAGCCTAATGCGATAGACTACAACAAATTATTTCTTATAAACTAACATTAATCTAACTTACATACTACACAATAAGTGACCTTTGTAAATTCGTTCAATAAGCACGAGAACAAATCTATCTTGGTTGCGTGTGACAGTGTTGAGTTGAGTGTACAGAGCGCCCACGTTATCACGCGCGCTGCAGAAGGTTGGTGATCGCTCGCGGCACCTCCAGCAGCGGAGAATGGCGCCGTACCCAAAGGAATAGGAAAGGGCTATTTGAATACAGCAAGAGATATCATACTATACTATTTTTATTTATTCTGGTACTGCCACGGACGTATACTATAACTGGATCGCTTACTACTATTTCTCTTGATTACAAATTTGATCTCTAAACCGATAGACTTAGGGTTACTTTTTCGCTATCAATCGTAAAAGGATGAATCCGCGGAAATTCACATTTAGCAAACATCCGCTAAGAAAAAAATGAATGTCATTTGTTGCGACTCTTTTTCATTAGGTACATGTCTTTTCTAGCATGTATTTACGTAAGGTATTTAGAATATTATATAACCATTTGTTTTTATTTTATTTGAATTAACACGCACCAAACGTCATTACCATTCGCAATTTAAAATCGATTCGTGTACTTTGTTATTTATTTGGTCAAAAATGTACGATTTGTTCCTGATTCGTCATCTTCCTAATTGGTCATCTTCCAAATTCGTCACTTTCCTAACTCGTCATCTTCCAAACTGGTCATTTTCCAGATTCGTCATCTTCCAAACTCGTCATACATACCGTGTACATTTGCTTACACAAATTTATTAATATATAAATCCTTTGTAGTATAGCCTTTAAGAGTGTTACTTGTCTATCATGAAGTTTGTAAAAAAAAAAAAAAAGAAGAAGCATTACGCCAATATATAAGAATAAATAAGGCATGAATTGATGAACCTGGATTTATATTTTTTTCATTAGAGAAAAAGAAGAAGTAAATACTTTTGAATTTTATCTTTAGAAAATAATGAGTAAGACGATAAATACAAACGGAACGTCAAAAAACCGGATCGGAAGTGCACTTCATAATTGACATTTATGCAATTTAAATTTTTACTGATTATTAATAAATAAGTATTTGTGTACTATCCTAAATGATATATAAATAAATAATTAATTAAACTAAGTACATATTAAATAGATAAGGATGATGATTAAATTATTTTATTAGTATAAAAATGTTAGGTACATATAATGTTTTTAACGAGTGACATTGCATACCATTTGAAATAAGTCAATTTAATTATTTTATAGACATAACTTTTTTGTAGCCTGTACAGATATACTCGTAAATATTATTTTAAAGCAATAGTATTTAAGATAATTACCTAGCATCGTATTCATAAAAAAATTATACACTTTATGAGATATTGTTCCTCCTCATACTTGAATAATTATTTCTTTTAGTTTCTGTTGAAATTCAATTCGACAGTACAATGACGAGTTTGGAAGATGACGAATCTGGAAAATGACCAGTTTGGAAGATGACGAGTTAGGAAAGTGACGAATTTGGAAGATGACCAATTAGGAAGATGACGAATCAGGAACAAATCAAATGTACATGTATTTTCCGTATTTCTTTACATTATTCGAAAATACATATTATAAAGAATAACCTACGAAATTATAAGGCCGTTTGATAATACATAGCATATATTAAAAAAAATAACAATATTTGTCACGGAAATTCGTCAACACCATCCCAGTACCGTCAAAACTTAAATTCTCGAATGTTTGAAGTAGCTATACTGCTATTGCGTGGCCTCCCCACCTTTCCTTAGACGCCCTTCAACATCGGAGTGGAAGGCACCTTCAAATATTCCACGCGGGTATATGAAAATTTTTGATTATAGTGAGCTTGCGGGGGCTTTGTCACGGATTCACGTCATTACCAATTACCAAGTTAATCAGGTAAGCATTGTAAATTGATATTTTTAAATTATCCCAGCTTTTTAGTTATATGAACAGTGTCTTAAAAATGCCCATTGTTTTTATTTGTAGTGTTTTATGTAGTTAATAATTAAACAAAAAGACGTATACGTCATAACCATCATCGTCATTACCATTAAATCTGTGTGAATGGTAATGATCATATGAAAACGGTAATGACTATTGTGTTTTTATGTCTTGTTATTCTGGTTAGAAGTGTTGTGTATTCATATCAATTCACTTTACTTTTGTGTGTTTCAGTAAGTCTTACGATAGCGATGCAACTATAGAGGGAAAATAACGAAGGTAGTGTTAATGTAACTATGATTTATGTACCCAAAGGAAAGAGTGTATTAACTGAGATGGAGACAAAAATCCCAAAGAACTTGCAGCCGTTCCGAGGTAGTCTGATGTTCATCAAGTGTTGTAGAAGGAAGGAACATCAAATGTAACATTTTGTAGCGCAAGCTACTTACGGCATCATATTATGCGCTCATCAGAAACACCTTGGTTTCATGCCAATACCACAAACTTTGAGTTTGTCTCCCGTTCCCGATAGTCGACAATGAAGTATTGGCGAATATTACGAATACTATTGCGATATCTGCCACCAATGTAGAAAATATTTGTGTTGCTGTAGCATCTAATATTAGGATATTGGTAAATAAAAAAATTTTAAAAAAAAATGTAAACCATAGGGTAACTGTAGTTCTAAGCTAAGTATAAAATTTGATCACTATTATAAAAATCATCCTGGGTGATTTTTATTTATAATTTATGCACACAATTAAATTGTTGTACAATACCTACTGTACTACTATAGCGTCTAACTTCCCGATTATCGAAGTGGTTATGTCAGACTCCCATAAACTAGAGTGCGGACTAAAGCCTCCGAGGTAGCCTGGTCTATCTTCTGGTTTATATGAAGAGAAAGCAAAATACTCCCTAACAAATAGCACACACTAAAGAGACTTAAAATTTATACTTGAGCATTCAATAAACCTAGAAATAAAATGATAACAAAGTGATCCTAAAAAAGTGAAACCTACTTACATTTTACTTTTTTCAACAAACTACAAAAGAGCTGCATTAGAAGTAATTCCTTTGTTGCAAGTAGGTTTAATGTAACTAGCATTTTAACTACAGACATAAATAAAGGTAACAGGGCGAATTTGACCCACTTTGTTTTTTTTCGCGTACAAACACCAAACTAGGTTTAATTTGTAGACTTTAATACCGCTTTTCTAATTATATAAAAAAATTAATGTACCTACCGGGAGAAAAAAGTTATTTGGCTGTATGTGAGTAGGAAGAACCAAATACTGAACATTATTGAGTTTGTAGAAAAATGAAATTAACGCGACAGTTTTCAATTACAACGGTTTAATAACACGCATACACCAGACAAAAAGGTAACCGGCTTAAAGTTGTTCCAAATCAGCTGCGCAGATGTCATATTTGCAACTAAAAGACCGGGAACGTGGGGAGCGGGTGGTTTTATATTTTCCTGTAGGTGCGCAAACTTCTCTGAAAGCTAACTTCAGCCCACCCAAGTTAGGTAGCGCAAACTGTAGGTGTCCAGTAGAATAAAAAACATTTTTATAGAACGTGATTTTATTTCTTTGCTATTTGGTTACAAGCGTAATAATGTGAACAGTGTTGCATTAAACAGACTACTGCTCCAAGTATTATCGAAATAAGCCCAATAGGTTACTGAAATATTTTGAAAAATCCTCTATTTAATGCCTTAAAACAATAAATATTTTTTTTATTTGTCTCCGTTCTCCCATACCCCACAACAGTGGGACCTATACCAGTAAGCATTAGGTATATTTAACTACATATCCGGCCATATTTCGTTCGTGTACGCCATGGGTCATATGTCCAAACAAAACGCCCATTTACCTTTGACTAATTACTATTTGCCTGCTGCTCTGCCCGCGTTGATGTCGTTTTCGAAGTAGAAAGTAGCCTATGGTAATCTAGAGTATCTAACTCGGTACCATTTCATCCAAATCGATTAGCCGTTTAAGCGGGTTTCAGTAACAAAAATTCAATCATACTTACAAACTTTCGTGTACCTATATAATATTAATTTGTAAGGATTAGACCTATTGATGTTCTACGTCAAAACTACGAACATACATTCTTACCAACTTAGCAGTGATATTAATAATATTTTGGTTTAATTTCAGGAATAGTATCATGGGGACGAGGCTGCGCTAGACAAGGATATCCAGGAGTATACACTCGCGTCGACCGCTTCATACCTTGGCTTCGAGTGGCTCTCCGTCATGCTTTTACTTGCCAGCCTCCAAATTACAATTAATTTTTAGACGATTTAAATTAAGCAGACCACAATTTTCAGTAATGAGGATGAAAATTAACAGTTACGTTATAAAGGAAATTATTTGTCATGTTAATATTTTTGGAAGTGCTGCTTTACTCCTGTAGATGTGCTTTCCTATATTGCCCTTAAAACCGCCTGTTTATACTACACATGTTAAAATGGATAAAGAATTAAGAATAGATTCACTTAATTAATATAGCATTTATATTCATAAGCACATAGATAATATATGTAGGTATTGCATAATGTTTTATTCTTTACTTAGGTAGAATTAAAAAGCTATGTTTGTATTCGTTTCATAAACGAAGTTACATTCAGATCACTATTAAAATGTTGCTAATACATAATTTAATTTTAGCCTGTAAGTAGTTAAGTTGCGGCTGTGATTTATTTAAGATGTAATTTATGTAGTAGGTACCTATTTACTTATTAAATAGAAAAAAAAGTTTAAGTGTTATTAGAATAGCAAAAGAGGCACTATAAATCAAATTTATTTATGTTCCGATTAAACTGCTTCCCTAAAATAGTTGTTTATTTATTGACGCTCTCCCTAAGTTGTAATTTCATCAACATTTGCCAAACCGTAACCTTTTATAAGCCATGCACCCGACTTTTGCCTAAGCGAGCGGTGTTAGGTTCCTGAAAAAGATGAAAATACAGTGTACAGACCGATTACAATTTACGTTCCTCCTTTACCAGAAAAAGAAAATAATCAAACTTTAACTAAACTCACGCAAAATGAAATGGTTGAAAAAAGGTATATGTTATTTAATCAAACAGAAAAGGATCCATATTCAAAAGGAACAGGTAATCTTTAAAAGAAAAATATAACTAAATGAGTTTGCACTAATTTAAACAAAATATAGCTAAAGTTCAAAGAACTCATCAATTTAGTTAACGACCAGCAGCGTACTGGATAGTGGCTAGTGCACCTAATCGTATGCCACGCGAAGGTCGCTGGTTTGGTCACACACAGCAAAAGTGAAAACTTTTTGTGCATGATAAGAAAGAAAAGAATGTTATGTTCTTTGGTTATCTTGGTCTAATAATACTCATTACTGTTTTAGAAAAATCTACTTTTTGAATGGCTTTGTCTTATAAAAGAAGTCCTATAGACGCGAGGGAGGGGTCAAAATTTTATACAGTAAGTATTGTTTAAAATCAGTAAACAGCCTAATGCGATAGACTACAACAAATTATTTCTTATAAACTAACATTAATCTAACTTACATACTACACAATAAGTGACCTTTGTAAATTCGTTCAATAAGCACGAGAACAAATCTATCTTGGTTGCGTCTGACAGTGTTGAGCGTACAGAGCGCCCACGTTATCAAGCGCGCTGCAGAAGGTTGGTGCACGCTCGTGGCACCTGCAGCAGCGGAGAATGGCGCCGTACCCAAAGGAAAAGGAAAGGCCCATTTGAATACAGCAAGAGATATCATACTATACTATTTTTATTTATTCTGGTACTGCATATAGTTAGTCTGTGACCATACCATTTTTGCAAAAGGCTGAGGTTTTGTTACTGTTACTACTTTAACCATGGCAATACTAACGATAACCGCGAAAATTCGACATTTGACGTCTGTGACGCTTCTGTCAGCTGTTATAACCTCCTTTGAGTATAAATGTTCTGTGGTTATAACGAACGAATTCGTCAGACTGATTTCTTTACTTAATTTGATTACCTAAATAATATTATAGTTCTAAGGTATAAAAAGGATTCATTAGTGTAAAACCAACAAGTATGAACTTTTCTGATAATGAAAACGTAAGTTTAAATACCAGTTCTCTTGCTCTTTTGTCAAAATATTAATAATAAGTTTGATTTGCTTTGTATTGTGTCTGCCTAAATAATTACGAAGTTTTGACTTACAGGCATCTTTAACATAAACTTACATGTGTTATAAAGTGTAGTAGCCACCTCGACTATTTAGTTTTAATTCATAACTTTCGCACGTTACTTAGGATGAAACTTCGAGTGTTGACAGCACATCTACAACAGACAATACATCCAGAAGTGAAACACCTACTAACACACGTTTTAAGAAACGACGTCGCGGCAAGAAAAAAGTTGCAAAACAAGTAAAACCTCCGTATAAGTTCAAGTAAGTTCCATAATTCTTTGTTTTGTTATTATAAGTCATTGTCCATTAGTATAATAAACGACAGTTAAAGTCCTCTTATACCACCAGGGACTCCCACAAAGCATATTGTCAGGGTTAATGCTAGCATTCCAACAATCTAATTTCTACAATACTTTATGTATATCCCAGTTAGTTTGGACTGCCATATCTAACATCTTCATCTTAAAAGTAAAAATATGTTGCAACAAAGAGATCAAGTACAGGATAAGTAAATGTAAACTTTATCATGATTTGCCGAAAGCTATAGTAGATTCTATAGTAAAAGAAAATTATAGTTGAGATAAATACTCACCCAAATCTTACAAACAATACAACAATACGAGCAAATGTGTGAACAAGACGTGTAAACAGTTTGACTTAGACGTTTTTACATCAAGTGTGTCTTAGGTGAGAAAGTGCTTAAGTTGCGATTTCTTTTTATGTGCAAACACTTTATATATTAATTAATAAGCTGATTGTTTTTGACCAAATGTTCACAATGTTTAATTTTTAAAATACTTGATCCTATACGTGAGGACTTGTAATTGGCTTAATGTTGAACTAAATTGTTAATTATACTGTACTAATAGCTGTAAGTCTTCCATAGATAATAAATAAATAAATACTTGTGCTCTTATCTTTTTATATTATTAGTTGTAGCGCAAAAGAAGACCACGGCCAACCATTATTTGGCTGTCAATTTAATCATCATCTTGGGGAAGGAGAGCCACAAGTGTTTGCAGTTGTGGGTAGCAATAGAGTATCCATTTATGAGTGCCCTGAAACTGGAGGCTTTAAATTTCTTCAATGTTATGCTGATCCTGATGTAAGAAATTATAATTATACATTTATACAAGATTAATAATGAATTTTTAAGTCAAAATAGTAATCCACTAATTCAAAGGAAAGACGCCTGAATCTCCCTACTTATTCTGTACTCATGTACTTAGCTTTGCTTAGTCTGGGACTAGATGGCGTTGTGTGAATGTGTGAGGAATATTTATATTTATACAACAGCCCCAGAGGGTTGGTATAGTGGTTTGTATCCAATTTGCTTTCCTCAGTGGTGTTTTCTACCTTTAGTTCTCTTTTTTTATGTACCATTTAGGTGGCAAACAGTCCACCTTATAGTAAATGGTTACCAGCCTGCCCTCTTTTGAAGGACCCCATACTGTCCCTGGGGAGAACCTCGGCAGGGAGATCATTTCACAAACAGATTGTTCGCGGGAGGAACCATGAAGTATGGGACTATTCAAGCTGCAATGTGTGATGATGAATTCCTTGCTGATGGTGAGCAGTGCAATTATAGAAAGTAGTCTATGACTACTTTATTTATTATTTCGAACAATTCCACAAAACACAACCCATTGTACAAGCAGTAGACAACACAGCAAATTTCTCCTAAAGATTAGAGGCTTGATACCGCTTGTGAGTTCAGCAATTGTCAAAATTAGCTAACAAAAGCTATATTATTGTAATCATAATAACTTTTCAAACAATTTTCAATAGTTTTGTACAAGAACTCCGATCAAATTCCAGGTTGATGAAACATTTTACACATGTGCTTGGTCGTACGAGGAAGACACTGGTCTGCCCCTATTAGCAGTAGCTGGCTCCCGCGGCATCGTCCGTATCTTCGCTCCAGCAACACAAACTTGTATAAAGCATTATATTGGACACGGCCATGCTATCAATGAAGTTAAATTTCATCCCCGTGACCCTAACTTGCTTCTTTCAGCAAGTAAAGACCATGCACTTAGATTATGGAATATTATGACAGATGTTTGCATCGCTATATTTGGAGGTGTCGAAGGCCACAGAGATGAAGTACTTAGTGCCGATTTTGATCTCAAAGGAGAGAGAATTATGTCTTGTGGCATGGATCACTCGCTGAAGTTATGGCGCCTTGATAAACCGTCGATGCATGAAGCTATCAAACAGAGCTATAATTTTAATCCTCATAGAGCATTGAGGCCTTTCAACTCTTTGAAGGAACATTTCCCAGACTTCTCAACAAGAGATATTCATAGGAATTATGTTGACTGTGTAAGATGGATGGGTGATCTGATTTTATCGAAGGTAAGTTTATGTTATAAATAATATTATGCAGATCTTTTCTATTAGTGGGGGATATTTTCACCTTATCTGTTTACATTTCAGTCATGCGAGAATGCAATAATATGCTGGAAGCCTGGACGTCTAGAAGACAGTGAAATACGTCCAGGAGACAGCTTCGTTACGCCAGTACACAGGTTCGACTACAAGGAGTGTGAGATATGGTTCATAAGGTTTGCAGTCGACTATAGTCAGAGGGTGAGTTAGTGGAATAATAAACTGCTTTTTTTATAGTCATCTAACTTTAGGTTAATGAGTTACTTACAAAAAAGGAATTCATATTAAGAGAACAAGAATGAAATTCTTAGAAAGAAAAAGAATTTTCTAATCAAGACAAAACCTGTGTTACTTTTCGACAGTTTAATATCCTAGATATCACAGGCGGCGATCCTTAATTCTAATTTTATTAAATTTCAATATATATCGAGAATCAAAACTAGATAAAAGTAAGTTCCTAAGTGAGACAAGTGGAACCTACTTTGTGTTAAGTGGTGACATTTTAATCCTCAGTTGGTTTTGACTGAGAAAATGGACAAATTCTAATATAAATGTAGATATTTACTCAAGTAGTAGTTTTCTAGTGCTTTTAATGCCCGAGTACAAATATCTATCTGAATTATTTGTATCTATAATAAATTTTCTTCGACAGGTAATAGCATTAGGTAACCAGTGTGGTAAGACGATGGTATGGGAGCTGGGTAACGTGGCAGGCGGCTCCAGGGTCTCACAACTAGTTCATCCAAGATGTGTAGCAGCTGTTAGACAGGTAAACTTCTCCGACTTATGTTTGCCATACTAATACTATACTTGTACTTTCGCTGATCACTAAAAACACAGATTACTCTTCTCTTTCTAAGTCCGAGTTAAATATTTGCCAAACTACCTACACTTTCGCTAATCACTTAAAAAATCGGCAAAGTAAGTCACTCTTTACAAACATAATTTAACTTTGCTACAAAGTCTATCGGCATGAATATTGATGTAGCCAAATATCATAATTCATGTTGAATAGTATTTATTTAATAGAACTAATACTTATTTGGTTATTTGTTTTAGGTGACATTATCTCGAAATGGTAAGATATTGCTAACTTGTTGTGACGACGGCACCATCTGGCGGTGGGATCGCGTCAATAACGGAAATATTTGAACATACAAGCTATGTCATAGCTTCATCGTAAACGTGTAGTATTAGTGAATTTTTCGTATCATTAATTTGTAAATTCATGTGTATGCTAATTCTAATATAAAGTAATATTTCAAAAGCAATAATAAAGAAGAATTAGATATTAGACTACTAAAAGTTGCCCAGGATAGAATTATTCTTAGTATTTTTTATGAATGAATTTTCTAAACACAAATGAGATTGTTATTTGTCTTATCCGAAAAAAAATTCACTGCCATAAACACACATGAATTAGGACAATTAAGCTAAGAAACAAATGTATTTTTCAACTTTATATCAATTATTTTAATACAATGTGATAATCACAATAAAACAAGACTGCCTTAGTCAATGTAAATACGTGTTTTATTTATTAATCGAGCGACCCGCCCCGTTTTTACACGTGCTTATACTCGACAATATTATGCATGTATTATACAGTTGTGGTCATATAATTAAGAACGATTGAAGTTCTAGGAGTTTTTTATTTAAACCGTGTCATACGCAGAGATGTGTACCTTCTGAAAAGCAACTAGTTATGTTATAAAATAGCCTTATTAATAGAGTAACGTGTCCTAGTAATAAAAATAAAATCGCATTTTTTTTTATTGACAATTTATTTTATTTTACTAAAGTAACACATTCAAATGTTACTGAAGCTGGACAAATAATTAAGAACGATTTACTAAACTACTCGGAAATTATTTTGTATGACACTTACATTAAAAAAAATTATAATAATATGTAGCGCGGAAATTTTAAAAAGCATTTGAATACATTTGTAACTAAAATTAATAGTTGATAGCATATCCACAGCTTTTAATTACTGCTTTACACCGGCGAGGCATTGATTCTATTAATTTTTGACATTTTGCAAGAGAAATACAATTCCATTCCTCTAAAGAAACGTCGTAAAGCTTTCTTAAATTTTCACACTGTGTATTTGACACCTTTTTTTTTACTTCGAACCACAAATTCTCTATTGGGTTTAGATCTGGGCTGTTAGCTGGCCAGTTTAGGACAGAAACTGATTGTGCTGTAAGAAAATCCTTTACGGTGCGTTCAGTGTGCTTTGGATCATTGTCATGCTGGAATGTCCAGATAACCGGGAGAACGTCTTCAGCATAAGGTAACATTGTTTCTTCCAGTATATTTCTGTATTAGAACTGATCCATGTTACCTATCAACTTTACAGGTCCAACACCATGTCCAGAAAAGCACCCCCAAATTTTCACATTTCCCCCACCATGCTTTAAAGTAACTTTGGTATACTTAGGGTCGAATGCTGTATTCGGGGGACGTCTTACGTATCGTTTACCATCAGAACATACTCTGTTTATTTTCGTCTCATCAGAAAAAAGTACATTTTTCCACTGTTGCACTGTCCAGTTTTCATACTTTCTAGCAAATGCAAGCCAGGCTTGTCTGTGACAAAGTTTCAACATGGGTACCTTTCTTGCTATCCTACCGTGCAAGTTTTATTCTACCAAACGTCTTCGAATAGTGCGTGCTGAAATTGCTGTAGGGTTATTTTCACCAAAATACTCTTTTCTCAGCTCATTAGACCCTTTAAAAGGATTTTGTTTTGCCATACGAACGATGTTTCGGTCATCTCGAGGAGTTGTTTTTCTCTGTTTAGGTACACGTGCAACATTTGAAGTAGTTTGATACGTAGCAAAATGCTTTACTGCATGGAAAACCATCGTTTTTGAACATTGAAGATGGTCGGCTATCTTTTTGTAAGACCAATCCTTTCGGCGAAGTTTTATTATTACTTCCCTTGTAGATTTATCACAACTTTTATTTTTTCCCATTATTTTTTCATAAAAAGCAATCACTTTTAATCTTTTACAGCATTAAATGGCGCCAAATTATTCAAACAATAACAAATCTACTAAGTGTTCTCTCTTTAAATTTGAACAAAGGTATAAACTATTAAGCGTTCTTAATTACGTGACCAGCCAGTAAATAGAAATACTATGTTTAGAAGTAGTGTATAAAGTTTGTCTATTTATTTCTAATCTAATCGTGTGTATCAATGAATACGCGGTGTTATGGAAAAGTTTTACGATACCGAGAGAAATAAAAAAAATGCAGGCAACGAGTTTAGCGTCTTAGATTTTAAAAATCTTCCCTTTATATCAGCGTTCTTAATTATATGACCACCACTGTACATATAAAGATTCCTCTTAAATTATTTTATCTATTAAAAAAATCGGCGAGAAAATCCGTTGCGTAATTTAAAGATTTAAGCATGGTATAGTGACGGACAGCAATTTTATTTTATACTTAGCAGACCCGTTCCCACTTCGTTGGGCGGCGAAAAATACGCGGGCTTTTTTTTAAACATATTTCATTACTGCTCCAATCCTATTAGTCATAGCGTGATTCTATACAGCCTATGACACTCCCCGATAAATGGACTATTCAACACAAAAAGAATTTTTAAAATCGGTTCATAAGATTATGAACCATTTTACCCCCTACAATGTCACAAACACACAAACTACCTCTTTATAATATTAGTGTAGACTATGTAGGGATGAATGATTAAAAACGACATTTATATGACAAATTTATTTAATGACCAACAAATTATTATCTACTATTAACAAAATGAATCACAGGGTCGAAGGTGTTATCTCGTGTTCTACTCGCAGTTAACTTAACACATTAGGTTTGCTGCTACTGTAACCACGGTGAGGTCTACGCTATACACCAACATACACGACTACACCACCTAACATAAGTAGAGAACTCAATCTATGAACTAAGTCCACCAGAAGAATGCACGCATAGACCCCGCTTTATGTCCTATTAGGTATTTTTTGTGACTAATTTGGTTAATTGATTAATAGTTTGCTTACCCACAATGGCCAATCTAGGCGGCTAAATCCAAAAACAGCCTACGTAAACTTAACTAATATTTGCTTGTTTAATAAATATTTTTGTGCTTATGCCAAAGTTAGCATTCTTAGCGCGAACGTCGATCGATGTAAAGAAAAAAGGTCATAGATTGACTTCTATACTCAACTGTTTAGTGACTACGGTACACTAAGTACCTAATAAAATCGTTAAACCCTATAAACTAATGCTAGACTAACATCCATGACTGCATAATTGAATTTTAGTCCATTTCCATTTTAAATTTTTCAGTCTTTAATATTTAAGTATTAAAACGAGCTATAAATAATGTCGAAACAATATAACCAATGTACAAAATTTGAGATCATTTTACAAAAGTCATGTCTATATTTATTTCATGTACAAATTGTTTCAATGCCGAATTTAATTATAAATGAAAATCTCTGCATTTGAAATCATTGCTAAAACGATGTAGGTACGCCTTAATTCCTCTTATTTACCAAATTAAATAATTTCCCAAATCAATATAATATGAAACAATTTACTTCATGTTCATAATTTAAAATGTACCTATCATATAAATGTTACAACAAATTATAAGTACGTATAATTTATGTATATTCGAAAAGTAATTTCCACCATTTAAGTTGCTATTTATCCCATTTGATATTATTTTTATGAAACATTCCTTTTACAACATTAAAATTGCAAGTATCACGTACAAACCTACTGTGCGCTACTTTAACTTTTAAAATTTATCATTAACTTCGGCATATAAAATTTCAATGATCATTAAGTACTACAAATATACAAAAATAATATACACAGGTATTCTACAGTACATAAATTACAAAAAACATCAGTCACAAAGGATACATTGAGCTAAGACGAGAAGAAATACAGTCATACACGCCAATCAAACATAAATATTAAGTTATATTATACTTAATACCGATCGCATTTATTAATTACATTTATATAACTTTAGACTATGTTAATTATAAATAAAAGCTTATAATATCACTGGCCTTTACAAACAAGAGCATAAATTGGTAAAATTGTCTTTGGAGTCAAATTGTCAGCTTCTATAATAAAAAAGAAAATTTACTCTCTAAGGCTCTTTATAATAGTGTTCCAACTAACGCTTCAAATATTTAAATTTTGATAATTTATTTAAATTATTCTATTTATGCGGCTTGATTCCCAATGGGGGAATATTGACCATAGTGAATAGTAGTAGCAGTTATAAAGTGTCCTATCCGTTGTAGATACGCAATTATTTAAAAAATTAACATAGTCCTTAGCTTATTACGAAAGTGAAGAAAATATATATTTTATATGCAATCTATACCAACATTTAAACTTATTACATAAATATAACACAATAAATTGATTGAGATTAATTTTTATAACAAAACTAGCGGTCCGTCCCGGCTTCGCACGGGCGTTATTTTCCCACTTTTTTGTTGAAATTTTTCCTGAATTTTCTTTGCTATAAACCTCACGGAGCCCGAGACCTTTTGAACAAATGCAAAACCGTGGAAATCGGTGTGTGCGTTCTGGTGTTATAGCGTCAGGAAGGAAAACCCGACTTATTTATATATAGTAGATATTTTCAACATCAACATACATAATATAATTATATTCATTAATTTTGTAAAGGCACATAATATAAACGTTTAAAACAATGGTTAACATATTAATGTGTATTTTAATAATATCGTTTTTTAAATTCATAAATTATTAGTTCTTTTTTATGTGTGTCCGTAATACATTATTTTTAATTAATTTTACAATCTCATTTTCAAAACTTGTTTTCTTTTCTTATACAATCTTATTCCACTTTTTTTTTGTAAAATATTATAATTAAGTAATTGAAAAAAATATTCGTCAAAAAAATAAAAGTTTCGATATAAAACAAAACTATAATTTCTTAGGGCGTAAATAAAAACAGAATACCTAGTTTATGTAATTCTTACAATGTTTCCATATTTGAGATGTCTTTTTTAAAAGTAATTATAACTACTATTTTGTTTCTATTTAGCCCATTTGACTAGGTTTTAATTTTGTATTAGAAATAATACTGACATGTTTTAATTTAATATCCCTTAACTATTTACTGACATAAAAAAACATGACACATTTAAATAAAGTAACAAAACTTGACGAGAACTATCACAGTCAATAAAAATTAAATTGATAACAATTTAAAAGTAAAACAGTTCCTTAAAAACGTTAAAAATGAAGTTAATTTAACTTTTAGTTGTCAAATTGTGACACAATAGGTATTCTTGTATTTATAATTTAAAATCTTGTAATCGTACTGTAACTAAGCTTAAAACGGCATTCTGTCATTTTTAAAGTGACAGTAGTAATTTTCGCGCTAAAATGAGTATTCTTGCCAAGAAACGTCAAAACCTTTGCGTTTATTTTAGGAGCGGCAGTGCGCGTGCGCGAGGGAAGCGAAACGAGCGGGATAAACAAGTTAGGGATATCGCATTATTACATTCAAAGACCCTGATTTTCTTTTGTTTTGTTCTTAGAATAGAAGTTTACGGAACTTATAATATTTTAATTTACCGAATATAATTTTCTGTAGTTGATTTATATATTAATGTTTTATTTCTGTATATGAAGTGTTAGAAAATCTATTAAAATTTCCAATCTTTTAAATTGTAAACCGTAAACTGGCAACTCTGTTATTTAACTCTTTTTTGCCATTTAACTTAATTTTAACTTTTTCTTTACCGGACAAGAATACCATTTTGGATTAATTAAAAATTAAATTAAAAGAAATTAAAAATTAAGTTAAATTAAATATTATGTTTCGAGAATTGACCTGCAGATTCAAAATACAATTCTACCCCCAAATACTTGACTCGTACCGATACTTTCGCATTAAACATCCGAATACGGACAAAGTGATATACTATAGTCTACACTACTGCGTAATATCATTATATCATGATAAATAATGTGCTATAATATCTATACAATTAATACTACATTGGGGCGGTTAATACTTATGATTATAACAGGTAAAACGTGACAATTAAATATACTATAAGTGTGATATTAACTTAATTATATATATTTATTTACCGAGGTTACAACTTGGTATCTACGGGGTTCTTACACACATGAAATTATCGGATACGTACAATCGTGAAGTATACAATCGCATACAAAAATGTGTAACCTCAGCATTATTTTAAATTAACATGTGTTCCATACCAATAATATTATATAAATATGGGTATGGCCGTTAAATATTTTGTAATTGTTTTTTAAACAATACCCTTAATCTGGGTAAGTAAATATAAAAAAGTTTTCAAATCTATCCAAATAACACAAAAAAATGGTTAATTCTTTTTCTTTCTTTCTATTCTATTTCTTGTAATAATATATTTTTATCGAATGTTTTAACTCAAGAATGTTTGACTTATAAAGCGATTTTGTTATAAGATAGAATAAGAAAACTTTTTAATCTCGGAATAAGGTTACAGTTTACATCTACGAATAGCAATTGCATTCAAAAAGCTTATATAGCATCCATATGTGCTGTATTTCCATATATTCGCCTTCAAATTATTACAATAATTTATTATTAATACTAATACAATAAATTTACCCTGACTATAATATTTGACTAGATTCTTTGAGATCGAATAATAAATTACGAATTCGGAAGCCATCCATTCGGACCATTAAAGTTATGAACACTATACCATATTTATTTTGCCCTATATTTAATTACTTTAACCATTCAGTTGTTAATTTTTACTGATGTTTCTATTTTATAAAGATAACACTCGCTTCAAGGAATATGCTCTAATTTGCGGGGACTATGCAAACATAAATTTAATAGACACAAAGAACATCCAGACTCGGAACTTTAATTTGTGGATAGCACAAACCTTCGTGAGGTAAGCAGAGACTACTTAACGACAAGTACTATACAATTAAACCTGTTTTATTTGTCTACAGTCCTTTTACTTATTATTCATTTCGTGTTCATACCTTTACATAGTCCAATACCTACTCTAAATGACTACAGGTGGATATCACAACACCGAGATATGTATGCAAATACCTTTAATATAATAAGTATTTAGTTTTAATACAAGTGCAAGTGATGGGAGTGTTTTAACTAAACTTGCTATGAATTCGTGAGCTCTACCATAACTTTTCACGATTAATATTGCTATTGAGTATGTAGATATATTGATGGGCCATTGCAGAAATCATGATCCTTTAGTGTGAAAACGAAACTTGGTCAGAAATACAAGTTTTTGAAAAGAAAATATTAGTGAAAGTTACCTTAGTCGGCTTTTAGCACACCAATGGCATGAAATGAGGTTGTGACAGTAAGTATTCTCACGGCGTCGCTACGAGGATTTGTATAGATACTATAAGCAAGGCTTATTATCTTTTAAAAGAAACTATTGTCGAAAAGATCAAGCCCGGAACTTTTACACACATGAAATATATGGATATAAATATTATAAAGAGGAAAAGTTTGCTTTTTTGTTTGAATTGAATAGGCTCCGAAGCTACTGAACAGATTTGAATAATTCTTTCACAGTTGGAAAGCTACATTTTTCCTGAGTGACATAGGCTATATTTCATTTTTCTTTTTTGCCAGTGTGAAGCCGGGTCGGGCCGCTGGTATGGATATAAAGGACTACTACTCTCAAGACAATCATTCATGGATCATACAAATAATTGTCCTCCTATGAGATCGAGGTTTTCGATCTCGTGTATTCTCCCGTAAGTGACCACTTCCTCACTGAAGAAGACAGTCTTTCTCAAAATATTAATCAATTATGTTCATAGCAACATTAATCGTAAAAGTATTAATTACATAATTTCCTTTATTGAATATGATGTGGACGCGTTGGATAAATTTCTTTAGATCCCACAGTGTCAAGACAATACGTTTCATACAGATAATAGTTTGCGCTTATATAATAAACAAATAACACTTAATAACAATCTAATTGAAAGGAAATCGAAGAAATTTGAAGAAACACATTTTGTACTTAAATTAATCAGTTCGAATAACGAATTACTAGTGCCAATGTTGAAGGGGCACTAACGCGTACCGATCGACAAATCACATTTAACACCAAATAACACTACCACTAAATTCACTATTACTAAAAAACGTCTAAGCGCAAACGTCTCCATCACATCTATACGTATATCGAAACACACGATCGAATCACTTATAATCGAATAGTTTTTGTGATGAATCAAGCAAGAATCGAATGGAAAGGAGCGTAATGTACGATTTCCACCAAACAGATAGCGCTGGAGCGCGTCGAAGACCATTTTACAATGTGCTATAGAAAATTGAGTCTTCTATACAACAGCTAAATTTTATTTTTGCATGGAATTTACAAGGTCTCCCACACGCGCGTATGCTGCGGCAAGTGGTCGGCTGCCAGTGTAAATTTCAAGCAAAAATTAAATTTAAATTTGGTACACAAAGTTCAATTTCCTTTGGCACAATGTGAAATGCCCTGGCTCCGGTTCGGTCCGTGCTATTCATTTGAAGAAAATCGTACATAAGGATATAATATAAAGACGAAGACTATGCGACCTGCCAAAATGCCGTTCGAAAAGATAGTTAAACGGATTTCCTAGTGGCGTATAACGCGTGAGCGTCGACACACAGCAGGTCGCAGACGGCGGCCCGCTAGCGGGCCTCGGGCTCGTCATCGGGCGGTCACCTGACGCGGCCCGATGGGGAGCGCAGGTGGGAGCGGATGTACCCAGTGCGGTAGTCCATGGCGTCGCCGCGACGACCCGAGCCGGTTGTACCGCGCTGGCGACGACGGCTCCATCTAGTTTTGAAGATAATATACGTTTATACTACACTTAGTTACTTTTATTCAGATAGAAACAAATACGTTTTTCCCCCTCTCATACCCCCGTGTTAACATTAAAACCATGTTAAAAAAAAACAACTCCTGCATACGGATCATGCCATAATTCGCGGGGAAACAACCACTTAACGAACACAAAAAACATCCAGGTACAGAACTACTTTTAGTAGATCGCAAAAAAATTGTCCGGCGTGGGAATAAACGCGCGCCGAGCCCCCGAGGCAGTTTATATTACAAACTAAACATTAAATTACACAAAAATAGTTACATATCATACCTCAATAATCTCATGATGTAATCAGGCCAGTTATCAGGGAACATGACGAGGAAGAAGCCGACACCAATCAGTATTAGACCGGCTAAGTTCATACCTTCGAACTGTACACCATATAGCAATACATCAAGGGCTGAAACAACATTATATAAGAAAATATATCGTCAACTGTTAGGATACTTAGTCTTGATAGAATGAGCTAAGCTGGATTTAGGACCAGTTTTCTTTTATTGCAAGATACGAATGAAAAGCAACAGATTAGGGATAAGATAAGAATCGTAAGACTGTGTATAATAGCGAGATTTTATTCTCAGTTAATATTTTATTATTCTTAGTTATTAAATAAATATAAATTCGATGAAACTAGGGTATTAATCGCCTTCTTATTTGATGTCCATCACTATCCACGTTTAAGAAATGTTATAGTAACTTTATATACTGACCTCCTGATACCGGTACAGCTGTTATAAGAGCCAGTGATACGAATATATTGTACGTTATTATATTTCCAAACTGAAACACTAGATGGAATACTGAAACATAAAATTTATTAAAATTATTTTATTTAAATTAACTTAAGAACCCGTCTTCTGTCGGATACGCTATTAGATTTCTTTTTATTTGTTATATAAAAATATACTTACTTAGCAAAGAGATGCTGGCTACCAACAAACAAATCCACGGCATACGATGCGAAGGCAACATCTCAGATCCCGTAAGATATAACGCTAGACACAACGGCCACAGCAGAGAAGCGTTTACCACGCCTAGGATAGAGAAGAACAACGCACGCTGACCGGAATTCACTTCTCCCATTACTTTTCTGAATAATACCTGAAATTAAAAATAAATAATTAACAAAACAAGGGTAGTTTCGAAAAGTTATTTCACCCACTTTCTCACAATTGTAAATCCTGTAAGCCGCTGTATCTATAGATAGGCCACTCTCGCCAAAAGCACCGAGCTTGACACTCGGTAGGTCCCATGAAACTAATCAAAAGTAAATGTTGGAAACTCTAGTGCTATTACAGGTCTATGGACTTAAAACCTTGCGTCTAAGAGTGACGAACGCAGTCCAGACTTCCAGAGGTACTTTCAGCTTTATAGCGCAGAACAGACAATCTGGCTAGCGACTTAGGGTCATAGCACATATAACGTAACGTAAACGGATCGGCATCGCCTCGCCTTTTTGCTCGGTGTCAAACGTCAAAAATCCGGTTACGTTACGTATCCGATTAGTGTGCGGTGCAGTAAGGAGTTTCATACAAAGAATACTGAACGACTCGAGTTGATACGGTGACGGTCCGCTTACGTTACGTTATATGTGCTATGACCCTTAATCGTCATCACACTTTGTCCTATAAAGAACAACAAATATAACCTGAATTGAACCAACCTTAAAGATTGCAAAGCCAGCCGCGGCACAAGCAGCCAACACTACACCGCCAAGGGTTGAGCTCCCAGTTATACCATCCATATAAGCTAACAGAGCAATACCGGTGTCACATAATATTGCTGCTACGATCTGCAATGTAACAGAACTATATTACACGGTCACATTATCTTGAGACCTGGCTGGAATGCGAATTTCACGCCCCCGTTGTTTTCACCTCCCTGCGCTCGCCACAACGCTTCAGTACGGTACGGCCGACTCGACGTGACGTCATCGACGCCAGGTCTCGAGATAATGTGACTGGATAATGTATTACTTACATACATAAACTTCCATGGGATAGGCAGAGACTACTAAGAACCATGTATCAACGAACAGCTTTTGTCTACTTATACTACCTACTTGCCGGTGGAATTCGAGTGCTAAGCACTTGCCGTTTTTAAAGGACTAATTATGTCCCTGTGGAACTGTTCTTTTGTTAAACGTTTTATACTTTTTTTCCTGGCTACATTTATTGTCCACCGACAAACCTAAAAACAAGCCTTTTAATTACAGCTAGCAGTTTTAAAAATTTAAGTCTTTCTAGGACGTCTTCTACCGACTTAACCTAATATGCTCGAAAATTTATTTGTATTATTAAGATCATATTCATACAAATATTATGACGCGTAATATACATTCGCTGAAGGCTTATATTTTGCAGTAGTATAGTCGTAAAAACCGACTAAGGGACTATCATCTTAACGAAATAAAAAGAAGGAAAACTTGAAATTAAACCCTGTACCAATCCGCCTGGCCAGCGCCAGCGTGGTATTAGTAGGCCAAATATCACTCCGTCACGGGAGGAGGCCCGTCCCTGCAGTGGAACATTGATGGGCTGTTATGATGATAGTCGTAAAAGGCGACTATTTAGGGAAACGAAAAAGGACTACTATACTATGATTTTAAACCCTGTACCAATCCTTCTGGTAAACAAACCATGTTTCGCTTTGAAGATGAAGGAAGCATATCTCTGCAGTATGATTAATACATAAATACGATCATAGTTAGTAATGCTTTATTTAAGCCTAACAAGTACAGTGACCTAAATTAACTTTTAGTGTAATGCGTCTTATGTAAACTCTTGTTACGTGAGAGTTAACTCGTAAAAGTTTATTATTAATTAATACCAAGCGATTTTCTGTTTAAGGTACACTCACTTACAAAAGAAAAGATCTAGAGGGAATTAAAAAATAAAAGTACTGGTGACAATCGTATACACACACGATTTTACTATAAACTTTAAAGTCAACCTAATTCAATTTCATCAATGATCTAAAAAGGTACGCGAATCTTCCAATTTCTGATACGATCATGAGATCGTATCAGAAATTGGAAGATTCGATTGCAGTGAGTTGAAACCACGGAAAAGGCAATGCTGAAAAAAGCTATAGTTTAGTAAACTATTGTGCAGCAGTAGTTTGTTTCGCCGCTTCTTCTCTACTAGTGCTTTGGAGGCGGTGGTAAAGTTTGCTAAACTTTTAAATGTACTTAAACTTAGATTAAGTAGTTTAAAGGACGTCAAGAAATATATAATGAGAATTGTATTTATCTTGATTAAAGCGTTTTTGACTTTGACTATAGTTTTCATCAGTAATGACCAAACTGACTATTGTTCTGCGGAACACTATTTTTTCTGGCAAAGAGAGGTCACATAAGGTTTTCCCTATGTTACAAATTAATTACGTATTTCAAAACGCTACTACTTCTTTTACTATATCACGGGACAAAAAGTGACAACATTTTGTATTCTTCGCAACACTATTCGGATAGTTAACACGAATTATTTTTGTATGTTTTGAATTAATAATCACAATTGTATTTCTGATTGTACCTATTATAGCAGGTAGTTACGATTAGCGATAAAAATCACCCTTGCCTTTAAAAGTCACGGAAGCACTCAGTACCTTAAAGTATTGAAATAAATATAGCACGCACGCATTGTTCAAACGCACTTTCTTAGTTAGCCCTAAGCTAGCCTCTTAGGGAATTGAAACTTTCTAAACAGATGATCAGACGAATTGCTAAAAACGATTTTGTGACAAGTTTTTATTATTTTTTATGTAAATGATATTTGCATAACTTATTCCGAAGCTCAAAACATAATTACTAGAATGTCCAATCAAAATCACACTGCAAAAACGTTCAAAGTAAAGGAGTGAAACTTGGTCTTCTTGACTTTTAGATTGTAATAGGCTTATATATCAAGTTTACCTTCATTTGTAGCCGTAGTAAAAAAGTCTACGAAATTTCGTTTTTAAGTTTTTACGACACCCATGGGTTCAAACCAAATGCTGACATAAACTATGCTTACTTCTTCACCACATGAACATATAACTAAAATTAAAATTTAAGTAACTCACCCTGACACCAACAAACTGTTCATGTAGTATTACCCAAGACAGAAGGTAGATGCAAGATACATTCGTTGCGAACAGCGCCAGTACATCAGTCGACAATAATATCTTCAACGAATATGTGTACATGTATATTGTTACCACCCACAAAAGGCAGAAGAGACCGCATCGACTTATAAATCTTGCTGCAAAGAAAATTAGATTAATAAGTAAACATTATGCCCATTGCAAAGGAAGTGATATCTATGCATATCACTTTTTGAACAAAATGGAGGAACGTCCGTCCGTACATTTTTAACCAACTTCAAAAAAAGGAGGAGGTTAAAGATGGAAGAATATCTTTACAAAAAGAAAAAAATATTTTAATCGCTTTAGTTATTACTTATACTATTGTAGATTACACGAATGATAAAAAGGCTTGGGATTAACTGCTTCTATTCTCAGGCTGTTTCAAATAATGCTAGTTTATGCACTTTTTATAATTATATGTGCTACTGTATTATTTTATTTCTAAGTTCTAATTGTATTATTGTATACTTTCTATCTTTTTTTTTCTCTTTCTTTTCTTCTTTTGTCTTGCTTGTCTTCTACTTTTCTTTTCTTTGATTATTATTTTTTATAATGTATAAATGGTGTATTATCCTGTCTGGTACTGTCAAATATTTTAATTGTGTATATGATTTATGTTAAAAGAAATATTGTAAACAACCGAATTTCAAAAGAGTTGCCACGAGTTTCTTTGCCAGGTTCCTTCTCATTGGCCCAACCATTTGGAAACTGGAATTTATGGATCAACACAGACAGACAAGTAGATTTGAGTTTGGTTTTATTTTTCTTCTCTAATTTACATTGGACAATACAACGCGGTTTTTTTAGTGCTGTGGCGTTTGTCTGTGTCGATCTATAATTTTAACTATAGCTTCAATTTCAAGTAAATTCTAAAAGACGATTTCAAACAATTTGTGATAAATTTTATGAAATAAAGCATTTTGAAGTTTGAAGCTTAGTTCTGGGGTAACAAAGAAGAATGAAAAGTATTGAGACCTAACAATAGTGTGTATAATGTAGGTATGTTTTATTGTGACCTTTTGAATCTTAAGCAGTTTGATTTTATTGTATTCTTCCCCTGAGTGTTATAGCACATGTGACGTGATCACAAAATCAATACAGCGGACGAAGTGACACAGGCGAATCGTTCTGTCCTCCTGTTACTCAAACGGTATTACCGATTCTGAAGTTTGAGCCTAAGATTACATTTTTTTTAAACCATTTGTTTGGTTTTTTCTTTATCTCTAAAATGGCATGACCGAATTCGATAAGAATTTCACTGGTAGATTCCTGATGTTATGGTAACCGAGACTAGTTCATTTTTTGGAAAAGGGTTCTACAAAATAATAGAATCAGGGGCATTCATAGGCATTTACATTCTTTAAAAAAAACCGAGCGAACCGTGTTGCCAAGACTTTTTGTCTCAGTTAATTTCAGGAAGACGAAAAAAAAAGGAATTTTTCTATAAAAATAATAAAATAAACAGGAATAAACCTAGATTACCCGTTTAAATACAAAGTAAGAACAATAAGTACGTATTAGAATGGCCTCCAATTGTTCAAGAAACATAATCCATCAAAAGGCTAAATAAATTACGCAAGGGTCATTGGATAGACGTTTGTGTACTTGAAATAGATATTTATGTAACTACTAGCTGTAACTTTGTCCACGACTTCGTCATGAAAAATATAAAGTAGCTAGAATTTTCATGGTTTTTGTATGGAACCCTAATATTGATTTTGTAGAAGAGTAATCCAAATTGCTTTTATGAAATGAAGGCAGATAGCGTCCTCGTAAAAATATATAGGGTTATTTTATTTTTCAGCGAGTACGTAAAAGTTTATCAGAACTACTGTTGAATTAAAATGGGTTCAGATTCAGACATTTTGTTTTTCTTTTTAAGTATGACTTTTGGCATTGTTGTCGTGAATAGATCAGTAAAAAATTCAGTTTGATCTTACAATCTGACACAAATTTTATTGTACAGGTAGGCTTCGGCTAAACTGTGTAATATCAATGTAATAGGGATAACCTAAACGTTATTACAAGGCTTAAAATGTTATCTATAGTTGGGGCCATTGGACTCGCTTGTGAAGATTTTCGATGACCCTGTCTCTACAGACAATATAGAGTCCATAAGCCTGAGAAGAGAATTTGTTTCCTTTTGCCTTTCTTTGCCATAAGGCAGGCTGTAAGACTTTACGGCCACATTATTGGTATAAAAAGATGCATGAAATTACGTAAAATCTGACCAGTTTACTGATTTAAAAGGAAATGGTACTAACTAGGAATGGTACGTGGTGTAGCTGGCTTTAAGTTTTATTTATGCAGTATGCATATTAGCTTATTCAAAAAAAGTTTATTTTAATGTGAATTTTGTACATATTGATGCTCAGTTTCTATTCATCGCAACAACAAAAATTAGCTATAAACTTCGGCAATAAATTGAACGCCAATTCAACACGAAGATAATTATTTAATATGAACCTTTATTTTATGAGATTACGGTGTTTAACAGCAATCAGAAACTGTAAAGCTCTATTATTAAAGATAAATTTTATGATAACTTCAACGAAATAAAATTGCTTTTTCGCACTGCTACATCTATATTAGTTTCTTTCATGCCAGGGTCGCAGCTATTCACAAATCAATAATATCTATAAATAATGACAGCCACTTGAAAGTTGGTTTGATCAATAGGTAATTCTTGATAATTTGTTTATTTCTTGCTATGACATTAGGTACTTCAAAAGTAGCGTGAATAGGTACAAGGCGAGAGAACTTCAGCCTCCTTTCGATATCGTCCTTATCGGACTACATTCTACTCATGATTAAAATCAGTAGGTAGGTCCTGCCGCTGTCGCTTTGCCCTTTGCCACGTTCCGTAAAAAAAAAGTGATTCCGTTTATTTTAATACGATCATTTTCTGTTATAGACCTGTTGCCAATATGACGGACTTCATGTAAAGGAGCTTAAGTCAGATTACAATTTCAGCATTAAGATGTAGAAAAGTTCCACGCTATTTCATCCAATTAGGCCAGCACAATAGTAAATGGTGCGGCAAAGCCGCGTCGTCAATGCGCTTGGCTGACATTTGAACACAAGCTCTTATCTAAGACTACCCTTCGCCACTAGTAAGGAACGGGCTTCCTACTGTCTTTATGACTTTACCCATTTTGCAAAACCGAATCTTATCTATACTTTATATTATAAAGAGGTAAAGTTTGTGTGTTTGTGACGTTGTAGGGGGTAATCTCTGGATCTACTGAACCAATTTTAAAAATTCTTTTTATGTTGAATAGTCCATTTATCGGGGAGTGTCATAGGCTATATAGTATCACGCTATAACTAATAGGAGTGGAGCAATAATGAAATATGTTTACAAAAGGGACGCGTTTTTTTCTCCGCCCAACGAAGTGGGCTCGGGTCAGCTAGTTATCTTATATTTGTAAATGGGATTCGTTTAAACGATTGCCCGAAAATAATCTGGGGAGATGGATAGCCAAATATTCACAGTATTACTGCTATGCAATGAGGACGGCAATAACAGCAGTGCTGTAATTGCTAGCGCGAGTGAATAGTTATAAATTAATATACATTCAATTTTGTTAGATGTAAAAATCTATTCCCTAAATAACGAAAGTAAAAAAAGTAATTCCTAAATAAGTAACCAATAATTACAAGAGTGACACACACAGAGTGTATAAGCTCAGGACTCTTATTTGCAGAGCAGATGTCTGCATGAGACTGTAATGCCTCTAGGACAGTTTATAAATATTATGAACTAGTATTTGCTCACAGATCCACCTGTGTTTAAGTCGTTTTCGGGAAAGAAAATTGCCTAAACATTAATTCAAGCAGATACTTGGATTAATATGTATGAAGGTTCATACGACATTTCAGGAAAATCAGTCCAGTAACAGTCATCCATCTATACATACAAACTTTTGCATTTAAGATATTAGTAAGGATAGTTCACTCACCAAAAGTAAATCCCTTCTCTTTGAAATCACTAAAGGCATCAAATACAATGTCATTTGGTGATTTGCATTTGTTGTGTATGAGCCTTACAATCAAGTACAGAGGATAAAAGAATATTAGTAAATTGGTGCAGAACCACGCTGTGAAGAATGGGGCATTGTATAGTTGCTGCAACAAAATAAATAATATTAAAATGACATGAAAAATTTTAGAGATCATTGACAAAAATAACATTCTATGAAATAATTAATTGTTTCAGATAAAATACATGGCAATAATAAAATTTTTGATGATTTGTGTAGTAAATAGTAATACTTAGATTGCTACTATTGGAAAGAGTCATGTGTCTGTCATAAATATTACCTCAACAGCTAATCTATGTCCCACAGCGGGGGAATTAAGTATCGGAGTATTTTTTAATATTAACAATATTACTTGGAAAATAAAGAAAGTAGTAAAATAACTTACATGATTGTGGATTCTTGCAGTAAAATTATTGACAAGAGCCGAAGATTCCGTACTAAATACTAATGCATTTACGTTTGGTGGATATTCCTCTAAATACATGTGCTTTATACAGTGAGTTGAGGTAACCCAGCTCACTGTGAGGACCAACATTACACATATGCCATAATATATCTGGAACAAAGTAAGAAGTTAAGTAAAAATGGCAAATATAAAAATAATTTAAGGCAGATAAACAGAATGAGGAAGGCACAGGACCTCACAAGGTGGCAATATTTGGAAGTGCCCTATGTCCAGCAGAAGACGTTAATTGGCTGATGATGATGAAAACTGGGATGTAATAATGGGAACGCTGGCTTTGGGTGTTCAGTCAAGTATCCTCCTTTTACAAATTGGTTGTTAAGCAGTGGGCAAGAAACTTGCAGAGTAAAATATGTTATTCCGCTTTATTCTTAAATCATCACTAGTTGGATAACAATAGCATTAATAAAAATATATATTCAGATAAAAAAAATTTCTAGTATAACTAAAAGATATAAATTTAGGGAACTAGAAATATTAATATAACATAACTAATTACCTATGCCAGTTAGAAACATCAAATACATTTAATAAAATACTCAGATAAGAAAATAATAAATTATACAAGTTTTATTTGTTACCAAATTAATTCTGCGTTTTTTCATAAAATTACATAAATATGTTTTACCTTTTTCGCAAATTTTGAGCAACAAGATCGCGGACATTTTTTATCTCTCAGCTGGCGCTCTTCATCTTGACTGCTAGCTGCAGACTCACTAAACGCCTGCTGTAGAGAAGGCTGTGTGGAAAGAGGAGGTGCAGAGCATACAGAAGCTTGCGGTGTCAGAGGAGCCCGAGGGCTTAGCGGCGTTGGAGGACCATTTACACGATCCGCATCTCCATCACCAATGTTTCGCTCGCTCTCTACTACTTCCTCACTTGTTATTATCACAGAAGGAGCGCGAACTCGTTTCGGATTGAAAATAGTAGGCAAATCACCGTCTCTTGCCATTGTGATAAACTATATACACGCAAAAATTAATTAAGAATATCCTCACTAATATTTAAAAATAAAAAAATGAAAGAAAAACATTTTCTTTTCCACTTTTTCAAACGTTGTTCAATATTTTGAAGTGTCGCGCACATATGATTTTAGTTATTAATTTACTTAAAACAATGAAAATTGTAAAATCTACGTTATTTCTAAACATTTTTCTTCAAGACTTCTGCATGTTTTTAAAGATTTCTATCAATTTGGATTTAGAGAGGACATTTCTCTGTTGGCAACACTTTTAGCTTTTCTTTTTTTGTTTGAACCAGGACATTAAAAATAATGGATATGATGTTTTCATATAAAACGTGCTCAACTAAAATGACAAAAGGTTTGGCGTTTGTAATATCATTACTAAAAAAACAAGTTTAGTTTTATAGAATTCAAACAACTAACCCATCCAGAGTTTGGTTGCATAAAAGAATAAAAAATAAGAGATTTGCAGGATAACGAAATTAACCGACATCGACATCGCGCTGAGGATTGTCCGATTAAAGAGACTGACTTAAGTAAAACTGTTTGGCGTAGGGGCAGAAAGGTTCTGGAATGCAACCGCGTACGTACCGGTGGCGCAGAAAATTAATTTGATATGTAAAAATAATGAATGCTCTAATGTGACATGCATGGATGGTTCGTTGCGCCATAATACGAATAATGCATACTAGCCTAAAGAAAGACAAAGTAGTCCTGAATAATGCAATATGGGAGCCCAAAGATTTAATGACAGACCACAAAAATCAGAAACCATTAAAAAATAATTTAGCACTCGGAGATGGGTCTAAAACTAACCAATAAGTAATTTGTCAAGTGTGTCCAAAAAGTGGTGTTAATGTAGATACGGATATTTGTGGTAGAGTGGGAGAGTTCTAAGCTGTGACCGGCTGTCGACTCTTAGGCCCGGATTCCTCTGTCGCTGACGTCGGTCGCGTACCGTCAGTCGCGTAGCGCGCTGACCATCAGCGCCAATGAAAACATCCGTAGTGCGATACTGACCGCTCCACGGTACAGGCGTCTCCAAGTGGATTTGTGAAAAAGAGTTTGAATTTGGGATATTATTATTAACCCGTTTATATTGTTTAGTTGCTGCAGCATACTTTTGCAAGCGGAGACGGCGTCAATATAGAAACAAAAAAATCACATTCACCCAATTGTTGCTGATAGGAGGACAAATGATGAATTTTGCTCTGGCATCGGGGTCTTTGTAACGTTCATTCGATAAATCCCACAATGCAGGACGTAGGCGCACCTCGGCAATCACACGTTCGGTATCAATTTTTATGGGTGCGGGCGACTGTACGCGCGCGTGCCGACGGTCAGGAACAGAGTGAGGATGCTCATAGCGTTCTATAGCGCGTCAGTCGACCGACGAACGCGGCGCTGACGAGCGAGACCGACGCGCGCCATCAGCGGCGCGTAGCAACTCGCGCGCCGCTGATGTCAGCGTCAGAGTGCGGTGCTTCATAGAACACAACGTATATTCGTACGCGCGACCGACGTCAGCGACCGACATCAGCAACAGAGGAATCCGGGCCTTAGGCCCGGATTCCTCTGTCGCTGACGTCGGTCGCGTACCGTCAGTCGCGTAGCGCGCTGACCATCAGCGCCAATGAAAACATCCGTATTGCGATACTGACCACTCCACGGTACAGGCGTCTCCAAGTGGATTTGTGAAGCCGAGTTTGAATTTGGGATATTATTATGAACCCGTTTATATTGTTTAGTTGCTGCAGCATACTTAAGCACGGGGGTCCCCCCACAGAGTTGACTTCCGCGTAGTGACCCCTGGAAACGCCGTGTCTGACCACCGTAACGGAGTGGCAGACCGGTGGCTAACGAACTCTGTGCGTCGCAGTGACACGAGGGATTGCGATCTGTCTGTCTGCGTCACCATGGACAAAAGGCCGCGGGACGCCTCCGGGCGTTTCGTCGCACAACGCCCTTTTCAGGGCGACCTAAAAGGCCCTTCTCAGGGCCACCCAAACAGCCCTTTTCAGGGCTCACTCGAGGATGTCTCGGGGACAGAGGCGAGCGGTGCTCTCTCTGCTGCGAGCTCTCTTCGAGGGGTGGATGCGCCCTCGGACACCGACGATCCCAACATGGAGGAGTCGGTGACCGGGAGCGCCCGCAGCCAGAAGCGGGCTTTTATGAGGCAGGAGTCGGAGGGGTCCTCGGACTCCAAGGCCCTGCCCGTGAAAAAAAAGGCAAAGGCCAAGAAGCCTTCGGCTGCAAAGGAGGCTGCCACGGACTTTCCCCAGTCCAAGGAGGCGCAGCTTCTTTTCAGGAGGGAGAAGCGGCTCCAGGATCTGGAGGAGACGGTGGCCGAAAAAGAGCGGTCGACGTCCGACTCTCGACCTGGGTCTGCCTACGGTTCGGACACCGTAAACTACGGTGGCCGTTCCGTGGCGGAACTGGAGCGGTTGGCACGGGAAGACCGGGAGGAAATTGCGGTGGTCACCGCAAAGTCCTCCAATATGAAGGCCACCTTAAAGAAGGCATTGAAATGCCGTGCGGCCAGCCTCCACGCCATTGTCCTGGAGTTGCTGCAGCGCACGGCAACGGATGAGACGCGCCTTCTGCAAACCAAGGTGGACTGCTTACAGGCGGAGATTGGTCAGCTCCAGGAGAAGCTGGTGGGCGCCACTGCCCGGTCCTCACGGACCGCTGTGGCAGGAGACCCCCCCTCCAACCTTGAGGACGTAATCCGCAAGGTGGTTATGGAGGAGAGGGCTTTCACGCGGGCCTGCATTGCAGGGATCGAGGACCGACTTTTGCCGGAGAGGCGTCTTCGGCCACCCCTGGCGGCGGATCGAGGGCAGGATGCCCGGAAACCCACTCAGAGCCCGGCTGTGAGTGGGCATTCTGGGCCACCAAAGCCCCCGAAAAAGGGCCGGGGCAAGAAGGCGCCGGTGTCTCAGCCGGTTCCTGCCACAGGCTCGGTTGCGGGATCGGCTGTTGACCAAGCGGCCCCTCAGGTGGGTTTGGAGATGAGGGTGGAGGACGCCTTACTGCCCTCCACCACACCGGCTAACCCACCGTGGACTAAGGTGGGGAAGAGGGGGAGGAGGAAGGCGGGTAACAAGGTGGAGAAGCCGCCTGCGGCCGCCGTCACTGCCCTACCATCCACCGCTGGTGGTACTGGAGGGGGGGGCGGGGCGGTGGTGGCGGCCGTTAAACAGCCGTCGCGCAGTGGGAGGAAACTCATTCCTCCCAAATCCGCGGCGGTCACGGTGACCATCGCGCCGGAGGCCGCGGAGCGGGGCGAGACGTACGAGTCCGTATTGAAGCGGGCTCGTACGCGCGTCGACCCTGCTGCGCTGGGGTTTGGGATGGTTACGTGCCGCCGGACCCTTGCTGGGGCTCGAATCTTTGAGTTCCCGGGGGCCAACGGCGGCACTAACGCGGATCTCTTTGCAGCAAAGCTGAAAGAGGTCATCGCGGACGTCGCGAAGGTCGCTAGACCAGTGAAGGCGGCAACCTTGGAGGTGACCGAGCTTGACGACTCGGTCACCAAAGAGGAGGTGGTGGCGGCCATCGCGACAGTGGGAGGCTGTCCTGTAGCGGCGGTGCAAGGCCGGGCTATCAGACCCGGCCGCGGGGGACTGGGGACTATCCGTCTGGAGTGCCCAGTCACTGCGGCGAAGGCCGTCATACAAAAAGGGCGGTTGCCTGTAGGCTTTAGCTCGGCTGTGGTCCGGGCACTTGAAGACCAGCCTCTGCGCTGCTTCAGGTGCTTCGGCATTGGCCACACCCGTGCCACGTGTCCGTCCGCAGTGGACCGGACGGACGCGTGCTATAAATGCGGGGAGCAGGGGCACAAATCGGCCTCCTGCCAGGCCACCATGCCGCATTGTGCTGCGTGTGCCGCCGGTGGTCGCCCTGCCGACCACATAATGACGGGGAGGCACTGTAGGCCTCCCACCGAGAGGGGCCAGCCGCAAGTGCTGAGCCGCCAGGCTGCTGCCGCTGCTGCCGCCGCTACTCCGGTGGCGGCGTCCGCCGAGGGGGGTGCGATGTCCGACTAACATGGAGTCGGTTCATCGCGTCCTCCAGGCGAACATCAACCACTGCAGACCAGCTCAGGACCTATTGGTCCAGACAATGGCTGAGTGGTTGGTAGATGTGGCGGTAGTTGCCGAGCCGTACCTAGTCCCCGACCACTGGCTGGGGGATGGGGACGGCCTGGTGGCACTTGCGGCGCGGCCTTCCACGGACTCCCCTCCTCTCTCGCTTTTAGAGAGAGGAACGGGATACGTGGCCGCCGCGTGGGGAGACCTGGCCCTTGTGGGGGTCTACTTCTCCCCTAACCGCCTTCTTCAGGACTTCGAGGATTTCCTTGGAGTCCTGGCGTCGGTGGTGAACAGGGCGACGCCGCGTCAGGTCGCGGTGATCGGCGACTTTAACGCCAAGTCGGTGGCGTGGGGAAACCCAGCGACCGACGCGCGCGGGCGTGCGGTGGAGCTGTGGGCGGCCTCATCTGGACTCTCCCTCTTGAATAGAGGGAGTGTCCAGACATGCGTGCGGCGACAGGGTGGGTCCATAGTGGACCTCACCTTTGCCACCCACGCGCTGGCCGCGCGCGTGAGGGATTGGCGGGTGGACATGGCGGAGACTTTCTCGGACCACCGCTACGTGCGGTTCGAGATCTCCGCCCAGGGTCCACGGGGAGCCCCCGAATCTTCGGGGCGCTCCCACTTTCCCCGGTGGGCTGTCACCCGCCTGGACCGAGAGGCTGCGGAGGAGGCGGCGTTCGTCCAGGACTGGCTGTCGCTACCAGTCAATGTCCGGGACGTGGACGCCGCAGCCGCACGGCTAAGGGTGTCTTTGACCGAGGTATGTAATTCTAGCATGCCTCGGTCTCGCCGCCCGCCCCCTCGACGCGCCGTATATTGGTGGTCGAGAGAGCTGGCGAACTTGCGGGCTGCCTGTGTAGTAGCTAGGCGTGCATACGCGAGGGCTCGTAGGCGGCACCATCGCGACGAGGCTGATGAGGACCGCCTCTACGGTTCGTACGTGGAGGCAAAGGCGGTCCTCAAATTGGCCATCATCGCTGCCCGAGACTCAGCGCGGGCAGAGATGCTCGAGAGTCTCAATAGCGACCCATTTGGGAGGCCATACAAAGCGGCGCGCAACCAGTTGCGCCGCTCTGGCACCCCGGTCGCCGAGACCCTCGAGCCGTCAGTGCTGGAGGGAGTGGTTCGGTCGCTGTTTCCGCATAGGGACAGTGATTTCACCCCTCCAGCTATGGACCCCCCGCAGGGTGCAGTTGTGCCGGAGGGGGAGGAGGAGCCCATGCCGGTATCAGACAGTGAGTTTGGCGCGGCACTCCTTCGTCTCCGCGCCAAAAAGACGGCCCCCGGCCCGGACGGTGTTCCGGCGCGGGTGGTGGCCATCGCTGCCCCACACATGGAGCGAAGGTTCCGGGATATCTTCAGTACGTGTTTCACGACTGGGAGATTCCCGGGACCGTGGAAGGAGGGGCGGTTGTGCCTCCTCCGCAAGGAAGGGCGCCCTGCAGACTCTCCCTCGGCTTACCGGCCCATCGTCCTGTTGGACGAGGTAGGTAAGATGTTCGAGTGGATTGTCGCTGGGCGCGTCAAGAGTCACCTCCGGACTGTGGGGCCGGATATGTCGGACGCTCAGTTCGGTTTTAGATCTGAGCGTTCGACAGTGGACGCGCTGGCCCGCCTGAAGGGCCTGGTCGGGGAGGCGGTGGGGGCGAGGGAGGGGCTGTTGGCGGTATCTTTTGACATAGCCAACGCCTTCAACTCTGTCCCCCATTCCACCATCCTAGAGGCACTTCGTTATCACGGAGTGCCTCGCTATCTGCGGTCCCTCCTGGGGAGCTACCTGGAGGACCGCACGGTCCTCCTGGTAGACAAGGTGGGTCAAGTCCGACGCTACGCGGTGGAGTCCGGCGTTCCACAGGGCTCCGTTCTGGGACCCCTCCTGTGGAACATCGGGTTCGATTGGCTCCTACGGGGGGCCCTCCCGGGCGGTGTAAGTGTCATCTGCTATGCAGATGACACTCTGTTGACTGCCCGCGGGGACTTCCGGCGGGCGACTAGCCTAGCGTCGGATGGTGGGACCGTAGTAGCGGCAAGAATCCGCCGTCTGGGTCTGAAGGTGGCGTTGAACAAAACCGAGGCCGTGTATTTTCATGGTCCTTGGCGGCGTCCCCCACCTGATGCCCAGATCTGCGTTGAGGGCACCTGCATAGCGGTAAAAGCCCAGATGAAGTATCTGGGCCTTGTCCTGGACAGCAGATGGCGCTTCAGCCCACATTTTAGTGAGCTGTCGACGCGTCTGCTGAGGACCGCGGGTGCCCTCTCATGGTTAATGCCTAACCTGGGGGGGCCCAGCACACGTTGCCGGCTATTATACGCCGGCATACTGCGGAGCATGGCCCTGTACGGAGCGCCTATCTGGGCGGACTCCCTCGAAGGGAGGGAGAATTTATCCGCCCTTCGGGCGCCCCAAAGGGCCATAGCTCAGCGGGTAGTGCGGGCCTACCGCACAGTGGGTGTTGCGGCGGTGTGCGCTCTGGCGGGTACCCCTCCTTGGGAGCTCGAGGCATGGGTTCTCGCTAGAGTGTACAAATGGAAGGTGGAACGAAGGGCGCTCGGAGAGCGTCCAGCTCCGGAAGAGTGGGAGGCCATCCGGCAGGGGGCGAGGAATGCCATCGTCCGTCACTGGACGGAGGACCTTGCCTCCGCCGTGTTCGGCCGATGGACGCTGGACGCTCTCGGACCTGTCCTTCAAGATTGGCTGGAGCGGCGGCATGGCTTCCTCTCCTTCCGGATGGTGCAGGTGATGTCGGGGCACGGGTGCTTCGGCTCATACCTGCACCGGATCGGAAGGGAGGAGGCACCATTGTGCCACGGTTGCGGCGCGGCCGCGGACACGGCGCAGCACACTCTGGAGGTGTGCCCGTTGTGGTCGGGGCCGCGCCTCAACCTGGTGGAGGTAGTTGGGGCGGACCTCTCGCTCCCGGGCTTAGTTAAAGCTATGCTGGGGAGCGAGGAGGCCTGGGGGGCGGTTGCCTCCTTCTGCGAACTTGTTATGTCGCAGAAGGAGGCGGCTGAGCGCGCGCGGGAAGAAGACCCTCTCGCGCCGCCACATCGGAGGAGGCGAGAGGGCAGGAGAAGGCGGACGTACCGCAACCTCCTCCATCCCGGTGGTGAGCAGGGGTGACAGGTGCGGGGGCACCTCTCATCCCATTGCACGACTCACCACCACCATGTGGGTGAGAACGGCTGGAGCACTCACGGCCGTTCTCAAGAAGAGAAGAGCCCGCCTGTAATGGCGGGAATCGCCGGAGGGGGACTGGACGCAAAGGCTCTGCCGGTTTCCCAGGCCCCCTCCAAGTAAGGCGATGAAGGAGTGCCGCTGGGGACTTTTAGTGGGTGCACTGGGGGGTCACCCCTGGGAGCCCCACATACCCCTCCCGTCCCCCGACGAGAGGGGATGCGTAGGCATTTTACCCCAGCGAAATCAAAAAAAAAAAAAAAAAAAAAAAAAAAAAAGCATACTTAAGCAAGCGGAGACTGCGTCAATACAGAAAAAAAAATATCACATTCACCCTAGGAGGATAGGAGGACAAATGATAAATTTTGCTCTGGCATCGCGATCTTTGTAACGTTCATTCGATAAATCCCACAATGCAGGACGTAGGCGCACCTCGGCAATCACACGTTAAGTATCAATGTTCATGGTGGCGGGCGACTGTACGCGCTCTTGCCGACGGTCAGGAACAGAGTAAGGATGCTCATAGAGTTCTATAGCGCGTCAGTCGACCGACGAACGCGGCACTGACGAGCGAGACCGACGCGCGCCATCAGCGGCGCGTAGCAACTCGCGCGCCGCTGATGTCAGCGTCACAGTGCGGTGCAGTGATGGGATTATACTCGAGTAAAAACTCATTTTTGAGTAAATACTCATAAACACTCGTTTCTATCCGAGTATTTATCCAAATCTTGGGATAAAAACTCTGATGCATTTTTCTATCGAAATATTTAGTTTTTTTTTTATTTTATAACTGGTTTTGACTTTCTTTGCGATACTTTGCATCAACCTGGAAATTTACCTTCGAAAGTTACTATATTTTTAACCGACTTCAAAAAAAGGAGGAAGTTTCTTAATTCGATTGTATTTTTTATTGTGTTTGTTACCGGCAACAAACCGGTATAGCAGCTAACTTGTGTTTGGCCTTTTTTTATTCGTAATGATGAAAACTTTACACAAACATGATCTGATGCTGAAGATGACAGAGGGTCGAGGGAACTCCTCAACGGTATATAGGAGCTACCTAGTCTTTGGGGTTATTTTATTCATATTGATGAAAACTTTACACACCCTTTCACAAACATGATCTGATGATGAAGATTATAGAGAGTTGCGTTACTTTTCCGTCTTAGGAACATTATTTTCTTTGATTAGTGACCATGATATAATTATCTACCTTTATAATATAATATTATTGGTAAGTAGTTATTATAATCAAGTTTGTCGTTGACTTCGGTTTTTTAATTAGAAAATCTGTATTTTTTTACTTTATTTTATCTTGGTTTCATTACGTAGAATACTTTATTTGACCTCTCTCGAGTAAATACTTCTTTATAACTAAATTTAAATATGTTATTTTACTATACTTTTATTAATTTTTTATTTTTATTTTTGAAACATATAAGTTTTTTATTGTTAATATTATATTGCAGTATTTAGTCTTTATTTATTTTATCTTTTTAGTACGGAATTACAATCATGACGTTTGGTCACTATTACAGATGGGTCTCTAGATGGATGGGATGGATAAATAGGTTCCTACTCCAAGTTAATTAAACGCATATTTTTTCGAATCTCTTGAAGGCTCGAATCCGCACAATAACCGACAACGCTTCGGTACTCAAAGCTCTGAATAAAATCCCTGTCACTTCGAAACTTATATTGGAATGGCACTATGCGGTACAACGGGTTGCGACTTCCAACAGTAACTTAGTGAGACTACAATGGATAAATAGACACGGCGGATCACTAGGAAATGATGCGACTGACGCACTAGAAGGGGATCTGATATCACGGTCTTCGGACAAGAGCCTATCACACCCATCCCCTTCAACCAGGTTCAAAACTCAAGATCACTGGCTATCAATCCAAAGCCATGCCATTCCTTAACAACAAACTGACCAAACGCATACTGTGTCTGCACAGAAACGGTTTGCTGCTGATGACTGCAATCATCACCAGACATTGCTTATTAAATAAATAATTCCACACCATAGGAAACGTTGTCACACGTGCTTCTTGAGTGTACAGATGTCGCTAACACACGGATAAAAACACAAGGAGCCCTGAAATCTGTAACAGAATGCCTGGACAGTCTCGGAGACCTCATACGCTTCTGGAGGAAGGTAGGCTGGCTGGAATGACTAAGTGCGGAAAGCAACCCCCAATAACTATAAATTATGAACTGAATAACGGAAGATAAAGCTGCGAAATTTACCTTCATATTGTGTAATTGGAATCTCTTCAACAAAATTACTACATCTAGTACTTCTTCAGAAGACTGCTTCAACCAAGACCTTAATACTGATGCCCACACAAATGAAAGTTTTGAATATAATGTGACTAGGAACATGAGGAATTTGATTTCATGTAACATAGCTACATCTACACTTCTACACTATTATATAAATAAGAAACCTTTGTTTTTTTTGTTTGTATTGAATTCACTTCAAAACTACTCAACCGATTTGAACAATTCTTCCACCAATATAATACATTATTTGCGAGTAATATAGGATATATAACATTACGCTAAATTTAAGCGGAGCATATATGAAAAATGTTGCAAAAACGGGGGTAAATTGCTACTTTCGTAAGCTTACATTGCGTGCGCTGTGTATATGGTTACATATAGTTACACAAAAATATGTACTTGCGACGGAATAATTGAATAATTGTTCTTAAAAAGTTTTCAAAATAGTCCATTTATTTATTTAATGTTAGCCCTAAGTAACTATTCCACGCGGACGAAGAAAAGCGCGGAAAGCAGCTAGTTTTGTTAATAACACTTTTACATTCATACAAGTAGTTTTTTTAATCCTACACATACTAATAACAAATAGACGAACTCACAAAAGGAGACAAAACATGTATAAATTATTTAAAAGACCAAATACTTTTATACAAAACTGTAGTAAACTATTTATTTGACTTGAATACTTAATGACCCTGACTATGTAAAAGTAGTCAAAATTAGTTAAAATTCTTAATAAAATAAAAACATTTGATACACGAATGCAGCTGAGTATTTATTGAGTTTTTATCATTCGAGTATTTATCTGATTGCCCATCACTATAAAAACAATATATTAACACTATATACAACTAATATTTTAAACCATAAAACACCTGCAGATAAACAGTAAAAAGAAATTAAAAAAAAACAAAACAATTAGCAACAAATAAAGCCGCAAACAATTATTTTTGTAGTACAACTAATATTTTAAACCATAAAACACCTGCAGATAGACAATAAAAAGAAATTTAAAAAAAAACAATTAGCAACAAATAAAGCCGCAAACACTTATTATTGTAGTATAACTAATATTTGAAACCATAAAACACCTGCAGATAGACAACAAAAAGAAACTAAAAAAACAATTAGCAACAAGTAAAGCCGCAAACACTTGTTATTGTAGTATACAACAAATATTCTAAACCATAAAACACCTGCAGATAGACAATAACATAAAAATTTATTAAAAAAACCATTAAAAAATCCAAAACATTTGATACATGAATGCAGCTGAGTATTTATCCTGACTTTTTGAGTTTTTATCCAAGAATTCGGATATTTACGAGTATTTACCCACTTTGGATATTAACTGAGTTTTTATCATTTGAGTATTTATCCAATTGCCCATCGCTCGGTGCTTCATAGAACACAACGTATATTCGTACGTGCGACCGACGTCAGCGACCGACATCAGCGACAGAGGAATTCGGGCCTTAACGAACGATTAATAGGACTGATAACCGTTTTAAGATGCTTGGCAGTTAACAACAAGAAAATAAAATCCATAAATATCTGCAGATTGAGAGGGTGAAGAGTTAAATCCGCTCTTCTGGTGCCACGTATAATATAAGTAAGGGTACACAGTAAAAAGCTTAAGATTGAAAAGGCATCCTGCCATGAAGCTTAGCACAAGGCTTAATTCTTCATTATCATCATCATATCAGCCTATGGACGTCCACTGCTGGACATAGGCCTCCTCCAAAAGTTTCAATTTTTCTTATATCTCTGAACAAAATATGGGTACATTCTTTTATAAACAAACTAAGCTTTAATTTACAGAGAAAGTTAAATATTAATAAAATTAGCAAGAACATTTTGCAAGAAATGTGGCTGAAATCTCTTAATTCTTAAGTGTAAAAAAAATACATTTTGTTGTTTATGAGTAAAATTTTACATTTTTGGTGGTAGATGGCGTCTTGGAAAGTTCCAAATTTTTTCGCCAGAGGGAGATAATTGGTTAGCCTACTTGAAGCATCCGGGAACCTCGCCATAGTAGTAGACATGGCGGGTATCAACCTGGCTAAATGACGAAATAAATTTTGTTTGATAATATAAGATCGTGTTAATTTCGTAGAAAAAGTGTTGATACTAAAAGACTAATTAAGTTATATTGTATTAGGACAAAGATGCAGAATGTTGGACAGTCTGAAAACCGAAATATCGATAAGGTGAATGTGCAACTTGATGTGGTAAAATCGTCCACTCCTCAAAGTTCGGCTTCGAGTCCGGCCAAATCTGAAACCGAAACGTATTCAGGAGCGCCTGCCAAATACATGACGGACTCTTCAGAAAGCGAAGATGACTCTGTGTCCGAGGTAAAACGTGTTTTGTTTTCGATAGAGGCGGTGGCAGTGAGGAAATGTGATTATCTGTACCGCTCTAAATACTGCAAGGGACATTTTGTACATGTCTGCTCTAACCGTACCATTTCTCCTATCATCGAAACAACTATTCTTTTAGCAATATCTGCCTGAAATCGTGCGTAGCACGCTGAAATGGACTAATCTATTTTACTTTCTGAATATAGTACGTCGCTTGCCAAATATTCCGTAAAACGTCAGAAAGTCATAAGTACATACGTACTACTGAGTAATGCATGAAATTATTTATGCCAGCCGCTCCTAGACAGTATTCAATTGATTCTTTGTAATTCTACGATGCGTTGGAGATAATTCTCCGTAAGACAGTTTTCATTGTCTATTTGTGTTTTGAGATTGATGTTCGGTGGCCATGTTTCTTGGATCACATGCATTCAGTCGATCTAAATCTCTGAATAATGGTTTTTCATGACGTTATTTTACTACGAATGTGCGAATTACATAATATTCTATTGGATTTGAAACTAATGATGTCGATGATAAAATGTTTTGTGTCGTCACGAACGACTAACCCGTGCTATACGCCTATTGATATTCGCGCAAAAACTACGGTTACTGGTGAATTGCAAGGACCATTGTCAGTAATGTTTAGGTTTAAACTCGTCCTTATGCACCACATTGTCAGTACATCTCACATGTTTCTCGTTGGTGTTATAGATCTTGCTGGCTTGTTTGTGCCTTAGCAGGCCAGACCTGTTGGTAAGTTGAAGACAACATTACTGAGTGGCCAGAGCTTCACCAACAACAATTGCTGTTGCAGTTTGTGTGACTGTTGCAATTAACTTGCATAAAGTGTGCTATGGACAGTTACAATAATATGTATTTGTTTTTAACGTTGAATGGTCCTTGTGATTCTAACATGCAATGTTTCTGTGTCAACATTCCACTCTGAAGTTAACATTACTAATCAGTAACATCTATATAATTATTATGAGATGATCTAGTACCATAAATCTATTGGAGGTAAATTTATATGTATTTTAAGATACCTAACCTATATTGCTTTTAGTGTTTTGAAACTTAAAATTAATGTATCGTAACAAAGGCTATGCTAAATGTTAACCTTTACAGCATTCAATTAATAGTCAGTTATTGTTATGATGATAATGAAGTGTGTGTGTCTGCTAGTATTTGCACATAAACTACCAAATTGATTTTAATGAAAGTTAGTACAAGCTTTAGAGAGGACTATGACTACCTTTTATTCTGCCCAAAGTAATACTTTGTGAAGTCATTTACTGATTGTTGGTTATGAAAAATAAGTTTTAAATATATTTGTTTAGTCTTTATTGATATCTTAATGTAGCATCTGAATTCCCTAATTATTAACAATATACACTAAGTAGTTCAATGAAGTAAATGTTTTCTTGTTTTGTACTACAGGCGGAGATGGAGGAAGAAGGTGGTAGTGCTGAACCATCCAAATTCCTCCTAACCCACGAGGATGCAGATCGGGCTGTCGACCCTGAGATGCAGGCTCGGCTTGAAGCCTTGCTTGAAGCAGCTGGTCTGTTATCAATTTATTTTACTTTATACATAGATTATAGCTAAACATATTATTATCTTATTGATACCTGTATAACCTACGTCCCATTCTGTTATATAGGTATTATGTTGACAACTGATCTATACAATTGACAACAATTAGCCTTCTGTATATCTTAATTAGCCTTCTGTATATATTTGATATGTATTATTTAGAAAAAACATCCAAAATATCAACTGATATTTGACTGAAATTAAAAAGGGTTATGGTTAGGTACAATCAATGTCTATTCTATAAATATGATACCCTAATAATAAAATACTCAGTAAATCTGTCTTTCTTAATAGTATTCTTATTGAATTGACAAAAGCGACCCTAAATTACAGGAATTGTTTCTTGCTTGATTAGGTTATTAACCATTCATAACATAAATGACTAACAAGATATTGTCCGACGAAAAGGAATTCTGAACCACCCCTATGCTCTATAGAGACAAATGGCTTTTTATGTAGTTAAACAAGTAGTTAATGGGAATATTCTGTAATAAATCTGAACAATTCATTGATTTGTTTTGAGTAAATAAATTACCTATTTTATTTATCTACTGTTAGTATCTTAAAAATACAGTTATTAACTTGCATGTTAAGTATTTGCATTGTGGCCTTTTTATTGACTGAATTAATTTTATATGCATTGTACAGTCACGAGCAATAATATGTACACATTGTCAAATTTTCTAAACTATCTGCACGTTTATCTAGACATTATAATACCAAAATTATTTCGTAATTTAGAAGAAGTTCCCTTCAGTTTTGAAGTAATCTTCGAAAATTCAATTTTGGATTGGCAGAACATTAGATAACTGTTTTACAAAATGTGAAAATGTATACATATTATTGCTCGTGACTGTACCTATTTGGTTTTGTTTCAACATTATTATGTGGAACTAATTCTGTACAAATAGTAGCCATTAATTTGGTTACTATGACACAAAAAAGCTTTAATTTTTATAGTAATAGACAATACATGAAGTGATTCATTTGTTTCCTTAGTTATTTTATTAGCTAATTGATTTGTTAGTATTTCATACTCCTAGTTAATTACTGAAATTATACAAGTTTTATATATGGTTCAGTATTTCTTATTATATTATAGAATTGACGTATATATATATAGCTTAGAGAATTACTTTTATATACTATAATAAATACTTTGTTCTATAATAATAAATAGTACACAAGTATCTATTCAATGCTATCCTAATTTTATCAGTGTCAATTTACTACTTGCTCCAATCAGAGTTAAATGAACTTTGCATGTTGGCTTAGCAGCTTGTAAACAAATACTTGCCACAAAATACTATCTTAACAACATTTCATGCTCAAATATTAAGTGAATTATATCTCATATCTCATATATTAAATTTAAATTATATTTAAATTAATTCTCTATAAGGTTATGTAATGCTGGTTTAATTACTACTGGAGATGATGATTAAAGTACAAGTAACTAGTTTAGTGAGAGAAAGTAATGATATTTATTACATTCTATACAGCAAATAACATTATGAAGCTTTCATAATTAACTAAAGGAAGCTCTGATTTACTGTGACGCAAGTGTAATTAAAAAGTTTTTTAGTCAACATAGACTTTTCAATTACATTGATAAAAAAGATATATAAGGATAAATAAAATTAAACTTAATGGTTACAGTTAATTTTATTATGGACAACCTATTCCAAAGTGTTATTTTCACCGATAGTGAGTAATCTGTACATAGATCCTGGTGTATAATTATATTTATACATATGGGTAAAGTGCATATTTTCTGAGTATTAGTTAAAATTACACTTATTAACTACTAGCTATGGTCTACTGTTTCCACCATAATTTTAAAATAGACTGCACTATATTTAATTTACTACTTGGTTTTAACCCTATAATTATATATTTTTTTCTGTCTTATTAATCAAAGCGTGATATAGCCTTTGGAAATAAAAGAATACCACACAATACAATTTTCAAATTGAACTATTTGTTTCTAAACATTGTGTGCTGAGCAAAAAAAGTTAATCTTTACAATATTCTTAAATGCATAAAACATGATGTAAGTAAACAGAGTTTACTCGTAATAATAAAAATGATTTATAAATATTTTTTAAATGACCTTTCATTGAGCCTTGAGTCCCTTCTAACCAGAAAATAAAGCCCAAAGTAACTCTTTTCTTTTTAGATTTCATTTGTGTTATAATATTTCTTAAAGCTTCACTGCAGCCATGACATTTTAAAATTAGTATACTTTTATTTCTTGCTTCAAAGGCCAGTGGGTAAATGGGATTTTAGACTTTATGCAAAACTTTTAGAATTTGATGAATGGTTGACATTTCTATTTAAAATTATTATTGTATTTATTCATATACATTGACAATTTTGCATAGAATCAAGATGGGTGACCTTTATAATGTTATTCCTCTTGATTATACTGCAGTAGTAGTACTGCATAGTGGCTGTATACTATCTCAGTGTATAATAGATAGAAAACCAGATACCACCTATTAAAATGGGAGGCTGTTAGTAGAAGTAAAAATATAACTTTATATAATTAATATATTTGTGGTCTAGTCTCAAACCAAAATGAGTTTGATCTATGCATACTAGATTGAGTATTTACTTTTGTGCCGACTTTCCCGTTTTGTCAACTTTACGAAAAATATGGTACATTGATTACCCTTATGCCGAATTTTCAAACTTCATTGATTTTAGTCCTTTTATACCGGCTTTCCCTTAATGCCGTCTTTTATAATTAATCCATTATTAGGGTTATAATGCCTACAAGTTAAATATCTTCATTATAAGAACCGCAATGCCGACTATTTGTACAGTCGTGTGCTATATTGTCCAGTAAATATTGTTGGAGTATTTACTTTTATGCCGACTTTCCCGTTTTGTCGACTTTACCGAAAATATTATACATCGATTACCCTTATGCCGAATTTATAAATTTTATTAAACTTAGTCCTTTTATGCCGACTTTTTAATTATTTCAAAAAAAGTTACCGTTTTGCCAACTTTTAAAAATTATGGTATTATTGTTTTGATTTGCCGATTTTTATACAGTCACGTACGTAACGCAATATTAATCTACATTTAATAGACATATGAAAAATTAAATAATGACAAAACTGTTAAAATTATTACAAATAATTAAATGGAACACGTCCTCAGTGACCACGCTGCTTGAAATAAAATGGCATCCTTGCCAATTTCTTGAAAAAATATAGATAAGTACAAATTATGTAACAGGCCCCATAAAATCAGTATCCTATCAGTAGGCCTCATTAAATCACTAGCCTATCGCAGTCAACTGCTCGACATACGCCTTTTCCAATACGCGCCACAGAAGATGGTACACACAGAAAAAACTACTACACCACGTTAGCCAAGTCGCGGTCTCCACTCTAGGACACGTTTACTCCAACGGCCATTGGTCCTTCGACAGATATGATCAGCCCGTTGCGACTTCAGCTTGTTAATACTCTACGAGCTACATCGGAAACTTAGGTTCTTTGACGGATAACCTCGTTCCGAATTTTATCGATCAAGGAGATGCCGAGCATACCCCGTTTCATAGCTCGCTGCGCGACTTTAGGCTTGTGGACTAGTCCAACTGTGAGTGTCCACGTCTCGGCACCGTGTGTCATTCAGTAATGACACACGGTGCCGAGTCCTACCAGTGTAGGACGCCTTAGTAGACTGGACTTTGGTCTTCGTTTAGTTCAGAATCATGCCAAGTCCGACCCGTCGAGCATTCAGGCCATGCAGCATCCCGTCAAGCTGTTCTAGTGACTCTGCCACGATGAAGATGTCGTCAGCCAATCGAAGGTGTGAGATGTACCCGCCATTCCAATGTTGATGTCCAGACCAGTCCGACGACTTAAAGATCTTAACACCTCGATTTACCGCAAGCAATGCGACATCGCGGCATAAACGTCGCGAATTAATGTTCGTTTCTAACGTATTACATTCAAGTCATTTTTTTTTCGTAAGAGAAGATCTCAGTTTTTGTTATTTTAAATAAAATCTATACAAATGTAACACTTTTTTGTTTCAATCAATATTTACTGGACAATATAGCACACGACTGTACAAATAGTCGGCATTGCGGTTCTTATAATGAAGATATTTAACTTGTAGGCATTATAACCCTAATAATGGATTAATTATAAAAGACGGCATTAAGGGAAAGCCGGTATAAAAGGACTAAAATCAATGAAGTTTGAAAATTCGGCATAAGGGTAATCAATGTACCATATTTTTCGTAAAGTTGACAAAACGGGAAAGTCGGCACAAAAGTAAATACTCAAATATTGATTGAAACAAAAAAGTGTTACATTTGTATAGATTTTATTTAAAATAACAAAAACTGAGATCTTCTCTTACGAAAAAAAAATGACTTGAATGTAATACGTTAGAAACGAACATTAATTCGCGACGTTTATGCCGCGATGTCGCATTGCTTGCGGTAAATCGAGGTGTTAAGATCTTTAAGTCGTCGGACTGGTCTGGACATCAACATTGGAATGGCGGGTACATCTCACACCTTCGATTGGCTGACGACATCTTCATCGTGGCAGAGTCACTAGAACAGCTTGACGGGATGCTGCATGGCCTGAATGCTCGACGGGTCGGACTTGGCATGATTCTGAACTAAACGAAGACCAAAGTCCAGTCTACTAAGGCGTCCTACACTGGTAGGACTCGGCACCGTGTGTCATTACTGAATGACACACGGTGCCGAGACGTGGACACTCACAGTTGGACTAGTCCACAAGCCTAAAGTCGCGCAGCGAGCTATGAAACGGGGTATGCTCGGCATCTCCTTGATCGATAAAATTCGGAACGAGGTTATCCGTCAAAGAACCTAAGTTTCCGATGTAGCTCGTAGAGTATTAACAAGCTGAAGTCGCAACGGGCTGATCATATCTGTCGAAGGACCAATGGCCGTTGGAGTAAACGTGTCCTAGAGTGGAGACCGCGACTTGGCTAACGTGGTGTAGTAGTTTTTTTCTGTGTGTACCATCTTCTGTGGCGCGTATTGGAAAAGGCGTATGTCGAGCAGTTGACTGCGATAGGCTAGTGATTTAATGAGGCCTACTGATAGGATACTGATTTTATGGGGCCTGTTACATAATTTGTACTTATCTATATTTTTTCAAGAAATTGGCAAGGATGCCATTTTATTTCAAGCAGCGTGGTCACTGAGGACGTGTTCCATTTAATTATTTGTAATAATTTTAACAGTTTTGTCATTATTTAATTTTTCATATGTCTATTAAATGTAGATTAATATTGCGTTACGTACGTGACTGTATAAAAATCGGCAAATCAAAACAATAATACCATAATTTTTAAAAGTTGGCAAAACGGTAACTTTTTTTGAAATAATTAAAAAGTCGGCATAAAAGGACTAAGTTTAATAAAATTTATAAATTCGGCATAAGGGTAATCGATGTATAATATTTTCGGTAAAGTCGACAAAACGGGAAAGTCGGCATAAAAGTAAATACTCACTAGATTATTGGTAATTTTTTTATTAAAATAGAAGAAGTAGCCTCTCATTTCAGCTAGTAGATATCCATTATTTAACCTTCTCCAATTAAAAACTATTTAAATAGCCCTGTCTCTCTCAACCATCAGTTTTCTGGTACCTAGACCAGGTTGTTTCTCTTTACCTATACCTTTCCCTATGTCTATATCATCATCATCATTCAGCCAATCGACGTCCACTGCTGGACTCCACCAAATACTGCCACCTTGTGCGGTCCTGTACCTCTATCTATATCTATACCTACCAATCATTGTTTATACTTAATTATGTAAATAAATAAAGCTACTCATCTCGATCAATATAATTACAATTATATAACACTCAGTTCATTGACTCTTGCTGGAAAACGAACAGAAGCTGTTAGTACTAATAGTTTGAAATCTTTTGTCTGCACACCACTTCTACAAATATTATAATGTTAGCCAATGGACATTCACTGCTGGACATAGGCCTCCACAAAATATTTCCACCTTGCGCAGTGCTGTTCCTCCCTCATCCACCAGTGTCATATAAATATGTTGATATTATTATTTATCTACGTTTATAAGAATGTTGATAGACTTAGTAATCTTATAATAGGAAAGGATTTGTTATTATTCTACTACGTCACAATTCTAATGTTGGACACAAAGATAAATATGAGACAAAAGATAAGCCACATTATTATTGTGAAAATTCAACGTTACTTTTTAACAAGTGCTTATAAAATCTGACTGACTTAAATATATTATTAAAATCATTCGCGTATATAAACACATTTTTTTCTTATGGAATCTTTGTCACATCTTTTAGTTTGCAATATTCTGTTATCTCAAAGTTTAGACCGAATCTAATGGCACATCGAACTTCAAAATCGGTTTAGCCACGATTCGCCATCGCTGACGTCATCTACCCTATATGTACGTATGACGTCATGTAAAACTAAGGGAAAAATAGAAATTGAATAGGACATCAAACATTGCCGTTGAGGAGTTAAAGTTTACAATAAAACGGACATACATAATACGTGCGAAAAACATTACATTACACCTATTCTGGAAAGAGAGGTAAAAAAAAAACACTTACATAACATTTCCTTCCATCCAGTAAATAACAAGAAGATAGATTAAATTTAGGCAGGGTTTATCTAAAAAAACATTATTTGTTTGTTTGTCTTTTTCAAAACAGAGAAAATTCATTAACCTCATATGTTTTTGACTTGGTTAAAATCTAAGGAAATGGTATTTTCCTGATACGACATAATACTTCTTAAGCAAAGCTATGCATATTTGAGTAATCAGGAAGCTAGTGTTCGGTCATTTAGCACTACCGGTATAAGTAAATTACGGATAGTAGTTAAAGTTATCTATGTGCAAAGCTGTTTTATTGTTGACACACGCATGACGTACAGTTGGTTCAACAAACGTCTGAGAATTAAGCCTCGCGGCGGTATTTTAATTACTATTAATTTATAAAATCTTACTTATTTTTTAGATATAGATTATATTTATTGGTTTCCTATCCTGTTTTGTTTACAATTTCATTTCGTGTAGGGTTTTCTTCATATTTCTATGTCCTCCCCATTCTTTTTTTTTGTATTTGTGTTTTTATTAATTTTTAAAACAAAGTTATTTTAGTCCTTCTTTTTCATTTTATTCTAAGAAAATTTATTTAGCTTGTAAGGTAGGTACCTATGTCTTTTTAGATTCTCTTCTCAAACCACCTTTTTTTCATAGACCTACCATCTACATAGACCTCTTAGTGAAAATTGTGTCTATGTAAACAAATTGTCATATCTAATTTAAAAGTATATCTCTCGCTTCCTTACCGCCCACCTGTCTTGTTTACCTTCTCCTAATGAATTTTACATCATAATCGTCTTATTCCCTTTCCTATGTTTGGTTCCATTTAGGGAAATTGACTTCTAAATATTACTTCTCAGCTATTAATATCCCACCACGTGGGCTGGTTAAAGTCTATAAGTCTCAAACGCCATCAACAAAAACTCCGCCATTATAAAAAAAGTAACATAACTTTGTGCCAAAATTATAGACTTTATATCTCTTGTAATAGGACCTACATTAAGTCTTTATGTAGGTGTATAATAAGCCATTACGGTGCCGACTGTATTACAACGATTCGGCCAACACGTGTTTAAATTTGAAAGGTTTTAGCTAATTAAATGACTAGGCGATAGGAGTTAACGACTTGTCTCTGGTTGTCAAGAACAGATCCAGGGCATTCAGAACCCTAATTGAAGTACCAAGTGCATGCATCTGGTTAGCGAGCTGTTTCATATTAATAAAAACATATATATTTATGCAATATCTTATATAACATTACATAGTTTAAATATTCATTGTGGTAGATTCTCATAGGAATTTTTATAGTAATTGTGTGCGCGATCATGATGGATGAGTCGTGTCATAACTCATACATCGTAACTTTCTTGTTGGTATCTACACTTTTTGACATACTTCTTATACAAAAAATTTAATATCGTATCTCGTAGTATGAGTTTATAGTTTAAATGAATTTTACGCATGTTGCGGTAGATAGTTTAGTTTACGCAAATTTGTTTTTGCTTTCTCTTTATTAGATGAACAGTTAACACCAAAAATTTATATAAATATCTCTTATTTGGACTTAGATCTATACGTAGGAGCGTCAGCATTTCGGCCTCTTTTGGAAGAGTCATGTACTATTGGGGTGAATACGATACAACCGAAGTGACTAGATGTTACTTATTTGTCGCATGTGGCATTAAATAACATCATTATTAGGAAACAAGGAATATGATAGACATATTTTTTTATATAATAAAAATACGTCACCAAACTATTTGCTATCGATAATACATTTAAAGTCGTCTCGACTCGCTAGCGTAGCTGATGTCATTAAATGATAATGTTTTCAAATTTTAAATTCAGCAGTTAAGTTGGCGTCATTGTAGAACCATTCGCCATTTCGTTATATCTATGAATCGAAGCTGCAATTTCCATCGTCGTCGTGTCTAACGTTGGTTAGACTTGACGTACGAAATGTGCAACGTCACTTCTAAGCGGTCGCGCCACTCTACGACGCAATGACGCTGTTTGAAGCAAAGTATTAGCGATAGCGAATTGTTAAACATTATTTTGCGATTTATTCTATTATGTAATATTATTAAATCGTAATGTACGTATGTAGGGATTACGTGGGAAAATTTTTCGTACAGCTTATTATATGATCGCTTAGAATTCCATTATAAACTCAGTGAAAATGGCAAAAAATTAAAAACCCCAATCTCAATGATTTAAAAATTACAGGAATAATAGAAATTTATAGTGAACGGCTAATGAATATGGACTTTATAATGATATTTACTTGTTGTTATCAATCGTGTGACATCAGACAATGCTCGGTCAGAGAGGCAAAAGTAATAGTGGTAGACTGGCTTCTTTCTCTATCCTATGACACAACTAAAAATATTTTAGTTCACATTTCATAAAATTTCGATACATTTTTTAATTTTTCCCCACATGACTAGTTCAATTCACAAAATGATTTTATTTTAGCTAATTCTATATATTTTACCTAGAAACCATAACACGCAAACACACACACACATACACACACACACAAACACACCAATTATACGCACAACTTCATATTTAATTATAATTATGGAAACTTACCTAGTATAGTTATTAGTATAATATAGATATAAACTGTATAATCCATGTCACTTTTTTTTTTCTCATATTTGTTATGTATCATAAAGTACTAGTTATTATATAATTTATTATGTCGAACTTAACACATATAGACTGTAAAATCTAAAATGTAGAAACAGGTACCCACAGGACAGGCTTGCCTAGTGTGGGGCCAAAGGTAATGTTTAAATTATGTACAACTTTATTGTAAATAAACGCTTTTTATTTTTATTTATTTTTTATTTTATTCTCAAAAATTTAAATACTACACATAAATTAAATATTACCATACATTTAAGTAAACATAAGTAATTCTCTAGTACTTTATCACATCATCAGACAAATGCTAACTGCCGAATGAGTCTAATTTATTACAAAATAATTCTTACTACTTTGCTGGTACCACACTAGAACCATGATCGAGATCGCGGTTACGAAGTCCCCGCAAGACTTATTTGTTTAATCCACAAGTAGTTGTCCTAAGATTCGACATTATTTATATCCGTAATATCCGAGCTAATCAGTCTTTTAAAAATGTCTGTCTCCCATCACTCGCACCACACGTTCAGTGGCCCGTAGCAATTGATAAGCCTCAGACGCGTATATTATACTCGTCGGAGAGCACCACATTCATACCGCAATCGTGTCGGCCAGATGTTGGCGTGATCCACGCGTTATCTCTATAGTAAATAAACAGTTTTAAATTAATAATTCTTATTTTCTTTTCACTTGTTATTGTATAATTTATGGCAGCATACTACTACTACTAGTCCGTTGGCTCAACGAGCCAAAATGTTTCTTGGCCTCCGACACGAGAGAACGCCACTCTGCTCGATCCTTGGTCAACTCTTGCCAGTTGCTGACTTGAAGTTCCCTCAGATCGTTCCTAACCATATCTATGGCAGCATACGAATGCCTTATTGCTTTGAAAAGCTTCTTCACGAGTTGTCCCTTAGCATTTTACAATACCCCTCGGGATAATTGATGTCATTGTGTACTATAACTTTATCTCTATACAAAGCTATTGTAAAGTTGCTTTTGGTAATATTAATAATTAATTTATTAGCAAATAATTGAAAGTATCGCAGCAAAGTTTGCAACCCAGTGATAAAAAATGATTTGCCACTATTTCTTGTTGTTCAGAACGTGAAAGAGTTTTTTTTTATGCTGCTGTAGTCTTTTCAGTTTTCGTATCTTCTCCATCCCTCCATCCAGCCGTCCATAATGTACAAATAAATGACTAGACTGTTTTTTTTTATTTAAACATGGATAGTAAGGACGCCTGTGTTAGTAAAAATGTAGCATAACCCGCCTTGACCTCTTCGCACACATAGCTGCATTCGCTATTATGTCTAGGTACGTATTTAACAAATCGATAACTTTCGTTTGTCTGCAACCGACACGTACTTTATACATAATACATGTCTATTAATATACTTTGTATGAGACAATTATTTTGTGTTATTGTCTTACGAGTCTCCAGCTCTTTTGTTACATTGGCTATGAAAACCTACTCTGTACGAGGCTGTCGTAAATATGACTTATACTTAGCTAATAACTCCTTATTACCGTTTCCAGAATTTTAAGATTAGAACCTTATACCAAGGCTTCTAGCGGTATGCTTTAACATTGTAGGCTCTTGCTTTCAGCGCAACGTTTTGTAGAAACAAGTTATTGATTTAAATTAATAATATGGTTAACGTTTTTACGCCTATAAAATCGTTACAAATATGTATGTGTATAATATGTTTATTAGTATGTATAGATGGTCGCTACAACTGTAATTGACTGAGCTGATAGGGCTCTTTAGCAATAGAGCCGACCTTTAGGTCGGCTCTATTGCTAAAGAGCCTTTAGATAGAACCTTTAGGTTGGCTCCACCACCTTACTAGCTTAGTCTACCTCCCAACTGTAACGTGCTTAAGTATGTTAATATGTTTAGGTGGAACTATAATAATACATATATTAGATTTCACAGCTTTTGTCTAAGTGTAGTAATTTGTAAAGCACCGTGTTCTTCAGCATCTGTAATGAACACGCGATAAAGAACTTAAAATAACAATAAAAATAAAATATTTACCATTAATTCGATTATAGGTTCGAGAAGTTATTTGCCCCATAAGAACAATAATACAAAAATTATACACATACGTTCGTTTGTTGTGTAACTACAATAAGGGTCAAGTTGTTTGGGTCAGCATTAACGTTTAGTAAAATTGTGTTTGGTTAAGAGAGAGAACAGTATTGCGACTACGAAAGGCATGTCATTTCGCATTTCATTAAACAGCAACCATTTAATACAAGAGAGCGCTCTTGTATTAAGTATCTGAATTCGTGACGTAACTCTGCACGAAGCGCTTCGGAAACAATACTTGCAATGCTTCGACAGAAGAAATATTACAACGATTGATATTTTTTTAGCTCAGCTATGCGCTAGGCACAATCACCTTTCCTACGTAGGTATAACCAATCAAATGTCAGCTTCGAGTCTTTGGCTTCTCTCTATGGATTACTTTGTGGCTTAAATGCTTTTCTCTAGACATTTTCATTGCGTCAGATGTTTGATGTATCCCTAAGTGGTATAAAACTTTACAAATGACTGAAAATGGTATCGAGGTCAAGTTGTGGTTTGTTTTATTATTTCTATATGACCGTTTCAATTCCAGGAGAAACGTAGTTCGAGGATTTGTGTAATTGAGTAATTTTATTAGAGAATCAACGGAAGGATCGGCGTATCGATCAGTATTTTAGGGCTTCCCTACATTTTATATAGCTTCGACGATTACGTCCTGCGGTCCTGCGCTGTACGAACAGCTCCCTTGGTAAAATTATCATTATATTTATGTGGGTTGATAACAATGTAACTAAGCACCCACATGATTCATAAAAGTGTAATAATTTAATTCATTTTGCAATAATACGTACATTATTGTACTATAATGGTGGTATTCTCAGAACTATGACTTAATAAAATTATTTTTAAAAGCTTTTTATACTAGATAAATAAATAATGTATTAGTAAATCATTTATAAAATAATTTAGTTAAGATTGTATGTGAACTATTATTTAGCGCCCCGCGGATCATATAAATATGGTTGTTCACACTTCCTTCTTTGCTTACATTATTTACTTACTACTAAAAAAATGTTCAAAAACGTTCTGTATAAGTACAAACAAGCCGCATCTTCCTAAATTTATCACGTTTGGCATGCTCCCTTAACTTATAATTAGGTAGTAGGTGATTAAATCTACATGATCTTTGAGATTAATAAACCGGAGCCCATTTCTCACTTCATTCAGGTAGCAATTTATATTCGTACAGTGTGCAGACGCTATTTTTAAGCCGACTTTTCGTCTTTATAAATACTGTGATTCATTCGCCTTGGTATAGGTACATTTATTTCGAAAAATGTGGTCATAGTACTAAAAGTACCCGAGAGTACGTTATGTAGAGGGTATATTAGGCAGTGATGATAGACTTCTCCAATAAAGGCCATAAGCACAGTCACTAGTTTTGAAATATGTTTAAATAACAGATTATATTAGAAGTAGAATATCCTTGTATAAAATGAAGAGAGATAAAAAACTTAACAAAAAATGAAAAATTATTCATTTAACGTTTTACTATGTTTTTAAGCCATAATTTTGACTATGTTTTTTATGAAACAACCAGTTGCTTTAGATGCAATAAAACCTTGAAAAATAGTATCCTATTTATTATTATATACGTAATTCATAATACCTATGTTTTAGTTATCTTTTAGAAGCACTCATCTTCATTCAAAGTTATGCAGATGCATGAGAAATCAGTTGGAAATCGGCGAGAAACTTATACGTTAACGAATGAATAAGATACGTTACATTCCTCTTACACCCATTGTATTGACGCTCTTTCGTTGCATTACTAGACAAGTTCAAGTTCCTTAAGAAATGTGTAAATACGAGTTACTTTAATACCAGGATCTATTAGGATAGCTAAATAATTGCTATCGAAAGAATGTTGTTCGTTCTTGAAGTTAGACCTCTGGCTACGAAATAAGTACCCATGAAGACATTACATTTTGTCTGCCTTCGCGCCTAGTTTGCCCTCCAACGTAATGTTTTGTGTTAGGCAAATGCCTTGCCTCTTATTTTAGACCCATTTTGATGTAGTTGGTCGAGTTAGCATTTTTATTTCCTCAAGCAAGGTTTTAATTAAAAAATAAATAAATATAGAAGAAAGCAGGAAAACCTCTTCGATTGCTATTTTTAGTATAATTGTTTGCTAAAGCTTCTCCTCATATTTGTGCTTCTCATCTAATTCCTTATGGTTATTAGGACGAATCGGCTTCTAGAACATTATTTGTTTTAGTTTCGTTCATAAAAATAAATCTCATTATCAAAAGTTTATTAACCGACCGTTCGATCGCTTCCGTTTGTTCACTATTCCTTTCTAGCCAAACATTTGATTGTTTAGATCCCAAATTAGGATTTATATTCCGTATGATAACGGTATAGATACATGTAAAATATAAATATTTAATGTGATGTAGAATATTTTATCTAAGTATATATCTTTTGTTATCCATTCATTTGTAATTGTATTTTTTTAGATACCTGTTATCCCATTTCGCTAACGGTGACCCATATAAAAAAGGATTTTTGTGTCTTTATCGTCACTAATGACGTAAAGGTTTCTGTGACCTTATGAAGTATAAACATAACTATGACAGTTTGAATCAAGCAATTCCATATTCATTTTCAGTTGCGTTCCATTTTTTTGTCTTGAGGCTTAAGTTCTTGTTCCCCGGGCGTTCCTTCTTCCTAGCTTTCTTCATTTGCAGCGAAACTCTTCGCAATATCTACACTCTATTGTCGATGTAAACACACTGTGTTAAACTACAATTTCTTTCTTTTGTTATAAAATGTACTTGTTGTTTAATTGTAAATAACAAAACGAAATTAGTTGGCTTACCTAGTTAATGTTTCAATGTGAATTGTGAAACGCACAGTTGATATTTTGAATTTATTACTTGACCCCTCGCCCTCTAACGCTGGAATCAAATGAGCAGTCTATTGTAATTTTATATCAACATTTATAAGGCATTTGTCTTTTTTGCGTTACTTTATAATACACTCTAGATAACAATATCTTTCAGTAGTATTTTAAAATCTTCAAATTCAAGCCTGAATTTTTGTCTAACATTTAAATGGTTGTTGTATTAAACTAGAATATAGTCACTTTAAATAGTAAATGTAGAGGTTTTCTTGGTGTCTTCTATAAGCTGCCCGAAGATCTTTGCTATTTCTTCCACAATAAATATTATAGGAGTTGCCAAAAAAAATATCGAAACTTGCCATGTCGAGTACGTTGAAATGTACCTTTAAAACCTCTTGTTACTATCACACGACTAGACTCCCGAATCTAGCAGTAAATCATTATCGTTGTAGACTGCACTCAGTAGGACTAAATAAAGAATAAAGTGTTCGCTAGTGTAGTGTAGTATTCAAAACTGAATTACTTTCACATGTAAAATTTTGTTTACAAATTACGTACAAGCATAATAATAATGGGTTTGGACCTAGCCTACACCGGACATGTGCGGCTCTGACTAACGAAGCTTCCGTGCAAACTTGTTTGTAGACTTAGTTGGCTCATCTAAAACGAGAATTCGATCGATTTTTTTATATAAATGCACGCCATAGCATGCCTGTGAGGACAGTTACAACTCTAGTAGTGTCAGACTGTACGACCTAGAAAAGGCGTCTGACATTGCTCATATAATGCCCGGGAGCGAGCTCTGAACATGCCCTTCAAAGCACGGACGGACAACCAGTTAGATTTAGACATGTAATTTCTTAGTAAATTAGTTATAATAATGAAATATTCTTTGGCCATTCATTTTTATCTCTAAGGGATATAAAATGTGTTTTAAAACAGGAACGATAATTTAGTATTACGTAAAAAGACTATCTACTATATAAAAATAAGTCGGGTTTTCCTTCCTGACGCTATAACTCCAGAACGCACGAACCGATTTCCTCGGTTTTGCATTCGTTGGAAAGGTCTCGGGCTCCGTGAGGTTTATAGCAAAAAAAAATCAGGAAAATTTTCAACAGAAAAGCGGAAAAGTAATGCCCGTGCGAAGCCGGGACAGGCCGCTAGTTATGTATAATAATTTTATAATCACTTCTTATATAGAAATGATCATTATTACCCAAATGATAAAAATATTACCCTGACGTGTAACGTACCTTTGTATAATATTATTGTGGTTCTAGTATTGTATTCATAATAATTGTAGTTGTTTCAATATGTGAAATCGATTTGAATTTTAACAGGAAGTCATTATAACACGTTTATTGTACGCTAGAAAGCTACTTAGTTGATATAATTGGAATGATATGATATTTACCAAAATTTTAATAATATTACGCTAAGTCTATAATAAGATTTAAAAAACAAATATTCGTAACAACACCGTGCCTACTACACACTCTGAATTCAATTTGTTAGATGTAAATCGTGTAACTTTTTTCCTAAGTCCTGTTTTACGAGACCTACGGAATGAGATGTGCTCGTAACATTATGTATTTAAACTCTCACCTTTCTGATAATTACAAAATTAACACAATAATATTAGCATTTTGTATTTCCGCGTTCACCAGAGTTCCACAATAAACATGATTTTGCGGTATTATGTGTGTGAATATCTACATGTACTTTAACCGCAGACTGCTCTATCCAATAAGTCTTTATCTGTGCACGCACGTGCCGCTTTTCCTTGCCGCAATAATACTATTAGTCTCATTTAAACCCTGCGCAGACGACGCACAATGTTCTAATCGCACGAACACTACAGACGATCAGTGGGCACCAACTAACAATGCGTAACGATACGGGCACACTCACCGTACACAAAAAAAAATTGTAATGATTAATTAAGATTGATGGCCATTTGTCTATTTTATTCATGAAACTAACTTACTTCTTTCTAAGCTTCTTTCTCACCAATCATCATCAAAATCTCAGCTAGTGGATGCCCTTAGGCCCTAAGCCAGGTAATACTAACCGCTTTGTACGTATAAGTTAATCACGTAAACTCCTGTAAATTAATTACTATGTATTTCTTTTGAATTTAAAACATTGGGTGTAGTAAGGTTTGGCTGTTTGTTAGTAAAATATTGCTAAAATGTTCCTGAATTCCTAATTCAAGTCCTACTACCCAGCCTCGTCAATTAAAACACAAGTTTATTAATTGAGCAATGCAAACATAGTAGAGTATCATTACAATTAATAGGAACTAACTAACAATACTAAACCTTGTTTGTTAGGCATAGCTATGCCTTGATATCCCGATTTAATTCAGTCGTTGCTGTTACATATTACAATTTATTGTAACGAGTTTCCCTAATGATGAAAAGGGTATTTGTCATTTTGTCTACCAGGTTATTTTTTTTAACAACGGTTCTTTAAGAAAACAGCTACTGTGTATTTTGATTCTCAGTCAAGTCGAGTAAAAGTAGTCTTTTCAAAACCCAGTTTTTTATTACGTTTAAGCTCTGGTGTTAAGTCATGTAAGCATGACATATACATGAGACCAGAACTAGAACATTACACCACCAGTTATGAATCAGCCATTCCAGAAAATGGACTTTTGCCATCGAGGTCAATGTTTGTCAATTTTGATGACGAATTTTTTGTTTACAAACTATCTAGGTATATTCTATATCAAATACCGGTTGATTCGGTTATATGTATAACCGCTTTTTCGTGTTATTTAATTAACCGTACCTTATGGAAAAATGTCTTCTCATATCAATAAATAACGCTGTAATCATATTATTTGTATTGTATCATGCCCATGAAAATTTGTAATGGAACCTAAGTATTTATTTTGATATACGTATGATGATGTCAGCTTTACATTGTGGCCCATGTTTGATCTGAAGGTTAAGGGTTAAGCAGATATATCGGATCGGCACCGCCTCCCCTTTTTCCTAGGTGTTAAACTTTAAAAAATCCGATTACGTTACGATTCCAATTAGTGTGCGTTGCAGTAAGGAGTTTCATACAAATAATACTAAACGGCTCGAGTTGATACGGTGCCGATCCGTGTTAAGATTTTCAAGTCCACTATTATAGATAGACCATTATTACAGCCAAGTAGTGTTACGTCTTATCCAAGTTAAGCGTTATTAGTTGTCATTCGACAACTTGTGTAACTCTATTAGTTATTATGATAATTGTTAAACTTAACAGACACATCGGAGGTCGAATAAAAGTTAACGCACTCTTTGAGCTTTCGATTATTATTTGCTAGTCACATGCGTTCCGGTTTGTCACGATTATATATTTTCACTTCTGCAATATTATTAAATCAGGTCCATAAAGTGAGTGAACCTATCATTGCTTTGATCATATTGCAAATTATGGTTAGCTGTTTCCCGTTAGCTATATGTAGATAATCGATGGTTATTTCTTTCTTAGTTTTTACGTCCTATTGGTGTCAATATATGCTCTAGCATTTATCAACTTAGACGTACTTACGTGTCCAAAATGTGTAATTAATTTTTGTACGAATGTTGTTAACAATAACTTTCAAAAGTAGCTAATAGAAATTTATTAAAATAAAAAGACTATGAGCCTGCAAAGCTTGGTTGGGTCCCAAAGTAACTAGGACAGAGCTTTACCCTGCATCTTTTTGGACTACTGTGTAGCTTACCATCAAGTGCGTAACGAGTTGTTGTCAATATTTTATAAATACAAAAATAATAACGAAACATTTTTTAAACATTTTTTTCTGGGTTTACCCCATGATTACGAGGAATCGTTTAATACAATATGAATCTGATAGAGTCCTTATCTGACTGAACTATATAAAATGTTATATTTTAACACATATTTAAACATGCAATGCTTCAACTTAATTTACATTGTTATGCTTTAGCTCAATGAAAATTAGTTTATAAAAACTGTCAATTGTATAAATTAGTGACATTTTCTTTCTACTACCTGTAAATAGAATGTAACTGTAAATATAATATTTGAAACATGTGCAATTATTTTAATTGTTTTTTTTATTGTCAGGCATAGGTAAACTAGCTGGCGAAGGCAAACACCTAGCCGACCCCGAGGTGCTCCGGCGGCTTACGTCGTCTGTGTCGTGTGCCCTCGATGAGGCCGCTGCTGCACTCACACGAATGCGTAGCGACCAGCCACCTCCGCACCACCGCCATCATCACCAAGATAAAAAGTAAGTTCATAAATATTAGATAAGGATATTAAATTGTATTACGAACGGAAATGACTAGACAAACCGGGTCAAAAACTAGTGCGGAAGAGGTCCTTTTAAAGAAAAATAATTTATTATAATTTTTGATTCTATTATAACTTAAATTTAATATATGACTGAACAAATCAATGATGATACTCCGAGATTTGAGTTCGTACCAGAGAGCGGGGAGCCTCTCGAGTCGTCGATGACGTATCGGCAACGATTCTCTCGTCGACTCGATCGAGACCGCCTCTGAACTATGATTCATAATAAGCTTTGATCTTATCTGATTATTTTATTCACTGTTGCTATATATAATATGTGAATATAAATGTTGTGTTAATGTGTAAGTGTTGTATGTATCAGTCAACAATGCGGTTCGTCTGCCACGGGCACGACGGGCGGCACGGCGGCGCCGGTGGGCGCGGACGGTGCGCCGTCCCTGGCGGAGGCGTGCTCGGACGGCGACGTGGGCACGGTGCGCAAGCTGCTCACGGAGGGGCGCTCTGTGCACGAGACCACGGAGGAGGGCGAGTCGCTGCTGTCGCTCGCCTGCTCCGCCGGGTACTACGAGCTCGCACAGGTGCTGCTCGCCATGCACGCCAGCGTCGAGGATAGAGGCATCAAGGTACTACTTCACCTATAAAAAAGGTAGTTTGATTTAGGCTAGGCGCAAACGGGCCACCGACTACAGCCACTGGTGGCCAGTGACAGCCACTGGTGGCCAGTGACAGCTACTGGTGGCCAGTGACAGCCACTTACACACTTTTTCATGCTTTGTATTTGTAGCAAGTGGCCGCCATCGGCTTCACGTCTGCGGTGTGTCTATACAAAATAGTGTAATAGATACATAATATATGAAAAAGTGTGTTAAGTGCTTATCATTGTTATAAAGCTTAAATATTTAAACACGGTACGCACAAATGCGTTAAGTATTGTTATTATAAGCGACAAATAGTAATATAATTGTGTGTGTCTGTTTCCAGGGCGACTGCACACCCCTGATGGAGGGCGCGAGCGCGGGGCACGTGGACATCGTGCGGCTGCTGGTGGCGCACGGCGCGGACGTGAACGCCGTGTCGGGCTCCGGCAACACGCCGCTCATGTACGCGTGCGCCGGCGGACACGAGGACGCCGTGCGCGCGCTGCTCGAGAACGGCGCCAACGTCGAGGACCACAACGAGAACGGACACACGCCGCTCATGGAGGTAACGCACCTCTCACATGTCCTCACATGTAGTGCTACATTATGTATGAAGCTGTCCACATTTGAAGTCCTCTATGCCGTAGTGGCTGTATTTCATGTGCAGAGGTCACGGGTTCTATTTCCGCTTTATCCAATTGAAAGTGCGAAAATAATCAAACCCATGCAAAAATTTATAAATAATTTGAGTATTTTCTATGAATACTGTCTCATATTTATATTTATCCGTTGCATAGTAGTTGTACCGATATAAATAATGACTAATTAGAACTAACTGTTAGTGATAAAAAGATATTTGACTCCGCTTATGTACCTCGCGTGCAGAATTGCATGAATATCTTAAGGTTGTGTTAGCCAAGCACTTTTAGTGCTTATAGTACATGTGGTAGATGTCATACTTACAATTTAATGGCTAGCATAGTGTATTTAAAACCCATGTAGTCAATTCTACAGTCATATAGCAGTAAACCTGAAGTTAACAACTATCTATTTACAAATATCCATTGTGTCTCTTGGTCCCAACTGACTCACTCATTGTTACTTTGTAAATACTACTTAAATATAAACTGTTACTTGCAATAGTTATTTAATCATCTAGCAAAAGGGTTAAATAGTTCAAATAGGTATCAAAATGTTTAAAGTAATCAGTTCTTACTATTAGTCATTATGTATATTTATTATACAAAAGCTGACCCATTTCTTGCATTTCATTCATTCAGTTTAGTTTTAATTTGCCTTTAGAATATTGAGAATATCTACCATATTTATTATTAGCCAATTGACGAGCGAGTGCCCTGGAGTCCATATACATAATACAGTGTTTCCCTAGTTTAGGCTCCAGTCCACCCCTCATAGGTTTTGTAAACCAATATCCATGTAAAAAATTCTTGTGGTGGAAAATAAAATGATTTTATTTATTATTTATTGACGTCCACTGCTGGGCATGGCCTCTTCCATATATGTATTTATATTTTACGCGATCCTAAGCATCTCACGTTCAAAGCCGGTTTATTTGGTCTGGTGAGGGAAACATTTCGGCAAATAATAAGATAATTTATTACCTATAATCATAAATAAGATATTATAAAATATATATTTTGATTTAAAAGTAGAAACCTTTCTGCTATTGTTAATTCTGCATATTCTCGAAGATATGTTTTTTTAATTAAACACATAATATAAACATCCTTATTTCCTTCAACAGGCTGCGTCGGCAGGCCACGTGGGAGTAGCCAAGATCCTTCTAGAACACGGTGCTGGCATCAACACGCACTCGAACGAATTCAAAGAGTCCGCACTAACTCTGGCGTGTTACAAAGGTCACCTCGACATGGTGCGGTTCCTACTGGCGGCCGGCGCTGATAGAGAACATAAAACTGATGAAATGCACACTGCCCTTATGGAAGCTAGTATGGATGGACATGTTGAAGTCGCCAGGCTACTCTTGGACTCTGGTGCTCAAGTAAGTTGGGTTTTTTTAATGTATTATTATGTGAAATTGAATTTAATAAGTAATAATTATATCTTTTGATAATTCTAGTTATTTTTATGATAAATTATGTATTTAGATTGCCTGCTTTTAAATTATCTGCAATTTCAACTGTCAGATTTCAAATCTATTCCTTTTTAACTAGTATTTTAACTGAAGGTCAAATAATAAAATATATACCTATAAAATCAATCGAGACATTTTATAATGGCTTAAACCATAATCTTTAGTTGTTAATTTATAAAAACCTATGATATAATTGTTGCAGGTGAATATGCCTACTGACAGCTTCGAATCCCCTCTAACGCTGGCGGCGTGCGGCGGTCACGTGGAGCTAGCAATGTTACTGCTGGAGCGCGGCGCCAACATTGAAGAGGTCAATGATGAGGGATACACGCCACTCATGGAGGCTGCCAGAGAAGGTCCGTATACAAACTGTACAAAAAACGTGTTGTGAATATACTTCAGTTTTTTATAATATTAGCATAGATATGTTGCATGCTATGAGTATTATCATTTTGGAGCTACAACAAGAATTTATAATAATTTCAAATTTGTCACATGTAGGTCACGAAGAAATGGTGGCATTGCTGCTGGGTCAAGGCGCGTCTATCAACGCCCAGACGGAAGAGACGCAGGAGACCGCCTTAACCCTCGCGTGCTGCGGCGGCTTTCTGGAGGTGGCCGACTTCCTCATCAAGGCCGGTGCTGACGCCGAGCTCGGCGCATCTACACCGCTCATGGAAGCCTCGCAGGAAGGCCATCTCGAATTAGTGCGGTTAGTGCATATATTATACTTCAAATCTTTGCAACCCTGCGTTGGGGCAACTTGTTCTGTAGGTAAGGAAAATTGTTTTGCTAGGAAAATCGATGTAGGAGCAACTGAGATAGCAACTAATGCAGTGCGTTGCCTGATGCTCAAACCACACACTTCACGTTTATTGTTCTTTCTTTTCTTAAAAAACTTATAACATTCGGAACAACTTACCCCGGGAACTTCCAGCCCCTGCCTCCTCTAAGTTTGATGCTATATTTATAAGTTTGCTTGTGTGTGCAGGTACCTACTGAACGTGGGCGCGGACGTGAACGCTCAGACGCAGACGGGCGACACGGCGCTGACGTACGCGTGCGAGAACGGTCACACGGACGTGGCCGACCTGCTGCTGCGCGCCGGCGCCGAGCTCGAGCACGAGAGCGAGGGCGGCCGCACGCCGCTCATGAAGGCGTGTCGCGCCGGCCACGTGTGCACCGTGCAGTTCCTCGTCGGCAAGGTACGTGGATGCAGAAGTCTATAAACTGTAATCCGAGCTCCGTAGCTTACTACGTGCACTGGCGCTGACAGGGAGACGGTCTGTGTAACCGTCTGTGCAGCTTTCATTACTCATTCATGATTGTTACCTTACACTATTATGAAAACCTAACGTTACTAATTTTAATATTGATTTTTTTATGAATTTGTAAAAACATCAAATATTTTTGTTCATACAGGGTGCTGACGTAAACCGTATGACGGCCCTGGGAGACCATACACCACTTTCGTTGGCCTGCGCCGGTGGTCACGTGGATGTGGTTAAGTTCCTTCTGGCTTGTGAAGCGGACCCGTTTCGCAAACTAAAGGACAATTCTACCATGCTGATCGAAGCTGCTAAGGGCGGACACACGGCTGTCGTGCAGTTATTGCTCGACTTCCCTCACTCGGTTATGTTGCCTAGAGGTCAGTTATGCTAACATATTAATTTAATATTATGTTAATAATGTTCTCCTTATATTTATCTTGCTATTTTTTTTCTTCTTTCTAATGTACATTTTGGTTATATGTACTACATACTTTAAATTACTAAAAGCAAAAATCAGTATAATTGGTATCTTGTGACATTATCAATTAGATAAATTAGTTCCACATATATAGAAATAGTATTTTCAAATGAATAAATTTTCAATGCAGTTACGTAAGGCGAAATTAATTAATGTATAAGAAAAAACATTGATGAATAGCTAATTAATCTATGTCAAATTAATAAAATAATTACAATCGAATTAATAGTTCTGACTGTATTATTATAATTTGCTTACACCATGGCATAGTAAAACATGCGTACATTCAGCAGGTAACACAAGCACAGAGAGTCAAAGTCAGAGTAGCGGTGTGGCGGCGCAGTCGGTCGCGTCGCAGTCGGGCGGCGAGGCGGGGCTGAGCGCGGCGCAGGCGGCGGCGCTGGGGCTGGCGCACGCCGCCGTGCCCACCGCCGCGCCGCCCGCCCACGCGCGCGCGCTGCTGCCCTCACACCCGCCGCACCCCACACACCCCGCGCACCTGCCGCAGCACCACCACCACGTCGCGCCAGACCTACCCACCAAGTTCTCCAAAGTCTATTTGGACGGTATGTACTGTTTACTGACATTGTGATTGAATGTTTACTCAAACAGAAGAATTATTAAGTTTTTTACCAATATGTTGCCGTTGCTACATGATTGTTTGTCATCATAGAGCCAGACATTATAAGCTGGTGAACAAAACAGGATAATTTATTTTTAAAATTAGATATTTTCCATTGTCATATAGACAGCGATCAGGTTTTAACATAATGTCAAATCAGGTCACAAACTACATATGGATAGATAAAACAAAATCCCACTGTGTAAGTATGTGAATCAATTTTTTACTACTGTAAAATCTGGTTTACTGTAATTATTCCGTTTTGTACAGTTAGCTCCTCATAATCATACCTTATAAAGAATATGGAGTGGATTTTGCATTATATCTTCTTTAGTTGAAAGTAAAACTAGTTTAATTCGTTTATGAGAAGGAATGCTGATGAGATAGTCCGTCTCCTCATGAACTTTTACCGTCACTTGTTTTTATGTCTTTGTTATAAACCTACATGTACAATCCTAATAAAAAAAGATCTTAGCACCAGTCTTCACCTGTGTAATCTAGATCAAAAACAAGTGTTCAAACAATATTAATGTGTGTGTGTATATTTCAGAGCGAGGAGTAGCGAATCGCAAGAAGGCGGGCGCCGGGGGTCCCGCGGGCACGGGCGGCGTGAGCCTGACGTGCTCGGGCGGCGGCTGCCAGGCGGCCGAGGCGGCCAAGCACAAGTGTGTGCGCAAGCAGCGCGCCGCGCCGCCGCACTCCGACCACCACCTGCCGCCGCCGCCGGACATACTCGACGACAATGTACGTACACCCCACACCACCACACCACATACACTGAACAACACGCCGGGTAACTACACTTACAACATCTATCTATCGTTACTGCCTGACGTACTCGACGACAATGTACGTACACTCTACCACACCCTACCTATATACACTGAACAACACGCCGCGTAACTACACTGCAAACATATATCTATCGTTACTGCCTGACGTACTCAACGACAATGTACGTTATCTATACCCTGTTACAAACATACACACTCGATCTACTACCTAATGACGCCTTCCAATATCCATCTATCGCTACTGCCTGACTTATCAACGACAATGTACGCTACATCTTACTATCTGCGATTAATAATACACTAGATACCCACTTATGAACTCAAAAACTAACGATTCATTCTTATGACTTTATAAATATGTACACTAACGGGACTGTTAATGTTAGCCACCAAATCTGGCTTTATGTCTACGCATAGCTTTTTCGAACTGGCTTCTATAAGTCTATTAGCGTAGCATTAAAGCAGGGTCATGTATGAATAGTAAAGTAAATTTGAGCAAAAGGGAGGGTAATAGATACAAAAAAGCTTAGATAGTGTATAAACAATGTCAAACATATAGCAAGTAAAACTTATATTCCACCTAAAATTAAACTACTTAACTTCATCATTATAAAGACTGTTCAAACTAAGAATTTTACCGAAATTGGGAATGCAGCTTACATTGACAGCTTTGCAAAGTTGTGTTGCTTTTGTTTAATAGTCACAACATATCCAAGTTAAAAGCTTTCTGACACCTTAACAAGGCTACTATTCATTTCACAATCATAATTAACAACATATATTTATCATTGCACTACTCAAAGTTCTAACATACACCTTTGACTAAACCTAACAAATTGACAATTAGAAAGTAAACTAATTAGTTACTTGTACTGGCTTAGTATCAATATTACTTGAAGTACTCTGTTGTATATTGTTAAATGTTGGCCAACAATTAAGTAGTAATTCTAAGTACACTCAAACTATTCTTAGATTGGTAACTTGTAATTTATATTGTGTGATCAATTACTTATTGCACAATGTTTCTTTTTATCGTAAAGTTGGCAAACAAGCATACGGACAGCCTTTTGGTAAGATATTATTCTTTAACAACCCCTCAGTTTTGTGAAAAGGTATGTTTTGTGTGTGCTTTTATATATCATACTCTATATTGTGTGTACTATGCATTTCAAATGAGATGAAGTATGTAAGTAGAAGTAGTAAAGAATTTTCGTTTTATAACATATTAACTCCGAGAATCAAAGAGTATGAAAGGCTGGCTGTAATCTTAATACCACTGAAACCTTAAACTGTACATAAACATACTCTGATTTGTCTACTTACATGCTAGCTTCATTCAGTGAAAAAGAGTCCTTAGCTTTTATACTTGTATTAAACATAATAAATTGTAGTAGGGATATGTAGATACTGTAAATATACAGCTTTATTTGTATAATGTGATTATGGGCTCATTCCTATTTAGTGATGTAACTTTATTTAAGTAAATCGATGAAACTTTTAGATGTAGTGTCTTGTTCTTTAGCTTGGGAGCATACATTGTGAATAACCTATATAAGTAATTTATAAAATGTCATTTATGAAGAAAAAGTATGAGTTTCACCTGTAAATCTTTATTTGAAATGCATAGTAAGCAACATAGCATCTCATTAAACTAGAAATATTTAATCATTCTTATAATATACTAAATAATATAAGAAGTTTACTTTATCATTGATATTGTTCCATTAAACATTATGTATGTTAATCTTAATACATATTAAAACAAAACAGTAAGCTTCTTGTATACTTATGCTCCAATAATAATGCTTACAAAAGCTTAGCACACATATCCATATGGCTCCCACATCCATATTAATGAATCCTCAATAATGACCACCTTGTCCAGCCCCAACAATATATTTGTACAAAACTGGCTTTATATCACAATACTATCATTTTTCATTTCTCTTTGCTTGCTCCCCACGGTGTAGATATGCCACCACGCCATGGCTAAGGTATCACTCCCGCCGGGGTTTACGTGGAAGGATGTTAGCAAGAAAGTTAAAATTAAATGCCACATTAAAAATAAATGCAATGTGAGTCACACTTCAATCAATTTACATTTCATTAACTTATCTGTCGTGTAAGGTGTATGTAGAGGTTCGCACACCTAGGTCACTAGCTAACTGTGTATGGGTATCGCCACACCATAACTAACATATGTTTTGTGTCTGTCCATGCTTAATATAATTCAAGACAAGTTATTATAACTGATATGTTTAAAAATCTAATTTAAGTACACGTTCGTATGACTTTATTTTAATTGATTGTGTTTTTAAATTCGAGAAATGTTCATAAATGATAATCGTTGATTTAGCAATAAAAACAAAACTTGGAAATTGAAATGAGATTGTTACTTATTCAGTCATCATTATTCAAGTAAAAATGTTTATTGAATTGGTTCTAACGTTTCAAGAAATGTTTTCTTTTCCAAAATCCTGTGCATTTCCGAAGTATTAGTAAAAAATAACAACTTACGATTCAATTATTATTACCTGAACGACAACACTCTTATTTCTTTTGCATACCTTTGATTTGAACTGGAATAATTGACTTGAATTTTCGACAGTGCCTGAGATATTTACTTTTACGCAAACTAACCTTTTCATTACTATCAACAAATAAAAGCAATGAAATCTAGGCTAGGCTTTTCAAAGTTATGCTTGAAAATACATTTTGGAATTTTATTATTATTAAACATTCATATACTATCATTCCCTAAACAAAATTATTTAAAACTTATCATTTCATACTCCATCATACTGTCTTTTTAGTGTACGATGAAACGATTATAATGTCCGTATAATATGTTATTAGTATTTAAATAAGGGTGTGGTATTGTAGGGTGGTTACTTACAAGCTCGTGTAATATAATACCGAGTTGCTAGTGTCATGTGTGTGCGACCTATTGCGTGACAATGACCGTGCTATGCTTACAGAGGGACCCACGCGTCGACTGCCAGACTGAAGCTGATCGCACCCTGCTCGACTTACCCGACCCTGCAGGTAACAAGAAATATTAACTATAAGAGTAGTTACAAAATGTTGTTTTATATGGAAATGATTGATGTACAAAACGGATGAACCGATTCGATACCAGCTGTATTGTCGGCTCAATGATAATCGGTTTAGCCGTTTTATTACGCCTAGATTATTTTTCTTTTTGATGTGATTTATTTGGATTAAGTAGTTCATATTATTTAATAAGTAATATTATTAAGATTAACAAGTCTAAATAATGACATTGTTACGAAGGTCCTCCGACGCTCGCCACGTCGGCACTGCACGCCTTGGACCTACAGTTCTGCGCTCAAGGCAAGTTCTCACTTAGTGATGACCTCTCCTTATTTATCTAACGTTACACTAAGCACTAAAGTACCCAAATAAAGTAAAATACTAAACATTATTTCTCTAAATAATCCTGTTCTTCTAAGTATCCATTTTACTAAAACTTCAATAATACCTCTATTCTTTTTCTTTAAAAATAAAATAAATATTTAATATAAACCTAATTTAAAATAATACTCTTGTCATTGATAATAGAATAGAAAATCCGACTCATTTTGGCTTAACCCTGTTAGTTTTCAGCTTCATAAGTCCAGAATCATTAACGTTATTCTTATTTTCTTTACTCGTTATGTTAGTATCCATGTGTGTGTAGGTAGATGTAAATAAATACATATTATGTTTACATTCGTGTGTGTGCGTTACTAATCGTATATTGTACTTATAATATGTGCTTCTGTAAGTTCTTATTATTTACGTTCTTATTGTACTTTATCATTGTAAAGTTTTTCACATGACAGGGATATAAAATTGTATGTAGTAAAGTATCAATCTGGGTGATCTGCTAGTTAAGCCACCGATGTATATTTATGGTGGATCAAAATTATTCCAACTACAGTACGCGTAATGTAAGTTGGTGGGCTTGAAGTTGTTGCAAATGGCTGCGCAGATGTAGTTTTTGATACTAAATGGCGGGGAGCGAGGATTTTTAGTGACAACTTGCGAGAACGTCTCTAAAAGCTAACTTCAGGTCGGCCAAGTAAGATATCGCGAGCTGTAGTTTATTATTATTATTACATCTTCAGCTTTTTTGTCTAGCGTCTTTATACCAGCAATAATTGGTTCATGTATCATTTTTGTACGACAGCAGGTAAGTACTTATAATATGGTCACTCTTTTCTATAACTAATTTTATTTCTTTTGTTGTTTAGGTGTGACGACCGTCCACCAATCCCCCACAACACCACCGTACCCGCCGCCTCAACAGTTATTCCCAGTTCAGCAGCTAGCAACTAATCTTAATCAGGTATTTATCTCATTCAATTTTCTTGTTAGAATAACTCATTTCTCAATATTCTGGTAATCTAAGTCATTACTCTTCTAGGTTGAGCTTCCAACAGTAAAGCAAATTGGTCAATGCCACGCTGGTCAGACGAATTACTGTAGGCTATTATGTCAAGTTTTCTTGTGTGTCTTTAAAACCTATATTTGGCTGCTAAGTCAAGCTATTTTAGGAAGTGATCTATCAACATAGATTACTAATTTAACTATTACATTCACAAATAATACCTAAACGGTTATAGAATGCTCAAGAACGTCCCCGCGCGAAAGTATCACGTAAATGTTCCAAGTTCGGCTGCAAGTTCCTCCTACTGGACGCGTTGCAGAGACTCGGCCAGCATATTAGTGAAGTGGGTGCCGTCGCGGTAATCTTCGCGATACGTTCATATTAACTTTGACATGTATTTATTACGTAAATTACAAGTATTGATATATTTTAAATAGCCCAATTAATTATACAGATACAGTAGCAGTAATTATAGCGTAAACTATTGTAAACCATTCGTAGAATATTTAATATAATTCACATTAATTTGTCATATTGATTTAATTATGTCTCATTTTTAAACTAGGATTGGTCCATCTCACTACGTACTAGCAGTATTTCATAAATTGTAGACACATTTTTCGAAAATTACATACCATTTAATAGGCCGATTATTTACAATATTAAATAACTCTCTCGAGCAGACCCCAGGCTCCATGGCTCTCGAGCTGTGGACGTAACTGGGAACTCGCGAAGATGAAGATTAAATAACTGTCTCTTTATATTATGCTATTATGTTGTCTTTTACTTTAAAATAAATATTACCAAATACAGTAATGTAATATATTATTAACAACTTTAATTATTATATTACAGCACCAACTGCAAGAGTTACAGCAAGCTCAATACCAGCAGTTAGCCGTTCAACAGCAGCAACAGCAAGTACAGCAACAGGCTCAACAGTTACAACAGAAGAAACAACAACACTCTTTACATCACTCGCAGTCACATCAACAATATGTACAAGAGTTACAGCAAAGTCGCGAAGGATATGTTGCCCAGGTGAGAATATATACGCAGTTTGTCGCATTATGTTCCATTCGCAAAGTGTCTAACTGTCCAATCTCAAACTCAAAATATCTTCATATAATAGCATACATTCGCATGAATAACTTTGAAATATTAATTTAAAACTATTTAGGATGGGTGGCTTTCAGAACGAACGCGCCCTTTATGAATAGCCACAAGCAACTCATGAGGTTACTTTATTGTTTTCCAAACTTTATTATAATGATGAGAAATATTGGAACCTAACCTTTAGGAATTTTACCACTTGAGAATCGAACGGTTGTACACTTTTCGAAATTGACATAATGCGACTAACGTATTTTTTTATTGTGTAGTATCAAAGTTACAACACAATTTTGTTATTTATAGTTGTACGATTTATTTTTGTAATATTTTTTTTGTAATGTTATCAAATTTGAGTTTATGAATTTATTAGAAAGCTAGTAGTGTAGTGTATTCCTGCAAAAGCAAGAAAAACTGATGCGTTAAACTTGAAAATTTCTTCTAAAACACTTTTGCGTTAAAATTTTTATATTCGGAAATAATTTAAGTTGCTTTGTTTACATTTATTTAGGTATTGCTTGCTCGCATCTTATAGCTATAGTAGTTGGTGTTGGCATGAGGCACTTTTTCAAAATTATTAAACCGCACGGCTTTTCTTTGCACAATAAGGGTTTTGTTACACAAAAGTTTAATTATATTTTTAAAGTAGGTATCCCTTAAAATTATTTTTTTCTGGTCAAATTACGATAATTTGAGTTTTAATAAATATATTGGAGGAATTCTTGTCCAGTCATACTTTGGACCGCTTTTTTCCAAAATTAGTTTTTTCTGAGCAAATCTCATAGAGGCGTGTGGTATTTTAACTTTTTTTTTATTGCCTTTAATTCTATAGTGATTAATATGAAATTTAATACAATTCGCTATGTGGTTAATAGAGATTGTAATAAACATTTTGAGGGTTTTTAAGATCTTTGATCTTTATAATGCTAACAATGGAAATTCAGCCATTTTATGTTCTGAAATTTAAAATACACACTACGCGCTACTCTCCTCAATATTTTCCCGTAGTGGTTGGTCCACGTAAGTGTTAGTAATGGGCATGTAGTGATACCTCGAGGTAGCGCAGGCAGGCGGTGAGTGAGTAGTAGTAGGGTGTAACGCATGGTGTATGGTGCAGGGCTGTGTGGTGGAGGAGGAGGCGCACGAGGCGCAGGCGCGCGAGCTGGGCGCCGTGCTGGCCTACCTGCAGCGGGAGGTGCCCTCGCTCGTCGCGCTGCCGCCCAACGAACTGCGCTCGCTCGTGCTGCAGGTCAATATCACCCATACTCATTTATACCTCACCACTACGCCGAGCACAAGACTTGCTAAATGAACATCATACATATTGGAAACGCTTTGGACGTTGTCTCGAAGGCGCTGTCTTCACGAGCGTTAGAATCGCGGCGATATTATCGTCGTGCCACGTATTATATGAGAGTATATAGAATACTCTTTATAAGATGTCTCCACGTTCCCGCGGCGGGGTTATAGCGGCGATTTTTGTTCGAACTTGTCGCTATTCTATCGTTCGTGGAGACAGCGCTGAATTTTGCGGGCTCGGGGTCGGCTCCATTCAGCATATTCAAAAACCGCTTTATATAAATGTACACGTACGATGCTACTGCTTCCGCGTCACCTCCCCGCTACCCGCAAGATTCGAAGCAGCGGCTCATAATGCGCCAACTAACTTGGCCGTCTTGAAGTTGTTGCAAATTGCTGCGCAGACGTCAGTTTTGTAATGTAATGGCTGGTGTTTCCTTTATTCCTGTACATGCGCGAACTTCTCTGATAGCTAACTACAAGTCAGCCGAGTTATTTGGCGCGTATTGCATATCTCACCACACCTCATCACCTCACCGTTCACCAGTTGTCATCAAGCTGCTTGCTAAACGAACATTCTACCATGTTGGAAACGCATTGCCTACATAATTACTATTCTAAATCAATATACCCCTACAATATGGCTTTTTTTACAGTTGCATGGTTGTAGAATCTAGAAATTTGATGCTCTTTTATTATTCCCTGTAATTAAGATTTTAGGATATTTTCATTTTGGCTTCACTTGTCTGTTTCTTCAATTGCATCAGTATTGATCAATTTTAATTTTTATATGCATGTTCTGCTTAGCTTTGACAATCTTTTGACAAAAATTAAGGACCTGCAATGAGTTTTTGCTCTAAAATTAAAATATTTACCACAAGAGTTATTAACTGTTAGACACCAAAAAGTATTTCAGCTTTTAGGCTTTCTAATTATTGTTTTTTAAAGATGCTGCAGCCATTATTATAAATGTATTTTTTCATCATCATTATATATGGATTCAGAACATAAAAGTCATTCATGATCTGACCTATTATTATTATACCTTGACTTTAATGATAAAACAGATCAGTGGTAGACATCAGTTAAAGGCACAATATTATGTCTCATTAGCAGCTATCAAAACACGTCATCCAATAGATATTTTATTTCACACCCTCAATCAGTCCAGTTGGCTTTCATCAAAAACATTTTTAGTCACATTGCTTTTCTTAGTATAAATAAAACGCTTGTATTATTTGTTTGCATGCTGATTATTCTCTGAGTGATGCATTAACACACACAGGTAATGCAACAGAAATCTCACGAGATCCTGTCGTCGTCGTGCCCCGAGGAGGGTGAGGGAGAGGGCGATCTCGCCGACGGACACGAGCGACAGGCGCGACGACTGCTCGAGGAAGCCCTCACAGCGGACTGGCCGCGCCCTGAACACCACCACCACCATCATCATCACCACCACCACGAACTACCGGTGCGTTATATTAATATAGGTCAATCTTCATTTACTTCATCATCTGTCAAGCACCGCCCATACATTGCGTCGTATACGTAAGAAGCATTTATCATCAACATTTAAAAGCCTTGGCAACTGAGGTCTAGAAGCTGTTAAAACATGAAGATAGTATTAGAATTAATTATGAGCAATACATATGAAATAAAGTATTGGCCAATGTATTATATAACATGAAGTCCAATTTGCCCATGTACAAAAAAAGAAGGAAAAAGAAGGAAATTCAACAAAATAGACGACATTGATATAAAACGAAATATATGTAAAACAACCACTAATTGTAGAGATGAACTCAGAAAGCGACAAGAATTGGTTTTGAAAAAATAGCTCCATTTACAGTCATCATGATATATATTATTATTATTTAGAACGATTGGATCAAGAAGCAATTACAAACAAAATTTGTAAATAGGAAACATTTTATAGTTAAAGAAGAAACAATTATTGGTACTTGCCGGGTTTTTTTTTAAATAAATTAAATAATGCTTTATAAGACAAATCGTATTCGGATAAGGTCGTATGGCATTGAACAAAATATATTTTAAGAAATGTTATAGGTATAATGAATGTTTTTACAAGGAAAATATTGATAGATCTAAGAATATTTGAATCTTTATACAATCACGTCAACGATTCGGGGAGAATAAAACTATGAAGAAGAAGACTAAAAAACGACATGAAAAATATAACAACTAACAAAGTTCTTAATTACATAATTAGCAGAAGACAAACTATGTAACTACTTACTAAAATCTTGTAGCGAGCACATCTTTCAACTTTAAAAAAACAATAATGACTTTTTTTTTTTTTTTAAGATAAGATAAAGAAGTTTATTTAAAAGAATACACATGTTACATTTTAAATAATCCCACCAAACTGCAGAGCGGTTTGTCGGCTATGAAGATTAGCGTCTAACTAAATCATCCATATTATAATACATCTACGAAAGCCGATATGTTTCAAGAACACTAACAGCAAAAATCTAATCCAGTGATTCAAGCTAAGACAGGTTCAATTACGTGTTGTAGGTGCAGGACTAGGCACCAAGATGTACCTAGTTGAATGGTGGTATGATATCATAAACATAATAATCACAGTTATTTTAATTATTGGATTGAATGATTAATGTTCATGACATCTGAAATCAAAGATGAAAGTCAGATCTAAATTTAGTTTCAATAAAATTATTGGTGTACAACTTTTATTTAAATTTCTTTCATTCAATCATTGGGTATGCCTAAAGTTTCGTTTTGTATTTTTTGTAATAATGTTATGATTATCAATATTTATTCAAAATTTATTTTTAGATTGATATCTGTTTTAATAATTTGTGTAAGATATTGTAATATTTTTTATATTATGGAATTAGAAGATTTAAAACCATAAAACACTCCCATATTCACAATCATGTTCTTACTGTACTTTTCCTACCTAGTTACTTTTAAGTATTTAATTTTTTTCTTATTATTTATCACTTGTTATTTCATTCATGTATATGCCTAGTTGAAAATTGGTGGTATGCCGGAAAGGCAAACAATTACATTCATTATTTTAAATTTTACCACCAGATGTATTGTGTCTTTAAATGTCTGACTATAAAAGTTACTAACTATATGTTTGTATGTTCCAGGCCGGCAATGGGTGTCAGTACCGGGTTCGTCCGACGTCTCCCTCGGGTGCCCTGGAAGGCACTGTGACGTCACCGCGGGAGGAAGAGCCCGCGCCGCACCCTCCCCAGCCAGACCTACAGCCACACTTCGCCCTGCCACCTCCCACCTTGCCTTACGATGACTACAGGTACAGTGCACCAATACTAAATTATTATAACGTTAATTTAAATTTTTTGGCTTGAGGTCTTAGGATAAAAATTACCTTAGAATATAATAAGTATTCGATATATTAAGTTGTTGTAAGTAAGAGTTGCGAAGGACAGCTAGTCGACCGTTGCTGAATATTACCTTTTTCTCTCAATTCTTTTTTTTTTAACTTCAATAAACTATTATTTATGTCATTTATGACAATTCCATATCGCTTGCCAGTAAGAAGTTTCTTTTCTATAAAAAGTTGTTAAATTGTGGAACGATCTTTCATTGCAAGTGTTTCTTTCTATAATATATAAAATGAAAAAGCGTTTGGCTGGACCGACCAACTGTTCATGACTTAACTGTAATAAGTGTTCTCCCTCCTCCATCAGATGACCACATCATGATAATTTCTCTCTGATATTATACAGATCAGCGTCATTCGTGGGTGGCGTGCCACCTGTAGCGGGTGTGCCGAACGTAGGCGGCGCGACAGTGGGCGGGGCGAGCGTGGCGGGCGCGGGCGTGGCGCCGGGCGCGACGGCGACACTCCCGCACGCCAAGCGCGACCCGCCGCACCACCACAACAATGCCTCCGCCGCTGTCAAGAAGAAGGTGAAGGTGCGTTATCACTGCTTATGTTACATACACTTTATTTTATGTTCAAACTTGTAAAGCATGACTACTAAGCTGTTTTAATAGTCGTTATTCTCACCTTGTACCATCTGATTCTCACAAAATTAATATGTACTAATGTATTATGATGTAACTTAAGCCTGTTGTATACTCTACAGGGTCGTTTCGTGGGTTCATCTCGCGGCGTCCGCGGCGGCGCTGGGTGCGGCGCGGAGCAGTTCGGCGCGGCCAGTCCGCCGCAGCCCGCGCCCGCCGCCTACTGCGCCATGGACGTGGACGGCGAGACGGACTCCAACCACGACACGGCGCTCACGCTCGCCTGCGCCGGCGGACACGAGGACCTCGTCGACCTGCTGCTGTCGAGGGGGGCCGACATCGAACACCGGGATAAGAAGGTACTTCAATTAATCAATTAGCCTTTTGTCGCAGAGAACTGATGCCCAATACGCGCCCCAGAACTTAGTACTCCGTCTTTCGCATCCCGTCCAAACCAGCGACCTTTTTGAGATCGTCGGGCTACCTAGCCGGGGGCGACATCATTGGCTGATAGGAATCTAGTGCACTTACTTTGAGAAGACAGGTTTAAATACTGCCTAGTGCTTCCAATTCTGTTTTTCATCAAGTTATTGTTATTATTGCTTCATTAGTAATGTAATTGTAATTTTACTTACTTTTTTTAATCGATATCTATTATCTATTTCTCAGGGTTTCACACCACTAATCCTAGCGGCCACAGCGGGCCACGAGAAAATAGTAGAAATCCTCCTTAACCACGGCGCTGACATCGAAGCTCAGTCCGAGCGCACGAAGGACACGCCGCTGTCGCTCGCGTGCAGCGGCGGACGCTACGAGGTCGTGGAGCTCATCCTCAGCCGCGGCGCCAACAAGGAGCACCGCAACGTGTCCGACTACACGCCGCTCTCGCTCGCGGCGTCCGGCGGATACGTCAACATTATACGACTGCTGCTCACGCATCAGGTAAGAACGAGTCATTACACTATTCGATGGGCTATTCTTAACTGAACGTCAATACGCTATCTTTACTAGATCTTTGATTAAACTTTTTACCGTTATTCTAATTCTTAAAAAGCGTATTCACGTTTTATTGAGACAAAGTCGATCATAGAAATGCTCGATCTGATTGTTCCACAATTAAATCATTGCAGTGCATGAAAGATTCATCAAAATGAAATAATTTATTTATTATCTTGTATTGATTGTAATCGTCGACACTGAACGCTTTGATTGAGAATTTCTATAAGAATATACATGTAAAGCTACCTACGAAAAAGTATTCTAATGTATTGTTGTATGAACAGGCCGAAATAAACTCCCGGACCGGTTCAAAGCTGGGCATCTCCCCTCTCATGTTAGCAGCTATGAACGGTCACACGGCAGCCGTCAGACTACTGCTAGACTGCGGCTCCGACATAAACGCGCAAATCGAAACTAACCGCAACACCGCCTTAACCCTCGCCTGCTTTCAAGGCAGACACGAAGTCGTCAGTTTACTGTTAGACCGTAAGGCCAACGTGGAGCACCGCGCCAAGACGGGCCTCACGCCGCTCATGGAGGCGGCCAGCGGCGGCTACGTGGAGGTGGGCCGCGTGCTGCTGGACAAGGGCGCCGACGTCAACGCGCCGCCCGTGCCGTCCTCGCGCGACACCGCGCTCACCATCGCCGCCGACAAGGGACACACCAAGTTCGTCGAGCTGCTTCTGCAGAGGTATGTCTCTCTCCTAGACCCTCCGCACTTTAATCCTTTCATTTTTAGCCCAGATAAAACCCTCTTGAATCAACTTTATTATTAGAGTATCCAGAATGTTATCCTTCTATTTTTACCTACTAATACCTATCCCGAACCAATGTCGAAACCCTGGCCATCATGAGAAATTTACAAGGGTGATCCCTAATCTTTTTTCATATTATTATAATTCTAGGCGAGCCGCGGTAGAAGTTAAGAATAAAAAAGGCAACTCCCCCCTCTGGCTTGCGGCCAACGGCGGTCACCTCGCGGTGGTCGAGATGTTGTACGCAGCCGGCGCAGATATAGACTCACAGGACAATAGGAAAGTAAGTACACAAATATTTATTTAACTCTCTCTTAAAAGACACGAATTTTGTCTTGCACTTTTATTTCGAGCGTTGCATTTTTATTTTATACAAATACATAAACTAGTAACATGTAACATTCTTTTTAGGTATCTTGTCTCATGGCCGCTTTCCGTAAAGGCCATACTAAAGTGGTTAAATGGATGGTTGGAGTAGTGACGCAATTCCCTTCAGATCAAGAAATGACGAGGTAATTTTATATTACAATTTAAACCATTTTACCTGCTCATTATCTTTCTTTAACTTACTATTTAGTTTATTTATTTTATTATATTTACCTATTTATAATAATTATCTGAATTTTAATAGACTATTACAGTCTTACGAGTTTATATCTTTTAGTGTTGAACAGTATTAAGATGTATCGTGGTGTGCGCAGGTACATCTGTACGATCTCAGACAAGGAGCTGCTGGAGAAGTGCCAGGAGTGCGTGCGCGTGATCCGCGCCGCCAAGGAGACGCAGGCGGCGCGCGCCAACCAGAACGCGACCATCCTGCTCGAGGAGCTCGACGCCGAGCGGTGCCGCGAGGAGTCGCGCCGCCAGGCCGCGCAGAGGCGCCGGGAGAGGAAGAAGAAGAAGAAGATGGAGAAGAAGGTACATCACTACCATGTTAGAGCCTTGATTGTGTCTAAACGAATGCGTATACGATTTAAAATCGATTGTTCATCGATCATCATATATCAGCCAAATAACGTCCACCACTCATACCACACATAGAACTCCTCGAAATATTGCCACCTTGTGCGGTCCTATGCCTCCCTCATATCGATTATTGATACAAAATAACTGTCTTGGACTATTTCTTGTTATGCAAATTAGTCCAATTGCTTTCCACGGAAACGTTAATTGCATTCCCCATAATTGCAAATAAGGCTTTGTAATTTTCGCCCGTCTGTAACAACGTAATCTAGGCTACAGTCTTTGACTTTTGTTGATAACTTAAGTTCATTTTATTATTTATGCGTCTCTATTTACGAAATTAACTACATGCCAAACTATTTTTATAAACAGGAGGAAAGGCGCAAACTGCAGGCGGAAAACGACAAAAACTCAATGTACAGCGACAAACTGGGCGAGTGTTCTGAGGGTGGTGAACCTGACGACGAGCCCGTTGCTAAAGAAGAGGGAGACTCCGGCATCGACGCCAACTCACAAGTATGTAACGCTAAAGCATTTGTACTAACACTTTTTTTAAAAGATCTACTCCCGCACTCGGCATCACGCTCTGTGTCGCTGAGACTTTACAAACATGAAGTTAACAGAGACAAAGAATTGTCCTGCGTGGGATTCGAACCCGCGATCCAACCGTTATCGCGACCGCCACTGAGGCAGTTGAAAGCACTATTTTATTTGGTAATAGGTTTACGTGATATTCATTGAACCTATTAATGCTTATATTATTTTTAACCATTTTTAGGGTTCCTGTTCCTCATCAGATGTTAAAGCACCTCCAGTTCAGACGACTAAGTCAAAAAAGAAGAAAAAAGAGGAAAAAGCGGCTCCTGCCCCTCCTACCCCTGCAACTAAGAAACAACCAGATAAAGTAAGATTGAGTATTTATCAATATTAGATAAAGTAATGACATGCTATTGTGTATAGTTCTCTTATTAGAATATTATTAATGACTAATTAAATTTTCATTTTATATTAATTGAGCTGAAAAAATTCCTAATTTAAAAATTACATTCTTTTTTAACTTGTCACAGAGTAAACCTACCAAAATAGAAACAAAACCTGAAAAAGATAGTTCACCTAAACCTGACAAAAAGCAGGAAAAAGAAAATGTAGCGCCAAGTTCACCTCCCGCGACGCCCGCCAAGCCTCCGCCACCTACCGAGCGGCGAACTGCGGACAAGAAAGACAAGTAAGTCTACATCTAGTTACTGCCAGTTGTGTACTGCTTTATGAGCATACCTGATTAATAAATATAAACTAAACTTTGAGATTGAACATTCGACATATTTAGCATGCTTTTTTGTTCGATTGAGTACTATAATGCTTGAAATTTTTTTTTGTTTTATTACTAGTTGTTTGTTATTTGAAGGCAGGTGGCGTGTTAGTTATATATTAATAAATTTAGGGGGGTTAAAGATAATAATTGTTCTTGCAGAAAACCCGAAGAGGATAACCCTAAGAGCATTACAGTACAGAATGTTAACAAATATGGGAATAACTCTAGAAAAAGTCAAATATTCGAATCCACTAGGCTGAATGTGGATAAAGACGAAGTTGACACAAGCGACAAAAATAAAAAGACTCAACACACGCATCAGTAAGTTCTGATCATCATGTAAACATAACGCGACATCATTATATCAGTGTCAAACTTGTTTTATCCTCACCGTCTGGTTATACATATACAAGTACATATTTATATGTTACTAGCATGCGTATGTATATAAGTTGTGGGCGTATAATATTATTGTGTTCATTTTGCATGGCCTCATATTGACATTATTGTTTGATGTTGGCAGGAATTAACTATTGCATCAAGAGTGGTAGCCAATATTACAAAGCTTCATGTATAGTAAATTTAATAATTATAACTTTACAATTACGAAGAATATTGAATGTTATAACTTATTTTATATAAAAAAAATAGCATATTATCTTGTTTGGTTAAATAATTAGTTCTTGTACTTACCTGTCTTTTATTATTTATCATCATTGTTAAGTCACGAATTTCATAAATCAATTCTAGCAGTGTCGTACATTAACATTTGTGGCTTATAAAATATCGTTACTCATATGTTGCTTATAATTTGTAGATGGGAGATAGAAGGCAAGAGTACATCTCCTAAAGGTGGATGCATGGGCGGTAGACGAGAGGAAGGCTGGAAAGAGGTGGTCAGGAAGTCCAGTGTACAAACATTATCTACTGTAGAACCTGGGTAAGTCAATATATACTTTTTTTTTAAACTAAATACGTAAACGATTTTGTTTTATGTGTTTGTTGTTTTCAATTCCATTCAATTCAATTTCATATTCATGTTCTTATTAGTTTATGACATTTGCTTTACTGCATACTAAGGGCCAGATTCAGAGACCGCACTTTGTCTTTACTTTAGCAAAGTCTAGTTATTATCTCTGAATTTGAACAACATTAAAGTAATTTTTCGCATGAAAAAGTTTACTTTCATTATTTATTACTACAAAGTAAACTTTTCATGCAAAGTAATTTTTCGCATGAAAAAGTTTACTTTCATTATTTATTACTACAAAGTAAACTTTTCATGCGAAAGATTACTTGTAATGTTTTTCAAATTCAGAGATAATAACTAGACTTTGCTAAAGTAAAGTCAAAGTGCGGTCTCTGAATTTGAAAAACATTACAAGTAATCTTTCGCATGAAAAGTTTACTTTGGGAAGATTACTTTGAAAGAAAGTAAAGTCACGACTCTGAATCTGGGCCTTTTATCTCGTTTTTGTATCAAAGTCGAACTTTCCTTCAAAGTAAAGTCAAAGTGCGGTCTCTGAATCTGGCCCTGAATCTGGCCCTAAGTACTTTCTATTTATATGTCTACAGTGTAAATATAATGTAATTTACATGTAGGTATCTTTATTTTAAAAGATACTAATTGGTGTTTCATTGTTAAAATTCAAAGAAAGGATTATCACTGTCACAAAAGAATTTGTATAGCAAATGTTTAATTTTTCACATACACTGATAAAGTATTTCGAATACGAGTTCACTTCAGCATGAATTAAATATGAAAGCAATGCCATATTACGTAGGCTGTCAAAACTAATGATTTAAGTATTGCGTTTCGTTGTCAATTTAGTATTTTATCCATTTTACTTTTAGTCTACTTTGCTATCAGTCAACTTTTATATATAATATAAAATAATTTCTTGCTTTTATGTGTTAGTCATGTCCTATTTCCTCACGTTTCTAGTTGCAAGAAAGTATCCGTAGCATCGCACGCCATCTCCCGTGTGATCGGTCGCGCCGGCAGCAACATCAACGCGATACGCTCCGCCACCGGCGCGCACATCGAGGTCGACAAGCAGAGCAAGGGGCAGGGCGAACGTATTATTACCATCAAGTGAGTACATACTACACCTATCAATTAATTTAGCCTCTCGCAGTCCACTGCTCGACATAGACCTCTCCCAACACGCGCCACAGAACACGGTCTTTCGTCTTCCACATCCAGTCCGACCCAGAGACCTTTTTGAGGTCGTGGTCCATCTAGCTGGGGGGCATCCTACACTACGTTTGGCGAGTCGCGCTCTCCACTCAAGGACACGTTTGTTCTAACGACCATCGGTCCTTTGACAAATATGACCAGCGCATTCTACATACATACTGAATTTGTAACTGCTAGAAGATGCTCAAGTATCAGTGACGTAATGTTAGGTACTGTCCATACTTTCATGTATTTTGATTAAATATATTAAATTAGTAGATCTGGCTAGAGCGGCAGGAAACCCATGGATGAGATAGGCACATTACCAGAAACATTTGAAGGAGGCGTATGTGCAGCAGTAGATGTATATTTGCTGGTATAGTGATGATGTTGTACTTTCCGGTGCTAAGTAGTAGGCTTAGCCTAGCTGGTTAGTCTTATACTCATAGCTGTATAAATTGTAATGTAGCTGCTATAAAGTGATTGCACTTTATATTTAAAAAATCATTCTTATTTATCGTTATCATGTGTTTATAGGGGCTCAGCAGAAGCAACAAAGCAAGCGGGCATGTTGATCGCCGCGATGATCCGCGACCCTGAGGCCGACATCGTCCAGCTGTTGCCGCGGGCTGTAGCGAAGCCTCCGCCACAGTTGCTGCCGTTACAACCTAAAACGCCAAAGCAACCCCCACCCAAGGTAATCAATTTGTTTTATTTTGGAATCGAATTGACAATATTTTTACAATTATGTGATGGAATATGGTTTTCATTAAGTATTAGTATGTGGTTTCTTTTTCCGTTCCCTTAAGTGTATAATAGAGTGTGTGTGAGATGTTATCCGACGCGAGGCGACGCGCGATATCCATCGCCAAACATGGCAGGGTCGCCATGTAAGGTTGGGATAGGAGATCGAATTAAACGCTTTGACTTCTGGATAAATACTGTCTGTTTATTAATGAAACATACGTTTATAAGAACAATACAAAAGTATATGTGTTCATATAAACTTACATACTACAAGTGAAATAGTTGATATTTCAATGGGGAGGCCATCAGAGTTTTTTGTTTGCCTTTTTTTTTACAACTCCCGCACACGGGATCAAGTCATAATTTGTTGATCACACAAACAACTATCTTGAGTGGGATTTAAATCTGCGACCTTCTGCACGGCAGCCGCATACACTATTGCTTTGCCTTGTTATGATGAGTATATTGGTTAACATTGAGTACGTACATTCCGCAGACGACGGCCGGTCCCGGCGCGGGCAGCAGCAGCAGCTCGGCCAGCAGCCGCGCCACGCCCACCGCGCGCGCGCCCGCCAAGCTGCACGTGAGCGCGCCGCGACCCAACCTGCCGCGCCTGCACCCGCACTGTAACTATACACTACTTATACACTGACACTCTTGTACTCAATACAAGTAAAATATGTATCTTGTTAACCAATCTTCTAAGCGATCCAAAACTGAAGTTTTTCTATCCAATTTTAATCCAAGATACAGTCCTGCAATCTAATTTTTATTCAAGCTCAAGCCCCAAACATAAAGCATCTTTACGACACTAACACTAAAATTCTACCATCGCCAACAGACTTTACACAAAGATGTCGTATAGTCAACGTGTACTAATAACGTTCCAGCATCAAGTACAGAGAAGCGCGCGTCAAGTTCGTGTACGGTGACCCCGGCGAGCAGCGCCCCCGTCTCGTCGCTGTCGAAGAGTGCGGGCGCGCTGACGTACACCGGCGTCATCGTAGGCGCCAGGCCGCACACCTTCGCCGCCAAGCTCACCGCCTCGCCCGACACCGCGCCCGCGCCGTCAGCGTCGCGCCGCGCCGAGCCCGCCGTGTCGCCGCTCAAGGCGCCGCGCGTCACTGACGCAGAGTTGCCGCGCGTGCCGCCGCCTACTGAACGACCGCTGCAGGTAATAGGACCACACCCGACAGTAAACTACCTACTTCAAAAAAGGAATTATGTTCGCCGAATATTGTTTTGTTTATGAACTAATTTTGATAATACTTTTTATGCGAAAGGAGATACCTCTAGTATTATCTATAATCTTAAAACATACTGTTATCATTTGTTATTTTTTAATATTAATGTTTTGATTTTTATTTCCAGCTTAGCCCAGACAATTCAAGTTCATGGAGTGCTAACGAGGAAAACACGCCTAACACATCCACAGCTTTACACATCAATACTACACCACAAGTATGTATTTTGTTACCTCTAGTCTAATATTTATTTTTTGTAATAAAATTAGTTAGTAATAAGTAATCGTCGTCAATATTGGAATAAAATCTAAGCTTCTGAAAATCTTCAATCGCTGTTATTTGAGTCACTGTTAGAGACGTCATCGAAGATGTAGAGAATTATGTCAACATTGATCATTCTGAAATACTTGATGATAATCTGAGAATGTTTGTGTTGTGCAGGCGGGCAACATGGGCGGCGGGGGCGGCGCGCAGGAGTACTCGCTGTTCAAGGACCTGTCCGGCGCCGCGCCCGGCGTGTGGGGCGCCGCCGGCGACGCGCACCACGCCGTCGAGCCGCCGCCGCCGCAGGTACCGAACGTCACACTACGATACCTTATATCGTGACATCACCAACACTACACTAGATACCCACTTGTTGTTAAGTTCGTGACCTAAAAACGGTAACGAAAATACGCTGCCACGACAAGATAACGAATCATCTTCAAATTTAGAACCATCGAAAGGTATTTAATCAAATAATCAGTTGAATCAGCGTATGGTGAAAAGGAAAAGTAAATAGTCAACTCCAAAAGTTGCATTACATGTTTTAATTTACAAAACTTCTTTACCTTCTAACTGCCATAAGTCGGTGGCGTAACAAAATATCAATTAACTTACCATTTTTAACGCCCATAAAACGAGGATAAACTAAGGATAAGAAACATATTTCATTGATACCTAAGCTAAGTATAGCCAGTATTTTGACTATCAAACTTAGGAGTTTAAGGACAATAAATTAAAACTTGAGATTACAGTTAATATAGGACTCCAACATCAATTAGTTTTGTAAATCGATTTGAAAGGCAGAGTGTAGTAATAAATGTGTTGTGTCCGCAGTTGGTGTCGCAGGCGGACGCGAGCAAGGCGCCCGGCTACCGCGGCGGCGGGGGCGGCGGCGGCGGCTGCTCGCCCTGCAGCCGCACGTCCTCGCACGGCTCCACGCCGCCGCCCGCCTACGCGCCGCAGACCACCTACCACCAGCCCATGCCCATCGGTATGTACCTCCCTCACACACGCTACACCCACTTAACTTGAAATCTACACTATCTTACTACGCGCACTAGTTATGTAACCTACAGTTTCTTACAGTCAATACCCTAAAAATAATATCTATTCACATTAAGGACAATAAAAAAGATAATTATTTATTTAGCCCCTTGGACATACGATGAGTAAGCCTAATATTTCACAGAAGAGTTTTTTTTTTTTTTTTAATAAAAGACAACTCCCGCACTAGGGATCATACCCTGTGTCGCGGGGACATTTACAAACATCAATTAACGGACACATAGAACACCCAGACTCAGGACAATAATTTGTGGATCTCACAAATTATTGTCCTGCGTGGGGATCGAACCCACAACCTCATGCGCGGCAGCCGCTGGTTTTACCGGCGCGCCACCGAGGTCGTCAACAACATTTAATTTAATCCAAATGCAGAAATAATAATATAAATAATGAATGTGGTGCGATGCTTATTTGTACTGAATTACAGATAAAAGTCCTACTAATATTATAAATGCGGAAGTTTGTGGGGATGTATGAATGGATGGATGTTTGTTACTCTTTCACGCAAAACTACTGAACGGATTTTGAAGAAATTTGGAATGTAGGTAGTATATGGTGTAGAATAACATTAAGGCTACCTATACTACGCGGGTGAAGCCGCGGGCATCAGCTAGTGTAATATATTTTACTCTCAGTTACTTTAAAGCAAAAATATCAATATCAATTTATTTTTCCAGGTAATAATGTAAATACCATGGATATGAGTGGACTCTCAAGGAATGGACCTATTTATCAAGACAATTCCAGAAACGGGCACAATATGATGGTAAAATTATTTGCATATAAAAAATACAATATGTTTGAATCCCACGTAATACTTGTTTATGTGATCGAAAAATGACTCCTGTTTTTTGTGCCCGTTAAATTTTGTAAAGTGTTTATGGTATATTTTAGTAACATAGGAATATTGTCGTGTTATACAGCAACAAGTATCAATATCGAGCGCGGTGAACATGAGCGGCGGCGCGCTGGGGCTGGGCTACGTGGGCGTGGGCGTGGAGCCCGTGTCCCGCCTCAACCCGCGCGCGCCCGACTTCGCGCAGAGACACCCGCTCATGCAGCAGAAGCATAACGCACAGGTATGACTCTACTGTTATTGTCTAAATAAGTGAGTTTCCTAAAGAGTCGAGAGAACTAAATGTGATTGGTAATTTCAAAATATTGATGATATTTGTTTTATCTTTCAGTTGTTCGCTGGCGCGAGTAATGCGGGCAATTTGAGTGCGTTACTTATGTCCTATCAACAACAACAACCCATGAACCAGTCACCTAAACCGATGCCACACGCGCAGCAACAACACCACGCCTACCAGGTAACATTACTATTATTATTTTAAGACTAACATTTAATTTATTATTTAATAGTCATCTAGTGATACCTAATATAGTTATTCGAATTATAGGATATCGGTCGGGACCCCATCGATTAATTTTTGTTAATATTTATTTTAAATTTTGTTCAGTCGTTGCTCGAGCGCGGAGTGGGAGCGGGCTCGGGCGGCTGGGGCGAGGAGGAGGAGCGCAAGCCGCGCCCCATCGGCACCGAGCGCGCCTGGAAGCTCACCGGCGGCGAGGACTGGCACCACCACGCGCCGCACCTGCCGCCGCACCAGCAGCACGAGCACGAGCGCTACGCGTACGCGCAGGCCGGCGGGGGAGCTGGCGGCACGGCGGGCGGCGCCACGGCGGCCGCGCTGTCGCTCATGCACGCGCTGCCGCTGCACTACCTGCCGGGCGACGCGGGGCTGCACGCGCACTGGGACCCGCACGACAAGCTGCAGCGCTACCCGCCCGCCAGCCACCCGCACCGCCCCGGGTAACCTGCTGCGTCACGAGCGGAGACTGCGACCCTGTAGATATTAGTGAGAAAGAATTATATTATACAGATTATCTATATACATAATAGAGAAGATGTCCTATCGAGAAAAGAACTACTTGTACTGTACGATCGACTGAAGTGAGCATTAAACGATTCATTGTAATGAAACTCGTGAGGGGTCGGATGTAGTTTTATTTGTTACCGCCGGTCGCCGGTGCGACGTTGCGTTTAGACGAATTATAGTTATGTTATAGTCGGCGCCGCCGTTCTCATCCGATGTAGATATACGCGTAAACGAATGTAATAGTAGGTAGCTTGGAATGTGATTCCGAAGTGCCGCTGATTGTTTTGAGTTGCCTTGCGCGGGCCGAGAGGGCCCGCCGCCGTCTATTATACATATTTTACACTATATTATGGCATAATGCGATATTAATTTTGATGATTGGTGAGAGCTCGAACATCGAGACGGAAATATTAAACATGTATTAATAAATTTGCTTGTACATGAAGATTAAATATCGATATATTGATGCACTGTATCTACTGGTGTTTTTAATAATACCACCTGTTTTTCATTAAATTCTTTTTACTCTAATTTTTAATAGGTTTATTTGGGTAATGTGTATATTTATAAGATTATTATTGAGGACTTACTCTGTCTACGATATGATTAAAGCATATACGAGGTAAGTTATAGGTAAATAAAAGAGTTGTCGAAGGATTTTGAGTATGTTATTGCGTAATCCCTGGACCACGGTCGCCTCGCTTGATGATGCTTTTAGTCATAAGAGATGCTTGAGGAATGTGGGACGGGAAAATACGCAGTCGTCTTTTAAAGACTTGATACTAATGGCGAGAATTGAGAGACAAGAGAGATGCTTGAGGAATGTGGGACGGGAAAATACGCAGTCGTCTTTTAAAGACTTGATACTAATGGCGAGAATTGAGAGACAAGTGTTGGGTGCACATACATAACCAAACCAGACATAGTAAAATGAACATGGACTAAATTTGGGTAAGTTCTGATGTATGTACAGTACCGGGCCGTTTATATTACACATTGACCTGTTGAAAGAGACAATCGGTTAATTTCGGCTTTGTAAAGCGTCATCACTGTTGGACATTATCAAATCATAATTTGTTTTAAGGGTACGCATGCCAGTCGCAACTACATGCAAAAGGAGAAAGTTAATTGCTCCTTCATATGATAATTTATTATCAAATTATTTATATGTTAATATTATTTGTATGTAATACCCTTTCCCTAAAGTTATTTTGGGCAATTTTAGCGTGCACGTTTCCGGGCGGAGCCTAAAAGATTGTCTTTTAGGCTCCGCCCACTAGCAAGTTCGTGTCTGTGGGACGCGTAACAGTTGCTAATAGATACCAGACTGTTTGTATTTTGTGCGACAGAAATGATGCTCTACTAAGCTGAAATTGACCGATTGTCTCTTTACAAAAGTCGATGTGCAATATTTACGGCCGGGTACTGTAGTAGTAAGATTTAAGTAGTTTTGATAATAACACTAATTTCGCACTAACGCTCATCTGCGTCATGGGGACTGTGTAGCTGGCATCAATAAATCATTATTTTTGTTAGTTAATTGCATATGAATATTTAGCTGCCGTTATATTATTTATACCTATTAAAATACTTGCTCATCTCATTCGTCATAATAATCTTCTCAAGTTAGTATTTGAAGCATTAAACCTGGCACCTCAATCTAGATACACACATTTATTTGACTACCTTAAATGTGTACAGTCACCATCAAATATTTCGTAGCAGACAAGGTGACCAAATACTTCATTTAAACAATGAATGTTCAGATATTAATGGTTGTTGCGTATATAACTTATTGACATTTTATATTGTTCAGAAATATTTGGTCACCTTGTTTGCTACGAAATATCTGATGGTGACACATTACACATTTAAGGTAGTCAAATAAATGTGTGTATCTAGATTGAGGTGCCACTTCCAAATCATAAAATGACTAACGTAATCATTTAGTAGTAGTTTAGAAAATTTTGTAAAATTAACCTTGGAATTTGTAGTAGAATACTTCAAAAGTTCAAGCTATATAATTATGCAATGTTGTACAGTCAGCATCAAATAGTTAGTGACACTAAAGGAAGCTCAATAAATAAGTCAATAATATTGATACATGAAAAGTTTTCTCATTATAGCTAATATAATTTTATACAATCGTATTTATATTGTTGACAACAATATAGAAACCTTGTGTGTATCAATATTATTGACTTTTTAGTTGCGTCTTTCATTTGATTACATTAAATGTCACTTTTTGATGCTGACTGTACAACATTGCAGATAGAGTTTCAGTAACAGTAAGTTTAGTATCTTATATGCAGTTTTCTCCCATGTAATCCTTAATTGTATAATTAGGTTGAACATTCGCTCATAGGACCTTAGAACATTTTAAAAGATTAATTGTGAGGGCGACTTGTGGTTCTCGGATTTCATACAATTACTAGGCTCTGAAATTTAGAAATCAAAATACGCTTACACTTTATATAGAAATTTATTTTACTGAGATTCGAAATTATATTTACATTTTTTACTATTGTCTGTATACTTACTTTTATGTTATAAAACATACATTACAAAAATCATAAATAGACGCTTTTAACATTTTTGTTCTAAATGCCTTTCTAAAAACATTAAAGGACAATGAAAGGTTAAACAAAATGGTAACAAAATATTGTTAGAGCTCTGTATGCCGTTCTAGTATTCTGCTTTCTAAGCTGTCGTGCATCTTCTCTACCTTCCTGGAATGTTTTTTAATCATCTGTTCCTGCTCCTCAAAATGGTTTATTTTATGACCGGCGCCTGCGACCTGTGAAAAAGTAAGTACATTATGTAAGTATGTCAATCTAGCTGTCGAAGAGCATACCACAGGGACCACAAATTAAAAAAATGTTTACTGCAAGAGATGAGAAACTTAACGGGAAGTCATATTTTGTCCAAGTAATTAGAAAATTATCTTTGTTTATTTAGAAGAAAGTAGTGAAGCATAATAGATTTTTTGTTCGTTGACTAGTCTGTACATTAATTGATTAAATAAAAAAAACAGTCAATTTGTTTAATGTTCAGATATTAATGATCACTTGTAGCGTATAGAACTTTTTAACTAAAGTTTTTTAACGTATTTTTAACTAATTTAAATTGTTCAGAGATATTTAGTAGTCAACTTGTTCGCTTCGAAATTTATGATGTTGACTGTACATCCCCTGACTTTCGTATAAACAACTGAAATATTTCCCCTATGTCAACTAAAATCCATTGAATGGATCTTTTTACACTCAAATCGCACACTTATGTCCACTTTAATCCATGATCCGAAAATATTTTAAAAATGGATCTATTAGCACTAACGAGTGTAATAAAATCCATTGTGTGATTTTAAGTGTAAAAAGATCCATCAATGGATCTTAGTGGTCTATTTTTTAAATGTTAGTCATCAGCTAGGTCATGTTTGTGGTACTGATTTTCCCTCTGTTCCTAGTACCTCTCCCAGCTCCTACATTAATTTCATTCACCTCAGCCAACTGACGTCCACTGCTGGACATAGGCCTCCTCCAAATATTGCCACCTTGTGCGGTCCTGCGCCTCCCTCATCCATCGGCTTCCTGCCGTCCTTACGAGGTCGTCGGTCTACCGTGTGAGGGTCTCCCCACCCTGCGTTTTCCGGTACGTAGTCGCCACTCTAAAACCTTTCTGCCCCAACGGCTGTCGGTTCTTCGCGCTATGTGCCCTGCCCACCGCCACTTTAACCGGGAAATCCAAAACGACGATATGATTTATTTAGTAAATAATAATTAAATCAAATGGATTAAAAAAAAAAATATAAGACTACATTCTACAAAGATTGAAAAAAAAATAAAAATAACAAAAATAAAAACCTTAGTTTTATCTTTTTCACGATTGCTTACATGGTCCACTCTCAATTGCCGAAGTTTCAGCAATCGCGATTCATAGTGCTGCAGCTCTACCTGTAGAACATAGATTAAATTCATATTGTTGATATCTTTATAGAAAAATACAGTCACCATCCATACTAATATTATAAATGAAAAGTAAGTAACTCTGTCTGTCTGTCTGTTACTCTTTCACGCCTAAACGGCTGAACGGATTTCGATGAAATTTGGTACAGACAATCATTAGACCCTGAGAAAGAACATAGGCTACTTTTTATTACCAATCATATTATAGGGTGATGCTACCAATTATCAGCACTTTAAGAGTTAGTCCTACTTTAACATCGTCTATCACAGTGATGATAACGATAACAACTATAACAATATGCTTTCTTGGTTCGTTATTTAATAAATAATGGATTTTTGTTATAAAAAATAGTTATTATTCATACACATTTTATTTAGATGAGTCTGACTAAATAATGACCCTGGCGCCAATTATTGGCACCATCATCGCCAATTATTGGCATTGACTAAGCCAATTATCAGCACCTTAAAATTAAACATAAAATTAGGTAGATAAATGAAATAATCTAATGTTTATAGTAAAATCTCTTTTATTTATACCTAGCCTAACAACCGAAGTTTCAGAAAAATAAATACATAAATATAAAAAATTCCAAAAAATAATAGACATTCTTTTGATCATAATATCAACACTATGAAAATAACTAGCAATGTTAGTTTCAGCACCATGCCAGGATATGAAATCCGAAATCATAGAGTACTTTTTCCAAGAATATTGAATTCTAGGCATAAAATAATCACGCTTTACAATAAAAAATATGGATTAACAATTTTACATACCACATTGTCATGTAACAGTACCAGTGCCGATAATTAGCAATTCGCAAAAAAATTTAACCCAGATGTTAGCACCTCATTTATGAACATAAAATCAAGATAACGTTAATTTCCATTGTCAGATAAGCCTTATAAAACATTTTATACATGAATAAAACCTAAAGATTTAGATATTTTTTACTGAATCTTTAGGTTTTATTCACTTTATTTTAGATCTTTTAGATATTTTTTACTGAAAGATCTAAAATAAAGTAAAATAAAAAAACCTGAACTTACCTACGATCATAAGAAACTGTCAAAACAAAGTAATTAGAAGGACATGTTCCCGCGTTTTTTTTAAAAAATGGCTTTTTTTTAATCGAAGAATGTAGTTTGGCCCAGTTTATAATTCCAAAAGGATCTTATTTTTCATTTCTTTAAACGGAATCCCAAATTAATTAATAGAAAGCTTATAATTTGCGTTTTAGTTGGGGGTGCTGATAATCTGGTGCAGTGCCAACATTAGGACGCGTGCCCCTATTTTGATTTCATAGAATTTTGGCGGGAAAGCTGTGTCACGTGACCTGTGACGTCATAGGTCACGTGACCTGTGACGTCATAGGTCACGTGACCCGTGACGTCATAGGTCACGTGACCCGTGACGTCATAGAATTTTGACAGATGAGTCGTGACGTCACAGAATTTTGGCGGGAAAATATTTTTTGACAGTTGAGTCGTGACGTCATTGAATTTTTGACAGATGAGTCGTGACGTCACAGAATTTTTGACAGATGATTTGTGACGTCATATTATTTTGGCGGGAAAATATCAGACTCGCACTTTACCGGTTTTTTAGCTGTGGGTCTGATATATCTAGAGAGCTTAAATACGTAATTGTCAACTTATTTCATCATAACAGCCCATTAATGTCCCACTACAGGGACGGGCCTCCTTCCTTGACGGAGGGATACTTGGCCTACTAATACCACGCTTGCAGACGGATTGGTATAGGGTTTAATTTCAAGTTTTCCTTCTTTTTATTTAGTGAAGATAATATTCACCTTATTTGTTAGGCACTAAAGTGACATCCTTTGCTTATCCTATCCTACTAATATTATAAATGCAAGTTTGTGAGGATGGATGGATGTTTGTTACCCTTTCATGCAAAAACTACTAAATGGATTTTGATGAAATTTGGAATATAGGTAGTTTAAGGTGTAAAATAACAATTAAGCGGGTAATACCGCGGGCATCAGCTAGTAATATATATGTTACGGTTAAAACCCGAAGCGCGGCTGCACCTAGTTTTAGCCGGTTAGAACTAGGTGTAACCACGAATGCTTTCGGGTAAAACTAGGTCTAGCCTTCTTCATGGGCGGCTACAACTAGGTCCAGCCATTCCCTGTTGGATAAAACTAGGGCTATCCCATATCTAGCTAACTAGGGCTAGGCGATTGAGTGACGTCTAGGTGGATCGTAGGAAGTTTTGTCCTGCAGGGAGTGCTTCGGTAGGTTTGATGTACACAGCAGGAGGCTGGAATTTCTTAATCCACAGTTCAAGCCTAGCTTTATCCGGGCAGCTGGAGAACGCCTTTGTAAATTTAAGGAATGTGCGTTCATGCATACATTCCTGAACATTCTATTTTTCACCGATAATCGGATCGGTCGGGATGCACCGACTTTTTGTAGGACGTGGGCGTTCCACTGTTGCGAGCAGTAAGTTTTTCTTCTACAAATAGTCGGTCATCGTTTATCGGACGAGGGTGGGCAGCTGAACTGACCAGTCACTCGTTTAGAATAATAGGTTAAATATTTGACAAGATTTTAAGTGCCTAATATTAGATCTGCCAAGAGCGAAACGGCTGAGAAGAAGAAGAAGAATATTAGATACCTACCCGCAAAGAATGAAGTTCATCAACAGTGAAGTTAGCTGCTGCTGCCAATTTCCATAGACCCTGTACCTTAGGCTCTATGAATTCATTATTGTTAGGACCTGGAACGAAAAAAATATATTAGGTACGATTTGTTCGCAAGAAGCAATTTGTGAGCCTTTTAGTGTAGGCCGAAATCGTACAGTCACCATCATAATATATTTTGTAGCAAACAAGGTGACCAAATACTTCTGAACAATTTAAAATGTCAGTAAGTTCTAAACACTACAAGAGACCATTAATATCTGGACATTAAAGAAGTAGACTGTATACTCATTTGAACCATGAAAGTTCAGATAGTATTTAATTTTATGGTCAATTGTAGCATATACAACTTATTGACATTTTAAATTGTTAAGAAATATTTGATCACCTTGTCTGATACGAAATATCTGATGTTGACTGTACAGAACATACTATGCCAGTTTATAGAACGGGAGAAAGCCTATTTAGTACTAGGGCCAATAATAACCCCACATACTAATTCAAATAGTCTATAGGTGAGTACCTACCTCAAATCCTACAAAATGTAATGTGTCTTGACATACATCATAAAATAGAATTGTCAGTTAAATATTTAACGACTTGTGCTAGTTGTTGTTTTCGTAATGAAACTTTACGTCTATTGAGAACTGCAACCATATCCTTTAGTAATACTATTTAAACTACTGGTCGAATACTTAAGCTAAGTATGATTTTCACCAAACAGAAGGCGTTGTCGGAGAGTATTTCATGTTAACGTAAAATGCGCTCCGGCGCGCTTCGTTCCTCTATATTTTATAGGAGTGATCTAACCTCCAAGCTAAGCTTCCCCTTTTTTAAAAAAAAGTTCAAAGAAAATAGTATTTTATCTTACCTTTAGCAATAACTCTTTGGAGCTTGTCATAACCATCTCTAAGGTCTCTATGCTTATCCCTGATTAGATTAGCTTTATCTAGATAGTCTTTGGTATTTTCATTAGTTTGTTCACTAATTTCATTAAACTTATCTAATTCATCTTCATTTATAACATCTGAAATAGAATTCATGTTGTTATGTTTTGAATACAATGATACTTTCTATCGTTCAGGACTCTGAATAATGACCCATTACTGTGATGTAGGTACTAAATATTTTGTTTTCAATATGTAAACAGTCACAAATTAGGTATCAGTGCCATTAAATTTTTCTAGTAAGTCCACCATTTATTCAGCATCCATCCCTCAATAACTTTAAAAAATTAAGAGATAACATACTTTTAAATCCATCATTTTTAGCTGAATCATCATCAAATAGATCATAGTACTGATCAATTTTCTCCTGGTGATGACCAAATTCCTCTCTTAATGCTACAAGCTCTTCATGTGTAAACCCTGATGCCTCTGCCTTTGACCATAAATAATTCAGCTTCTTGTCTTTAAAAAAACTTTTATTTATATAGTCATCTGAGGCAGCATTGTAAGCCTGGAAAAACAGAACCAAAACTTAACATGTTCCCAGTGCAGTGTACTATATATGGTACACATGCATTGTTTTACTTTCGTGTCTGCTGGGGGCACTGTGAAAGGGTTAACATGCAAAATGAGTGTCAGTAAATTATTGTGGCATTCTTAAGACATCCAACTTCTGCTGCACAGCATACAAGAATAATGCAAGTAACACAATGAAAATACAAAGCTCATAGCCAAACGGTATCATAAACTAGGATCAGAGGAAAATTATGTATCCTTTGCATACATAATTTTCCTTCATTGTTCAGAAGCAAAAGTAATTACTAGTTATCTAAAAAATTATGACACAAACAAGTCTGAGTCAACTATCTGTAAAAACATTGTCTTATCTCAAAGTTATATCACTTGTTTTTGTTTAAGGCAAAGGGGTCATTATGTTCTGCATTCCCTTTCATCATCCCATAGAATTTCTATTTGTTGCCCTTTGTCATAAAGAACAACAAACAGTATTTCACAATTTTATCTCAATTATTTATTGCATTGTGAAAGTATTATAGTATAATCTTAATTGTACACCCTGTGGGCACAACAAAGAGTAAGAGAGAAGATTATCTATGTTTTATCTGTATGAAGGCAAAAAGGAAATCTAGCCATAAATATCTATTCTAATCTGTTTGTGCACCTTAGTATAAGCAGCATAAGATCCCTCAGATAGACATGCCTATAAATGTCATTAATAGGTATGTCATCAGACTAACACATTAGTAATCTTATGAAATTTACTAGGAATAAATTCTGCCACCCGAGAAGCAAAACTAGATTAAATGACCACATATAATCATATTTATGATAAATCTTGAGCAAAACATTCTGGAATCTAAGAAATCTTAATTCAGAATTGTTACATCTTCAGTACTTACAGCATGCTCTTTCTGTTTCGGTGCATTAGGGTCAAAGTGGTGTAGCAAGCCATATGCTGACATAATATTGTTGAGCTTACGTCTCAGTTCTGCTTCTTTAAGACCTTCTTTATCTCCTCCTTCACTTTTAACTCGCTTATGAATTATTTCTTCTTTATCTTGTATCATTAAATCACTATACATAGACTTTAGTTTTGGCTCCGTTAGACGCTACAAAAGAAAAAAAGATTTAATCAAACATACATAGATAGTAAGTAATTTTCTTTTACATGTTTGAAACATACTTGGCGAGCTTTCGTCCACAATAAATTAAGCTTATTCATTCGGAAAGGTTTTTCTAAAGTCCTAAAATCTACTTCATTTTTAAGTTTTTTCTCATTGGCTGATTTTGAGTACTTGTTTTCACAAAAAACAGTGCCGACTAGTATTAGAATAAAGAAAATCATTTGAGAATATATTATCATTGTGCTATATGGAGTTAGCCGCTTCTATTGCAGTAGACTAATAAAACCTCACGACAAGGAATAATCAGACCGGTGATATTTTATATTTTTTTTCATAACAATATAGGTACACCAAACACTGGATCAACCAGTTGCCTTTCTCTGTCAAATCTTAAACGTCAGCTGCGTAATGTCAAGTGTGTCATTAATAGGACTAACGATAAAAGAAATAAGAGGACATGAAATCTTCGTGTGAACAACCATGAGTTGAGGTGTCATATAAGGGTTTGATATGATAGCAGATTCAAAAACAGGCGTTTATAACTAATATTAAATTAAAATTAATGGTAATCCATTAATTCGACGACCTCGGTGGCGCGACGGTAGCGAAAGCGGCTGCCGTGCAAGAGGTTGTGGGTTCGATCCCCACGCAGGACAATAATTTGTGAGATCCACAAAATTATTGTCTTGGTCTGGCTGTTATTTGTGTCCGTTAATTAATTGATGTTTGTAAAAGGTCCCTGCGACACAGGGCAAGATCCCTAGTGCGGGAGTTGTCTTTTTTTTTTAATTAAGTGGTAAAAAAAATAACAAGGTTAGTTGGCACTTCGGGCAGTTGGAACATAGGTCTGTTTTTTTTAATATTTTTTAATGTTTTTATATTTAAAAATGTAATTAATTGTGAAGAAAGTGAATAAAGAAAATAACAATAACGAACTACAGATTCATCATAACAGCCTATCAATGTCCCACTGCAGGGACGGACCTCCTCCCGTGACGGAGGGATAATGGGGATTGTCTTAAAAATATAATTATTTTTTTTTACTTTAGATTTCGAAAATATAGACAAAATCAAGAAACCAATTTGAATATTTTTTATTTATATTGCGTTTTTAACTTTTTATCAATGTTTTAAAAACATTCTAACAAAATGAGTGATGACGTCATCAAAAGCCTTATGTTCGTAATCTTTTGCTTAAATCTGTTTATAAAAATACTTGAAGAAGCTGTCATCCGTCTCTATCAAACGTCATTGCGGACGTCAAATTTTATTCATTCAATTCTGTTTTATTTCTGTTGTTATTATTATTCGTTATTTAAGTTAAACCATACAAAACACCCACTATTAAGAGCTAAGACGCATTCTGCTCAACTTAATTAACATGTCTGATATTTTTGTCAAAGCTGACTCGCGCAATCTTCCAAAGGTTGATACTATAATGATCATTGAGTATGTGACTGCTAGTAGTCACCATAATTTAGCCGAAATAAGAGGAGCCAAAATTCTAATGTAAGTATCATTATTAAGTTTACATAGGTATATTTACGTACTTAAAGAAATACTAAATTATATTATTATTAATACATCATTTCAGGTCATCTCGAGATTCTTACATTACTACTGCAATTGGAAATGTTGCAGTCAATAGAGTTGGTAGTGACTGCAATATAAAAGCGAAAGTTGTGCCAGAGCATAGGATTAGTAAAAAAATGAATACCACGCTGGCCAGACGGATTGGTATAGGGTTTAATTTCAAGTTCTCCTTCTTTTTATTTCGTAAAGATAATATTCACGGATAGTCCCTTAGTCGGTTTTTACGACACCCATGGGATGCGATGGGGTGGTAACATATTGTATTCTTACTCCGCCACCAAACCAACATATTATGTTAAAAAAAAATTAAAGCTATACATGTTTTTGGATTTATTGGGACAACTATTGGTAACTGTTGTAGATAACACACATTATCCTGCTTACCCATGACTTGCGAGGTTTATAAGTGTTTGCGAGGCGATACATAAAAAATAAATAATGTATTTGAATCCTTTCACAGTGCCGGCGCCAGCAGACACAATAATAAAACAATACACGTGTACCATATTATTATATGATACATTGCACTGGGACCGTGTTGAGATTCAAGACTTAAAAATAAATTAATTAAACATAAAAATAAATCTAGGTGGACGCACGCGTTTGGCTAATAGTTTATAAGTACAGCTCGTGGAATCCTACTTAGTCCATCTGAAGTATGCTGATATGAGACCCTTGTTTATAAACTAAGAAAATACCAACTTTCCACTCTTGCAACAACTTCAAGCCGGCCAGGTTGGATTACTCATCAACAACCCATTTAATAAAATTAATAAGTAGGTTTGTATCTAACTTAGGACTGTAATGTACATTTCCCATTTGTAAACAATTAAATAATTTTTGTTATAATTTTAAAGTATATTTAAGATTTATTTTTAAATGTTATTAGTCTTGATTTTTTTTGTGAATTAATTAAATTTTACTACATTTCAGTACTCGAAAATGTACATTTTGATAACATTCAAACCATCTTTTAGTCCTTTTAACCTGTGATCATAACTAACTTATAACCACGGACGTATTACGTTCGTGCTTCTATCTAACTTCGGTTCTCAGCATTTTACTTTTTTACGAGGACACCGAAGTTTTTGACAAGCTAGAACTTCATTCAGTTTAAGTACTTTGACATGGGGGCAGTGATGTGAATAACGACTTAAAATAAAAAACGAACTTATCGTTTTATTTTTTTTCAAAAGTGACTTTTGTTAATTGCTTATTTGCTTATCTGCTTATTTCGTTTTTATTTTAAATTGATTTAAAAAACCGTAGTTTAACCTACGCTATTGGTTCTTTACATGAAGCTTACTTCCTGAGCTTACGTTCGTTCAACAAAATCTTTAATAAAATCTTTATAGATTTTAAAATAATATATTTGATTTTTTATAATCCTAAATTTACTTTTAACAAAAAATGTGGTATAGGCTTACCAGGAATATAAAAAAAACATGACAGGAAGTCGCTTTCGTGTTTAATTGTCAATGTTATGATCAAAGTATGAATGACGAAAATTAGTTCTTAAAAATTCCGCAATATGGAGAGGTTTTTATTTTTCTGGTTAGGCTTTATTTCTAAAATAAAACATATGTCCATTGTTTCAAGCCTTTTATTTATATTTACATATTAATTAAGTTATTATTTATATACTACTGTGAATCAATTATTTATTTATTTAATAAGTAAAACGTTTGAAACGTTTGACCGTGCGTTTATAGAGATAGCTCTATAAAGGCACGGCATTATCTTACAAACGTTTTCTATTTTATTATTAAATAATAAAATGGGAAACGTTTATTACTATCTTTATAAACGCACGGCATATCTTACAAACGTTTTCTATTTTATTATTAAATAATTAAATAGGTAACGTATTTTAGATATGCCGTGCGTATAAAAAATAGTAATAAAAAAATATTATTACTATCTTTATAAACGCACGGCATATCTAACAAACGTTTCCTATTTAATTATTTTTATTACTATCTTTGTAAACGCAATGCAAATCTAACAAATGTTTCCTATTTTATTATTTATTACTATATCTTAAAAATCGTGGTATATCTAATCTCTAATATCTATCTACTTATTACTATCTCTTTTCTCTCTATCTCACGCAAAAAATTTACACTAAAAATTAATAAAATTTAATAAAAGCAACTAACGCACTAAACGCGCGAGCAGCAGATAACGAGCGTCGTTGTTCGTTGTTTGCTTTTTTAAGTCAAGTACAATACTAAAATAAAATTTAATGCATTTAATGTCAATGTCATTTTTGTCGTTTAAGTACATTGTAAAAAGCTAATAACCTTAACTGCTTATAGTTGAAAGTGAGGTTAATTGCTTATTTTTAAAAGTTCGTTTTATTAATTGCTTATGGTTTAAACGTCCATCTCTACATGGGGGCCATTGAAATAAAAAAACAGAACAGAAGTACTTTGACAGTTCAACTGTCACAGTTGTCAATGTAGAAAATGTACTGTGTGTAGTTGTGTATAATGTTTAATCATTTTCTTGTTGAAAGCCATTTGATTGTATTACTTTTATTTGTATATGATCTCATAGGATGTTTATCCGTTTACTGTTAGTTCGTAATAATATTTATAAACCTTTACTGTTATAACTAGCGCATAAGTTTTACCTATCTGTAAGTGTAAACATATGACAGCTCAGTCAGCACAATGAGAACTCGGACGAATGTTCCCCACCTGAGACTGAGATAGAATCTGTAACACGTCCGCGAGTTCGTACGATCCGGCTGGCCATCGGCACTTTCTCTTGCTGATGCGTTGCGAGTTGGTTACTCAATAGGTACGCGTTGTGCAAAGACTAGCCCGTAAGTCGATGTCGATATTTCATAACGGTAGTTCGTAATCTGTCGAGGCTAATGTTACTCGTGTGAAGCTGAGACTTGGTGTAGTAAAATAGTGTTAAGTGTGTAATGTGTATGAGTTTGTTGTGATGGTGGAACGGGACGGTATGCGACGAGGAAGCGGTGGCGGCTGTGGCTGGGGCGGAGGTGTGCTGGGCCGGTGGTCGCTGCGCCGGCTGCTGCTCGACAGCCCTCTCGTCGGAAGGAGGCTTGCACATACAGGTACAATTATCTATTAAAATACTCTAGGAACTGGTATAACATAGATTATTCAAATATAAATAACTTAGATTTGTCTTTTTTTATAAATGTTTTAAACTTGAAATCTTGAATATAACAATTGCTTTAATTGTTTCATGCTAATTTAAAATTTGTAAATGTCTGATTTGTAATGTGTTCTAAACAATTAGCATTGAGACATCTGATTTCATTAATTGTTTGGATTACCTTGAGTATATTTTAATTCTAAAGGGGTTATGCACCTTATGTGTCACTCAAGATTGTGTTAAATGTACAGTGTTGACCAAAATGTTTTGATAGTTATTCTTGTAAGAAAATTAATTTTGTAGATCTTATTTTTCAATATTAACTTTCTTCATCATTTAAATCATGCAATTTGGTTATCTATGCTTAACACTGAAATTACTTATTAATATTTAGGTATATCATTTAGGTTGAGATTGATATATCCATATTTATTTTTGGTTATGAAGAATCTAATAAAAAGTTATAGCTATTATAATATATAATGACTTTTAAGTAAGTATTTAAGTTTACAGCTTTCTAGAAGATAATATTTTTTGATATGTTTTCTGCTTTTAATTTTAAAATAAAAAAAAGTGTAATCTGTACATAATAATTAAATTAACACAATAATTAAAAAAAATGCAATTCAATGAGTATTTAGTCATTCTATAATATTTTACATATTTACTTTAGAATTTCGAGTGTTATTTTTAGCATAGTTTATTTGAATTTTCCTAAGAAAATTTCCTCCTTTGTCTCTATTTAAATTATGTAAAAGATACATATTCAGTATCTAATAATAAGAGCCAAGAAGAAACCAAAATAGTATATTGGTAATAAATTGATAACTTCATATTGTATTAAAGATGTTCACTACCCTCTAGCATAATAAATGCAGATATAATACAGATTACAGTATTACTTAAAAGGAAAGGTAATACTGTTAAGGCATTTTCTTATATTGCATATATTATAATATTACTTCAATTAATTATTTCATATAATAAATATTAATAAAAATTCATATGTTAAATTTAGACTATTCTATAGAATTAGTATCAAGATAAAACTTATTTTAATAACAAGTTTCTATAAAATTATTATACAATCATGTTTATTATTGCTGCATCATAACTGATTCATTAAATTTTATGGCAAGATTTTATAATAGCTTATATCACTAGCTATGTCTTACTTTGCTTATGTCGAATGAGAAGCTGTGTTAGTGAATTAGTAAGTTACTCTTACAATTTTCTTCTTGGCTCCTTTTTATCTTCCTTGCTACTAATACACAGTCTTAATTTTTGTTTTATAATTATGTATTTTTCCATTAAATTGTACAATGTTCAATCTAGACAACATTTAGATTAACACTGTGGAATAGAGATTATCATAAGCCACCTAATAATCTGTTACTCTTCAAGATTGGTAAGATTCTGTTTCTTTATATGTTAACCTTTACACTAAGGTACATAAATATGTATTTGAGCCTGTGCTGTGCTCAGAATCATTATTAATTAGTGGATTAGCTGAATAATTGGAACTTCATGCCACTTAGTTTCTACCTTTTTTATATTTTTTCTATCTTCAAAATGTCTCATTAAGATAATTACTATTCTTGTTATGATTTTATATTTTAACAAATAAATGTTATCTAAAGTCACTTTGATGACATTAAAAGTACTATATTAATCAGCCTTATATTATTAGAATTACAAGAAAATAGCCTTCTTGTTTTGTCCAATAGTATATCTCATTAAATTAGTATGTGCTATTTCAAGGTCTGTAATAAGATGTACTAGGTATTGTATTTTAATAGCTGGGCTTCCCCATAAGCAATAGGTATGTTTCATATAAATACGTAAACGGTTATTTTATCAGGTCGATAATTTAATTTCCAAGTGATATTTCCTTAAGTTTTGTTTTGGGCGTTATGGAAGGTGAGCTTAAGACTGTCATGCTCATTATATATTAAACATATTAGAACAAAAATTGTACATGATATTTGTTAGATTAATTAATATATTTATGATACTGCTTTGATTTAAGTATCAATCAGCTAGCCTATCACAGTCCACTGCTTGAGTTATTATGCCCCTCCCAACTCACGCCAATGAACACGGTTTTGCATTTTTTAAATAGGTATCAACTATTATTGTAGTAAAAAAAACTGTCACCATCAAGATTCGCGGTAGTTGGATATTTTTTAAGAGTATGTCCCACAACTGGACAAATCGCTATATTGGGTATGGCACATGGTCAAAGAGAAGATAGTTTTACGTCTTTCTTCCCATTGTCTATTTTCTAGTGATGTTTTGCTGTACGTCTAAGTAAATCTAAGTTAACGTTCGGGCTATTATTGTTACAATTGAACAATGCCGGCGATTGTATAGGTGCCTAGCCATTGTGCGGTCTTACCTTTGCTTATAAAGGTGCAAAAAATAGGTACAATTATAGTATAATTAGTTACAGCATATCATCTGTTGTTTTATAATTTTATGTGGGAAATCTATTTGATGACCATCCAGCAGCTAGTGATGTTGTTTCGATTTTTGAGGCCTGGTAGGTGATTCTTTTCGTATACCAAGTCAGACATGGTTAGGGGCTATATATTGACTGGCTAAATTACATTGTAGGGTTTATACCGGTACCTAACCGGTATAAACCCTACAATGTTCCGAGCTCAGATAGTATTTCTTTACTCTCTACCCATGGCTGTGACTAACCCCTATCCAAAAGGATTCAATTACTTGTAAGTCCCCGATAAATCATATGTATAATTAATTTTTAACGACGAATGATAGAGCCCTCATATACCTACCTATTTATCGAAAATCTATTTATATAACTATTTTACTAAATTAACGTGTTTTTCTACAAGCACTTCCTTTAAATATATCTATTGAGTAGTTATGAATCTACTTTCTCGTCTTGTGTTCCCATGTGTTATGTAACTAAACAATGTAAAGTTATTTTCTCACAAATTTAAATGTAACTTGATTGTGCTACGCCACAAATATATTCTACGTTTACCATTGAAGTGTGATAAATAACTGTAACGTGAGTATCAGTTAACTTTTTAACGTTAAGATTGTAGTTTTTTTTTAAATAAACACGTATCTACTACTCTGCTCTAAAGGTGTCTTAAGCGCCGATTACACTAGACTACATCTTGTAATCTTGTAGGACACTACATGTAGTCTTTCCATTTCCATGTAATTGTTTTGGTAATGGAAAGACTACATGTAGTGTCCTACATATAGTCTTGTGTAATCGGCGCTTTAGACAACCTTGAGGGTAAATTAAAGAAGGAAGAGAGGAGAAGACATTAGTCGCAAACGTAAAACAAGCGATGAGAAGCTCTGGACTTCCGCTACTCACACTTACCGCCCTAAAACCACTTCGATTTTTAGTATGATGATGTTAATATGCCTCCGTAAAAATAAGCTACCTTCTATTACCTCCCCTTTCGTTCTCATCTTGCTAAGCAAGTCTGTTCTGTTATTAGATAATAATATTATCGTTTAACATTAATTTAGCATAACATCACGTGCATTTATATTAAGAAGAATAATCATGTAAATGATGTGCAAATTAAGCTCAGTTCGTAATTACTTACTTTTGGCTTTTAGATTCAAATTACTGTGTTTTTACGTCGCGTCGCTGCCTATCATTTCAGCAGCTACCGTGAACTGGGCAATAACATTTGAAATACTAAAATTACCTATGTCTTATTAATATTATAAACAAGAAAGTTTCTAAGTGAAACTTTACAATAATATAGCTTATACATCAGAATAACGCATAGGCTAGAAATAAAAAAAAAACTTAAGCAAATTGAAATACCTACTAATCCCGCCCAGACAAAGACGCGGGCATCTGCTAGTTTTAATGAAGATAATGAAAATATTCTATTAAATTCGTTGGTCTATTATAAATTCCAAGCAATTGCATATGACTATTGTACAAAACTTATACAAATGATTGGTCTCTCATATCTCAATCGCGACATTTCTAAGTGAGAATTTGTATGTATTAGAAGTTTATCTTATGGTATGTCATGTATCAAAACATTAAGAAAATGAATAACGTATTGTATTTTTAACAGGAATGGTATGCTATTGCATGCTATGCATTTGTCAGACATTTTAATAGTAGTTATTATAGAACAACGAAAACCAAATCACTGCCATTAAATTAAACAATAGTTAGGTGTCTTACGTAAAATAATAATAATATTTTATAAAATAAATACGAGTAGAATTGTAATTCTAAATTATAAATCCGCAACATCATCAACTATATTTGATCGTAACGGAATATTTTCTAAATAGTCACCTAGGGATTGCAATTGCTGGATCCAGCGCCTTTTTAAACATGCTGAATCCAGCATACATCTTAATCCAGCGACGCGGATCCGCAAACGTATCAATTTCTATTGTTTAGTTTTGAGTTGCCGCCATTTTCGAATCGGCGCGGCAACTCAACATTTATCAATGGTTTACGAGTATTTAATGACTTAAGGTCATTAAATACTCGACCGAAACCGACCAGTGTAGAGGCCGAAAGGGCATTCTCAGCAGTCGGCTACATATGCAGTTCTGTGCGAAGCAGGTTGGGAGATAAGACTATAGATAAAATTTGTTTTCTAAGGTCTTACTTTCAGAGAATTCAAAAAAAGAAGTAGTCTCTTATCGTCAGACTTTAAACTGCTTAATTATTAAGGATTAACGAGCGGAGAGAATTAGAAGAGAATTAGAGATTATTTCAAAGCTTTTTTTGTTTAATACAGAACTACTATTAAAAATTAAAATATTAGTGTCGTTGTTACGGTCCTTTTTTAAAAGAATGTTAATTAAGTTAATTTTAAAAGAGTTTGTGAGACTGATTGCTACTGCCGTCCTGTCATTAAACATAAGCGTAATTAATAAGATAGTGCTTACTTAGAAACATTATCTTAAATGTTATATGAATATATATGTTTGTTTTTTTAATTTTATGTTGATTATTTTGATCTCAAATTATTAAAAAACCAAAGCAAGTTAATATAAGATATCACCAAATGAGTGGAAGATTTCAAAGATTATCGTAAAAAGTACAAATTAATATTAAAAGTCTTAAAAATGTCGTCTTTTTATTTTCGTTCCACGTTTTGCTGGATCCGCGCTGGATCTAGCTGGATTCAGGTCAATCCAGCAAAAATTCTGCTGGATTGAAAACGTCGCTGGATTGCAATCCCTAGTAGTACCTGTCTATCCTATTGGGCATAAGGCGTGATTTAATGTATGTATCTTTTTAAATACTAAGTGATCTCAAAAGATGTTGGTGGTCTATGTTAAAACAGTCTCATTGTTTTACATATTTGTTGGAACTCTAAGTACATGTAAATGATCGGAAATCGGTGAAATCTGATCGTAGTAGGTCCACCCGGTAAGGTAATGTTGTTGCGATGGTGACTGCTATCTTGTCTCGTTGTTATGCCGGTAAAAGGAGACGTAATGGTATCCGAACCTTGTGAGATGTAAGTTTACCATTCATGGTAGTGAATCGTGCGGCCATAGTACATGGTCGTGTTTCTATAGACGATTGGATACATTTGTAAGTGTAAAAAACTCTTTAAAGGTTGCCCAGAAAAAAAAAACTGTTTGAAGGCACTCAGTCCATTTTTGGGGAAGTTTTACGTAATATTAATTATACATAATGTACTTACTACTTTTTATATTCTTAATACTAGAAATACTATAAATTATTAAAAAATAATCAAGTTTTTAACATCAATATAAAGCAAGGAAACTTTCTTTTTCAATTAAGAATCATTATTAATATCAAATTAAATATCAATATGTATTTTTTTTTAAATTTTATAACATATTTGCATATTACACTATAATCTCAATCTTAGTCATAATTATACTGTAAACAAATCAAGATGTCTCAACTTCAAAAATGTTACCGATGACTGACTCACATCAGTTTACGAGTAAATTACAAAAGCCGCTTAGGTTTTTTTGTTTGCGGAACAATAAGTTTTATGGAGGTGGCGTCTTCTTGATATGGATTAACCTTCGGATAGTGACGACGCATAATGGCATCTCTTCCTCATACATCGACGCATTTAACCGTGTAACTTAATTATCCAGACTTGTAGTTTATAAACGGCCTTGTCACAAACGATATTATATTACTTAGGTTTATTTGATAATTGATGTTCGGAAATTACATTTTTATGTACTTAGATAAAAATATTTGAAGAAGGTTCAGCAGTGGACTTGCATTGGCTACCTCTCATTGTCTGATGGTCACTCATACTATTAAAAGCTTAGTTCTTCCCTTCATAACAACATCATAAGCATAACACGGACAGGGCTTGTCAAGTGGCGGAAGGTAAAATTTGGCCTCCACTAGCCAAGTTTTACTGCTTCTGGTTTCGTAGAGATAATCATCATAACAAATGTCCCATTGCAGGGACTGGCCTTCTCCCGTGACGGAGGCTTGGTCTACTAATACCACGCTGGCCAGACGGATTGGTATTTAATTTCAAGTTTTCCTTCTTCTTACTTCGTAAAGATAATATGCACGGATAGTCCCTTAGTCGGTTTTTACGACACCCATGAGATGACATATTGTATTCTTACTCCGTCACCAGTACCACACGTAGAGATAATATCTGCTTACTTTTCTGTTACCTTTGTCTTCTTTTACCCCTGAAACAGCAACGTGCTATTGAAACATTACACTGCAACTATGGTATGTTAAACGTAAAAGAAAAGTAAACGTAATACTTGTACACCGTCACAATTATTCAACAACTTAATGAAGTTTTCAATTAATTTCACGTAAAATATTCGTGCATGTGATTAATAAGTTTATGTAACATCTTGTTGATTGTAACTATGGTGTCGTGACCGAAGTTACAGCCGTGTAATTACACTTCTATATGTATTACGTAATTGTAAAGTCTCGTTTGGGTTTTGGTCAAGGATGTCGCTGTTGAGCAGGACATGGATTATTTTGGAATTGATCAATGGGTTTCGTAAAAGCTAACTTACGAAGAAACTATTGAGATTTTCTTTCTTTCTAAGATTGACACAATACCTGAGACCAATCTGCCTGACGAGCATAGTTTTGTACCAGATTCTTTCCATCAATATACCTATAAACTGCTTTAAGAGCAGGTGGCTACCTCGCACAATGTCGCGGTCATGTAACCTACGCAAGACAAAATTGCTTGTTCCATTGACAAATTATTGTCTCGAGCCTAGATTTTTTTATGACCGTTAAAATTAAAGTTTGGTACATAATCCGCGACACAGGACATGATACGATAGCTTCCTACTAAAATTAAAAATGCTACAGTTTGTGAGGATCTATAGATGGATGTTTGTAACTCTTTCACGCAAAAACTACTGAACGAATTTTGATGAAATTTGGAATATAGGTAGTTTAGGGTATAGAATAACATTTAGGCTACCATACCACGCGGGTCAAACCGCGGGCATCAGCTAGTTTAAAATATAGATCAAATCCATAACAGTCAGAAGACGTTTACTGCGAGACATGGACACCCTTCCAAAAGGTACCATCGCCTACGATCGTGTGCCCCCGTCATCTATCGGCCTCTCGCGACCTTAATCAGGTTGTATAATAGAAATACTATTATGTTATTTACTTTTTTCGACTTCGTGACCGTTTCCAAGAACTTTAAAGTATGTTTTGTAATGCACTGAGTGTCACGTTCGTTAGCTGAGTGTTTTCGTGTTACCACTATTGATGTCAGCCTCTCAAGAGTAAACAATTGATGAAACGTAAACAAAAAAATTTATGACAGACTGTATACGTAATGAAGCAAAATGTTTTTATTATAAATTCAAGGTTGATATTTTATAATTATATTTAATTGAATTAATTTTATATTTAAAAACAACTAAGTACTCCAGAGGTTTATGTCTGGTGAATATTACATGTATCAATTTAATAGTCATATTATCTCCAGACTTCGATTAATAATTTACAGATCGCAAAGACAATCGTCAACAATCATAATAAAATTATACATACCATTTATTATTGATAGAAAGTTATCGAAAACCAATAAACACTTTGGAGTGGTTACATACAATGCTTGTAACTTTATAATCCTTGAGACGTCGTTAACAGTTAGTATAGGAAGCGAACAAGGCTCTCAACACGTCGATAACTTTTACATCACATCCTTTGAGCTGGCGGGAAGTGATCCGATCGAGACCTTCTTAAACTATGTTTATGTAATGGTTAAAGTGCTCGCAGATAGTTGCAACAACTGTATGAAGTAATGTCAAATAATATCGTCGCGGTTATTTTAAAGATTGGTGACCAATTACAGATACTTCAAAGAGTTTATAAAAATAAGTTTTATCCCTTTTACCACAATAAACAAACGGATTCCTTATTGAGTATTTCTTTTCTCGAACAACTCATAACTATGTATGTAAATTAAACCCCCCCTAAAAGCTTTACTACCACTTTTGTCTCATCTGAATTACGACGGATTTAGACTTTCGTAAAGCGAAAAGGTTCATATAAACTGTAGCGTGTGGATGTATACGAAATTCCAAGAAACGAGTCTGTAGGTCAATTGAATGAGATGGGATTTCGCAGAACGAGCCATCCAATTAGGTATTATCTCCCGCAGAAAATTGCACACTGAATAATAGACAAAAGGGTTTTTGGGTTATTTTATACCATAATGTATACGGTTATCTCGCCTTACTTGTACTCTCGGCTGTGATATCGTTTCATAGAATTGGCTTTCTCAAGTGCAATAAGGCTTTGTGGGTATAAAGCAATGAATTTCTTAGTAACATACGTCGCCCTTATTATTTTGTAAACTGTAGCAGTACTTTATTTGATGAGCTCACAAATATCCAGTAAACCTTTCATAGGTTCAAAGGTTTCAAAGGTACTGGATATTTGTGAGCTCCCAAAGATGAAATGAAATGGTTAACTATCAACTCTAGTTATAGAGTTTTGTACAATGTAAGGTACGTAGCATGAATATTTTTAATTTGTATGTAACTGGAATCATTAATTAATGTTATCTCCACGTGGTTAAGGAATTAGAATATCTTCCTACCCCGTCTCATACCAAGGGCGTTGTAAAAACAACTAAGGTTAAGTTTGGACTTATTGTAGTAGGCCAAGTTTCCTTCCATTACTGGTTAAAAATCATCCCACCTTGTAGACGATATACGAGTATATTTTGACGACTGTGGCGTAGTCAGTATATTACATGGCTGCTACGCTGAGGTTTCTGATTCGATTCCCGCTCAATGCAAATCTTTGTGTGCATGGACATGATTGTTTGCATTGGGCTGGGTATTTCTATGTATAATATGTATATATTTACAAAAAAAAGTATTTAAGATGTTTATCCGTTGTCTAGTAATCATATTACAAGCTGAGCTTAGTTTGGGACTAGATGGCGTTGTGTGAATGTGTGAGGAATATTTAATATTACAAAGGACGAGAGACTCTATAAAGATATGTTTAAATCAAGGTGGTTTTAAAGTAAACTTCGTTACTTGCTAAATAAAAAAGCAAGAATTAAATGTATAAAAACAACGGTTGCAATATTGTGAAATCAATTCTTTTGCAATGTACACAAATAAATGTACGTTTTTAATGCTTGTCAATTTGCAATAGTCTTAAGGATATTACGTCAGATTAATTTTAATGTTGAAGGCCCCAACAACGTCTTTTCATATTTAATAACGCCTCGGACGTTTTGTCGTTTAAGTTGGATGTTGGTGAAAGTGATGGCAACTATTCAAAATGATATTTCGTACGTATCTTCTTAACTGGGTAACCTCAATTGGCTTCATGAGTTGTTTTGTCATGGACCGAGACAGTCGCTTAATTTTAATGTATAACTTTTGCCCATTGAGCCGAACAATAATGGCGATTTGGAACACACTATTAGCTTAATTTCTCGACAATTAGCTCTAAAGAAAATCTGAATTTTCTAAATGTACCTTTTCTCTTTTGGTTTGAAATTTTGAACCCTAAATATGTTTACTGATTAGTTTTAATACTATAATGAGTACTTAGACGAAGATTTACTCCTACAGACAACCGTTGTTTATTTTTTGTCGACTTGCAGGAGGATTTGTTTCAAACCGTGATATTTGCAGCATGAAGGTTTTACACGTCTTTATGAAGAATATTACGTAGATATTTCTAGTTAGACTGGCATGCTAATAAAAAACAAATAAATCACTGCCCAGGAGTAATAGATCAAGACTAAAAGACGTATTAAAGTGATGTGCCTCACACGCAATCAGATGTAAAGTAATGAAATTGAAAACAAAAACTTATCTAGCGGAGAGAAACAATTTCAATAATGTATCGACACTCGTAAACATGTGGTATGCACTGTCTTCGTACACATTGCCAAGTATTTTGTCATTAATTTTATTTGCAAATTATGCAAACATAATAAAGGTCAATTTGAGAATCGGTCATTTCTTGAATCAGTCATTTATACAATTTTACATTATTTTGTAGTGATTTCGCGAATCAGTCATTTTTCATACAAGGCTCAATAAAATCATTACAGGATCGCTCAAGTAATTGTAATAATTATCTAGCCTGGGATCCCAAACTGCGACATCGTTCACGGCAATCGTATTCACGACCACTTTGCTACCGAGGCTAATTCAATTAATTAAATTTATCTATAATGATAATCGTGAATCGTGAGAATGGGCATGATTTGTTAATCTTAAACACACGACTGAGCGACCGACTGCATAGTCACACTTTCACTTGATATCTTCGCGAAATAATCTATATTGCTTAAAAGAGTTCTACAACCCATCTTTTATATAAGGACCTCTATGTCTATCCTCTAGCTTCTGTTATAAATAGGGTCATCCCTGCACTGAGACGAGAGGATAACATTTAATTTAGCAATCCGCTCCTAATTTAACGGTTAAACAAAATTATTGTTCCGATGTAGCTCATTAATCCATAGGGACCAATTTAGGTTGTGTTTTCCGACGATCGTGGGTTTGTACCTACTTCTATTTATTTGTTGTTCTACAAGTAATGTTCTGAATTTAATTGTGGTTTTTGTTCGGAAATTGGAAGGTTGTACTGTCCCTTGTGATACAGGGATGGAAGAGTACAGACTGAATAACAGAATAGGCTGAATAATATGTGTATGCTTAATGATATATGTGCCATACATAAAATTATTATAATCGCTCGGTTGGCAGCCTGATCAAAAACTCTTTAAGCCACCCAGAGGCCTTTGAAATGGCTTGACGACTGTGTCACTATGACGACAGCCTAGCCAGCCTATGATTGTTAATAATCGTCACATCTCATGCCATTTGTGTCGTAAAAGTTAGCTAAGGGAAAGTTTGGTGAGGACAACAAAACTGCTGGATATAGGCCTCCTTCAAATATTTCTACTATATGCGGTTCTCTGCCTCCCTCGTCCATCGGTTTCCCGTCGGCCGGGCGGCCTAAACAGGTCGTCTATTCACCGTGTGTTTATTATTAGACCATTAGTCGCCATCTTTTGGTGAGTAAGGTTTGTTCTATTCTGTATTCTAAGTCCGTCAATAAAAATAAATAAATAAATAAATAATCCTCACACATTCACACAACGTCATCTAGTCCCAAACTAAGCAGAGCTTGAACTATGGGTACTAGACAGCGGATAAATATACTTAAATACATTTTTTTTGTAAATACATACATATTATACACAGAAACACTCAGACCAATGCAAACAATCATGTTCATGCACACAAAGATTTGCATTGAGCGGGAATCGAACCCAATACACGAATAGTTTGCTTCTAATATCCCGTTAATGACGCTGCATTCCTAAATTATGCAGTACTGTGCCCTCCTTGGCCTGCCTATCTATCAGTTCTTTGTCACCCTTAAAAGTCATGCTGCATCTTTCGCTGCATTACATTGATTTATGTCATAAATACGTAACATAGTATTTAAATAACGTAAGCAAGTAAATTTTAATATAGCCGAATCAGCACGTTTTTCTACCATTAGTCAGTGTGTCGCTTTTGTCTTCACATATATTGCATTATTGCTACAATGAATTTACATTTCATAATGTCGATGCCGTAATACGTGACCCATGAACGGTACTTGCATGATGTGCCCTACTTGTTTACTTTTTTTTCGTCATTCGTTGGCAAATTATTCAATTATGAGTTGTCAATTCGTATCTTCAAAGAGAAATTGACTTTTGAGAATCGGCGTAAACCCGTTCACAAGATCACTGGTTCTGAATGTGTTGCTATCCACAAATTCTTTGTATATTCTAAATATTGTTTGTAATTCTTTCTTTTTAATTTTTATGGACCTTTCGGTTCAGCTACGGGTCTCTTGCAGCTTTTAGTGTTCACTTCACAATAATTATTTCATATTCTTTTGTGAAGCATACAAATCAATGACACGATATATTTTGTAGGATGTTAAAGACCCGGTATATGCGAAACCAATCGAATCGTTTGAAGGAAAACAATACACATAAAGCCAGACGTTATGAACAAAAGTGATTGCTTTTTTGATGTCCAGCATCAAATAGATATTGATTGACATCATTAATTTAATTTAACCAACCTTATTCTTTAATACAATTAGTAAAAAAACTAACAAAAATAATCATGTTCTATTAATTAAATATCCTCTTTTTACTAATAAAATCTGAGAAACCCTTTACGTTAATTATATCAAGCCAAAACTTCTTATAAAACGTATCTTATACTTGTTATGAACCTAGCTAGAGAGTGTAGACATAGACAAATATGTATTATGTTTTTCTTTCATACTGGCTACACAAACATCGTCTTTATAAAGTCACATTGCTGACGTCACGGGCTTACAACACCCACGCAGAATGTACTCGTTATACTGCCATTGTGTGAAAAAAGGTTGGTAGTACATAGTTCTGTGATATTCGTATTATACCTTTGCTTACTCTTATGGAATAGGTATATGATAATTTGCTATGAATTATTAAGATAAATAGTTTTGTTTGTTTGTCTGGACTGAAAATGCACATGCATCTGTTCAGTGTGGTATTAGTTAGGTCAACTACCATAGATGTAAATGAAAGAAAAAAATCTTAAGAATTTCTATTCATATATTTCTCAATATAAAAACCTCTTCATTCACGTTCATGAAAGAATTCGAAATAAAACCTATTTGCAGTAAATGTTACTATTCATTTGTACTTATAGTATTATTAAACTATGGAAATGTAATAAAATAATGTTTTTATACCGAACAATAGGTGTTATTGGTAATGTATGGTATTTTTCTATGTCATATTATAAAAATACTTACTAGATATTTTGTTTAAACAAGTTCTAATTATATTAATATAATATAACAATTATAATAGCGTAATGTCATTATTACATTAAAAATATTTAATTAAAAGCATTGATTTACAAAAAACCAAAGATACACACTCCACTTCCCAAAAACGTCCGCAACAAATGGGCGCATTGTGCACTTTTTTTAAATTAGTATCGCGTTGTTCTACCGGCAAACGTCAATCATTAAATTTTATTGCTTTATGTGCATTACTTTTTAAATACAACTTTATGTCATGCGTGTAAGATTGAATTTGAAAAAAGAAATATGTTTACGATATTACTATACGTATTTATTGCGTATGTTTAATTTGGTGACACTTTTGGCTGTTAGTTTTGTTTGAAAATGTGCATCTAGGGTTTTTTATAAATCAATGATTAAAAGCCATATTATACTGTTTGTTATTCTCATTATGTTTTATATGGTTTGGTGTACTGAAATTGAATGTTTAGCATATGTTACTTACGTAAGTTTCAATTCTAAGTATGCGAAACCCCGAAAGTTTGCCTCAATTGTTTCTATTATTGTGTAAAAATCTTATTGCTGTTCACAAAATACATCTACTTACCAATAGGAACGGAACCCTAAAAAGAAGTAAAACTTGATGAAACACTTAAACTAATACCGCTGACTGGCACGGTATCGCTATCGGGCCAAGTTATTTTACTTGCGGTGCAGTCCCTGAAATGACCTGTTAAAGGTCTGTTTTGAGAATTGATAATACTGAATACCTAGGTAGATAACGTACCCCTGTGAAGAGCCTTGCGTAAGCAAAGCAAAGGTGGGGAGATCTCGGATGTTGTTTTCCTAGTTCCCGGGACTCCTCGTATACCTGGAAGATGTTAACCGTGGAGGTTTTAGTCAGTTTACCGGTCTATGGGAGTCTGACATAACCACCTCGCCGGCACCCCCAGGCAAAGATTTGTATGCCTATAGCATTTCCTCCACGAAAAAATAAAGGTAGATAACATAATAAGGTTTTAACAACAGGTATTGAGTTGAGACTGACCTGAATGTGCATGTCTCTGCTCCAGTTGTAGTCGACATAATCGAATAGTGGACTCGTATCGATACGGTGTTTTGTTGCATGCATTGTATGCGTTTAGCTAGCGAGAGCTATCTGTGCAATCGAATCAATTTACTTTCTTTTATGTCCATAATCGATTTCAAATATGGGTTATCGATTCGTTAGTATCGGTATTTCTATGTTTGTTACTGCTTTAGTTTGTTGTTTTTAAATTATTGGTTTCATTTATTTAATGTACATGGTAACCTTATTTCAATAATCACAATGTCTAAGTCCCACTCTCGTGTAAACCAATGAACTTCTCAAGACGGACTTAATTCCATGAAATAAACACTACTTGGTATATGGTCTACTAATACCACGCTGGTAACCCATTTAGTTAGTCTGATATCTGTTGGCCAAGTTTCCCTGCATACATAAAGGAGACTTTAGTGTATCTAATATGATATTCATGAGCTGTTAGCGACGTCAGTTTTAGCGTCAATAAATAAAGAAGTAGCAACATCAAAACGTCTTTTATTCTCTTCTCTAAGATGTGTACAAAGCGTTTACTGGCTTGAAATAACGAGTCTTCTATGCACAATGGTGCGTATCCATGATAAGTATTCGATTTGTTTACCTACGTAAACCAATAAAATAGCGAACTACACTAGAACGCACAGGTGCAGGCCTTTTAGGTTTTATTTCTTAATTTTAATTCGAAAACAATGCTGTAGGTACAATTTTTTAAGGTTTTAATGTCTCTCACGCATCTGGCTTGTAAAAAGTTGCAATAGTGTTTGTGATTTCTGTGTAAACATGCGCGTTTGTTGTTGACCTAACATTTGTACATATTTCTTGCGTAATGTTTTAATTTACTTGTTTAGCAATATTGGAGTAATACCGACCCAGAATATTAGACGATAATATTTAAAATTGAGCAGTTGAAGAGAACTACTACTCAATAGGTACTATTTAAGTTTTTATCTTCGTAGTGGACCCTATTAAAGCGGACTACCCTTAAATAAATACACTAAATATGATAATGACGACTATATAATTTGTTTAACACTTTCTTGCGTAAGCTAAAGATTCTTAACATCTCATCCCGTGTTGATCGCCATGTTAAGTTTTTAACTCTTGCAGCTGGCATAGTGTTCTCCATTTATTCTAAGGACCTGCGCAGACGACTTTTTAGTCTGTGAAAATAGAACCTATGCAATTATAAACAGTAACGCACAGGACGCGCAAAAAGTCCGGCGCACAAAAGACTCAAACGTATGCCATGGATGGCAGACTTTTTGTGCGCCGCAGGCTCGATCGCACAAAAAGTGTTTTTCAGATTGACCGGAGGGCGCGCAACGCTTCCTTTGCTTATACGTGCTCTCCTCTTAACGACAAAAGTTTATTCTCAATGCCTAGAAGATGCTATTGTGTGTTATAAAAAACTTGACCCAGATTATTTGTACTATCGGTATTTTATACTTAAATTGTTTCTTTACGTATTCATACACACAGTTAAGGTTATTTTAAGGCCATGAAAAATGTAATTTGCATACATCAGTCTATAATTAATACTTGGAACATAATAACTTGTTGTCTACCATGCCGTCGTATGCATATATTATTTGATTATCTACCCACATAGTTCAGTGTAAAGTATTTTTTTAACATTAATAAGGCGACAAACTTAGGCGCGTTTGGGCTAATTCTCATAATGACAACCGACTCGCAAATTGACTACTTCTGTCTTGCATTGTGTCTTTTGCTACGTTAAGGTTTATTTTGCATTCATTTGGTGTGCTGGTTGTTTAATCTATCCCCATAAATCTAGGGTTTTCAAACTCTTACTCATTTAAGAAGAATTAGAAGTGCGGGCAATGAAGGAAGTCCTTGTAACGCTAATGCTCATCACTTAGTGTGAAATCGATTATGCAATGTTATTTAAATTCTTTGCTAGATAATCTTAATCCGAGCCAGCTTAATGTTAAAAACCCAAGCTTCCATAGCAGGAAAAGGCACATGTTTTCTGACAAAAAGCAAATGGAAAACTTGCAGAAAAATCCCATTAAAACAAACAAATCCATGTCTGTATTCATCGGTGAGCTATTAAGTAGTTTTAATTAAACCTCCCTAGTTGTTGAGGAAATCCGCATCTAATAGAGGAAAGATTATAGTGATTGGCTGCCTCTCAGGGGCCTCATAAATACAAGGGCATTTGCTTTTTAAATGTGTTTTTACAGCCTTCAGTGTGACGTTGTCCCTTGATTATTACTGAACATCCTGTGGCATAATTAACCTTTTTTGATTGGCATTGATAAATACATCCCCGGTGGCTCACTTATAATTATTGTGATAATCTTGGTGATAATACACACATCAAAAAAGTCTAAGCAACATGCATGATATTACAAATTTACCATTTATATTAATTTATTTTACCATTTATTTTAATTATAACGTTGTATTTTATTTTTAAAATAATATTTTTAGGGTTCTATGATGTAAAAATAACAGCTGTTTTCTTTATAAGTTCTTTTAATAACAGAAATTAACAATATTAGAATATACAGGTACATAAGAAACTAAACTTTTTTTTTTACAAATTGAAATTTCTTAAGAAAATGAATTTATTGTGAAAGAATAGGACAATTTAATACAAAGTATGGCCTCCTCTGCTATTCAGAACTTGTCGGCAACGATTATTCATTGAATTAATGAGACTGTTTATGTCATCTTGCGGTATTCGCTCCCAATGGAATTGTAGCAAATCCTTCAGCTGTTGGGTTGTTGTCACTCCGTCCAAGTCCTTCAAAACACGTCTCTGGAGCATGTCCCATGCGTGCTCGATGGGGTTGAGGTCTGGCGATTGTGCAGGCCAGGGCAATACCTGGATGTTCTCCGTTGCCAAGTATTCACTGGTTCGCCGAGCTGTATGTGAACGCGCATTGTCATGCATTAACGTAAAATCGGAGCCAAAGGTTTGTGCAAATGGATGGACATAAGGTCTGAGAATATCCTCAACGTAATTTTCAGCGTTCATGTTTCCATTTACAAAAACGAGCTCAGTTCGCCTGTTCTTCATAATACCCGCCCATACCATAACTGTTGAGCCGCTGTATGGATGAACTTCCTGAACGCACCTGAGTCTTTCAGTATTTCCGGGTCGACGGTACACTCGCACCCTTCTTGTATCAGGCCTAAACCCGAATCGCGACTCATCGGAAAACATAATTTTATCCCATTGTTCCTGGGTCCATGTTATGCGTTCTCTACACCATTCATTTCGACGAGCGCGATTCCCGTGACGTATCGGTGGGCACCTGATAGGGCGTCGAGCTCGTAGGCCGTACTCATGCAGTCGATTTCGCACAGTTTGGGGACTTACATCAACACCACTTGAATTTTGTAGCCTCAAACTTATCTCTCGAGCGGTTAACATCGGCTGGCGTCTTGCAGTCAGTTGTATGTACCGGTCTTGCCGAGTGGTTGTACTCCTTTTACGGCCTGGATGCTGTTCAGCGGGTTCCCCTGTATTATTGTAGCGCTGCCAAAGACGACAAATAACACTTCTATGAATACCAAAATGTCGAGATACCTGAGATTGATTACTTCCCGCTTGCAACATCCCTACAGCTCTTTGCATTTCATCTGCCGTCAAATGACGTCGCTCCATGACGTAAAGAATATCTAACAATTCAATTTTGTCGCCAACTGTATTTAAATGGTTGGTAAAATTATAAAATCAAGACTAAAACGTAGCAATTAACATGCACTCAAATTCAAACAAATTCGCAGTCATTTGAATTTTATGAAAAAAAAACAAAACATAATCGAAATTTTTTTACCTATACACTTGAAGTTTACTTACCTATACACTTTGAGTGAGTAAATACTTAGAAATTAATTAATATAAATGGTAAATTTGTAATATCATGCATGTTGCTTAGACTTTTTTGATGTGTGTATTATTCCAAAACATTTCTATCTAAGCAAACGTTGTCCATTAACTTGGCATGTCAACTCCTGATGATCCGTCTAGCGTTCCTGCAAGCAATAATTACTGTCCTGGCAATTTCAACAGGGCATTATAATGTGTCAAAAAACAAATATGTGAATGAAAATCTTATCATGATATTTCTATGGTAAATGCAATTTTAAAATCCTCGATGGAAAACCTTATACAGGGAAGTAAATTAAACTTTATTCATTGGGTCCCATTGCCTTTCTTTTCGCTCTTAAATAAGGATGCACTAAAATTTATAAAATAAGACCACGTCCTTATATTGAAGCTATTGCGGATGTCACAAAATAAGAACGTGACCTAAAAAGCTACCAATTCCTTTTGTCTATGAAAACAACCTTAAATTATGAGTATAAGGTTGACATCTGTACGTCAAAGTTTTTTAAAATTTATTTATATAGGCGTTGTCGCTTAGCAACCACATCGCCGCCTGTAGGTATTACGTCAAAGTTAGTCTTACTTTCGTTCGTAAGTACTTATTTTGCGTTTTTACTTGTGATATCTTTTAATTTGTTTTTATAACATGGAAACAGATAAAAAGAGAAGGATGAAGAAAGAACAACACAGTTTTATGAACACTGTAGTTGTCACATCGAACGGATCAGAATTATCGATATGCCGATATATAAGTCTTCTTTTTGTCTGTAAACAAATAAGAAAAGACGCACTTTTTTATAAGGAACAAAGGCATTCAGTTAGGTAATTTTAACAGATTTAAACCCTTTTACCGTTGATGTTCTTCATTTAACCTTCTTTGTTACTAAAAATTCAAGAAATACCTATATTTTTTAATAACTTAAATTAAGCTCGCACAGAATTTCGAGCGACTTTAATTAAGGCAGTTTTTATACCGCTTCTACTTAAATAAGGTCAGTCAAATGTCAAATAACACGAAACGCAATCGGAATAAGAAAACTACTATCACTAATTAAGTTTAGAATGGCTCTATTTTAGTGTATGTTCTTATTTAAAGGAAAGGTAATACCCATGTGTACTAAAAATTTAAGTTTACATTTAAGTTCATTTTGTTGTTCTTAATTAAAGTCAATTGAGAAACGCAATCGGACCCATTGATTTATCACTTGAACTTAATTTATGAGAGAGAATATGTTGTAGACGAAAACAAAAAAAAAACAGCTGAGCATGATTTAAACCATATAGGTCCGAAACAACTCATTCAAAAATGATCACTTTAATTCAAAATGAATAAACTAGTCACGAGGCAAAACGACGAAACATATTTCTTCTGAGTTAAGGTAAACATGAAGTAATAATTCAACATAATTTAAAATAAACAATGTCGAGTACCTACGAGTATGTAAGTATGACGTGACGCCATCACAAGTCGTGTAAACTTGGGTGTCACAAGGTCAAGACGATTTTGAAATCATGAACGAGTATGATGAATGCGATGTTTACTATCCTACTACATAATATTATAAATACGAAAGTTGGTAAGGATGTATGGATGGTTGTTACTCTTTCACGCAAAAACTGCTGAATGGATTTTGATGAAATTTGGAAAATAGGTAGTTTAGGGTGTAGAATAACATTTAAGCTACGTGTACAACGTGGGTGAAGCCGCGGGCATCGGCTAGTGAGCTATAAAAGTACTATATTGGTTAATTATTACTAGATAGTTAACATGTCGAAGTGATTCATGCGAATGTATCTTATGGAATTAAGGACATTTTGATTTCGTAATTATGTAACTGTATACAAGTTGCATCAGTTCATATTAACCGACATGACCGGTCACCGTGGTGTGGTATGATGTCTGTTTCGGTTATCGATTTCGATTAAGCTGTCACAGTCAGGGCAATCGGTCAGCGACCTACATGTAAACAAACAAAATCGGTTAACGAATATGATTAAACTGAACTAATCCGGTTATAATGAACGCTTCATTACTTATTGAAAGTAATTTATGTAAACAAAAATATTTGTGTGTGATTAATTTTTGTTATTATTTTTATATTACATATCTATTGTGTTTGTATAATTCGTCCCTTATTACGACAATCATGAAATGAGGCTGGGATTTTTAGTAATCTTAGTTCGATCTACACTGATATAATAATTTTAGTATTAGACTACGCTTCCTAAGAAATCAAAACGTGTGACGCGGGAACTCTTAACTGGAGTCAAAACAATCATTCGCGGATAATTTAATTATGAAAATTTGTTTAACATAAACTTTATTATATCTTTACTTGAAATTGAACCTGGGACCTTATTGATCTAGCACACTAATATATGACGCAAATAAGATTCCTTTTCATGCATAAAGAGATATTGTATGTGCCGTTTAATGAGTACAATTTTCTATTCAATATTCACGTGTATTGTTTTTTATAAGAAATAACTCACAAACATGACGAGTATAATTATATTATTATTGCTTTCTGTATGTCGCAGATGAATGATTTATTTTCTTTTTTCAGTTTAATGTACTTTACCTATTTTTTGCTTACATAATACAACTGTCGTAACAAACTCGTAAATGTTACGAATGGTATTGTTTGAGATTAATTATTTTTACATATAATTTGTTTATTTTAATTGAATGTTTTAATTTATATTTTTCGTGTGGTGACTGATTTAGGAATAAATAATAGTGCCACCATATACTATAATGCTGCCAGATTGGTATTAGTCAATAGCCATCAAAACGAACACAAGATTGAAATCTAATGAACTGCTTCTTCTATTCAACCTATTCCTTTCGATTCGTCATTAAATTCTTCCTCATCGTCGAGTTTACTTTTTGTTAGTGCCAGTACTGTGTACTAAAACCTCCACGGATGTTTTAAGGTGTTTGGAAAAGCAGTGTCAACATTATGCAAAGGCAACAAAATATTGGGGATATTTCAATATTGCACAAAAGAGTTTTTTACTGACAAGGCCAACGAGTAAAAATAAAAGTTAGGATTTATTATCTTCACGCTGTTGTTTGTAACAATAACATTGTAGGTTTAATACCCGCGTTAACATACATAGTAAAGATAATAACGTCTATGAATAAGTTTGAGTTTTATTTGAGTTCAAGACACGTTTCGCTCGAGACTCGAGACATTTGGAAAGTGAAAACTTATGCTGATGATTTTTTCTTTTGGAATTAGACTGAGAATACAAGTCACAATATAAGCCTAGCACACTATGCCTTTTAATCCCGAGTGGGTGTTTACTTGGGACATCGCCTTTTGCTATTTGTCTGGTGTCCCGTAGGTGTAATGACCTAGCGATTACCCTTCTCCCACACGTATAGGGTTCCAGGATAATTTGAATATTCCTTTGGACTTATTTAATAGCGTTACTAAATAAATATTGGATTTTCTAGTAATCATATTGCTTTAAAATGGTATTCCATGTTCCATAAAATCGTTTCTCGAGTCAAGTATTGACGTCAACTGATAGACTTTAGGCCTCCTCGAAATATTTCCAATTAAAGAGGGCCTGTGTAAAAAAAAAACTCATAGCATATCATCCCAAACAAATTATTTGACACATATGTAACCAATCAAGCAAAATACTATAAAGAACCGTAAATCTTACCGAAACACAATAAAAAAAAAACAAATTACAAGAATTAACTTACTCCCAAGAACAAACAATTCAATGTGCATTGAACCATACAAAAAGTAACATACAGAGATGGCATTAAGTATTTACGATGTACCTACACGTCTCTCTCGCGATTCAGTTCGCACGGTACATTGTATAATCTACGTAATCAGACTAAGTAGTCTTCTCTGTTGTAAAAACTCTTTGCAAGCAGCCTCATTCAAGTTGACGTTTTTACTGACCTGCTTTTTGAAATATCCTTTCATAACATGCGTGTTTCTTTTTACAAACATTGCATTGCATGTTGTTTTTTGGAACATTTATCGTGTTGCCAGCGAGCGTTTAAAAGCTACAGAGATGAGTAAATCGGATAGAAAGTCTTATACATAGCCTCATACATACACAAACTTCAAACTTGTACCCATGGGTGTAGGAAGGGACACTTCTGAGCCGCACAGTATTAAGTACAATCTTTTCTTATCTGCTTCGCCTCGTCTCGTCTGCATTCATCAGAGCTTAGTTTATTAATTGTTTAGAGCCTTTGCTCATAATCTGCTTAGTTTGAACAATACATACAGAATGTTAAATAATTATTAATAAATAATACTAACAATTTACATACATTCGGGATACATTCAACAAAAACGCAATATAAATAGTAAAGTTGAAAATAGTCAAATTTTATTGAAGTCGATGACCCCGCTATTCAAGTTTCAAGCGTGACATAAAGATTATGAAGCCTTCACACTTCATTTTTCTTTTTTAACAGGTTGTCTGTCTCGCCTGTAGTAGACACAATAGTAAACATCAAATATGATATAGCTACGGGACAAATGGAGAAATGGCTAATATTTACGTGAAGTGACGGAGTAATAATACAATATAATATAAAGATAATAAATTATTATTTATTATTTATTTAATATGTCGCCACCCCATCTCATGGGCTTTGTGAAAACCGACTAAGGGACTATCCGTAAATATTATTTTTACGAAATAAAAAGAAGGAAAACTACCAATCCATCTATCACTAGGCCCAGTATCCCTCCGTCACGGGAGGAGACCCGTACCTGCAGTGGGACATTAATGGGCTTTTATGATGATGATGTTAAGGTGATCGAACCCTAGTCATGGGACTGTAGTACGTTAACCATTTCTCTGTCCGGTGTATCATATATAATACATGCCCATTGTTTTTTGTGTCTACTGGCAGGAAACCTGCTGAATACTTACATTAGATATAGAAACAAACGGCTGAAGTACTATGTAATATCCTGGTTTTTATCACCATGACCTTCTACAGTTTTGTTGTTTTTTTATCAGCTGTAAATATTTATAGGTAACAAACCTTGATACGTTAAAGCGATATTATCCGTCATTGTTACAGGGTAATGAGTGGTAAATGGTTCCGTGTGGTTACGGAGCAATAATACAAGTCACCATGGCATCTCATCAAATGGATATCGTAAAAACAGACGATAAGTTCTCGTAGTACACTAACTTCTACTAAACAAAACTTGATATTGAACCCTATACCAAGCCGTCTAGCCAGCCGTGGTATTAGTAGCTCCTTATTCCATACAACATTGGATGTTGCCCGTATGAGGAGCAATAGGACGTTAATGAACTTGTATGATGACGAATTTATTTCATTGTTTAGCCTTATGATAGACATACAAGCGTATTGATTCTTATCTATAAAGAAAGATAATACGAAATCGTAATCGTCGCTCATTAGTCGAGTTGATGACGTCATAATTGATTGTAATGTAAGTCCCTAATCGGCCGTAATATCAGTGCCAGCTGCCGCCAAGTCCCTGTCGACTATTAAAGGTCAATGTAATATAATACAGTTTATCTTAATTGCAGGATCAGTGAAAGATATTATTGTTACCTACTTTACTAGTATTTTCATGTTCTAAATGTGGTTTTTGTTGTATTTTTATTGTCGCAGAGCTGATTTTGGTCAATTTTCTAAGCGATTTGATCAAATCACGGAAACTGGCTAAATTCAAATACGATTTCTTTACTTCCATACACAAATGTAGTGATTTGATCATTTTCCAGAACTTATTCCATGAAATAATGCTCTTATTTCGCTCATTTGGTTTGGGTTAGGTTAACAGCTCACATAAATTTTTGATATTTCACCGAATAATGTCAACCTCGTATATAAGTTATATTGTATTCTAACGAAGATTTAGCTTATATGAACAGTGCCCTGAAAATGAACATTCTACATAATACATTGACCTCGCTTGGTTCAGACAAAAAATATTAAAATGTGCATAAATCTGTTTTGTTCACTGAATAAATATTGACCTATTTGTTTATCTATCGTACGTTTTTCATGGTTTTGATCGTTTATACCTTCGCAATCCGAATAGTACTGTACTCTTTCACTTCTTAAGGCTTTGTTCTTGTATTCACAGCTCTTGTATTAACCAATGCTGTAATGTTTGGTATTAATGAACTAAGAATATGAGGTGTCATAAGGAAGATGTGCTTAAAGGAACTACTACTTGACGTCGTCATTATCACTAGCAAAGAAGTATAAACAATCCGCCTACCAAACTCTAAAAATAATCTATTACTTGATCTCTGTTTGAACAACTACTTAATAGAATTTGCAAAATGTTTTCCTAATGTCAAATTATCGAGTTATTATGTGTTGCAGGCGGGATATGTGTTTTAAAATCGTACCTATCGGATATGTTTTATTAATAATAGTTATAGTAATCACGGTAAGTGGTTGTATCGTAATACTTATGATTATGTTTAGAAATATTGGGTTTAACTTAAGCTTACTAGTTGTTAGGAATAGTGTTATAACGAATTACTATGTGATACAGTTAATAATTTTACATTTTAATGATGGGATTACATAATATTAATATCTACACACATCAAAAAAGTCTAAGCAACATGCATGATATTACAAATTTACCATTTATATTAATTAATTTCTAAGTATTTACTCACTCAAAGTGTATAGGTAAGTAAACTTCAAGTGTATAGGTAAAAAAATTTCGACTATGTTTTGTTTTTTTTCATAAAATTCAAATGACTGCGAATTTGTTTGAATTTGAGTGCATGTTAATTGCTACGTTTTAGTCTTGATTTTATAATTTTACCAACCATTTAAATACAGTTGGCGACAAAATTGAATTGTTAGATATTCTTTACGTCATGGAGCGACGTCATTTGACGGCAGATGAAATGCAAAGAGCTGTAGGGATGTTGCAAGCGGGAAGTAATCAATCTCAGGTATCTCGACATTTTGGTATTCATAGAAGTGTTATTTGTCGTCTTTGGCAGCGCTACAATAATACAGGGGAACCCGCTGAACAGCATCCAGGCCGTAAAAGGAGTACAACCACTCGGCAAGACCGGTACATACAACTGACTGCAAGACGCCAGCCGATGTTAACCGCTCGAGAGATAAGTTTGAGGCTACAAAATTCAAGTGGTGTTGATGTAAGTCCCCAAACTGTGCGAAATCGACTGCATGAGTACGGCCTACGAGCTCGACGCCCTATCAGGTGCCCACCGATACGTCACGGGAATCGCGCTCGTCGAAATGAATGGTGTAGAGAACGCATAACATGGACCCAGGAACAATGGGATAAAATTATGTTTTCCGATGAGTCGCGATTCGGGTTTAGGCCTGATACAAGAAGGGTGCGAGTGTACCGTCGACCCGGAAATACTGAAAGACTCAGGTGCGTTCAGGAAGTTCATCCATACAGCGGCTCAACAGTTATGGTATGGGCGGGTATTATGAAGAACAGGCGAACTGAGCTCGTTTTTGTAAATGGAAACATGAACGCTGAAAATTACGTTGAGGATATTCTCAGACCTTATGTCCATCCATTTGCACAAACCTTTGGCTCCGATTTTACGTTAATGCATGACAATGCGCGTTCACATACAGCTCGGCGAACCAGTGAATACTTGGCAACGGAGAACATCCAGGTATTGCCCTGGCCTGCACAATCGCCAGACCTCAACCCCATCGAGCACGCATGGGACATGCTCCAGAGACGTGTTTTGAAGGACTTGGACGGAGTGACAACAACCCAACAGCTGAAGGATTTGCTACAATTCCATTGGGAGCGAATACCGCAAGATGACATAAACAGTCTCATTAATTCAATGAATAATCGTTGCCGACAAGTTCTGAATAGCAGAGGAGGCCATACTTTGTATTAAATTGTCCTATTCTTTCACAATAAATTCATTTTCTTAAGAAATTTCAATTTGTAAAAAAAAAGTTTAGTTTCTTATGTACCTGTATATTCTAATATTGTTAATTTCTGTTATTAAAAGAACTTATAAAGAAAACAGCTGTTATTTTTACATCATAGAACCCTAAAAATATTATTTTAAAAATAAAATACAACGTTATAATTAAAATAAATGGTAAAATAAATTAATATAAATGGTAAATTTGTAATATCATGCATGTTGCTTAGACTTTTTTGATGTGTGTATTACCAAAATGTTCGTGGACTTAGGACCAAGTGTGTTGATCTTAAACTTAGTATTCTAAATAATGACTATGACATAATTATTTTGTCAGAATCATGGCTTCATAGTGGTATTTATGACTGTGAATTATGTGATGATAGGTATGATATGTTCCGAGCTGATCGTAATTTAATTATTAGTGGAAAAATGACGGGTGGGGGCGTAGTGATCTTTATTAAACGGTCATTCTGTGCGGTATCTCGAGATGTAGGTGGGTTTACGTTATAAAGGTTCGTGTTGGGAGAGAAATATGAACACGTCTTGTACTAAAGAATACTCATTTAATACTCTCTTAATTGTTACATAAAATCAATATAATTAGATAGGATGACATCATTACATAATTATGTTATTACTACATATTACGCCACACGCCCTCTCAAAAAGGGAAAAAAAAATAAAATTACATTTTTTTTTTTTTTTTAATTTCAATATTAAGGTTCTTACATCTAGGAAAAATACATTTTTGTTCTATTTTTGTGTATAATTTCAACTTTATTGTTTCTTAAAATTTTTACATTTGGATTAAGGTCTTCAATGACTGTATATGGTCCATGATAAACATTGCCAAATTTATTTCCTGTTTCATTCTTAACTAACAACAAATCATCTTTCTTATACATTACAGGTTTTAAGTATTCATCATACTTACTTTTTCGTAACAATTTACTTTTTATCAAATTTTGATGCGCTTCATACTGCGCTTTTTGTAATCTAAATTTTAATTCTAAAGGATAGCTTTCTGTATTGTATAAAGGTTTAATAGTACAATTTCTAAAATTACTAGGTAAATTACACGATTTTCCGAACACAAGCTCAAAAGGTGTATAATTTGTTTCTGAATGAACAGTGTTATTGTACGAGAAGCACCAGAATGGAAGCCAATCACTCCAATATTTACTATTGTTATCAGTTTGGATTCGTAAAAAGGCATTAAGGGATTTATGCGAGTTCTCTAATGATCCAATCGATTCATGATGATAAGCACTAGCAAAAGTCTGTGAAATATTTAACAGTTTACAAACCTCAGTCATGGTGCTAGAGATGAACTCCGTTCCTCTGTCAGTCGCGATCTCACGAGGAATACCATACCTGAGTATAAAGTTGTTGACAAATGCACGAGCTACGCTTACGGCATCCTTTCTCTCCAATGGATATGCTTCTGTATACTTACTTAATTCACACTGTAGTGTGAGGATATATGAATAGTTATAATAATCCTTATCTAAGGGCCCTACTATGTCTAAAAATATCTTATCAAACGAAGATGTCGCTGTCGTGGTTATAACCATAGGTTGTTTCGTATGTAACGAGTGTTTTTGTTTTTGACACTTGTTACATTTTTTAACAAATTGTATCACGTCTTCTGCCATTTTAGGCCAAAAATAATAACGTTTTATATTGTTAGTCATACGTTTAATACCTGCATGCCCACTTGTGGGAAGCAAGTGAAAGTCATTTAATATAACGCGTTTGTCATCGTCATTTGTAATCCTTTGTAATTCTTTCAAAATAAATATACGTGGACCGGTCCAATTATTATTATTTTTACAACACTTTGTTAACCACTTAATATATTTTTCATTTACGTCATTCTTTACAATATAAATTTCCTCTACGAGTATTTTCTTACAAATAGCTTCCAAATCTCTCACGAAAGCGTCTCGCGCTGAGCATGATCGAGATGATGGGGCTACACAAATTGTCAATTTAGACGGAATATAAATAAAATCATTTAATTTAATGTACTTAGTAGTACTTTTTAAAATACATGGTGAAAACAATAGTTCAGTGCAATTTTTCGGTTTTTTAATAATTTCAACGATTTTCGGTTGATCAGGCCGATCTTCAGTCTTATTATTATAGACCGAAGAATTGTCATTTAACTTGGCTTTTGTCATACTTCGGGTCATGACATTTAAAACATTCTGATGTATCTTTTTTAATTCATCAGATGTAATAATAATGCGAGATAACGCGTCTGCAGCCACATTATTCACACCTTTAACATATTCTACCGCATAGTCATATTCGTCTAAAATTAAACGGAACTTTAACAGTCTACTGGATGGGTTACTGAAACTAAACAAATATATTAGAGGCTTATGGTCCGTTTTTATAGTAAATTTTTTACCAAATAGATAAGGTCGAAAGTACTTAACCGACCAAACAACAGCTAGAAGTTCCTTCTCTATTGTGGGATAATTTAACTCTGACTTATTGAGGGGACGACTTGCATAAGCAATTGGCAAGTCGTTTTTATTGCATAACACAGAGCCTATTGCTAAACCAGATGCATCTGTGTGTAAAATAAATTCGTTGTCGTCATCAAAATTTGGATATTGTAAAATTGGAGGGCTCATTAATGACTGCTGTAATTTTCTAAACGATTTTTCACATTCTGTGTTCCATACAAATTGAACACTTTTTCTACAAAGCTTATTCAATGGTATTGTTATTTCAGCAAAGCGCGGAATAAATTTACGGTAATAATTAACGAATGCAACGAACCGTCTAACCTCATCACTATTTTTTGGTACAGGATAATTTTGTATTACTCGAGTCTTTTCAGGGTCTGGGGAGACTCCGTCTGCAGACACGAGATGGCCTAAATATAATAATTCTTTTTTCAAAAATTGACATTTTTCGGGGTTAATTTTTAAATTGACTTTCCTAAGCCGTTCAAAAATATCAATTAAATTTTTATTGTGCATAAATAAACTTCTACATATGCAAACTAAATCGTCCAAATATAGGATACATTTTTCGTAGTTCAAACCAGACATTGCTACGGCCATTAACCGACTAAAAGCGCTCGGACTAACCTTCAGTCCCATTGGCAGTCGTTTCATTTGATACTGCTTGTTTGTAGTAAATGCAGTACACTTTCTACTGTCTGGGCTAAGTTGCAGTTGATAATAACTTTGACTAAGGTCTAAATGGGTAAAGTAAACTGCCCCTGACAAAGAATCAAGTATATCACAGATGTTAGGTAATGGAAATTTATCGTCTTTTAAGGTATCATTCAACCTACGATAGTCAATAACAATACGCCATTTCTTATTACCCTTACTGTCACTCTTCTTTGGTACTAAAAGAACTGGACTTGACCATTCACTCGTACTTTCCTCTATAATATCATTACGCAACATTTCGTCAATTTGTTTGTCAATCTCTACCTTCTGGCTTCTAGGAAGTCTATAAGGCTTTGTGTATACGGGACTAGTATTTTCTTTTAACTGTAATGACTGTTGGTATAAATTTGTAACTCCTAATTTATCGCCTGGCAACAAAAATACATCGGAGTACTTTGCACATATATTTTCAATAGAAATTTGTTCTTCCTCATTTAAGTGCTTTAAATTTATTACAGAAAATAACTGTTTAACACGATCGGCGTTTATTTTATTACTATCAAAAGAACATAAAAAATAATCATCTAAAGTAACCACATCGGGAGTAAAATAACTTAAGCAAATATCAGTCTCTCTAGTATTTAAAAATTTTAATGGAATTTTACCATTCTCTGGCTTTACTAAAACGGATGCTAAAAATACACCTTCACATAACTGCTTAGGCATGACTACATAATCACCCTCTAAATGTGTATTCACTAAGTGTGTAATTTCACATCTTGCCGGTATTGTTACATAACTATTGCTCCCTAATTGTCCCATATGTAACGGAATGACAACAGGTACCTCGCTATTAATTGTCAAAACATTTCTCTCAAAATCTAGAATGCAATTAAATTTACAAAAAAAATCTTGTCCTAAGATTCCGTCTGTCCTACAAGTAAAGTTTTGGAATACGTAAAATTTATGTTTAAACTCATAACTATTATAACTTAGATTAAGATAAACAAAGCCATCAGAATACACATGACCACCTATGCCGTTTATTTTGATTCGCTCTTTATGGAATGGAATGTTTAAGTTTTCTAATATCTCCTGCCTAACTACTGACAATGACGCACCGGTATCAAGTAACCAACTACGCGATACTTGAGATACATTTAAATAAATGGAATTTATGTTGTGGCAATAAAAATGATTATGCCCGAAAAAACCGATTATCTACACTTTCCGTATTTACTTCAGAAGTTTCATGGGATTCATTTCCAATAGTTGGTTCAGTCATGTTTACTTGGTGTTGACGAACTGGGCGTTGGACAGTTGTGTGGCCACGAAAACCGTTTCGATTGCGATAACCGCTACGACCACGATTATTATTTGAATAACCATAATTATTATAACCACTTGTACTTGTGTTATAACCACGACCCCGAGTACTATAATTTTGTGAATTGAAAAACACTCTATTTGCACCCCTATTTGAATAATTATTATAATTAGGGCGATAGTTATTGTTAAACTTACCTCTATTATGATGAAAAGTCATCATTCGCTCCTCACCTCCGCTAGAAAGTTTCTCGTCCACTGCACCCTGAATAGCGTCTGTCAATGTTCTGTAGTTCCTGGCAGCGATTATTGTACTAAGGCGACTATTACGAAGGCCATCAGAAAACCGTTTAATCGCTAAACGCTCGTTTATTGGCTTCAAACACTGATAAAGATTTGTGTCTCCGTTAGCCTGCGTAATAGTCAAATCAACAAATAATTGTTCAAGTTCCTTACCATATTCTTCAATACTCCTTCCCTCCTGACTCATACGCTGCATTTTACTATGAATTGCTGTATCTGATTTCCTTGGCAATAAAATGGCACGCATATCTTTTACCAAATCTGAAATTGACGAATAATTAGTACGCATACGTAATTTGGCGCTTTCTGATAAACGCGATTTTAGTACAAACTGGATAAGTTGTTTTTTACCCGTGTCCTCTATCATATCGTTATACATCTCTATGTTTGAGATTAAACGCTTTGTGGTAACTTCATCACCCGTCATGATAGGTAATAAAGCTACCGCTGTCTTTAGTTCAAATTTTTCCATGGTGCTTGTCGTATCCTCTGTTCTTTCAGAGCAAAGATAAATAATTTTAGAAAACAATTTATTAAAATTATCGAATAAATTCCTATACAACTGAATATCACAATCCTTTACAAGGTTATTCTCTATTTTAATATCTATCTCCTTTCGTACAATACAAAACTGATCATATAAAATATTCGCCTCCTTAAGTTTGCTCTCTCTTATGCTAAGTGACCTTCGACTCGGTCCCAGCTTTGTCAAGTAATCTTTAATATATTTTATTTTGTCAAGTATTAATTTAGCTTCACTTGCCATAACATGATAATAAAACCTCTAACTTAATATTAAGCACCATTATAAAGAAAATCATACAAGGTTACAACAAAAAAATAATAATAATAGCTTACATGAGCTTTAAAAAAAAATAAACATGTTTCTTATATCTACGCATATGTTATGATATAGTATTTAACCTTTACGTTATTATAATAGTTTACGTTACCGCACACGAATGATGATCACTACGTATTTGGCACTCATATCACCGAATTCGCCGTGACTGCTGCTGCTGCGGAGGCCTCTCTCTGCTGGCGCCGAAACAGACTCATAGATCTGCGCAGATCAAACTCGTTGATCCCTCTTTCAATCCATTTACCGTGGCATTTACGGTAGTAACGTATTATCCATATAGCCGCCAAAATAATGAGGATGACGCAGATGGTAATCAAAATATAGCTCGTAGTGCTTGCATGCTCCAGTAGCTGCTGGTCAGTAGCAGCAGAGTTCCCCGCACCGTTTTGTGCTATAATTACTTCCGGCTCCTTACTTTGTTGTTTGCCCATGTCTACTAAAATTCACACGTACTTCGGCACACGCACAAATAAAGTTCACAACCGTGGAGAATACCCGGATATTTGGTACGGAATAGTCAGTTGCCAACAGCCGATTTAATTGTAATGAATACATAATTAAGTCTTTAAGATGCACACATCTCTCAATGTTTTTGTTAACGATGCCTTTTATGGAACATTCCATCGCGCTGGCTGGGTCGCCATATAAAGGTTCGTGTTGGGAGAGAAATATGAACACGTCTTGTACTAAAGAATACTCATTTAATACTCTCTTAATTGTTACATAAAATCAATATAATTAGATAGGATGACATCATTACATAATTATGTTATTACTACATATTACGCCACAACGTCTATGGAACTGTTGTGGGTTACTATTCCTGCGCGCAGTTGTGGCTCAAGGACTGACGTACACTTGTGCGCGGTCTATATACCCCCCAATGCTCGACAGATTTAAATATAACTAGCCAAATAGTAAAAAGTGTTTTTGAGCTTTGTCCTAGTGACAATTTCCTAATAATGGGCGACTTTAATCTATCTTGTTTTTCGTGGGACTCTGTAGGTTACTCAGTAGTAAACAAAGGTTCTGTTGAGGTTAGGGACTCTGGCGTTCAGCTCATGGAGACGTTATCGTATTGTGGTTTGCATCAATATAATACTTATAAAAACTATGCTGGTAATACTTTGGACCTCGCGTTCTCTAGCCTTCCTTTACAATATTACTCAGACTTTTTGCCACTCCTCAAGGAGGACAGTGCACACCCATCTCTCTGTTTCTCAGTCATGGATTTAAATATTACTCCCATGAGAGAGATTTCAACCATAAGAAGAAACTTTAGGAAAGTATGTTATGATAAAATTAATAATTTCATAGATAATCAAAACTGGGAGTCAACCTTGAACACTGAAACAATAGATGAGGCCCTCGATAACTTTTATAAAATAATAAATGAAAGTGTAAGTTTATTCGTACCTATCACTTGTCGCCCTAGTAGGCGATCTTACCCTAAATGGTACTCCCCTGCATTAATAAATATAATTAAGGAAAAAACCAAAGCTCACTCGCGCTGGAAGAAGTATAGGAACAGGTTAGATTATGACGAATTTTCTTTATTGCGATCACGAGAACGTCGCGTACAGAGGGAGTGTTTTCAGGAATTTACACATAATTGTGAAAATAATATTAAAAAACAACCTAAAATTTTCTGGTCTTTTGTTAAAGCATTACGCGGGGGTTCTTCTTATCCTAGTAAATTAAGTCTAGAAGGTGTGGAATATACTGATGGTGGGGACATTTGTGGCGCTTTTAATACATTTTTTCAGAGAGTATTTGGGGTACCTAGTACTGATAATTATTATCAGCCGACGCAAGAACAGCCTGTTTCTTCACAGTCTATTTCTTATGTGCAAACATCGATCTCAAGAGTTGAAAAAATATTGAATTCGCTAGACACTAACAAAGGGTCCGGGAGCGATGAGCTTCCAGCGCTGTTTTGGTCAAAGTGTGCTAGGTCACTTGCTCTTCCCTTAACTGTTATTTTCAATCGTTCCTTACTAGAAGGTGTTTTTCCAACCAAATGGAAATCCGCACTTATTTTACAGTCACGAGCAATAATATGTACACATTTTCGCATTTTGTAAACCAGTTATCTAAAGTTCTGCCAATCCAAAATTGAAAATTCGAAGATTAATTCAAAACTGTACGGAACCTCTTCTAAATTACGAATTCATTTTGATATTGTAATGTCTAGATAAACGTGCAGATAGTTTAGAAAATTTGAAAATGTGTACATATTATTGCTCGTGACTGTACCGGTACACAAGAAGGGATCACGAACTGAGATTGAGAATTATAGGGGAATCTCAATATTAAACACTGCCGCTAAAATGCTTGAGAAGATAGTCTATGACGAGATTTATCCCATCTTATCTCGTGCAATACCTGAGGAACAACATGGTTTTTTTAAAAGTCGTTCGACGACTACTAATCTAGCTAGTTTTTCAACCTTTTTACTAGAGAATATGGATGGTGGGGGGCAGGTTGACGTGATCTACACGGACTTTGAGAAAGCCTTTGATCGTGTGGATCACGTGATCCTTTTACACAAACTACAGGCCCTGGGTATTCATGGTAGTTTACTCCGGTGGACCGAGTCATATTTATTTAATCGTTCACAAGCTGTTGTAATGGGAGGTCATCGGTCTAACTACGTTAATATTCCCACGGGAGTCCCACAAGGTTCCCACTTAGGCCCACTTTTCTATAACGCGTATCTCTATGACATCGCTTCTTGTTTGTCATCTTCAAAATATCTTATGTATGCAGACGATACCAAAATATTTTCTAAAATTCGCACAGTTCAAGATTGTGTCCATATGCAGACAGATCTGGATAGACTGTTTGAGTACTACAAGAAAAATAACATAACTGTAAATATAGGTAAATGTGAATGCATCACATTTTCTCGAAAACCTAAACCTGTAGTTCACAAATATGACCTCAATAAAGTTGTTATTAGCAGGCAGGACGCAACGTGTTAGAGACTTGGGAGTGGTATTCGATCATAAAATGACCTTTTCTGAACATGTCGAGCAAGTAACTGCTAAAGCATATAAAAATCTTGGCTTTGTTCTTAGAACTTGTAAACCATTCTCGAATATAACAGTTATTAAAATTGTTTACTCTGCGTATGTTAGAAGCGTTTTAGAATATTCTAGCCCTATATGGTCCCCACAATACAACATATACAAAAGCCGCCTTGAACGTATTCAAAAAATATTTATTAATCACTTGAACTTTCGTTGTCGTGTAACTTATGATACTTACGAAGATGGCTGCACTAAACATCATCTTCTCACCTTAGAAAGTAGGCGCTTAGCATTAGATATGGGTTTCTTACACGATGTAGTAAATACACACATCAAAAAAGTCTAAGCAACATGCATGATATTACAAATTTACCATTTATATTAATTTATTTTACCATTTATTTTAATTATAACGTTGTATTTTATTTTTAAAATAATATTTTTAGGGTTCTATGATGTAAAAATAACAGCTGTTTTCTTTATAAGTTCTTTTAATAACAGAAATTAACAATATTAGAATATACAGGTACATAAGAAACTAAACTTTTTTTTTACAAATTGAAATTTCTTAAGAAAATGAAGATATTGTGAAAGAATAGGACAATTTAATACAAAGTATGCCCTCCTCTGCTATTCAGAACTTGTCGGCAACGATTATTCATTGAATTAATGAGACTGTTTATGTCATCTTGCGGTATTCGCTCCCAATGGAATTGTAGCAAATCCTTCAGCTGTTGGGTTGTTGTCACTCCGTCCAAGTCCTTCAAAACACGTCTCTGGAGCATGTCCCATGCGTGCTCGATGGGGTTGAGGTCTGGCGATTGTGCAGGCCAGGGCAATACCTGGATGTTCTCCGTTGCCAAGTATTCACTGGTTCGCCGAGCTGTATGTGAACGCGCATTGTCATGCATTAACGTAAAATCGGAGCCAAAGGTTTGTGCAAATGCATGGACATAAGGTCTGAGAATATCCTCAACGTAATTTTCAGCGTTCATGTTTCCATTTACAAAAACGAGCTCAGTTCGCCTGTTCTTCATAATACCCGCCCATACCATAACTGTTGAGCCGCTGTATGGATGAACTTCCTGAACGCACCTGAGTCTTTCAGTATTTCCGGGTCGACGGTACACTCGCACCCTTCTGGTATCAGGCCTAAACCCGAATCGCGACTCATCGGAAAACATAATTTTATCCCATTGTTCCTGGGTCCATGTTATGCGTTCTCTACACCATTCATTTCGACGAGCGCGATTCCCGTGACGTATCGGTGGGCACCTGATAGGGCGTCGAGCTCGTAGGCCGTACTCATGCAGTCGATTTCGCACAGTTTGGGGACTTACATCAACACCACTTGAATTTTGTAGCCTCAAACTTATCTCTCGAGCGGTTAACATCGGCTGGCGTCTTGCAGTCAGTTGTATGTACCGGTCTTGCCGAGTGGTTGTACTCCTTTTACGGCCTGGATGCTGTTCAGCGGGTTCCCCTGTATTATTGTAGCGCTGCCAAAGACGACAAATAACACTTCTATGAATACCAAAATGTCGAGATACCTGAGATTGATTACTTCCCGCTTGCAACATCCCTACAGCTCTTTGCATTTCATCTGCCGTCAAATGACGTCGCTCCATGACGTAAAGAATATCTAACAATTCAATTTTGTCGCCAACTGTATTTAAATGGTTGGTAAAATTATAAAATCAAGACTAAAACGTAGCAATTAACATGCACTCAAATTCAAACAAATTCGCAGTCATTTGAATTTTATGAAAAAAAACAAAACATAATCGAAATTTTTTTTTTACAACCAGCCTGTATGTCATCAATAACAAAAAAGTTTACTTACCTATACACTTTGAGTGAGTAAATACTTAGAAATTAATTAATATAAATGGTAAATTTGTAATATCATGCATGTTGCTTAGACTTTTTTGATGTGTGTAGTAGGGTCGACTGCCCTTATCTCTTATCCAAGGTAAGCTTTAACACACCTAAATACCGAACTCGTAACACACCATTACTACAAACTCCACATTGTCATACTAATTACGCACAAAACTCTGTACTATCGCGACTTACACGCACCTACAACACTTCTTTTAATAACATCGATCTTTTTTCATTCACTAAACGAAAATTTAAACAGAAAGTTACTCAATCTCTTAAATAAAGTAAAATTATTTATTCACTTCGGTAACAAGGTCATACTTATAAAAGACTGAACAAATATCAAATAATGTATCTAAGTATTTATAAAGTTCAGCAAGTAGATAGGTAGATAATTATTTCCGTATCTTTTGATAATATTTATATAATTTTCATTTATTTATTTTAAAAAACAATTTCATATTGTGTGCAAATGTTAGCTTATATCTAAATTATAATTAATTTATATATATACATAATAATATATAATATATATATATATATATACTTAAAGATATTGTATCTATTTAGTATGTTTATGTATGTGTACCTAATTACAGTTGTCGAAACTGGAGCTTTTTCTAAATATATTACTTATAGCTATTGTGTTACTTGGAATAGGTTTTAAATAATACCAAAACATTGTTCACCTGAATAAGCACTTTGTTTAATTATAAGGGAAACCTGTTATTGGCTATACTTTTTGTAAAAATATTATCTTTAAGCACTTTTTGTATACGCTGTTGGTTTTCTAAATAAAATAAAATAAAAAAAAATAAAATAAAATAGTGTTCAGACAAAGCAAATAAAATGTTCTCGCAACGTTAGCAGCATGATAATTGGCTTCGGTTTGGATAGCCTAGACACGGTGTGGACGTCCGTGATGTTGTGAAAGTATGCCCCTGGCATTGTTGATGGTAATGAATGATGGTTACTGCTAACTATCAGGTGTGGAACTAAAATGATACTAATTTTGATGTTTAAAAGTGAAAGTTTAATATTACTGTTATCGCCTTGACTTTTGAGTAGGGTAGACCGGGGACAGATGTAGAATTTTTGGTTAAATATTTTATTTTGAGTTTACCGATAGCATTATGGCAATCGTACTTATACCCCGTGATACTTAGTTAATTCGGCTATAACGTTATGTTTTCTTTAGTCGTATAAGTACCATACAAAGTTAGATATTTGGGTTCCAAGAGGATCAGGTGAAATGGTACAAATATCCCCGATCCCGGGTCAATTGTACCAGTAATTCGAAGTAATAAAACTCAGTGCTTTAATTAGAAAAATATGTATTTAAAAATGGTAAAACCTCACCAAATTAGCCTTAAGGCGAACCACAAACAAAAAACAGTTAACTTCTTAAAAAATGTTAACAAAATAATCAAAAACAGGAAACTGAACTTGTCTAGACTTTGAAAAGTATAACCGAAGATTATAAAGACAAAGATTATAAAACAAGGCTTTTTAAGTCTTGCAGACTATTCACTTATACTTGTAGAACTTAGAATTATCATTAAATAACTAAAATCAAAAAACAGATTTTTATATGGCGAAACATTTGGAACGACTGTCCCCGTGGTACAATTATTCCCAGCTAGAATATCACCATTTACTATTACTACTAGCTAATCAGTCTTCATTATTGGAATAAAATCATTAAATATCTGCCGATCGTTGTAGTTAACGTGCGATAGTCGCCTCTTGGTCTTCTGTGAACACTTTTTTTTATGATTTGTATCCCATTGATACTACAGCTCCATCCGTTAAATTTTCTCTTGAAATAATGCTCTGGGGTCAATTCTACCACGGGGACACTTGTACCTGTACAACTGTCCCCGCAAAATTGCTACAATAATCCCCACTGGATCATTTTATTAAAAAAGTAAAATATCTCCTGAATTTGAATTTACACAGATAAGGTAACAATGTAAAGTCAACAACACTAGGAAATGATTAAAACCAATATTGAGTAAAAATGTAGCTTAGATTTGCTGTTATAAGGAATTAAAAATTTATCAAAAAGTTACGTTCAGTGCTCGGGAATTTATATTCTCTGTCACAAGTGTCCGCGTAGAGCCACGGGCGCGGCCGATTGACGGTTACTCGGCGTGCGTTACAGGGGTCGACTGTGGGGAGGGGAATGTGCGTGCGATGCGTAGTTATTGAAATATTCGCGATGGTACTACCGTACCCTGCTACAGACGTACCCGGTCTACCCTACTTGGTAAGGTGGGAATCAGTTCATTTATTAAGCCAATACTGTGAACGTTTAGAGGAAGCCCATGTCCTGGAGTCGATACATTTTGGATGACTTAATGATGATTATTAGATCTTCCTCCGCTCGGTTTACATTGATACAAAATGTCGCCACCCTTTTCTCGTCTCGGGAGCATCATAGTATCGCTGCCTTTTCTTCAGTCCTAAAGCTCGCTGGTGTTTCTTAGCTAAAGAAAACCGAGTCAAATCATAATAAACAATAAAAACTTATCGATTAGTTGCAGATATAATTTGAAAATGATCAGATAAGTTGTCCTCGTAATTGAGCTTAAGATAACTGTATTAAATTATTAGGATAGTTCTATAATATCCATAAAATCGGTTGCCCAAATAAGTGATTGCCGCACTTAGCTTTTCCAAACAACTATTATAAACGTCAATTAAGAGCGCGTTAATCCATCTGTTTGTAATCCAAGCACGTCTTCGCACGTTACCAAGTAATATGTTACTTTAATAACCCCATTTTCGGGTTATATGTTTAATCAATATAACTGTCTACTACAATCTATTTTCCACTGGAGCCCACGCTTCTGATACTGTGTCTTCGTAGGGCTTACTAAATCACGTACTTAATTGGGCCTAAATATTGCCAAAACTAAGCATTTATGCTTCTCCCAAAGTAGATAGCTTAGTATATTTTTATTATAAACGATACTGTACAGATCATTAGCCATTTTAAGCAATAAACTTCTGACTGCGAGGTTAAGAGATCTATACAAATCAAATTATAGGGAAATATACTTGGCCTTAAACTACGCATATTATTTTCAGCGTAGTGTTAAGCTAAGTCCAAAATCCGATAGTAACTACTCGGATTTTGCGCCAAGTTAACGGAGCAGAAGATTGTTAATCCCTCACTTGTTTTTACGGCACATTTGAAATGAGATAAGATGGAGAATCCCTACATATTTTACGTTTCAAATGAGTTTGTATAAACACGTCCTAGTTTCTCTGTAAGGTTTATTATTGTAGGAAATTCTATAAATACAGACTTGTTTGATTTTATATTCATTGATGGTATTTTCTATGAACAGAAGTTTAACTTTCTATTTGAATCAGTTATCTTTAAAATGTACTTATTTTACATGTATATATAGCTACAATATTTCTTTTTTTGATTGCAGGTAATTGGTATTTCATCTAGCATGGTTATATTAGAAATGTAAGTAAATAGTCTTAGATGTGCAAAGGAACAAAATAGAGGAGACCTAGCCTGTGATCCTCTGTTGACGGAGGGAAATTGAGTCTACTAATACCATGACTACCAGACGGATTGGTATAGGTTTTTCGTCATGGTTTCTTTTTTAGTTTACGTGATATATAATAATATAGATAATTTGAAGTAAGACTTTTTTTTAGACGTCGAAGGAGGGACAATTCTATGTATTATTACTCGGTCCAAGTCTTCCTTAGTTGTGTTAAAATGAGATCATAAGTTAATGAACTATCATAATAATGATTGCAAATCTGCTTCGTAACAATACTGATAATGTTGCAGTATCTATATACGATACGCGCACTTCCACTTAGCAGCTGTTATACGTTTTCTACTATACTTTATTTACAATGAAGTTGACATCATTATTGTATACGATAAGTTAAGTATTTAGCTCAAGTTTAAAACATACAATCAATTAAGCTGTGAAGTGGCGCAACGGTTGATAGGTAACGTAATGTAATCTACAGGTGACGATTTACATTTTAAAACATAGATTCTAATGAATTTCAAAGTTTTTTACATAAAAAGCTAGATTTTTTATAAATAAATTTAGAAATAATAGTCTGTCAATGTGATCTGTAAAGAAAGAAAGAAAAATAGGTAAGTACCTTACCTACACCTAAATGAAACTTGTAACAAAACACATCAATTAGACTGACCAGCGAGGTCCAGCTAGCCCTCTGTAATGATAGATTAGGTCCTGCAATGGACGGGTTAAGAAAAGTTTATTTTTATCTTTGAAAATGATTTATTACTATACTAATGATGATTTTGGAAATATTATAGTTTTCACTGCCGCTGCGGACGGAATTAGACAATCGACGTACGTACAATCACATGTATTACTATACCATAAATATGTTAGTTCACACAAATGCAATGAGTATGTTAGTCACAGGATGATCACGATACTATATCGAGACAAGGAAATTGTATGTGTAGAATGTTAATAATATATTAAACTATATGTTATACTGGCTATGATCAATAGCGGCAAGGCTGACTATAAATGTTGGCTTGTTATAATATCAGAATGTAAATTGCTTAAGTGTTTTTATATTATGTTAAGAAAAAAACGTTTGTAATGTACGTTTGGTGCATTGCGAATTAGTTTACCTTATTGTTTGTCATGTAGAAAGAAATAAGTGTGACTCATATGCAATAGAGGTAGGTTTTTCTATATGCATATGCAGCTAGAATGTTTATTTGTATGACCTATTGAATATAATAGAGTAAATTAGCTCACCTTGATTTTTTATAAATTATGCTTTGATGCTACGGTGCGGCGGTTGTAATGCCGTACCGTGTAAAACTACCTTATACTTGTGGAAATAAATATAAAAAAAGGAAATAATTTTCAGCACACGCTTACACAACGCATTTATTACATTTAATAATCCAACATATACCCAGTCTAAAAAGAAGGAAAACTTGAAATTTAACCCTATACCAATCCGTCTGACCAGCGCCAGCGCACAGTGGTGAAAGTTGTACGGGAATGCGGAAAATATTATTTTTATCTGATAATACGTTGCATATAACTATAAAACTTTAATAAAATGATAAAACAAATTTATCAAGTGTATAAAGACAAAGATATAATAATACACATTACTAATTTTTTTAACATGGTTTTTCGTGATACAATATAATATATAATTACTTCAAACTTATATTCCAATGAATTGCATTACGAAAAACAGGATACATTTAAGCAGAATTATAAATAAACATTATAAATTGATTAATAATACAGAAAATATATTTATACATGGGTGCTATCCACTAATAGAGCTTTGGCTATCCATATCATGAAGTGGATAGTTTTTTTACAAGGTACTGCATGTAAATAATGACTTGGTATTTCCAAGGTCGCAGATGGTCGCAGCTAAAATTGATGTATTTATGATCTATAGGGTTTAATGAATCTCCTTATGCATATCATTGTCTAACGGTCGGTAACGGAAACTAGTTATGGCCTCATAATTAAAAAGAAATGGTTCCAAATTCTCTACTTTGTTAAAAGTGTAAAGACTAGTAAATAGTCATTATATCAATTAAAATTACGTTTTATACGTTATACGTTTACGTTTACGTTATACGTTTTATTTAATGATACACATTAGAGCTACAATCAAACAAAGCATAAAAGCTAAGTATAACAATATTTCGGTTTTATTCATACTTGAAACAAGACAATTTTTTGCACGAAATTCGTTAATTGTCGAACACTCTACTTCTTTGCATCATAAAATTAAAAAATCTGATAATGTAGTCGTTTTTTTTTTGTATATCTCGTTTCTAATAAGATTCTAGTATATGTGTACCAAATTGTAGACATTTTAAACAAAGTTGATAAAAAAGATAATTTTTTCCGCCCCTGAACCAACGTGCAGTGTGGTACTAGTAGGCCAAGTATCCCACCGTCACGGGAGGAGACCCATCCCTGCAGTTGAACATTAATGCGCTGTTATGATGATGATATACCCAGTTCTACACAGGTAGAGATGATATTATGACATTCATTCATACATCATTTCTATTAGCAATAGATGCCACAAGCCCTAGAGCAACAGTTTAAAAAACCTAAGAACAATTTCAGCAAAAAATTCACAAACGTTAACGATTTCACAGTTACTTAACAGGAGTTAATATAATTAGAATTATAAACTTTCTAATATAGTACTTGTTCGGCTTCTGTTTATTTGAACAAAGTGTTAACCAGCACGTTGCTTATAATTAAACCTGTATAATGAACATGCGACTAGAGTTACGTATTAAGCACGTGGGCGACTCTGACGGGGTACGTTTAATAAATGTTTATTATTTAAATGGTTTCAAAACCTTTTTATGTTTTGTTAAGCTCGAAGTAATTATTGTGTTTGTAAGATATACTGTAAAGAGATTATGGCTTAAGCTCTTAAAGCTCTTTCGGACTATGTGGTGATTCTTATGTTGTAGAATGTGTAGATCAGTTTTTTTTTAATTCTCATTATTTAATTAATCTCTGCTTCGATTCATTTGTGTTCGTAAACATGAATGTTGAATTGTTTTGGCTGTTCTTGGTGTCTTATATGTAGGTATGCATTTACAGAAAATACTGATTAAGTATGTTTATCACTTGTCCCATAATGCGAGAACTGTTTAGTTAGGGATTAGATGGCGTTGTAATAACAAAAAAGTATTTCGCAAACTTATAATTATTAAGGCTATTGGACTCTGCGCTTGTCTTGTCCTCTAGCTGTCTAGCGAATAACGTAATTGATAATATTATAACTTGCCAAAAATCTGAAATAAAATTGAATACCAAGAGAGGGTAATGACCAAAACATTGACTGTTTCGCCTGAACTCACAAATGTCATGATCTTTTAATTCTCCTGGCAAACCAGTAGACATATTTTCTTTGTCCTATTCTTAGTGAAAACTAATGTTATTGACTCGACGTGTTTTGTCAATTATTGCAGTTGCTTTACTAAGTATGATAAACAGCTATTTCTAATTTATTTGTGGTGACTTTGTAAGAATACTTACTTAGTCTTGCTATCTCATGTCATCTCTTCCTTTCTGTAAGGGCGTTTTCCCGAGAAAGAAAAAATTCACAGGGCAGCTAATGAAATTACTGAGCTATGAAGCTTTTAACAATTTCTTGCTGTGCTCTCTAGTATTGCTGTTGTCTATGAGCGGCTTGCCACTAACCTTTAAGTGGACTGCTTGCTCCTCTGCAGCCGACTCACACACATGAGTGAACTCAGCCAAAAGAAAAACATGAAACAAAATTCTAGATCAATCCGTCTTAGAAGTTTCTCTCCGCTCCTCTCCCTCTGCCTTGCTCCTTCAGTGACGGTGTGACTGACAAGGAAATAAATGGACTGTTATTATGATTAACATTATGATTCAGAAGTAAACATTAATGTTATTGACATCTACGTGTTTCGTCAAACTCTGCAGTTGTGCTCGTTATAATAAACAGACATTTCTCATGACTTTTTGCCGAATATTCAAACGTCTGTTAAAGTAAAGCGGCGCTTAAAATAGAAATTCTCATACAAAATGCCTAGTTTAAGCGCCGCTTTACTTTAACAGACGTTTGAGTATTCGGCCATTTGCCACACAAAAACAAATATATAAATATTGTTTTTTTTTTTTACATTGTACTATATTATTTTAACTAAGTGGTTCAAATATTTGTCGTTGTATTTCGTCGTCGTCGTCGTATTTCGTAGTAAGTTGTATTTACATATTTGGTAAACGTCCGGAAATATTGTTTTACGGTTTTGGTTCAAGTTTTCCTTCTTTACTTTAGATAATTTTTGTGTATGTATTAATTGAAATACATACATACTTAAACTTACGCCTTATCCCGTCCGGGGTAGGCAGAGACGACAGAACGCCACTTGTTACGATCCTGCCAAATAGATTGGGCCTCGTGAGTTACACATGCGCGTCGGTTACGAGTGCTCTTTATTTGTCCCTTCTCCAATATGCAACCTCTCTGGTCAACATATGTTTTCCAATTAATATTTATTTTTATTAATTATAATTAATTAATTATTGTTTATAATTAAAATATTTTTTTTCAACTTGGTTCGGTTTTTACGACATTCTTCAGATGATACGTAAGTATCTCAGTATTTTGAGAATATAGTGACTATAACATGTCTTTTAAAGCGTTTTTCATTCCTTCCAGTAAAACAATGCATATTGTTTTACTGTAACGTAATCCTATTCACTATTACAAATACGGCAATAATGGGAATGTATGACACGGGTATAATTATATAACATTACTTACTCGCAACAATCAGCTGACTAAAGCGAAAAATCTTTGACAAGACGTTAAAGATTAATATTCCAATATTTTTTTATACATTTATGTTTGGAATTCCCCGAGTGGCGAAGTAAAAATACATATCATATGGTGTCACCACTCAGCTTCTTTCTCATGGGTGTAAAAGTCAATTATTTAGCTGCACTATTTCTCATAACAGCCCAATCATGTCCCACTGCAGGGACGGGCCTCCTTCCGTGAAGGATGGTTACTTGGCCTACTAATACTATGATGGCCAGACGGATTGTTATAAGGTTTAATTTCTAGGTTTCCTTCTTTTTACTTCGTAAAGATAATATTGACGGATAGTCCCTTAATCGGTTTTTACGACACCCATGGGATGAGATGGGGAGGTGACATATTGTATTCTTACTCCGTCACCACACGAATAACTAGCACTAATCTCTACAAAAACGAAACAAGGAAAACTTTATTTATTTATTTTATTTTATTTATAGTTACCACCCCTTTACCAATCCGTCTAGCGTACTTGGTTAGGAGGACAAGTTTTTATCACTGGATATTCCGCGTCTCTGCAGCGGGACTTTTTTATTACGATGATATATTGTTATTTGTTAGTGCGTTATTCGTGTAAATGAAACATGTAGTAAACGTTAGTACATATTATATAAATCTTGACCTCGCAGAGCGTATCGCTCAACTGACCTATACGTGAATTGCATTTATGAAAACAGTATTTCATGTGATTGATTTTATTTACGATTGTATGTCTATGCGCGCGTGTATTTATTAAAACGGCTCTCATTTCTTGGACTATTACTATGTCTTGGATTATATTCTTGTTTTTTAGATAGATTAATAGTTGAACGAAGAATTTTTTGAGTTTTGGAAATTGATTTCTAAAAAAACTTTTCCTTCTTGTTTATTTTTATCAAAAACAATTCATTCTCCAATAACTTAATGGTATGGTTAACATTTTTGACTTCATTTTTCATGTTCAATCCTGAATATCTACTAGGTGTAAGTTTTCATAAAAATGTAAAATAAATAAACTTTTTTTATTAGTTATGTCAATAAAATTGTTGTAATCTTTGCCTATTCTTCAACCTTGGGCAGACGAGAGGACTATTAGGGTTAGAATGACGTGGGTTCGACGTGAGTGACATATCACAAAGTAGACAAACGACCTGGTAAAGGCTACAAAGAAGTCGATGAATGAGGAATTCGCAGTAGGTACCTTACAAAGTGGAATGAAGGATGCCTAATCCTATGTCCATCAACTTGGTGTACATTAACTGACATGTTGTTGCAATCTTTAAACATGATTCTTTAGTTTATACAAAAGTAACGATTTGTTTTTGTAACTCCGCTCAGTCATCTACTTCGAAACGAAAACATTGTTCAAGAAACATCGCAGACTATTTGATTTGTTGAAATTCTGAATTTATTTACATACTTTGTAACTGTTTCGCTTCAATCTGTGTAAATCAGTCTGAGTTTACATGCAAAAGTTTGCCTCTTTACATCTCCCAGATGTTGGGTCAACTTTGTTTATAGATAAAGAAACGGTATATGCTGATTACCATACTTTTGTTGAAGGCAAGGAATAATTTCATGAAGTCTTTGTGTGATGGATCGCTCATGGTTGATATAGAAGGTATATTTGTAGTAATTCTGTTACTAATGATTCTGGCCGGTGTGTTATAGGTGCTCGAGTTTCATTTCATTTATTCAATTCATACTAAATACCTTCTGTTCTTCATTGTTAAATAATGATGATACTTTAAGATCTTGTTTTACAATCACCGCTTGGCAGCTTTCCAAATATTAAGATGATGGAATTAAATATCGTATTATATTTCTATTATTTAGGCTATTTTGTTTGAAGTTTAATTTTGCAGGAGGCTTCTACTTAAATACCTACTTGACCCTCTGCTGGGTTCCTCGTCGTACATCGCTCTATGCTTCTACACATAATATACTATGTCTCAGAAATATTTACAAATCAAATCAATAACCGGATGCCAATTTATTCAAATACATTAAAATATAATATTATATACTTTATATGACGTAATATTTGTAAGTTATAAGCCATTACAAGTTAAATTAGCATTACCTTTAGAAAATAAAAAGTTGGGCTCAACATTCCTTCGCAAGAATTTTGATTAGCGTTTTAGGAAAGCGCAAAGAATACCCGACCTTGCCATTTTGTTGGTTATCTGCTTTAATATGAGATAACTTTTTTGGTAATATAATTGTTTTTTCAAAGAGGCTGTGTGGAAAGGAATGCCTTTGTTAACTTTGTCTACAGTATCAACTTTATTAAAAACACTTGAGAGCGCAAGGTATACTAAGGTTCTTGTTCATTATGAATATTATTTAAATTTTTCTTGAATTTTCTTTTTTGGTGTTACCTTAGTAGTAGTGTGTAAAAAGTATATTAAAAAGTAGTATATTAAAAATAAAACTATTAATAACTATAATTTATAGAAAAAATAATTAAGTTTTCTCTAGAAATGTAAAATAAGGTAAGTTATTCCATTCAGGGAGACTAAACGGGTTCTGAGTTCCGTTTTCCTTCTATTCTGGATATTATGGTTTACAATAACCTCAATATAAAATGGATGGGTGAAATCCAGTGTTCCTAGGCCATTACCAAATAAATAATACAAATATCTGTCTATTTTCTATTGTACTTAATTTGTCATATTATTATTATTATTATTTTTTTTATATTACATTATGTGTCCTCGTAGCTCATAGGTATGTACTATTGGAGGCATTATGATATAGTCATCAACATTTCAAGCTTATAAGCTCGAGCTTATAAGCTTGAAATGTTGATGATTAAGCCATCGATGGCTTAAGGGCTAATCTTCTATTTAATTAGATAAGCTTGGCTTATTGTGACCGCTGTCCAGTCAGGATAATGTAGGGCTTTGCGATAAGTTTTCTTTCACTATACATTAACTAGGAATTAGAACGACTAAAAAATAAAGAAAATTGCTTGACTTCGTTGCAATCACCTCTGGAACATCATGGAACTGAGGAATCACTTGCCGCTTACTCGGTAACCGGAATCAAGAACCGTACCATGGTAACAAATCATCTGACGTGCGTAGAAATAATAGTAGACATTATTTGAAGAAGTTAGTTTTGCATAGTGGCTAAAAACAGAATTATAAAACCTTTTCATGTCACTGTAAAGTAATAAAATAGTTTTAACTCCATTGCCTGTTTACTTAACAACTACATACTGCTTAACATATAACGATATCGTATTCAAAACAAAATGTGTTTCGGATTATCTAATCTTTGGTAAATACCGACTAATCGTAATCGATAACTAAATTATACGAATAACGCGACGATCGTAGAATGATAATGTGGATGTTTGCTTTAATATAACGCCTTTTTGTACTAGATAAATACAACACATTTTGTCTATAAACTCACTCATCTTTTAGTAGCGAAAGAGGTTTTCATCTCCTATGTTTTTAGACGGGGCAAAAAAACTTTTCTTTTGAGATCCGTAAAGCTTGAGTTAGTGTCCCATTTTGGCTGTTGAGCAAAATTATCAAAATTTATGAACTTCTTATCCATTTAAATAACGCATTCTCATTATCTACTCTGGTAATTACTTATTAATATAACAAGTTACACTGCTTCACTGGAAGAAGTTCCTCCCTGAAGTGGAATCTGCAAGAGTTGTTAAGGTCTAAGCAAAAAATATTAAGTATAAAAATTGGTGCATATTTTTATAACCAGGGCACTGCAAAGCTATAGGGCCCATGTAAAGTTTTGTACTAAACAATAAGGCTGTTCGATTTTATAGTAGTAGTTTCGCTGTAGTGCCTACGTACTAATATAGCGAGTTAAATGGTGTGGGTGTGCCCGCGAAACTGGTTACAAGCACCTACCACCACGCGCCAGACAATCCTGTGTACCTGATCGAGGGCACGTTTAATTTGAGATGGAGCATCTGATTGATATCTCAAGTTTACTACTAGAGCTTGTGTTTAAGTACTTGAGCTTCGTTGCTCGGACAATTATCTCCAAAAGGCGTATGTAATTTAAGTTTTTAACTCCATTTTTTGTGCTTAGGTACAAAATATTGTCTTTAAGCTAAAGCTCTGTCTCCTCCCCCCTGCAGCCTCATTCAGAGGAGGGGCTTTCCGTAACCATATCTGTTGTCTGAACAAATTGACTTAATTTACTGAGCTTATGTCATAAATCAGTATAATATTATGTCTCTTTCGATGTTCATATACAAATTACCTCAAGCATATCGTCCAATCATGGACTTACAATGTGTCCTTTAATTTCTATCTGTAAATCTCTTCGCGGCACAGGACCCAATCTGTAATGTTCGAGATGTCTTGTAAAATAACCTTGGAATCTAGACTTTGGCTAGTGTCCTCTATTCTACCACTGCCAAAGGTTGGTCCGTTTATTGAAATATACTTGTAACTTCTATTGAACACTAGCCAAAGGTATTGATTGGGTTTTCAACTACATATTACATTCTCACAGTAACCTTGTCTGTGAGGTATAATTTCTTTTACTCAGTTGTAGATTATCCTCTGATTAAGATAATTCATAGCTTTATTTGATAAAGTAGAGATATCAATAGCATAGAAAACTGTGTTTTCTATCATACATAGGTACATTAACCAGTCAATTTTATTACACGTTAATGTATTGCCACCGTGTGAGCTAAGGGCGTGTCTCCGTATGTAAATGAATAGATCAAATCGAGTGTGAATCAGGGCAGAGTTCATTTTAATGAGGTTTTTAAGTTAATAACTGATTTTGTCATTATTACGTCTAGTTATGCTAATTAGACGTTTTAATCATAATAGTAATTAACAGTTACGTTTTGATTTAACTGTAGAATATTTTGTTTAGTTTACGTTAATTTTTGTTTTTATTATTCAAGTTAAGAGGATATTAACAAACCTATTGTACGCGATTTTCCCATTCATATGTTTGCATATTGTAGACATGTTTTAATGTAGTATCACTTAATAGTAAATGAATAATAATATAATCATTAATATTAGCGTTTGGTAGCTGAAAACATTAAGGATTATGAAAGGCAGTTTCAGTCAGTTGTTAAATAAAATCGACATAAAGTTATTCCATGTTGAGTTAAAGTTACTTTCTCGAAAGACCAAAGACCAGTGCCAGAAGACCAAATTCGATCCTTTTTTTAGGTCTTTACTTGCCCCTCTTAGTTTTGCAATACGATCACTATACTTTTGAAGTACCAGATATCGTGAAGTCTGCTGACCAGATTGTTTGACATCGTTTGATATAAAAGAGCTATGAAAAGAATCCATTATGTATTGTCTCTTACAGATTGATTAATGAAAGATCATTTTCAATTTATAAACTCTGAAAGAGGCTTGGATCAAGACTGTTCAAAACATATCAGCTCAATATCAACTAGAAAATTAAACAATCTTAATTTTTATGTACCTACGATGCAAATACGTGCAGAAATATTATGTTAGGATGTTCTGCAGGTTCTATCTACTATTCAATAATTCAAATATGGCTTTGGGGCCTTCATCTACCGGTTTTCCTGAAGCGTTGTAAAAATATTTCTGCCTTGGTAGGTCAGCAAATAGTAAACCTAAAAGAATGACAAACTTAAGCTCAAAATGTTCTTAGAAGTTTAATCATTATCATAATATAAGACAAAGGCCTTTGCTGGACATAGGCTTTCCCTTAAACGTTTGTACCACGTGGTTACATTAGAAGAACACGAAAGATCAATGAACGATTGAGATTATGAGATCTTAAACTTATCTCACATACATAATTATAACGAAATATCAAATATTATCTTATTAAGAATCTCTGCTTGCACATGTAGCTACAGACTAATATGAATACTAGGGAAGCGATAAACATACATAAATATATTTTTTGTTTTTACTGTATAACACCCAGACAAAATCGAACAGCCATGGTCATGCATACAAATTTTCAATCCGTCTGGTTTGTGTCATTGTTTTTGAATTTTGTAAATTGTTGACTACATACAATGAATGATAAAACCTTGCAGGGCGATAAAGGAGCAGATTTAAGAGCATTAGCAATGAAAGCATGTGCTTCCATTTGTCCAGAGTATCATGGCAACTGTTTAGATAAAGTTGTCGGTAGCCAAGTGCTAGATTTCCGCAGCGTCTTTGTTCCTTGATTACTTTACCAAATTAATTTTAAAAAATAATTAATAGTTTTGTGCGAAACAGCTGAGTTTTACTTGTTTTGAAACTGTCTATTAAATTTAACCTTCGTTAAGTGTAACCTTGTAAAACGTCTGCCAACTCTTCAAAGTATAAAAATCCATTCGTTGGAAAGATTAATGACCTTAAAAGTTACAGTAACGGTAATAAATAAAAATTAAAATCAAGCAAGTTGATGGATCTAAGTTTCAACTTTCCTTGATCTTAAAACGGTACTTACATATTTTATGTTTTGTTAATACAGATAAGACTCCGTCATTAATTTACGAAAGCAACTTTTTTACCGTTTGATATTTAAACAACCGAATTTTAAAAAAAAATGTCATTGCTAGAGTCATAACCATTTAACCTAAAAACATTTTAAATTCACTTAACTTATTGCACAACTTATTGCTCTGCACCACTGTAAGGTAGGCAGCATACTTACAAAAGAAAGTCCTAGATTTGCGAGAAAAGTCTACAACTCCCAGGAAGCACTGAAACTGTGGTGCAGAAATACATGAACCTTGGGACAATATGGAATAAGAATCCTAGTTGTCCAGAAACTCTACATAGAGTCCTGTGATTATCCCACGATTATTTAGTGGTTTTGGTCAGATTAGTATCGGCTTTAGTAAGCAGCCTACAAATTGCACACACAGTCTGATTTGCAATTCATGTGCCTACGTGTGTAAAAGCAAAGTCCTTTTACCATAACCAAACGACCAACTGCAAGGTACGAAAATCAAATAGATAGAAAATCTACCACGCTGACTGATTGGATCTTGATAAGGTTACTTACTCAGCGCTAGATTCTTTAGTCAGATTTTTATGAGATTAGATGACGTGATCCATGGCCAATAGTGACCGGTTATATTGTGCGTTCCCAAGCCCTCGTCTGTTTCTTCTTGATCAATTACGAAACTTATAGTATGAGTATATTACAAGTAAATTATTCACCAGTTTTTGTACACACCGAAGCAACCTTAAGTCTTTTTGGAGAATCGAGCTGTAGGCTGTTTATGCTATGTGAAAAATCTGCACAAAAATCGATATTACTGATATAATAAATGAGTATCAAATATATATGCGTGTATACCGTTGCTCAGGCCATTATGAAGTGCAAACCTACTCAACTGGTTTGCCATGATGTCATAGACGACTAGCTATTGCTATTTGCTTGCGGCTACCACGCGGTATGGCGGTCACTGCGTTGTACGTTCACCATTCTGACATGTTCAATTCCGATACCTTTGAGAGAATCGAGTTGTAATTAATCGAACAGCAAGACCACCTATTTATTTAAGCATTACTTTTACACTTTCAAACTACAATGTTTGTTAGACACAGGTAAAATTAAGAGAAATTATGGCTATAGAGAGCATCTTTGAATATGTTATAAATGTTGGAAGAATTTACGTTGAAGATAGTTGTGACTGTTCCACTTGCCCAAATATATATGGTCAAATCATTGCAAATTTATATCTTGGTTCTTTGTATTTATCATTAACGTAGAATGTAGGTATAAATAATATTATTGGTTTCCGCCATAATATAATTTGAGGACGTTTGTTAACCTTACAAAATAGAAAATAAAACATGTAACACGCTAATTAATCTGCCTTGTAAGATCCTTCACGAGGTAGAAGGGTACGACCCTGACCTAGAAACAGCGTACCTTATTAGCCAAGACAAATTACTGGACAATAGCAACAGGCTCGACTCTAAATCAATTGTAATTAAGGACTTCACCTCGACTAATAAAGTGTGACCATTTAATAAAACACGTGCTTATTAGGCGCTACTTAAAAAATGTATAGTGACGAAAATACTCGATGCTTTTCAAAAACTATGTGCTTTTCTTTTTCATTGCACGACTATGTAAATAAGCAACATGCGGTACCTTAAAGTATACTCTGAAAAACGTTTTTACGTTTACTTGTTATGGATTTTCTCTATTAATAATCATGGCACAAAGACATGAGAACATGCTCACAAAGGGACCTTAACTTACGGGAACATCACTGGTGCAATTTAAACACTTGTTGTTAGGATGGTTAGCGTAAATGTTGTGTCATGTTTGACACTATTGTTCTTTTGCCCTATGGAATGCCAAAGACGATATTACTTCATCGGGCTCGGAAAGCATGTCCTGAGCAAACATATCTGGACAATTTTATGGTCTGTACGGATCTGCGCATGCAAATCTGGCTTCTAACTATTTGACTCATATTTATTATGGTTCTCAATTTTACACTTTACAATAAATTATTGAACAATAACTTTCCAAAACTTTACTAAAATTACTACAATTATTTTAACTTTCTCCGTGTAATGTTCCTGGCATTCTGTCTATTTCCACTTGTCTGATAGACAGACTGTCAGTATTTATAATAAGTAAAACATAATTACATAATAAACTATGGCTAATTATCACATATTAATTAAATAGTGATAAAAATACTCGCATACAAACCACAATAGCATAAAAGTAAAACATTAAATAGAAAATAAAAGGGTAATTAAATAATTATAGTGTAATAACTGTTAATAGTAAAATAATGGTTTTCGCCGCATAAATGGTTTTATATAGGGTAAGGTTGCGACTATTGGACCACTTAACTTTAAACAGACCTGGTGTCTAAAATTGAGCGTGAAATTAAACAAAATCTGTGTAAACGAGTAGTCTGTATATTCAATTATTGGTAACTAACATAATTAAGTTAATTTTATTATGTATATAGTCACAAAAGAAGAAAATAAAACTTTGTGATGGTTTCCTTGTTTGAACCACCGTCTCTTTCATTGGGCCACTTAGTTGCTATAATTGGACTTAGGGCATTATAGGTGGCTGGTCCATTCAAAGTGCATGTAAAAAAAATAATAAAGTAAAATAGTTTTTTTTATCAAATTTCTTTTATTTTCGAAAATAAATAGATAGTTACTTCAATTAGTCGACTCTCATTATATTTCTTTATTTGGCATGCAAAATCACAAAAATATTTCAGGTACGTCAAATCTTCTTTTAAACGTCGCTTTTGGCACTCGAAACATTCTGATTACCTCATTCAATCCAACTTCTTTTTTCCCTAAGCTAGTGTCATACTCGCCTTTCTCTCCTCATCTTTTTGAGATGCTAAAATAACAAAAATGTTTTTTTAAATAACACACATTATAGAAGTTGCCATGATTGGACCGGTTCAATGAAAGAGCATCGTGCCAGTCCATTGATAGAAACTCTCTAACATACATTGAAATATTTATTAAAAAAAAGAATAGCACGTTACTCAACAAAAATAACCAATAGTATGTACCTATTCTTAATTAATGTACTATACTAGTAAAAAAAATCACAATAAAATAATTAATATAACAGTACTTACATGCTATTTTTTGCTGCGTAAAAAATATATTCGAGGTCCGAGAAACAAAGCGAAGTACGTCCATCCCTCATGCTAGCTGCTGCGGTACTGGCGGTTGGAGGGCGGTGTGGGGGCTTGTAAAGCTACCGTTTCTGTGCAAATATCGGGTTCAAATATGAATAGATCGCGAAATATTGAAGTGGTCCAAACAAAGCGCTAGTCCAATGATCGCAACCTTACCCTATGTATTAGCGTCGGTTAACATTTTAGAATTCAACTAGTGTCTAAGACTGACTAAGAGGTTTAGGCAACCCTTGAGTTATACTAAAACATTAAACATAAGAATTAATTATACTTATCTAATAAAAAAATTAAGTCCTCAACCTCAGTTCTGATTGATTTATGATTATATGAATCGAGTGACTATGTCATAAGCAAGAACATGGATGTCCGTTACTCTTTTCCCTAAAAATTATATAACATTTATAAGATATAGTAGTATTATAAAAGTTCATACAGTTTCTTTCGTTAACGTCATAACTTTCTGTTATTTTTAGTACACCAATTGTAAAGTGAAGTTTTCAGCTCACATTAATTTTTACCAGAAAATCTACATTATCTGTGTCGCCAATTCTTTTAAACGATTTGGTAATGAAACATCATTGTCGCCCATATTTAAGAGTGTGATCTTCCCGTCTGGCTTCACAACCTTTTATTAATTTATATATATCGTTATTGGTTAGTTAAATATGTCGTCTTTATTGATTCCAATGATGATCGGTAGGCGACAATTGTCTTATTTAAATGTGCTGATAAATTTATATTTACATTAATGTTAAACGAAAGTTGTATGGTTGCAATAATATTATGTAGGTATGAGATGAATACAAATGCATATCAAAACTTATACAGATTGTAAACCAAATGTAACCGAGAGTAAACCCTGCGCAATACTAACTAGCAAGCAATAACAACAGATAGGTTAGGTTAGGTTAGAACTGTAACCAGACGATGCACGAGCCATGTTCTATCATCTTACTGTAGAACAGATAATGTCTTCGTGGAATCAATAAGATATTCAACATTGCATTCTCATCCTCATTACCGTACGGATTCAAAATGTCCGAATATTAATTCAACACTATCTGCATACGTTACCTTACCTGTGTACCTATTAACAATGCCACTAATTACTTGTTTCAATGGGACAGCATTTTAGTGCGAATTGTCCTCGCTCCCTTTCGAATATAGCAAGAGGTCGAAAGTAACTTGACTCCATTCTATTTTAATTATCCTTTAAATACATTGATTTGTGATTATAGCACTTAATTACTTTTTATGAATGGACCTTTACAGTTTGACTAGTCGCAGATGACCTTTATGGAAACCTTAAGCGGACTGTGGTGGAGTGGATGTCTTTCAACCAATAGTAACTTGCCAGAGGCCATCATGCTTGTACCTCTTCATAATCTAGCGGCGCGGTGTATGGTTATCTTTTAAGCAAATCGTTTAACCCCATATGGTCTTTTAGCTTCATAACTGATAATTACGATACCTATAATTGGCAAAATAAAAACAACTTTTTCGATATGCGGAAAAAATGGCTAGTGGTAAAAAGAGAGGCTTGACTGAACTTTCCGGACGCGACTAAAAGCAGAGTTAACTGCCTACATGGCATTGTTTGGTTGACTGAAATATTGAAAACAGCTCGCAATCTCTAAAAATAATGGATAATTTTTTCTTAAATGAGATTTATAATATTTATATTTTTATATCGCCTCTGATTGGAGGTTGTAACACGAGTGCGAAGTGCATGACTTGACACTGTCATTGATAATGGGCGGACGCACGTTTATCAACTAACAAGTTAATTAAAACCCTTTTATCGTGCAATTATAGTTACGTGTATGTCATTTTAATTGTAATTGTTCAAGTGAGGACCATGCTTATTGTTATACTTATTATAATGGAAGAGAAAGAACAACTTGGTACCTTACTTTCACTAGAACAGAACCGCGAACTCATCTAAACACCATCGTGGTCGCAAATTTCTGTAAAAAATATCTGTGATCAACCTTGACAAGGTTTGAGGATATCTTTTCGTTTCTCCATAGGGAGGCTTAAAAGAAGATACACTCCTTAGCTTTTACTGACCGTTCCTGAGCTATCCATATTTTATTTCTTACGTTCCAACAAAACTTAGACTCGTATTAAAGCAAGTTATAAAAAGTATTTGATCTAACATTCCCACCTCTCTTGTATTTTTTGTTCCACCGCTATTTCGCCAAATGACTCCAGCGAAATTGCCTTAGGCTTCCAAACACCCTTCTGTTTTATCTGAGAACAAAAAAGTAATTAATTCAGGGATAACTTTACGTTGAACGAAGGTCGGTGGCTTTTAAAAGTAGATTATCGTCGGGTTTTGTTGTTTTATATTACGTATTATTGCCGTGTTTCTCCGATTTTATGATATTCCTTGTTTAGTATTCGACAAATTATGTGCCTATATTTTGCCTGTTTTTATTTGTTCTGCCGTACACTTGGGGGATGTATTATCTACTGAAAGAATTTTCATATCAGATCATTAGCAAACATACTTTGAGTTTTATCGTTTGATGTCATCCTTTACAGTTTAAACGGTTGCTTCAGGAACCAATATCTTCTAGTGTTGAAGAGGGCTTGCTTACTATATTGGTATAGGTGATCTAGCTGCAGGCTTTTAGACGTTCTGGTGAAGGTTTTATGATTTAATATTCTTAGTCCTTCATATGCACTGTATTCCACTTACAGAGATGAACTTATTTATCTACTTATTTTAATAATTTATTCTGGTTTTAACATTTGCAAATGTTCATAATTTTTTAACATAAGCTTTTAATTTCAACAAATTTAATACTTACGAGTAATACTATTTCATATCAGCTTTAAAACTTGGGTAAACTCGTCAAATAAGTACGTTAAGTAAATTTTTAACTTATGCAAATAAATGTGGGTAAGTTACTTATCGCGTGTTTACTTCGTGATAAGTTGCGTGTGAAATCTACATAATATGATTAATCCAACGTAAATTGGTAAACTATTATTAGGGTCAAACCCTACTGTGTTATGTTTTTATATTACATTATAAAATTTTGGGCATGTAACACCTTGTTTTTTTAATCCGTCACCAGATTGATGATACCAGTCGAAAGGACAGATAAATAGATCCGAAACGTCAGTTTATCAGTCAGGCATGCATCATGGTGGTAGAGTTTTGGGTCAAGCCTGGTCTTTGTTGCTGGATATGCTGGCTATTCAATTGTTCATTGAATGAACCACAAATTCTTGTTTTGAACTTAGATATTCGTTTGGGTCCGTTAATCTTATGTCCGTGAAAATTCCCGCAACACAACCCTCGTTCGCTAATGCGAGATTTATTTAAAAAATAAGATTTTACAGGTAAATATTTATGTAAATGTTGTCCTGGTTAGTAGTTAGGTTTGTTATTTGTAAGTCATTGTCTATTTCGAGGACACCGACTCGACTATGCTAACTAATGTGACTAATAGCGTATTACCCGCTTTACGTTTTACCTTAGTCCCGCATCCGTGATAAGATTGTTAATTAAAATATTTTACTAAACGCGTTACAAGTTAGTCGTAGGTTAATCGTTGGGTTAGGTTAGCCGCTGCAGGGAAACGCCACGTCCAGTGACGAAGGGTAACCTGACTTACTAATGCCACCCCGCCAGACAAATACACATTTGTAATAGATTATTAAGATTTTTGATAGTATTTGCTAATTATCTTTAGTCGGGTTTTACGACACACGAATCACGATTTCGTTGTCTTTGTTTTTGTAGAGATAATATCTAAATGAATAATGAATGGCGTTGACTGTTTGTATTCTTCATACGAAAACGTTGATACATTTCTTCCATTTAGAGGAAATTACATGAAGAAATTCACCAGCAAATTTAATTTTTATTACGATACCATAAAAACAAAACAAACAAAATAATTTCCATTAAAACTTATAAACGTAAAAGCATAAAATAAGATAGCTTTACCGTTAAAGCGAGCGGAGCATTACTTAGAAATAGGGAATACCAATGATGCGGAGAAAATTTATTTTTTACGTGACTCAACATTTTTTGTTTTTGTTACAGTATTGGATCAAGGAGACGGGCGCCCGGTGAAACTAAATACAGTTGAACAGTCCCACAGTAAGCAACAAACAACTGTAGAATTTATAGCTGAAGATGAAGAGGTAATAAACAAACATTTTTATTATTGTACTTTAAGAATATACAAGTCTATACTTTATAAGGCGAAGCTTGTTCAACTTTAAATTCGTTTAAGCCTTCAACTTTATTTTATGGAACTTTTCCTATTCGCTTTCCTACAAATGTGACTCTTGTAAGAGCCCAAAAAAATTTGCATGACACTCAGGGCTCCTTCTGAAAATAGATATACTATATTCTACGGTTATTAGCACAAGTGGCAACGTTCTTCATATGCCACTAAGCTTTGGAAAAGATTTCCGCCTAATGTATTCAGACTTTAAGTTGTTGTAAAGTGATAGCCATGTATGGAGTAAATTTCGTAGTAAGGCTGTAATTCGCGCTTTCAATTACGTTATGAACAGTATGCCAAATCTTAAAAAAAGTTAAAATGTCTTGAAATCCGCAACGAACTTTATACCAAGAAAACTGTTGAGAAAGACGACTAGGCCGCCTAATTTGGGTCTCAATAATTTCTCCTAGACCAAGGGTCAGTTAACTTCATAGTTAACTCTTTTTGATGTCAAGTTGACACTTTCTTTCTAGCTTTATTTTTTTGTACCTATTACATTACAATTGATTATATAGAGAGGATACCCCCTTTTTCTCAACCCTTAATATATTTCTCTCGATTCTTGTCAAAACACCTTCATAGTTTTCAATTAAAAAGTACTTATACGTATTTGGCATCGTCTAAAGTAGTTTCAATGTAAAAGCTGGCTTTAGTTCTACTTGGCGCCGAATAGTTTGGATATAGAAAACACTAGCGAAAATCCAATCGATATGTCTAGCGTTCTGGCCTGAGTTTTATTCTTACCAAGTTGTAATTTATTTTATGTAGTCTGGCTCTTGCTCGGACGTTGATATAATTTTTGAGTCTTATTCGCCGACCACTTAATTTGTCTGAACGACTAAAGTTTTTAAATGATCTAGATTGATGCAGGAAAGTAATTGGCTAGACGTTTTTTGAACATGTCTGCTATGTTAATTTGCACTTGTCTTTTGCTGAGTCTTTTATTAGATTACTTGGTGTTGTCCGTTTCTGACCGCTGGATGTTTGCTGCGACCTAAAGAATCTCTGTTCTGTGGAAAATTCATAGCTCTAGTCAATAAATTTACCAATTTTTATCAAAATCTGGAAACTTCGTATTTTATCGAAAAAGTGTGGCATTTGTGTTTATTCTAAGTGACAACTTCCTCCACGCTAAGTCCTACATGGGATTCGAAACTAAATTCTCCACCATTTTAAGCTTTTTAATTAACTTGTGTGATAAAGGTGTGACAATGACTGAATTTAAAAATAATCCCAATAGCGTTTAATTCTAATAAAATTTTACAGAAAACAACCCTACTGCACGTTCTAGCCTCGGACCCTAATATTGGATCCTTTGTTGTCTACGTATTGTAGGTATACTAATACTACAATATATTACTATAGTTGTTATTTGTCAGGCATAGTGCATAGTCTGTCGAGGGACCATGAATTTATAGTGTCATTAACATCCTATGGGTTTTAACTTATGATGTTTTAAAAGCCAAGGGTTGATTAAAAAGAGAAGTGCGTACTTGTATATCGGTATTTATTGGTCCAGATAAAGCTAAACAGGTATTTAAGAATGGTTTGAGTATGTATGTTTAAATTACGTATATACCAACCCGTACGCTTAGTATTTATCAGCCAGGTTTTCCTTCCATCTCAGGAGACAACCCATTGGAACTTTCATTGGGTCGTCGTTATGATGACTGGAGAAAAAACATCATCTAGGAAAAAGAAATTTACATTTATTGTCCGTTTCTATACGGCCTTGACAGCGTCGCTAATGTTCACTGAATGACAAAGTAAAATTGTGCAAACGGTAGCGGGACAAGGCTAGGCGACAGGTCACGTTTCAGATGCTTTAATCCGTGTCTGGCATGTTCCGAACAAGAATACTTTCTACAAGTAGTCTGGGACACGATCGTACGTTTTAACTTACGAAACAGCACGTGTTTTATAAACTTGTTTACATAGAGAGAATAATAAACATCTACGTATTGTACTTACTCTCGGATAGAATAAAATAGTGCTTGCAAGGCATTGATTTATAAAAAACCCAAGATGCACATTTTCAAACAAAACTAACAGCCAAAAGTGTCACCAAATTAAACATACGCAATAAATACGTATAGTAATATCGTAAACATATTTTTTTTTCAAATTCAATCTTACACGCATGACATAAAGTTGTATTTAAAAAGTAATGCACATAAAGCAATAAAATTTAATGATTGACGTTTGCCGGTAGAACAACGCGATACTAATTTAAAAAAAGTGCACAATGCGCCTATTTGTTGCGGACGGTTTTGGGAAGTGGAGTGTGTATCTTTGGTTTTTTGTAAATCAATGTTGCAAGGCAGGATATAAATTATTCTGCAAGTCATCTTTTCGGTTTCTTTTTATTTTATTTTGAGTCACTCGCCTGATTGCTTTAAAAATTTAAAGCTTAGACTGCCTGCATTGTGCTTGTCACCCTAGGATGTATCTATCTAGATTCTATCGAAACATTACCATATTTCTTCACTACTGCTATGGTGGCGGTGGCATATCCTAGAAGTCTCTTGCAGATGAAATTTAACACCACCAATTTAATTGTTCTTGTTGGTAGATTGTAAGAAATGAATACCTATTGATCTAATCAGCGTTAGTACCAAGTTACTCTGCAAGTACTTTTACATTTGAGAACAAAACGTTTCTGAATTGAAACGTAGAGTTAAAATCTTGATTTAAACAAATGCATTATTGTTAAGGTGGACCTTCTCTTTTAACAAAGGGTTTTTAGTAATACAGTGTTCGTAATATATCTGCTTAGACTGAATATAAAATGACCGCAATATTTACAACAAAGTTTTTACGTTTTGTGGTCAAGTTTATGATCTTATTCTTGATCGAATCATTACTTGCTCTTTGTAGCGTTAAAGAAAAATTATGATGGAAATCGTTAACTTTCACTCTATTTTATGATTTCAATCAATTTCACTTTAATATCAATTTAATCAATTTTGAATTGTAAAACGGGTATAATAAAAGTTTCTCTTGAATCATCTCATTACTCGTAATAAATGTAGCTGAGTCATGTTTTTATTTTATACGACATGGTGACTGACAAATTGATCGTCTGATCAGCTTTAGTCATGTCCCTACCAGCTGCAAAGTAACTCCGTCCACTGCATTTTGAGTAACCTTTGCACTGTGCTCGTGGGCCTGCGAAACAATAAGTTAAGTCTCACAGCTCAATATTTTCACTTATGCTTTATACGAACAACTGTAGCATGACAGGAACATCGAAATTTGTGTTTAGTGAATGTATATTTTGTTAGAAAACTCATTATCCCGTATGTAAGGTTCGGATAAACTTTTTGGGAGATTCGTTTTTCAGTGCCTATATTTTTTTACTTCAAATAATATTTTTGTTTTGTTAAGTTATAACTTTCTTCGTTATGTTTCTGAACAAAACCTTATTTAATTTAAATATAAAATAGTCTAATTTATCATTCTGCACATCTTTGGAAGATCTTCTGTACAATTACTGAGATGATTACCTGATAGAGATATTATCATGTAAAGGATTGCGCGTCGGACACATAGTAAACTCACTTTCATAGTTGAACACGGTGAATATTCTAATAGTTGATCGTCAGTGAAATTTACGATAAGCTGCTTTCTATACTGTAGAAGACACGTTCTAATTACATAATGTTCATATTAACTTGTGTTTGTACGTACAGCAATACATCTAGATGTACAAAGTCATTCGAAAATATGTCTTATTGCGTAGGAATTAGATAGACGAGTGTCTTAATTGATGTGTCCACATATTTGTCACAATTTTTTCCTCTGTCGCGATGATTGGTTATTGTTTTGTTACACAAAAACAGTTTCATTCAAAATGTTGTCAACTTTTTGAATAAACGTTACCACAAGGATATGATGTATGTATAATGCTTAACTCGCCTTTCAAGGTATCGACCTAATCAAGGTGTCGCAAAGTCAGATGGATGATGGATGAAGTGACAAGAATTGGATCCCATAAAACAGTTCAGAAGATGACATTCCATCTTCAATATTTTCTAATTATACACTTTTATCAGGCAAGCCTTACTGCGGACTCAGATAATTATAAAAACGAAAACTCTATTAAATTTCATACAAATATTTTTATTCAATCACTTTATTTTCCCCCTTTTTAACTGCAAAGTCATTTACCTCCGAGAGAACAAAAGGAATTTCTCGAGGAAAAATGTGTTGAAGTACAATATAAAGTATTTACAAAGAGTGAAACATAACCGTGATGATATTACTAAGCAGGTATGTGCTATGTAATCAGTTTTGTATGTGATGCATCTCTTGTGACTGTGTTAGTACATTACGCTAATTAAAACCACGCTACTTCATTTAGCGTTGTAAGAATTAAAATTACTTTAATTTCAATGTAAAGTATAGGCTTGTTAGACACCTGATGATAATTATTAACTAGTAATCTTTGTATCATATATGTATATACGTATTATGTATAAAATTAGTATTGCGGGGGATGACTCGAAGGCGAGACCGAGGCTAGATGGTGTTGTGATGGTGATTGAGATTCAGCTGTATATATTTAATTAGAAGAGGAAAAACATGCGTTTGCACTGGTGGTACAGTAAAAAGAACTTTACTGCTCATTCTAAGATAATGAGCATTGAAAATGAGTTGCTGTTATGTCTGCCATGATTGAGATGTTGACATCTGAATAATGTTAAAGTCTGTTAGAAAGTAATTTCTTGTGTACCTGTTATATTGCCGGACATTTACGTGTCATCATTAAGGAAATACATAGAATGGCGTTGAAAAGGATGCAATTATGTATTTTAGTGTTATCAACATTAGAAATAAATGCTAATAATCCGTCGATTAGATAATTCAATTCATTAATGGACATAATAGTTATTAGATATAACTGGATCCTTGTTTCGTAATACTTAGATTAAAATCGCCTTTCTCTTACTATCTATAAGCCGGTTTGTCTGTGACGTTGTTAAAAACTTTATACAAGGTGTACCTACATCAGAATAGTGTATACCTTTTAACGTGTGTGTACCTTGTACGGCATGACTTTATAAAAAGAAACAAATATAATATCGGAAAATGCCCATCCGTTTAGGAGATATGAAAGTGACGTGTTCACACGCTTGCCCGTACAGGAGCGGGGCTTAACCCCCTGACCCCGGTAATGTGCTGGCAAAGTCTCTAAGATTGTCTTTTTAAGGGCTTACATGTAACTTCCGACATATAACACGGTGTAAAACACCTTGTAGTTTTAGTCCTTGACATTTCTTATTGTCATGCAGGCCGTTCGGGATTTCCATATGTTTACAACAAAAGTAACCTTCAAACATAATCTAGAACACTTTCCTTCTTTTTTTTTAAATCAATGTTTTTGTATAACGTCTCATAAATTATTTATTGCACCTAATAGTGTTTCTCTCTCCCCAACTTACGGTTAACTTGTAGAAAATAGCTGTACTATTAAGTTCGCCATTGTTAGTACACTTGTATAATATAGAGCATATTATTGTGCATAATTACACTAAACAGTTTTCTTGATTGTTTTCCTACATTTATGTTCAACAGTTAGGTCAAGGAAAATATTCTTAGCTGTCACTTTTACCATCACATTATTTTCGAACTTCCTCTATTATTATTACTTTATCCATTCTTGTCACACCACACTACATATCCACATTCTCATGTCAGGCATATGTAATCTTCTTGCATCTGTCTTTCTTGTGGCCCAGCATTCCGAACAATATAAAACGATGGGTCATATTATGACCGATTTGTTAATTTTTTCCCCTTCTGTGTAAAGGTCTCATAAGTAGCATGTTTTTTAAGCACTCAGTCTCTTGATAAATCTATAATCTCGTGATTATTATATTACTAATGTTATATTAGATATATAATTATGTAGACAACAATATTTCTTTATCTTTTAGATTTTAATATCGCGTGCTGATTGTGAAGACGGTCATTGTGTGAATCACATGCTAGCAACTAAAGAATTGGCTGCGATATTATAAAACCTTATTTGTTGGTTATGCATATTTTTACTACAACGTGCAACCTCTGTGGCGTAGTATTTAAAGTCCTTAAAATTTTAGCAGAAGACTTTCTGGTGCACAATAAAAACCTTTGTGTAAATGAACTTAAATGAATGCATTGGTCTGGTTGTTATCTATTTTTTTTACCATAGTACCCGCTCTGCTTAGATTGGGCGTATAATAGTTTATTATATGCTGTAACGTAATTGATTACGTTAAAGTGCTCCTGTATTTCCATATGCTGTATGGAAAGACAGGAGCACTTTAACGCATGTTAACTTAATAGAGTCTACTATTCGCAATACAATCGAGAAGCATATTGATACCAGACCGTATATTTTGCCTTCCGTGTATGTTTTTCTTCATCTAACAACCTAGTAGGCATAGGTGCACTATATACTCAGCAATTGCTCCGTAAGTACTTATGAGAATAATGCTGTGTACTTGCTGTGTTACAGTTATCGTCACATTGTCACTATTGTGTTGAGAGTCATTCATAAGCAATCACTACTTACAATCAAAACCAGGCATTAGGAAACAATGCCTTTGAATATTATATTGTACGTTAGTTTCTCCGTGTGTTGATTTTGTGAACATACTATCTAATCCCATGAGGTGGTAAAAGTCGCTAAAAGGAAGCATCATAACAGCCAAAGAACGTCCACTGCTAATTTTTCTGACTTGTGTGGTCCTGTACCTCCGTCATGCGTCGGTTGCCGCTGTCCTAACTAGGTCGTAGGTCCACCATGTGTGAGGTCTTTTGTTCTTTTTAAGAAAACATCCTTTTTAACAACTTTCTAGGGTAATAAATGGGTTAAGTTTCCTTTGATCACAGAAGGAACAACCCTGTAGTCGGCCTTTATAGGAATGTTATTATGATTTTAGTGTAAGATCGACTGGCTCCCATCGGTCGCCACGGATGGGTTTTTACACAGCGCAGAAAAAACGGGTAAACAGGACTATTCTAGACAAGAAAGGCTCCAGTCAATGGTAGTCGACAAGCCGGCGGATATTTTGTGTTTTGATATATTTAGTTACGAGGATAATATGTTAAAAAAGTAAATTGGAAATATTAATTAACAGTTATACAATTATTACTGTTCCTCTAAAAAGTGACAGCCGTTATAATGATCGTCTTTGGTTTTTTTCAACGGCCTCTTTTATACAAAAGACGATAGAGGTTATCGTCATACACATAACTGTTAAGTACGTTTTTTTCCAACAAAGTAAGTCACACAGATTAAATCTATTTCCTCGTATGATACCTAAAACTTAATAGGTGTGTAAACACAGCAACTAATCAACCTAGGCACTCATGTACACCTTAATTAATACCTTGAAGTAAGACACAATTTCAAATGATAATGTTTAACTTGATGTGTTGCTGTGTGTACCAAAACTGGTTCGTTAAAGTGTCTCCATGACGAGGAAAAATAATACTGTTAATATAGATTTGTTGTCATGATGTTACGGAGCTCTGTAACAAAAACTAAGCGGATCTAAGTAAACTACATAGAGTTACAGAAAAGCTTCCATGGAACTAAGGTATTTGAATTAGGAATGATCAAAATTTTTAATAAAAAAAGCTGCAAATTCTTATTTTAATGTTCCGCTTATAAACATCAAGTAGGTAGGTATCATACTATATTAATAAGAAAACAATGTACAACTTTTCCTATTGAAGCTGAGTACATTTTGGTATCCTTTAATCAACCAGCCTACGACGCACGTAGCGACTTTTTCTTTATTTATTTTTTTATCAATGTATTTGAAACCGCCAATAATATTATATCATTCTTTACCCATATAAACCGTTAGGCAAACAATAAAGAAGTAGCACAAGGAAGCTTACAATGGTGCATGTGATAGATACGGATCCAGATTCGTTTTATAAACAATCCTGTTTAAGTACAACATTTAATGTTGTCCACAGTCACAGTCATAACAATCGCGATGTTTTTTAAACATTTTATGAAGTAAACAAAGAGATTTGACTTCTAAACGCTTTGGTATTTACGTTGTAATTGTTGTTCTTCTATACAGTAAGTATATTGTAGATCTTTCTTTGTAAAATATGTAGTCTGGTTTTCCCAAAGACAAGTTGTATTGGACTCGTGGAGGTGCTTTGAAAATTCAGTTTCTTAGACGAGAATAGCCTTTTATTATGGCGACCCTAGCTGGTGATTTGGTTAGTAACTGCTGTGCAGGTGTTTTAGGGTTAGTTTTCGTTCATTGGAGAGATCCCCATGGACCTCTACAATTACCCCATGGAATGCAAAGATTTGTGGTCCATCAAAAAGAACGTTTCAGTAGGTATTTACAAAAAGTATACAGAAGTACCTATAACTTTAGTTGCATGTAAATGACGCTATGCGTGATAATATCTAGAAAAACATAAATTAGACTTTAAAAAAATATTTCAGCCTAATGTTTTATTTAAAATACGTACTTAATGTATTTTAAAAATAAAGTTTTTGACGTTTTTTCACTCTTTACCAATTCGTTATAAAGATTTTGAGCAAACTCGAATTTTATAACGTAAGCTACTCCCCGTAAAGCAGCTACGTTGTTCCATTTTTCTATTTTGTTCTCTGTATCCGGGTGACCGACCTCCATTGTTCCAGTCTGAAGAGATGTCAACAGCCTGTATATTACTAATTAGAGACGAAGCTTTGTTCCGCTAAATGTAACACATTTCCTCCTAGTAACGCTTAAAAGCTAGTATTTTAGTAGATCTAGATTAAAAGTTATGAGCATGTCAATTCGCGTACCTTAAAATCGTTAAAAATTCGGTTAAGTTAACTTTTAGTTGTCAAATAGTCACACAGTAGGTAAGGCGCTGACTCCACGAGCGATAGAATCGCGACGAGTCTGAACAAAAATCGCCGCGATAACATCGCCGTGTGGAGACACCTTAATACAGAGTGTATAGAAATACATGGCACGACGATTATATCGCCGCGATTTTATCGCTCGTGGAGTCAGCGCCTAAGACTTTTTTGGTGGTAACATTTTTCTAACATGCCCATTGACAAAAGATTCACATAAAAACAAAGTTGCTTAAAGTTTATTTTATCTTTAATTCAAGTAAAGTTTTAATGTACAAGATATCTATATAAATAGAGCCAAAGCAATTTCAGCAAGAATAATATAATAGTCCTTCCTACTTCCTACTAATATTATAAAATGCGATAGTTTGTGAGGATGGATGGTTGGATGTTTGTTACTCTTTCACGCAAAAACTACTAAATGGATTTTATTGAAATTTGGAATATGGGTAGTTTAGGGTGTAGAATAACATTTAACTTACTTATACAACGCGGATAAAGCCGCGGGCATCAGCTAGTAATGTCATAAAAATATAATAATATTGTCATAAAAGTTTACTTAAGAGTAAGAGATGTAAAAGACTTTGTCATGCCTTAAAGAAAACAGCGAAGAAATGGGCCTATCCTAATAGCCGGATCCACACCAAACAATCGGCGATCCGCGATCCGAGCGATCCGTCGTCGATGGATCGCTCGGATCGTTTGATGTGGGTCCGGCTAATCGCTTAAAACATTTTACATTCTTACGCCAAGTATTATCTTCTTTCCTTCATACGACCATTTTATACATCGTTCTTCTGCGCCTCTAGTCCCTGTAACCAAATTCCTATTAGCACTCTCCTGCGAGTCGTAGGTGAGCAAGATAAATTACGTTAAACAAGTTTTAATTAACAACGGTCCGTTCTAGTATGTTTGAGAGAGTGATTTGGAGGCGCGTGAACTAGTTTTATTCGAGTACCTACAAGTCGTGAGAGTACTTAAAAAAACTCTCTTTGCCCATGAACGTCCGACAGCAAGGCCTAGCCTTTTCTTTATATGGAGAGAAACATGCCCCACAAGTTTTTTGTTGTTGCCCTAAGGTGCCAGACGAGCCCGTCTGATGTTAAGTGGTAACAGCCACTCATGACGTCATCAATATTAAAGCTCAATTAGACGCTGTTTACCCTTATAATTTTACTAGCTTTGTAATTTCACAAGCTTCTGTAACCTTCCATGTAAACACAGTGTCATTTTTGCTTGGAGATTGATTAGCCTACCCCATGGAAACAAAATGTACTTGGAAAAAATAAAGTCTCAAGTCAATCATTGTATCGTCTTGCGTTACTGACATTCAACGCCGCGATCTCGCGTTTAACAGCCACATAAAAGAATCAACGATCTTAGTTTTTTTTAATCTTAATTTTGAAGGGGGTTTACTCCTAAGTATGAGTATGTCACCCCCTTCGATCTCACAGTTATACTGCGCAAGTAGTTTTGTGATGCAATGTATTAGCAATATGAACTTTTTAATACAATAAATGATCAATCCATCATTCCATACACGATCGCTTTACCAGGCAACACGAATCACTTTGACAAATCAAATTATTGTAATCAGTAAGCAAGTACATATTTAGAAAAACTCCGCCTTCAAACATGCGTAGGCTAGCCTCTATTTACAAATCTAAAACGAATGGAATGTAGTACACAAAATAACCAGAATTAATAAAGTCAGGTGTTGGCTGTAAATTTATATTTTGCCTGCTATTTACATAAACAAGACTGGGCTACACAATAAATAATATACATTGTTACTACAACATTTTAATATTGTCAGTAATTGTATCGTAATATTATTATGTATTGAACAAATATTTTAAGTTTAAGGGCCAGATTCAGAGACCGCACTTTGACTTTACTTTAGCAAAGTCTAGTTATTATCTCTGAATTTGAACAACATTAAAGTAATCTTTTCGCATGAAAAGTTTACTTTATAGTATTAAATAATGAAAGTAAACTTTTTCATGCGAAAAATTACTTTAATGTTGTTCAAATTCAGAGATAATAACTAGACTTTGCTAAAGTAAAGTCAAAGTGCGGTCTCTGAATCTGGCCCTTATTGTTGTGCCTGCACCTTGTTAAGGTCTAATTTAATGTGCAATTAATCCTATCGTATCAAACTTTAAAGTTCATCTCAGCACTATGTTCAAAAGTTATTCATAAGTATGAAAGTTCTGTTTGTGTTTGTGACAGCTCTAGTATCTATGATTAGCATCTGTCGTTCTCTGAATGATTCTTTAAATGTCAAATATGACATTAATGACGTTTGTGTTGAAATGACAAGACATTGGTATTGCAGTTTAAAAAAAACATTACGAGAACTAACCCTCAGGTTAAAGTAACAAGGTCGGAATACATTAAACATATAGTTTAATATAATCAGTGACGTGTTTGTTTTGATCGTGTGGTCGCTCACGTAAACGCCCGCATCGATAAATAATTTGTCATCAGCTGACGTCAAACCATATGTCATGTAGAAGTATGACAGAGGTCTCGTTAACGAGTCTCACCTCGTACTATATGCAATTAATTATAAGTTAAATGTAGGTTTTAAATGTTTGCGAATTTAATTCAATGTTATTTCTTACATATTTCATTGAGGTTATGGAACTTGGTTAAATAAATAGGGGTAATGGTTAAGCAGACAGGGTCGTCAATGGTAAGGTAAATGCTGCCTCTCAGGAATGAAATAAACACTGATAAAATAATTAAGCTATATGCAAGACTTGATACATTCTATGAGCTACAATAAACGGATACCTTGCCATGCCAGTCGGCTACCTGTCTCAGAAATTTGGGGTAAAACGCTAGCTTAAATTCCAATGACAAAGCGGCAATTCTTGACATTTATTGGAAAACTAAATGTTTGTATTAAAGACATTTACTATTAAGAATGAAGTTGTACGAAAAAGTTAAGTATATAATTTGATGTTGGTATATGATACTACTAATATCGTGGTGACTAATCCGTACTTTTTAAGTATGGTCACCCAATAATAATAAGCTTTTAAAATGACCTAAAATTGGCGTGCCCTGTTCATATGCACTTCAATCGTGCAACTAAGCCTTATGTTGGTCACTTTAGAACGTCCCCTCAATGATATGGTAAAGGTCTGGTAAAACCATAGAACATAATGTTCCTTGTAATGCTATAAGCTTCCATATTAAGTTCAACCAGATTTAATGACGGGTGACAATATGCCGTATCTGACGTAGACATTGCAAATCATTAACTTTACAACCTTTTAATGAGGTTCTTGTTCTAAGTGTTTATTTTTCATTCACACCATTAGGCCAGGCTGGTGCCAGCGATCTCAATTACTTAGACTTAATAATCATGTATAATTGTATGCTTATAAAACTTCCATAAACATAGGCTCTGTAAATACTTAAATCCGTGGTTCCTTCTCGTTCTGTTAAGGTGTAGCCTACTTGTATTTATTCGCGTCTCCCGCAGTAGGGAAGTTTTCCAACTTTTCCATTTTTCTCCTAATTAAATTAGTTTCGAGTTCCAAAACTTTTTAGCTTGTAGACTGCTAGACGCACCTGAAAGTTTTGTTGAATATTGGGTACGTTGGCGAGGACATGCTGTGGATCTTGACTTACAGGTATCGCAATTGTGGGAAAGTAGGTAGATAAGTCCCATTAAAAAAAACTTGATTTCGAGATCGGAATATGCATAAATATAGTGGAATGACTGTGGTAACATTTTTTTTCATAGCAGCACTTCTCTAGTAAAGGAAGGAACCACACCTACCAAAACTTTGGTGATCAGACAGATAGTATTGATACTTAATTAATTAGTACTCTTTGTATAATTACTTTTTTCTATCTTTCCAGGGTGAAATATTGGAATGTCCGCTTTGCCTTACGATGCTCAACACGAGTGTTATGGTCCGGCTGGCGTGGTGCGCTCATCGCTGTTGTGAGTCCTGTCTACGTCAATACCTGGCCATCGAAATATTCGAAGCGAGAGTCCCTGTCAACTGTCCAGTATGCCACGAGAATATGCACCCGTTAGGTAAGATATACTTTGTTATTATGTTAAATATGAGGTGAGCCTGAAGTTAGCTTTCAGACACTTTCGTGTATGATCGGTCACCAAGAAATCACACGCACTCTACCATTTAGTTCCCAATCATGACATTAGGGCAGCCATTCGCAACAACTTCAAGCTGGCCAAAGATACCGTGTATTGTATAACGACGATTCAAGCAAATCAAAAGTGTAAGGATCGTAATTCACGTCGATCCGCTATAGAAACAAGGCTTCAGTTATTTGTATGAATATTTAAATAAACCATGTATCTATTGAATATCAAATACAGAAACTACATTTACAAGTAAAATATTAATCAAAAACATAATCCAAGTTTCTGAAGCTTTGCGCTCTATGCAAATATTGAAGTAGCTCGTTAAAAAGTTATTCCAAAGACTTCACAGAAATCCGGAGTTTCTCGTCATATCGCACCCTAGTTGCATACTTCGATGAACACGACGCGAATAAACCAAAGTGGACAAGTACGACAAATATAGAGACTTGAATTTAAAATTTATATTCCCAAGTCTCAACTAAAAGGGCGTTATTAGATTCGTAAAGTTTGTTTGATTCACAAGTTCTGAAACTATTCGAATTTGTGGCGAGTTGAAGTTTCAACTATTTCAAGTTAGAGCTAGTGTTTCCTACACAGATCGATAGCGTTAGACGAAGATTTCGTTAAATGAGGACTTCCAAGTATTGTGTAATTACTACTACTTTACTTTATTACACAAGTTGCAAAGGTATTCATTGTTTTTGCTTCAACACGAAACGCAACTTCCAGTAGCAGTAAAAAACCGTAACAGTAAGTGCGTAAAAATATTTTTTTTCCACTTTACAGGACCCCTTGTATATTTTTCCAAATTGATTACTATCAAGCTAATTTCAATATCCCCTCTTTTTCAGATGTGCGTCGTATAGTTGATAATCCAGTGCTGTATGATAAATATGAAGAGTTTAGTGTAAGAAGAGCGCTCGCAGCAGACCCTGATACGAGGTGGTGTCCTGCACCGGACTGTAGGTCAGTATTTCATCATCATAATATTTGTGTCCTACTGCTAAGATAGACCCCTTCACTTTGACGGAGGGAAATTTGGCCTAATAATACCACGCTAGTTAGACGGATTGGATTTTTTCATTGAAATTTTTCCTGTATTAGTTTTCGTAGCGATGATATCAGTGTTTTCTCTTAGTGAGTATTGCGACAACCGTAGGATGAGATGGCATGGAGATACGGTGTATTTTAGGGTTTACTGTGATTGATTGGTACTTATATTTAATTGATAAGATACTAGAAATGCCTATATGGGTAGTATTTAATAATATACCGTAAAAGTAGGCAACATTTTGTTTCAAACTGCTAAAAGAACTAGGACTGCCTTCAGTTTTTGCACCTGTCCACCATCCATGGATTGCTGAAAATCTCGTCTAACTATTTCCTTGTATCATTTCAGTTTCGCAGTAGTAGCTACAGGGTGCGCGTCATGTCCGAAGCTGACGTGCCTGGCACCGGGCTGTGGCGCGTCGTTCTGCTACCACTGCAAGGCGGCCTGGCACCCCACGCAGACGTGCGACGCGGCCAGGCGGTCTAGGGCTCCAGCGCCGCCCCGAGCGCAGCAACCTTCACACCCTGATCTAGACCATGGTAGGTGCTTGTTTTAAAAAGCTATAGTATCAATCAATCACTGTCCGCTGCTGGACATAGGCCTGTCTTTGCCTTCCCTAACCCAGGCACCTTTCTGAGGTCGTCGGTATACTTATCTGCGGGCGTCCTATCCCACATTTGCCGAGTCGCGATCTCCACTCTAGACCACGTACGCGGTCGTTCCAAAAAGGGTGGGAGTGTTAATATCGATCGACATGTTATTTTCATAAACCGTCGATCGCTCAATTCTACCTGTCAATCGATTGAATCGCGAAGTGCAAATGCTCTGTGTATTATAATAAGCATCTAGCACCTTTTGCGACTAGTTTATTTCGTCATTAAGTTGTATGAAAATAACCCTTATATTAATATTTGCAGGTGAAGTGAAGCCATGTCCGCGGTGTTCAGTACTGATAGTGAAGGTGGAGGACGGCTCGTGCAACCACATGGTGTGCTGCGTGTGCGGCGCAGAGTTCTGCTGGCTTTGTATGAAGGAGGTCTCCGACCTACACTATTTAAGGTAAGCTGTCGAGAAATGTTCAAGACGCTCAAAGGCTTATAACAGGGTCACTACGACGACGGCTGAGACTGATTTTTACGTGCCCTTCAAAGCAAGGAGACGCTCAGATGAAATACCACTGAGCGGTAACCCTTGGTATGGAATGATGAAGTCGCCTATGTTACTTAACCAGCATTATCGTTTTATATCAGTGTGATTGGAACAATTTTATTAGGACTGTAGTACAAAGTGGCCTTTTACAAAATTAAAATTCCAATCCCTCAATTCTGTAGATTTAAATTCGTGATTTCTTGCACGACAGCCACCTAAGCGATCGTTGTACCAGCGAGATAGTAAAGAAAGCAATTTACAAAGGTTTTATTTATATTACGTTTTTAATTGTTTATTTTTACTAAATGTTTTTTTTTCTCCATTTTCAGTCCTAGCGGTTGCACATTCTGGGGTAAGAAGCCATGGTCACGGAAGAAAAAGCTACTGTGGCAGTTAGGCACATTAGCAGGCGCGCCCCTGGGTATTGCCGTAGTTGCGGGAGTTGCGTTACCGGCACTACTAGTAGGACTGCCACTGTGGGCAGGGAGAAGGGCACATCGAAGACTCCGGCGAGCACCGGCACCTCGCCGGCGTGCCGCAGTCGCTGCCGCAGTGGCCGCAGCTTTGCTCGTATCTCCTCTTGTTGCTGGACTAGCAGTGGGCATAGGAGTGCCGATACTGTTGTTCTACGTGTACGGCGTGGTGCCGGTGTCGCTGTGCCGCGCGGGCGGCTGTGCGGGAGGGGCTCCGGCTACTAACGCGCCGCACTTCGATGATGAGAGAGATCATGCGCCTGATCTAGATGCCGCCTCTAGAAGATTAGAACCTAGCATAGGTGAGTTGTTTTTGTTAAAATGTATAAAGACAGAATTAGTTGATATAACGGAAGCTTCGAAATGCCAATGGACCTGTACTATACTTGCCATAGACTAATAACATAATAGTTAAATGCTGTAATTTTTTTAAGATTGGATAATTTCACTGTCGACTTTTACGATATCCACCGTATTAGATGATTATAATGTAATGTGGAAATATGTATTCGTAGTCCATCACCTTATGTGAGCATTGATATACACATTATGCTAAACCATACTTTACATTAATTCCAGGTGACGCGTCACTATCAGCCGGCTCGCACCACGCAGAAGTGCGCGCGCCCTCGCTGGCGGCGCTGGCGGGGTCGCTGGGCGGGCACGAGGTGCTGGCGGGGTCTGTCACGCAGGAGGCGCCCTCGCCCGCCGCCACGCGCGTGGAGGTGACGGCCGACGTGGCCGCCTCCGACAACACCAGCGCCGCCAGCTGGCCCGACGACCTGCCCTCCACCTCCACCTCGCGCTCCGCCAAACTCCGCAGTCTCTTCCTGTACGGGTCCGCCGTGCCCCCCGCCGACCCCGAGGCGGGCACGTGCCCCCCTCCCCCCGCCGAGCCGCGCTCCCCCTCCCCGGGCGGCGGTGACGGCTCGTAACGAACGCTCGCCTGCCCGTGTACTCGTTGATCGCTCGTGTCCTCCCGGGCCCGATGGCACCGACGACTGACTACTTATATATTTTGTATTAGTTTATCTACGTACGTCCGGCAGCTTGTATACTGAGCTCGCACTCGTCCGTCCCATCGAGGCCCCTCGACCACTACGTTTTGTTTAAACATTTGTGCCAATCGCGTGTGATTATCTAGTACTTTGAAGCAACTCTGTGATTTAATTATTCGATAATTGTAACGAGTGTTGGAAGTAATCGTTCCGGTGTCCTTGTATTATGTCCGTCGCGGTGGGCGGGGCAGTCCTACATATACGATAGATGCTTCGCGCTTTAAGAGCAGTGTTACTCTATCCGATATTTGTGATACTTTGAATAATAATTACTATTAATGATCTAAATTATTTAATTTTTCACGTTTGTAGGCAAAAGTAACAAACTTAAGCGATAATAATTATGTTATGTGAATCTATAATATGTAAACTACGATTAAAATGTGATTTAAATTTATTTATTGTTTGATTTTCAACGCCTAATTAATACCACATCAGTGACGGGAGAAGACTTGGCCTACTAAAAACAGGCTGAAGACTGACCTTTCCTTTCATATTAGTATAGGACACTATCAAGTTATTATTTTTCTTATAACTTTCTTTAGGCTGGCTTTTAAGAAGCTTACGTTACGCTAAGATTAAATAGGAAAAATAATCGAAATCAATGACCGCAATGAGCCTAGTGGTACAAAGGTACCAGAAGTGGCTAAGCAATACAGTGTCCAAAATTAGCAAAAGAATAACTCGGATGTCAAACGAGTAGAGGAAGTAAGGTTCGATCGCACGTGATCATTCATTGCGTTATGTTAAGATGTTTACCGACTTGTAGCGTATGTGGACGCACAATGCACATGCGCTGCAAATATTAGTTAGGTATGCAGAGTAAAGCTTGCTTTGCTTCATCGTGTCAGGTCATCATCGCAGTACGGTCACCATCAGATATTTCGTAGTAGACAAGGTGACCAAATACACCTTCTCTTTGCTACGAAATATCTAATGGTGAATGTTCCGTATACTTACTCTACTCTATACTGTGTGTATTGTAGGCATAAGTTATGCTAACATTGACGTTGGCAGAATCATGAGTTAGTGATGAAGCCATATTTTAAAAGAAGTTAGTGGCCTGTGTAACTCGACTAAGTACATTTTTACAGGGTTACAAAACTAACTTCATCTACAAGGAATCATGCATAACCAATTCCACCGGACACAAACAATCCTCATTCTGAATGCTGTTCCATAACAGTAATGTGTGTATTACATAAGTCCTCCGTGGGATTTGAACCCATAATCTCGATCACGGCCGCTTCATGAATAACTGCTACAACACCAGGGCTATGTCCACGAGGTCAATATTCCCTCTGTCACTAAGGAGGCCTATCGACGTGAAACATTCTTGTAAAGAATAGGGTAAGATAAGAATAAAAAGTCTTAAAACTTGCTTAAATATATTTTATTAACTCGTCAAATGCTACAGTAACATTATGCCTTACCTAGCGTCTTCTGTAGGCACTTACATTATATTAAAATAAAATCAACATTACAAATAGCACAACATGGAACATAATTCTTACATCTCCATTCCCTTTATTCCCACTAGTTCTGTTGAACAGTTCTGTTAACAGAACTAGTGGCACTTTTTTTCCCATTAGTTCTGTTGATAAATAACCACACCATATGTAACTAAGTAGTGATGGCATCGGGATTTTCTTGACGAAAGTAGTCATTTTGTAAAAGTAGCTTTTGACAAGTCACTTCGTTGATATGCATAGGTACTTATTATTTTAATCGTATTAGAAACTGTGTCAAGTTAAAGTAATTCCGCACCAGGAGTCATTGAGAAAATACCATCATTTCAAAGTATAAAATCATCTGTTTACCGAAAAAGAAACAAAGAATTCCAAGTAAAAAATGTGCTATTTAACTGATGCCGCCATTGCCGCGCCGTAGAGGTTCCGTCAAAATACGATAACTTTATATTAGCTGATTACCGAGATATAACAAGCGGATCTCGCATTTTAGTGTTCTGCAATGAAATATCAAAAACACTTTTACCCAAATTGAACACTTTTCTTTGTGATGGAACTTTTAAAATCTGTCCTGCTTCATTTACTCAAATGTACACAATCCACGGAGACAATGGAAGCTCAGAAGATACTATTAATATTATTCCATTGCAAATAAGTTGCGGAGAAAAGCGAAGCATGTTAATCTCAAAAATAAACGTCAACACCGTATTGTAGGTCTATGCTGTGCTCTCCCATATTTACCTGAAAATCATGTTCAGGAAGGATGGAAGTACATAAAATCCCAGATTGAGGACTTTAGCGACCGAGTACAATTAGACAAATGTATTAATTACATGCGATTTTGGATGAAAGCAACTCGTGTGAAGTCGTGGTACTAGGTGCGCGGCATCGCACCACTAATGTTGTAGAAGGCTGGCATAGAGCAATTAACGGCTCATTCAAAACAAGACCGGCTACCGTTGCGGAGTTCATAAAGAAAATTAAAGATAACGCGGAGTTCTATTCCGTTAACGTCCGTAGGTTGGAAAAAAATACACCAAAAAAACGTACCAAAAAGGACATTGAAAATGATGGGTTTATCAGAATTTGTCAAATACAACTTATCAGTGGAGATATTAGCGTCCCTTTGTTTTTGGAGAAACTTCGTTAAAATATATACTTACACATTAAAATGTATTGTTCATGTACTTACCTAACTTATTATACTTATACACGTAGGGTCATTTCCATCACTATTCTTTGTATGTATAAAGGATGTATTTATTTGTCAACAGAACTAATGGGAATAAAAAGTGCCACTAGTTCTGTTAACAGAACTGTTCAACAGAACTAGTGGGAATAAAGGCTCCATTCTACCGAACAATATTTTATACAATATTAAACATTTTTATTTTAAAATATCTTAAGCTCCCAGTTTCAGTACTAAGAAACTTTTATATTAGCATCGCAGAGAGATGTATAATAATTATATACATACCTTATGAGAATGTCTAGGATTTTAATGCTTAGGAATTTAATAGCCAAATAATATTATTTGACAGATAATGTATGAAAAATCTATTAGCATATCTATTAAGTGTTTTATTTTGGGACAAATGTTTAGTAGTATGTATTAGGAACAGGTCCTTGGCATGACAGTTGCAAGAGCATTTACAGTAGGTTTAACAATTAATATGAGTTTAGAAAGTTTTACAACTTAGTACACCTGTCTAGACAGACAGTTCAATTTCAGTGTACAGAGCTAATTGTAAAAAGCAAATGCAAATTACTGGGACCTGAAAACTACTAACTAAAAATCTGAGATTAATCTCACATCACTTAAATACATCTTTTTAAATAAGTATTACTCATACTATGTATCAAATGCGTCAAGTTTTAAATATGAATAACTATATTATTTTGAGTTAGAGCTTTATTCATGGAATTTTTATATAAAAATGAAAGCTATACTATATTTCATTCTTAATTTCAATATTTGACAATAGCATATTTGTATATTATTAATAACAGCCAAGGGAATATATTTTACTATGAGACTGGTGTTTATAAAGCAGAAAGTGAGAATAGAGAGTATATTAGAAACTTCATTATACACAATATTTGCGGCTATATATATTTATCACATTACGCTTATCTAGCTAACTTAAAATAATACATTATTTACACATTACATTTATGGAATATTTTATATAATTTGTCATATTCTATGCTATTTGGCTCACATTTATATTAAAAGCATTTATGTACAAAAAGCATGTTATCTTACATTTTGTGCCTAACTCAGCTGACTTAGATAATATTACCGTCGCCTTTTCGAAAGGGAGAGGCTTTTTTGTCTTTTATTTAAATTTCGTTAAAAAAAAAGGGTTGGTGAACGTAATTGACACTTCTTCTCTAGATCGATTCACATGTATATTTAGGTTGGATTAAAGAATATTTCTCGTTCTTATCCTAAAATGCTATTTAAAAATTGAAAGAGGAACATTGTAACAGAAGATCTGGCTTGTATTATGATGTTAAGTACTTACATTAATTTAATGATATAATTTTCCTCTCGTAAAGTTAAATATCATTTTGGTTTTACAAACATGAGATTGGACTCTAGTATCTACAATTATCATACATTTTTCAATACTGGGTTATTAAAAAAATTGCTAAAGTATAGAAAACGTGTTTGCTAAGTTTATAATGGATTGTTATAAAATAGCAACTTTGATAGCACTTTTTTAAGTGCTATTTTGTGGCTTATTATTCATTACTGCTTTTACATTATTATATCTCGTAGTTAGGCCGTTTTACATTTATTTTCGTTGGTTTAGGAATGCTTTCGTCTTGGTCCCATGCAACTTTGGGGCTACGTGGTCACAGAATTATTATTGTTCTGATGTTACATGAAAGGTAATTTTTACATACAAAAGCTAAATAGAAGCGAAATAGGAATTTTTAAAATTCAATAAGTTGTTTAATCTAAGCCAGCTTATTTTATTACACTATGTAGTATTAAAGCGACAAAAAATAGTCGAACGAGAAGCGAAAGGTTTTGTAGTTTAAACCTCTAAAACATAAGTATCATGTTGCCATGTCATAGACTTGATAACACATTTAAGCGTTACCAACCGTTCAGGCTGCAACATAATATCATTACGTGCGTCCACAATACAGACCAATTTTTTTGACCAGTGAGTATTGTCAATGAAACAAAAATGTAGTTTCTTAAAAAAGGCCTTATTAAAAAGCTAAAATGTAACGCCGAGAGCTGTGCCACTATGGGAAGGACGCCTAAAAAAACCCAAGAAGAATAAGTGTAATAAAAAGGTTTACAGGTTTATTACAAGTTAATATTACCATAAACTATAAATTTATACATTGGGTTTCTCTTTTTTTTTTTAACCAGAGCGATGCTTAAAAATTATATGGTAGCAAGAACTAACTTTATGGGTAGAGAAATTCTCTTTAAATAAACGGAAATTGCTTTTTATGCGTATGAAAAATAATATAATATTTTTCATAGACAGAACACTGACTTATATACCTATATGTATGATACTTAATGTACCAGTTATTTATATTGAGAATAGAATCAGATGTGTATACTTTAAGCTATAATTTAGTATTGTGTTTTTAATTATGTATTTAATATTTTATTTTTGTGGTATCTTTGTACTATTCCAAATCTTTTAGCGACAATTAAAATAGATTTTACTTTCCCAAGTATAGAAAAAAATCTTTTGATTTCAATCATGTAGGTACAGAGTTATAGACGCAACAAAATATTGTAGTGTTAGGTAGTTAACAAATCAATATGTTAGCTTAATACAGTATCACCCGACCAGAAAAATAAAAATTATTCCATTTAAAAATATATCTTTTGTACACACAGCAACTAATCAAGCTAGACACTCGTGTACCTTAATACCTTGAATTAAGACACAATTTCAAATGAAAATGTTTAACTTGATGTGTTGCTGTGTGTACCAACTACTCATGTAGTAAATATGCTTTTATTAGTTTTAGTGAAATATTTATTTTTCTAGTTAGGGTTAAACACTCCATGTGTTCAGTGTTATTGCGAGTTACGATGATGACAATTTTGTATTATACATTTTCAACCATGTCGCCTAATAACAAGACCCATAACACGTTTCATATAATAATTTCGTCAAAATAACGGTCGCCATTTTAGATTTCAATAAATGCAAATATAACGAAACCTTAACTTATTTACTCTTGATTTTAAATTAATTTTAATCCAACTTTTCAAGTACTTACAATATTTGACTAAGCAATTATTTATTATAAATATTTTAATATATTTGATTAATAATATTTTACATAAACAGTAAATATATCTTTTTTATTTCCATGATTTTTCTAGTTGTATTTTGATTAAATTATTTATATACATTTTTAGATTTTTTATATAAAGGAAACGGAACATAATTCGGAGTTTTTACATTTACTTACAATATGTACAGAATTCGTTATTTATTTATTTGTAAAATTTTAATTACAAATCCATTGCTATGGACGGTAAGTTTTAAATAATATTATTTTGAATGCTATTTTGAGAAGATACAACTATGGTTTTGATAACAATTACCTACCCACCGAAGCAATAGTTTAATTTTAAAGAAATACATATTTAGACCAAAACTATTATTAGAACCTTATTCAAGGGACAGTTTCGTAGTTATAATTAATCCTTAAATTTAATGAAACAACAAATATTTACAATACTTAAAAATACTTTTACATTACAAAATATAATTTAGAAGAATTGACAAAAAATGGTATTAAACTATTGGGTATAATATATTTAGATAATATAATTACAGAATGGAAATACAACAATCTATAAATATAATATTAACTATAGCTCAGTTTATATCTTTAAATACTAATAAAACCGCTATTTCTTAATTTAAAATGAGGTCGAATTTACATCTACACTCAATTTCATAAATTCAACGACAATAGAGTGTAAGTGCTGCGATTATCTATACTTGACATAGACAAATCAAACACAAGTGGCAGGTGGGTAAAATGCATTATAAGTAACTGAAAGGAAATCTTTCATAAATAAATTAACATTTAGAACGAATATTAAATTGTCATGAAACTACAAACTCCATCTACAAATCATGATTGTGACAATTGAGCAAAGACAAGTGCTTTGTTCAAGACAAAAATTTGATAAGCTAGAGGAATAAACCGTTGCAAAGCACATATTTTAAGACGGTCTATATTAGGGAAGACGCTGGCACCTGCTTTCAAATATCGCAGATGCTAGGAATTCTACTGCACCCGTTTAATTATCAATTTAAAAGCTCATTGGAGTAATTTTTAGTTTAGTTGGAAGTCGTAAGTAGTAGAACCGTCTCTCCAGGTAGGTTCGTCAGCGACTTTGGCTCGGCATAACGGGCAGGTATGCTCTCGGTCCAGCCACGCAGATATACATAGCTCACAGAATATGTGGCTGCATCCGAGCCGCACCGGGGTCGTGTAGTCGTCGTGGCAGATGGGACATGAGTCACCGGCTGATAGCAGCTGCTCGCAAGTCGGCTTTGTGCCGAGATTCTGGAATGAAAATAAGGTTAGTTGGTAAGGTGTAATATATGTATCTGGCTGGGTAGCTAATGTAAACTAAAGAAGATTTAATAAGTCATTAAACGAGCTGTCCGCATAGTGAGGAACTCAAGATACAAAATCTCACCAGCGGTATGCAACAATAAGGGCCTGAGAGACTTAAAGTAGACTACTTCTTTTATTCGGGAATTATTGGCGATATACTACTATTGGCGATATACTATAGTACTTAACCTAGATACTAATAGGATAAATACCTAGGTTTTTCTTTGACGTTTCGTCCGACTTGCAAGGGCTTAGCGAAAGGAACGCGTCCCTTGCAAGTCGGTTAGCTACTATAGAACGCAAATAAGACCCAAATAAAAGTGGTATGATGTATACAATCGCTATAGTTTAAAATCTATTAAATGAGACTAATGAACATTCAAAAACTTAATAACGTCCTTAGAAATGGACTATTCGAAACACCCGCCACCGAGCTTGGTAGTCGACGAAATTATCCTTTGTCGCTACCGTGGGACACTAAATGTTTGATAATAAAAAGATAAGGCGCTAATAGTAGGTGTTGATAACGTGTCATTGCGTTTAAGAACATTTACGACGAATTTAGGTAATACGTATATCAAATATTTCCGAACAACTGTAACTAGCATATAAGCTGAAGTCAATAAGTGACAACTTACCACACTCTGCAGCAGCGTCCACGTAGCATTCTTAAACAGTCTCAATCTCACAAGTACCTCAATAACTTTAGCGATGACGTACACGGACGTGAGGAACATTCCGACCATCTTCTCAGAGCCCTCGTACGACTGCATGAGGTAGAAGATCCATGGCTGGATCGTTAGCAGAGAGCGATATAACTGAGACACCGCTTCGGTAAATAAATATACTTTACCCTGAAAATTTACAAAACAATAATCATTAATTCATAACAGCTCATTAATGTCCCACTTCAGGGACGGGCCTTCTTCCGTGACGGAGGGATACTTGGCTTACTAATACCACGCTGGCCAGACGGATCGGTATAGCGTTTAATTTGGAGTTTTCCTTCTTTTTATTACGTAAAGATAATATTCACGGATAGTCTCTTAGTCAGTTTGTACGACACCCATGGGATAAGATGAGGTGGTGACAAATTGTATTCTTACTCCGTCACCACACAGAGATTATCATTAATTAAGAACTAATGAATGTGCGAACTGGACATACCCGCGAAATGTTTGTCGTGAGACGCAGACGAATTGTGGAGGGAGAAGTGTATTAATTTTATTCAAGTATCTCGCAAGACTAACACTTTACAAGGTGGTTAATCTTTTAAGCAAGACGCTTCTATAAGTATGCTTACCCCCTTACTCATAAACGCCTCTTAAATGTAGTCACTCTCAGATTTTTATTAGCAAAACCAACCTTATGCCAAACAAAACCTTAACCCCCTTATTCATAAACGCCTCCTAAATTTAATCACTGTTTAGCTAGATTTTTATTACGAAAACTAACCTTATACCAAACAACGTAAGAGTCTATGCTAATTAATCAATTGACTAAAATTTAAGAGGCGTTTATGAGTAAGGGGGTAAGAATTTAAACTAATCAATTGACTAAATTTGAAGAGGCGTTTATGAGTAAGGGGGTTTATGTTTATCCGTTAACTAGTACCCATAGCACAAGCTATTTTTAGTTCGGGATTAAATTGTTGTTTGAATTTATTACATATTATGTAAGTATATATAACTTGTATGTAGTTATAAGGTATGATAATTAAATTTTGTGGTGTTGTGTAATGAATAAAATTATTATGACGGTTCCTAACAAGTTAACAATTAGTCATTCGTTAGTACTATAAACAAAGGCGTCACAGAAGTAAGAACCGGGACCCTTACAAAGTTTGTCAATAAATATGATAACATAAGTATCAGTACGTATAATAACAACATAATCAGTGGGAACAGTCAACTACAAAATGTGATAAACGCTTATAACGCAAGTTGCCGGCATGGACAGAGGGCAATAAAAAAAATAGAGAGACAAAGACTTATCCATATCTAGTTTGTCAATACGAAGAATTGTTTCGAATACTAAGCTTTATAGATAATTCTATCCGTGTGGTGACGAAGTAAGAATACAATATGTCACCACCCCATCTCATCCCATGGATGTCGTAAAAAGCGACTAAGGGAATAACCGTAACTACTATCTAATTTAAAAGGAGATTGGGCAAATTTCATACAAAAAAAACCCAGGCCCAACAGAACTAATATATATCCCTCATTATTAGACATGTTAAACTTATATAATTTTCATTATTTGTTTATTGTGTATGTATGGGGTATGAGAGATATAAGGCTTATAACAGTTAGCTATGAATGAAAACTAAGTTACGTGTTTTAATGTTTAATAATACTTAACCATCTAGCATAACAGGCCATTAATGTCACACTGCAGGGACGGACCTCCTTCCGTGACGGAGGGACACTTGGCCTACTAATTCCACGCTGGCCTGACGGAAAGGTCTATGGTGTAATTTCAAGTTTTCATTCTTTTTATTTTGTAAAGATAATATTCACGGATAGTCATATTTGTCGGTTTTTACGACACCCATGGGATGAGATGGGGTGGTGATATATTGTATTCTTACTCCGTCACCACGCGGATAACCATCTATAAGTCAACAATCACGGAATCGACCGACGACCTCAGTGGCGCGACGGTAGCGCAAGCGGCTGCCGTGCACGAGGTTGTGGATTTGATCCCCACGCAGGACAATTATTTGTGAGATCCACAAATTATTGTCCTCAGTCTGGGTGTTCTCCGTGTCCGTTAATTAATGTTTGTAAAATGTCCCCGCGACACAGGGCATGATACCTATTGCGGGAATTGCCTTTTTAATAAGAAAAAAAAAATCCATTGGACTTGCAGGCTGTTCTATGCCTACATGTCTAGCGTGACCTAAGTAATATATTACACTTATCATATGAGAACAGCTCTTTAACGTTACCGTGGATACAGGATTCTGTACGACATATTCTCCTAAATGATTTAATTTAACAAAGTGCCATCTCTGTCTAACGCGGTGTCCTACGTGGGCGATGAAAGCGACGCGACGCGAAGCGATGAACGCGACATAAAATCAACGGCGTACCCTACTTGTGTCCTATGTGACGGTCTGCGACGAGACGTGACGTAATCATACAGAACACTTGTCGTGTGTAGCATCGCGTCGCGTCGTGTCGTGTCACTTTCGTCGCCCACGTAGGACACCGCGTAATACATGTGGTGTGAGAGTGAAAAAGTAAAATAATACCTGAATCTGCGCATGACGCGGGTCGCTTATGGTATTTTTTTGTAGCAAGCAAAGACTTTAATATCAATAAGAGTTATGATATAGAAAAAAACAATTTTTTAATTGTGTGTAATAACAGTTGGACAGCACCTAGGGGAGAATTTTTTTTATTAAAATGTTTCTCTTAGCAATACTAATAAACCGGCATATATTTTGTTCCTGTTGGTTCTGGGTTAATTTTGCCCAATCTCTTTTAAACCCGTGTGGTGACGGAGTAAGAATACAATATGTCACCACCCCATCTCATCCCATGGTTGTCGTAAAAACAGACTAAGGGACTATCCATCAATATTATATTTACAAAATAAAAAGAAAGAAACCTTTAAATTGAACCCTATACCATACCGTCTGGCCAGCGCGGTATTAGTAGGCCAAGTAACCCTCCGTCCGGAGGAGGCCCGTCCCTGCAGCGGGACATTAATGGGCTGTTATGATGATGATGATGATAGATAATTTTATTTGTAAATTACTTAATTAAAATTCACAAAATTATTTATGCTTAGGACAACTATCTCGGTCATACAAGCAATCGTCTTACATGAGATTCGCAATCTCATACACGGTAGCCGCACACAGCGACTATCACGCGACGAAGCATTTATAATTAAGAGCGTATAATGTAATAAAACCTCATTATAATTTATCGCAATAATTTCGTAATTGATTGTACAAATACACGTGCGATGTTAATAATATTTATCAACTAATAATCACGAGAATTAAAACGATATTATGTGACATAATTAATATCTGCTTGATTCATACCACGACAGCTCATTAATGTCCTACTACAAGGACGTGATGGATGAGTACTTTGTCCACTATCACCATGTTAAGTAAACTGATAGGTATAGGGTTTTATGTCATGCTTTCCTTCTTTTGTTTTCGTAAGTAGAGATAACATCTGCTGCTTTTCCAATAGTTGGCTTTTACGACATCTGTGGGTTTATACATATGTATAGAAAAAAATATGTACATGGTGTAGGTACTCTCAATGGTCGTAAGCAGGTCAGTCTGGTCAGCACCGTATTAGAAAGCCAAGGTTACGATCGTCACTGAATGCCTCTCGTCCCTCTGTAGTGCTACATTAATCAATTTGATGATGAGCCATATAATAAGGCTTGTTTAGTTTGAGATTCAAGCCATTTAGTCTCAAACATGTTAAAAATATTATCATTAAATAACATAAAAGTACTTACCCGTTTCTGAAACGGCAAGATGAAAGCTGGCATCATGGTTACTAATATCTTTATATCGACAGTTATTATCTTCACAATAAGATCTGTTAGTACCACCAGCCATAATAATTCCCAAACATCCAGCTCTGTGTAGCCAGGGAACATAACAACATTTGGCAATAACTTCCCGTGGCCAAACAAAAAGTGTACTATCACTATACAACTGCTAGTGAAGACGAATTCACTGAATAATGCGAGTATACTACGGTTCATCTGTTTACCATGTTCCCTGGAAAGTATTAAGACATTTTATTATTTAAATATTTTTTCATTTTTATAATGGTGACAGTTATTTTTTTGTTTTTAATAACAACTCTCGCACTTGGAATTGAACCATGTGTCGCTGGTCCATATTTCAATAATTTATGGGCCACATAAAAAATGTTTAGCAACAAGACAACTACTGGCAATGTGCCTGGCAAAAAAAAAATGGCAAATCCATCCAGTGTTGTGGATGCATCTAGGCTTTTTTTTTTCGTGGAGGAAATGCTTTATGCATATACATCCTCGCCTGGAGGTGACGGCGATGTGGTTATGTCAGACTCCCATAGACCGGTCTACTCAAAGATTAGATTCCAATAAAGCTCGTAAAAAATATTTTAGGTACTGCTTTATTAAATGCTTAATTGTTAAATGATATAAACACTGATACTAACCTTCTTACAAGACTGTTACTGTGTGTGAACGTACAGAACAGTATAATAAAAGTAAATATCCCTTCCCGACTGTCATACATGAACTTGATGAACAGAATGAAGTAGAACGGTGCATAGCGTATCAGTAGATTAAGCGTGGCTCGCACATCTACCACCTGAAACAACTCCTACAATAGTATGCTAGCATTTATACGCTTCTGTATTTACTACATTCACTTAGTTCAGTTACAATAGAAGACACAGGAGCTATACCAAACATAAAAAAATAATCCTCTAGTGACAATGTAAACTGTAACTTGTTCTTAGTAGTAAAAACTGGATTCATATCAATGGTTGATTTCAGTTTAAAAATTGGACTAAGAACAATTAAAAAGAGTTGTAGTATAGGTAATAAAGTTAGGTATCAAAGTAAAATTTAAATTGAACATTTTATAGTTTTGCTATCCATATTATTAAATGATTATGTTCCTAAACAAATCTATTAGATACTATTTCAGATAGTTTGTTTATTCACAGATGAATACAATTGAATAGTGACTTGATTGTTTGTTGTTTTAATGTACACTGAGACATCATTAAATGTAAACACTATTTATTTAAATTATCTAAATATTACTCATTAAATAAATCTCATAGATCATATAGAGAAAAAAAAATTGCTCTTAAAGAGATTCAGATGCTGTCCAACATACTTTTTATCTTGATGTTAAAGTTCCTGCAGAATTAACAGATCTAAATAAAATCCTTATGGGACCCCTCTATGTGACTGTCTAACTATTCATGTGCAATAAACATGAATAATCGAACATAGTAAAACTGACTTTATATTAACCACACAAGCCTATGACATAAAGTTCAAATAAAGTATAGAATGGTTCATAAATGGTTGGTAAAAATGTCTTTTGAATTGTTTATGTCAGTACATATTAAAATAATTACTAGATTAACACTAATTAGAAATGGTTGTAACTTCTAGGCATCACATTATCCTCTTCATATTTCACAATGATAACAATTTTTAACAACTCAACAACAATCTCAAGTCATTCCTACTTATGTCATGCTCATGAGTCATAACTAGAAAACACCAGTTGTTTCTACATCTAATTTGGGAAGTGTAATGGAACAGTAACTTCTTGAATTACCCATTAACACACCAGACAAATCCAATTGAAAATAATTGAAAAGATATTAGTTGAATAAAATATAAATAAATCATTTGCTCTGCCTAAAATGAATAGTTTATAATTTTTAATGTTTATTTATAAAACATTTTTTACAATAATAAAAACATATTTCTTTAGTTGGTTTAGTTTTAGTATTTATGTTATTAAACTATAATATTAGATAACAAATTAATAATTAATACTAGTTTATACTATGAATAAGTAACTAACCTGCTGTGTACCATCTTCACTCTGACTGTCATTATCAGCATTGTCATGAATATTGTTGTTGTTAGCTGGGTTAACTGACACATTGATCTCGGCTGGCTCCTGACCTTGCTCAGACAAGTTGGAGTCATTTGAGGCACTGTTACTCATGGCATGGCTGCTAGACTGAGATCTTTGCGTAGGAGGAGTGTTTCTTTCAGTGACTACATATGTCTGGGCAGCAGGGCCCAAGTTTACATGAGCTATAGAACTTTGAGGTCTTTGTATGCCCACATCTACAATCTGATGTGTGCCTGGAGTATTTCTTGGCAGCCATGTAGGTAATGAAAGTCTGGCATTGTTGCCCTGTGAAACATAAACCAAACAATCATTAACTCGCATTGACTTTTCTTACAAGGAAAATAAAAAAAAACATTATTGTTACCCTGCATTGCATCACAACAACTCAATGAAAATAAGGGTAACACCTACCATGCGCGCATGTTCTACTAGTGGTCTGATCTCCCTGAATACACTATTAAGGCGATCACCGAGGCCTAAGTTATTTCTATTTGGAACTGCTGGCCTGGAAACTGAATCGAGTCTATGAAGAGCATTATGTCGCGGTGGCACCTCAGGTCCATCGTCTTCTATATCAACAGTCACTTGGTTTGGCTGAGCCATCACTAAATAAACTAATGAACTATAAAAAAAGGCTACATAAATTTTGGTGCAAAAAATATCATTTCCAAACATAGAAGAACAACGCACGAAGGTCAACTCTTTTGACATTTAACTGACTTGACATGACGTTAATTGGTGAGTTCAGAAATTTAAAATGTAAAATATAAAAGTAATAAAGAAATATGTAATATAAACTAACTTGAATTTTTCACTGTCTTTATTACCGATAATTTGACACTTACTACTGATTGTGAAAGTATGTTTCTGAAAGTAATCTCTATTATATCTTAAAATTAATGTAAACGCTTATGACAACATAAGTTTAGAAACATGATTGTATTAACTGTTAGAACGCACTGTTCTACGCGCACTACTTTACTACCTACACATTTAAATAAATAAAATTTTAAATAAAAATGTACTCTGTGTGTAACCTTCACAAAGATATGTATTCAAAAATATTATTTAAAGAATTAATGAAATTTTATATAAAAATATTGACATACCTATGTCCTATATTTCAAGTTGCGATAAAAATTAAAGGATAATCGAAATGTTGATTTATTAATAAAAAAACTTAGCAGCCTTATTGAAACTTAAATTATGCGTTCTTCTTTGTGATTCTTTTCTCTCTCTCTTTGCTTAGTTAACGGACATAATAGACGTCTAGGGTTAGGTAGGTAGGATTAAATCTTACCTCACTGATCTATAAGCATGAGCACAAACAATTCTGTCCCAGTAGCTAGGTACTTGTTTGAACGCTTTGTATTACTAACTTGATATTATTAGAAAAACTATTCCCCGTAACATGCAAGCTTCTGCCGTTATACCTTATTAGGCTAATTACTTAATAAAATTTCAATTAACACATAAGCTAATATATAAAAGTTACATATTTTACGTAAATGAGAATTTGCAGCATGCAATTTTACCTACCTTTTTTCTTGCTTGACGTTTCGGCATTGGTTACACTGGCCGCGGTCTCAAGCTGACTAGTTGTAACAGCAACGTTTTCGGGGTACCTAATTAATCATGAATCATGATCTACCCTCATTCTTTGAGATATTTTTATTGAATCCTTACAGTCACAAAGCTGACAGTATCGTGGTTATGTAAATTAAACGACTGTTAAAAAAGGGAGTTTTTATGTTGCTATTTTTAATGTCAGTGATAATTCTTATGTCTCTCTCTGGACTTCGGTATGAACTTTTTAATATCGATATTTCGACTTTGTAGACGATTGTCAATATGTGTAGGCTCTACACTGTAGGGCCTGCCGCACTTATCTGAACTGGGAACATGCTGTGCCGAGCACTTTCTTGCCCCCCTCGCCCCATATCTAAGTACACGTATGTACGCAGCTCGGATTTTGTAGACAAAGTTGATACAAGCATATCCTTCATTAATTCGATATTAGAGTAGTTTCATAAATCAGATAGTCATGTAAAGTCATGTTATACGCCAACCCAACATTCGTATTATCGCATTTGGGACGTAGTGCGATACCGTTCTTATTCTTCATTTTTATGCGTGGACGACCTCACAACCAGCTTATACCTAACTACATTGTTTATTGCTTTGTTAATTGCTGGTAGAACTGCGACTTGGTGGTAAGTAGTAGTAACCATACCGCTCATATACCTCAGCTATGCCAGAGCATAGCTAAGCCACTGCTTACCTACCCTAGCATAAGCTTACAGCCCCGTAATTTCACTAGTTACGGTATCTTGTCTAGGTATAGGTACTTACTTCCTAACCCGTATGTTGAGAATATGGACGCCTACGAATAACATCATAGCAATGTGTCAATAACTTAATTTTATATACTATATGTATAGGCGCTCTCTCGTCCGGTGTCCGTGTGCGTCGCATGTCATGATACTTTTATTCTAATTAAATAAATTATACCCTTTCCACTATATTTAATGACATTTGACAGGTTGACGGTAGTGACGTTCAGCAGTATCTCGAATGTAATGCCATTCAATTGTAAGCGATTTTTCGATTTTTCAAATTACTTTATTTTAAACATTTGGATCCTTACATCAACTTACATTATCATTTTATTACTGTTTCTTTCTTTATCTATGTTAAGAGAATTAGCCTATAGCTTAAAATGATAAAATTATTGTTAGCTTAGGTATTATTTAAAATACATAATTTATCGTGACACATTCGCGGTTTATAGCTAATCTAAAATATCATAATACATTTTATAAACGTATTATGAAGAATTCAGGTTTATTCATAGCATATTATTTATTATTATTATTATTTATTTCTACCGATTATTTGTAATTTGTTTCATAATGGTGGTAATCGTTATGAGTGTCCATCACTAAGTAACCATAGTAACTGAAAAAAACATGAGTACGTCCATGAAATACAATATTATTTGTTTGAAAAATAAGCAGAAGTATTACGAAACTTCATGGACGTGAACTGTCAAAAAGCTAAACTTACGCTGGAAGGGGTATAGTTAATTACAATTAAATTGCCTTTAAATCATTCCATCAGGTTATGGGCCGCCCCAAGCCTGCCGTTTATTGTTATTTTTGTGTTTTGAAAGGTTTTTAAATTTGAAAATTAAAATATATTTTTAACCTCACTTTCATATAAAAAAATGGCTGATCGTACTATGTTATCAATAGAAAAGCTAACGGGTCGTGAAAATTGGTCAAGTTGGAGTTTTGCAGTCAAAGCTTACTTAGAACATGAAGATTTATACAACTGTGTTTTAAAAGAACCAGTACCGACTGACCAAAACTCTATAAAACAAGACACCAGAGCTAAGTCGAAGATAATATTATTAGTTGATCCAATTTTATATGTACATATTCAAAATTGTACTTATGCAAAACAGGTATGGGACAATTTGACAAAGGCATTTGAAGATAGTGGTTTACCTCGTAGAGTTGGTTTATTAAAAGAACTTATTAATACCACCTTAGAAAATAGTACTTCAGTAGAAGACTATGTGAATAAAGTAATGACGGCTGCGCACAAGTTAAGAAATATACATTTTAATGTAGACGATGAGTGGTTGGGCACGTTGATGTTGGCAGGATTGCCAGATATGTATAAGCCCATGATTATGGGATTACAGAGTGCGGCATAAAGATAAGTGCTGATTTAGTGAAAAATAAATTACTCCAAGAAGTAAAAAACACGTCAGACAATACCGCACTTTATGTAAACTCAAAAAATCAGCCCAAGAATAAAAAAGGTCCTAGGTGTTTTCACTGTAATAAAAACGGACATCTCAGTAAAAATTGTTGGCACAAGAAGTCAAGTAAAAATACAAAAACAGAAGAAACAGGATATGTTGCAGCTTTTTCAGCATCCACAGCAGCAAACAATTGTAACTCATGGTATGTTGATTCAGGGGCATCCATGCATATCACTCTACGCAGGGACTGGCTCACTGATATTACTTCGTCATCTGTACCGAGCATAAAAATTGCGAATAATAAACTATTAAAAGTGGAATGCTGTGGTAATGCATGCATTAATGTAAAAGCAAAAGATGGCACCACTAATGCAATACAGGTGAGGAATGTTTTATATGTACCAGATATAAAAGCAAATTTGTTGTCAGTTAGTAAAATAATTAAAAGTGGATGTAATGTCAGATTTAATAAAAATGGTTGTGAAATTTACAATCCCAGCAACAAATTGGTTGCAAAGGCTGACTTAGTAAATGAAACATATCTGTTAAATACTTGTAAAAATCAAGATATGCAAGTCATGATTGCTAAAACTGATGATGATCCCTATTTGTGGCACCAAAGGATGGGACACTTAAACTTTACTTATCTTAATAAATTACCTAACTGTACTGAAGGTGTAAAGTTTCCATTAAGAAAAGAAAATTCAATTTGTGTAACATGTCTTGAAGGCAAACAGACGAGAAAACCATTCCCCACTGAAGGCTCCCGTGCAACCAGTTTGCTAGAGCTTATTCACAGTGATGTCTGTGGACCGATGAAGAATACTTCTTTAGGAGGGGCAAGGTATTTTGTGACCTTCATTGATGACTTTTCTCGTAGAGTACATGTGTATTTTATTAAAAATAAAAATGAAGTTTTTCAAAAATTTATGGAATTTAAAAACAGAGTAGAAAATGAACTAAGTATAAAAATAAAAACTCTGAGAAGCGATAATGGAACAGAATACAAGAACAATGTTTTTCAAGCCTACTTGAAGGCACATGGAGTATTGCACCAGACATCGAATCCATACACTCCTGAGCAGAACGGTCTCAGTGAGAGAATGAACAGAACTCTAATAGAGCGTGCGAAATGTATGTTGTTAAATGCAGAATTACAGGTCACATTCTGGGCAGAAGCGGTTGCTACAGCTGCATATATCATAAACCGTTCTCCCACCTGCACTTTACTAGATGCGACGCCTCATGAAGTATGGACTGGAAAAAAACCGAATCTGAGTCACATGAGAATTTTTGGATGTCAAGCAATGGTGCATATTCCAAAAGAAAATAGAACGAAACTTGATGTAAAGTCACGTAAGTTAATATTTGTTGGCTACAGTGACAGTACTAAAGGTTTTCGATTCATTGATTTAGAAACTAAAAAAGCCATTATAAGTAGAGATGTCATATTTTTAGAAGCTTCAATTAAAAGAAATAAAGTGAATGATGTTTCTGAAAAAGAAGGAATTAGTGAAAATGGCATAGAGAAAAATAAAAATGAAAATTCAAATGAAAGTTGTAAAGTAAAAGAAAAGAAAACTGTTTACTTACCTGATGATGAACCTGAAAAACCTGTGGAAAGAAACATTGATGATGAGATTCATGAAAGAGGACAAATACAAGTTGAATCTCAACGTATTTCAGATGATTCTGATGAATTTGAAGATGTCAATGATGAGACATACTTACCTGATAATACACTTGATTTTCCAGTAGAATCTAACATGACTTTGAGACCAAAGCCACACAGAGTGCAACACCACAGTAGTCCTTCATCACTGATGTGTCTTAATATTGAATCAACAATGAATTTCTTAAACAATGATCCACAAACTCTTGAAGAAGCTCTGAATAATGAAAAGGCTGATGAATGGAAGAAGGCTATGAATGAAGAATATCAGTCATTGATTCAAAATGATACATGGACATCAGTTAACTTACCAAAAGGTAAATCAGCTATTCCCAGCAGATGGGTTTTTAAAACTAAGAGGGATGCTAATGGATCAGTCAGCCGTTATAAAGCAAGACTTGTAATTAAAGGTTATAAACAAGTCAAAGGCATTGATTACAATGAGGTATATGCTCCTGTTGTCCGTTATACCTCCATAAGATACCTCATTGGTCTAGCTGCGAAATATGGACTTAAAATACACCAGATGGATGCAGTGACAGCATTCTTACAGGGTGAAATTGATGAAGAAATTTACATGTCATTACCAGCTGGTTTTAAAGAAGAAAATAAAGTATGCAAACTTAACAAGTCAATATATGGACTAAAACAAGCTAGTAGACAATGGAATAAGAAATTAAATAATGCTTTATTAGAAATTGGAATGACTCGGTCAAACATAGATCCATGTGTTTACTACAGAGTTTTAAATGAAAATGACATGCTTTTTATCGCAGTATATGTAGATGATATTCTTTATTTCTTTAACAATAAAAAAACTGAACAGTTAATAAAAGATAAATTAAAAGAAAAATTCCATATGAAGGATTTAGGAGAAGCCAAACATTGCATTGGTTTTAGAATTTCACAAAATGCAAAAGCAGATGAGATTACCATTGATCAATCCATTTACATAAAGAATATACTTACTCGATTTGGAATGAACAATTGTAAGCCGGTGTGGACACCTGCTGATGCTAATGTAAAACTGAAAAAGTGCGAAAATCAACAAGACATTTTGAAGAACATTCCATATCAAGAAATAATTGGATGCAAAAAGACTCCATCGACCATTGCATGAAAACTTCATCTCATCAATGGGTTTAAATTTAAAGCATTTGCGTCCAGGAGAGGATGTTGAGAATATGGACGCCTACGAATAACATCATAGCAATGTGTCAATAACTTAATTTTATATACTATATGTATAGGCGCTCTCTCGTCCGGTGTCCGTGTGCGTCGCATGTCATGATACTTTTATTCTAATTAAATAAATTAGTTAATTACAATTAAATTGCCTTTAAATCATTCCATCACCGTACCCAATATTTTTATACTACTACTGAGCGATGGTACCTATACGCCCGCGCTCCCTTGCCGTAGAGACCTAGGTACATAGTAAATAACCGCTATTGCATTTGACGGCGTAGGTACCGGAAAACGCAAGGTGGGAGACCCCTCACACGGTGAACCGGTTAGGACGTCGGGAAACCGCTAGATGAGGGAGGCGCAGGACCGCGCCAGGATGATCATTGCATTTAATAGCATTTTGATAACTTCTTATGTTTTCATAAAATTCTCAAGTAGTCTCTGTCTGCACTAATCACTCAGGAGTGATAAAGTTAGCACATACGTTGAAAATTACTAGATACCTAGAAAACCTATTTTGAGTTGAGAGAATACGAGTAAGTATATTATGACATTGGTAAAGAGACTAAGTTCTGCAGCTTATGCCGTTAGGAAAATTCGAGAACTGACAGACATAGAAACTGCCAGATTAGTATATTTTAGTCATTGATTTACAAAAAACCAAAGATACACACTCCACTTCCCAAAAACGTCCGCAACAAATAGGCGCATTGTGCACTTTTTTTAAATTAGTATCGCGTTGTTCTACCGGCAAACGTCAATCATTAAATTTTATTGCTCTATGTGCATTACTTTTTAAATACAACTTTATGTCATGCGTGTAAGATTGAATTTGAAAAAAAAATGTGTTTACGAATTACTATACGTATTTATTGCGTATGTTTAATTTGGTGACACTTTTGGCTGTTAGTTTTGTTTGAAAATGTGCATCTAGGGTTTTTTATAAATCAATGATTTTAGTTATTTTCACAGCATAATGTCATACGGTATTTTACTATGGGGACATGCTGCCGATATTCATTCTATCTTTGTGCTGCAGAAGAGAGCTATTCGTGCAATTTATAATTTAGGTAGGAGACAATCACTTCAAGAAAAATTTAAAGAAATCAATATATTAACTGTAGCAAGTCAATACATTTATGAAAACATAATTTATGTTCATAAAAATAAAGACCAATTTGTTAAAAGAAGTGATGTCCATAGTATAAATACTAGAAATAAAGATAGACTTATTCATCCGTATTCTAGGCTCCAAAAAATACATAGTTCATTTCAGGGTCAATGTGTGCGATTTTATAATAAAATTCCGAAAGATATTCAAGATCTAAGTTTAAAAAAATTTAAGAATGTAGTCAAACAAAAACTTATCGTAGGTAAAGGGATATTATACTATCCTAGACTACACGAAAGACAAAAAGGCTTGGGATTAACTGCTTCTGTTCCATAGGCTGTTTCAAATAATGCAAGTTTATGCATTTTTTTTAATATAATGTGTGCTACTGTATTGTTTTATCTCTAAGTTCTAATTGTATTATTGTATCCTTTCTATCTTTTTTTTTCTGTCTTCCTTGTTCTCATGCTTGTCTTCTACTTTTCTTTTCTTTGATTATTATTTTTTATGATGTATAAATGGTGTATTATCCTGTCTGGTACTGTCAAATATTTTGATAGGGTATATGATATATATAAAAAAAAAGAATTGTAAACACAACTGAATTTTAAAAGAGTTGCCATGAGTTTCTTTGCCAGGTTTCTTCTCATTGGCCCTACCATTTGGAAACTGGAATTTATAGATCAACACAGACAGACAAGTAGATTCGAGTAGTAGATTGGTTTTATTTTTCTCCTTTAATTTACATTTGACAATACAACGCGGCTTTTCTTAGTGCTGTAGCGTTTGTCTGTGTCGATCTATAATTTTAAATGTAGCTTCAATTTTAAGTAAACGACGATTTCAAACAATTTGTAATAAATTTTATGAAATAAAGTATTTTGAAGTTTGAAGTTTGAGTGCTACGATGGCAATTCAAGCAAAACTGTAATTATAACTGTGATATTTTAAGTACCAATAAAAAAAATTATTTCGCCCGTTTCATAATCAGATTATACTTTATGTGAGCTTTAATAACCGATAACTACTTAATACTTACCTATTTTCTAAGCACCTTCGCTTCCTCCAGTATATATCAAATCGGCATATCAAGTGCTGAATGATGAATAAAACAATTTTACTTTCAATAATTTATTCTTGTTTTAAATAATAGTCAATAGACCGCAATGAATTTCTAGCATTTGATACGATGAGCAATAAACACCTACTGTAGTACGGTACAACACGTACCTAAACACACGATGTAGATACGTAAATTCAGTCTTTGTTTAGGCTTTACACCGCTACCAGCATACAGCTCGACAACGGGCGTCTCCGTAGATTCCAATCGTTTAACTAAGACATATAACAATCACACGATAATAAATATTAATTTGTGCTTAGTTATTCCAAAATAAATTACACACTATGAAACTGGACTGCATTGTTAAAATAATGAATGGTTAAAATATTTACGCTCTTGGCACATTTAATGTTTTTACAGCTATCACGCTTCGTTGTCCGGCCTTAAGGCAAGGACACCTTGCAAATGAAGATCACGAACAGCTTCTAATAAACGTCTTTCAGCTCTAGGTTCTCCTAATGCAACATCTACGCTTCCAGCACAAAGTAAAAGAGCTCGCAATGCAGCTCTTGGCCAGTCTGGCCTTAGGCCTCGTCTCACGGTGGTCCCAGCAGCAGCTGCACCCAGTCTCGCACATTCAGCTTCTAAACGATCACCGTAATCTTCTATTAGGGTCTCACCGATTTCTCTTCTCAATTCTGGTGTTAATGATGAGAGCAGCAATAAAGCGACATCATCCATTGGCCTTCCAAGTGAAACCATTTGCCAATCCAGAGCTATACATTCGCTGACACCTTCTTTTTCGCGAAATAGAAGATTTCCACTCCAAAAGTCAGCATGAGCGAGTGGCGCTGGTTCTGCCGGTCTTAACAATGTACCAAGTAATGAAGGTGCTCGTGCACTCAAAGCTGAAACTGCAGCGGCTTCTTCAACGCAATCAGAACGCCCACGTAAGAATGCTTCAAGCTGAGGCAGCCCTCGTCTTACAAGCCGCAGATATCCTGCAGCAGCCCTTTCACAAGGAAAAAGAAAGTCAAACCTTTGATCTAAAGGTCCTTCTCTATCACGTAAAGCCAAAGAAAGTGCGTGCAATCTCGCCGCTGCATATAAAGCTGATCTAGCACGCTTTTCTGTTAAGCCTTCAGCAAAGTCAGCAGCCTCATACCCAAACGATGTTACATCTTCTAAAACCAGCTCGCTATCACCTCCAATTTCATCTGAAAATGGTAAATTCTATTAGTTAAATTAACCCTCAGCTTATTTTTTTTTTAAAGACAACTCCTGCACTAGGGATCATGCCCTGTGTCGCGGGGACCTTTTACAAACATCAATTAACGGACACAAAGAATACCCAGACCAGGACAATAATTTATGGATCTCACAAGTTATTGTCCTACGTGGGGATCGAACAACCTCTTGCACGGCAGCCGCTTGCGCTACCGTCGCGCCACCGAGGTCGTCAAATTATTACATAAAATAGATACGGTACATTTTAGATACAATAATCAGCATAATATAGAGCGCTGGTCAAATGTTGAGCAAAACAATAATGATAATATAATTCGACAAGCCTAAATATAATTCCTAGGGAAAGATAACTTAAAGCAAACCCTATGAATAAGCTTGGTCAGCGTTGTTTCAAATGGTCCTCTCTCATCGGAGACATTAAAAAAATCAGTGAAGTATGTATGATCAATTTGACTTTAAAAAATTAAACTATTTCTGCCTCGTTGCTTTGATCCATAATAGCTTTTAATTATCTCATGCAAGCTTTTAGTTTAGTTAGTCTTTATCTCGGCAGCCTATGTCCTTTATTACGAGAAAGGACGATTTTCGAACTTCTTTATTTTGCTTCTGATTAAATTCGTTGTGAATTCTATTACTCAGTCTTACTTTACCCCGAGATCGAGACATCGATCCATCGAGCGCTCGGTGCTTTTGCAGGGGTTTTGTATTGGAGATAAATTAATATCATTGTACAACTACGATCCATGGGACATGAATGCCTATGAAATATGTTGGAAAAACAGGATAATTTACTTTGAAATATTTTACGACAAGAGTTATAACCCAACAAGAATGCAATATGCAATAAGTAGAACAGCTGTGGCTGTTAGGACTGCCACTTAAATATTTCGTAGCAATATTGTCGAATTAAAAATCGAAACATGTCGAATTGTCTTGTTAATGCAGGTATGAATATGAGCCAACAGCCTGACCTAGTTTTTGACATAAAAAACAAGTAAAAAGAAACCTGAAAACAGGTCACACAGCTGAGAGGCGTGGGATAAAAAGAGGCCAGCGCACGTCTATGGAATAAAGGTTAAACGTCGTGTGATGAGGAGATTGACCCCATGTGATACTCATGAACTCGTATGAACAGATCTAGTTTTACTCAACTGATTTAGAAGGACTTCTCGCAAGAACATTTTTCACGTGCCGTCTATGAGCCCATGAAGGGTCAACAAAAATAAATACGGGAGAGTATTGTGAGAATGGTGAATCTAAAGATTAGACTCCGTAGACTACTATATCCTATTCAAGATAGCATGAGAAAAAGTATAAACATGTCAAATCTGTCAAACTGCAAAAATGCCGCGGTTTTCAAACATTTTTAAATAAAAACATAACTAAACAATAAATAACTCTGTGTAAATATAAATAAATGTATTCTACCTGGATAAGAAAATGTGAATTTAGTAAATAATGCTTGAATTAAGGCAATAAAAGTTTATTGAGAAGCAGAATATACAATTAAAACTTACAAATTAGTAAATTGCTTTTTAAGAACACTTTTTTCAATTTCTATTAATCGGAAACTTCTAATTCAGATTCAGAAAAACTGTTCCCAGCTTGTATTATAAATTTATTAACAAATTCTTCAATAATTTCATTAATTTGTAATATTATTCTTCTTCTGTTATGACATATTAATGCGATACATGACATTTTAGACATTGACAATTGTAGGCTCTTCAATAAGTCGTTTAGTTCAAGTAATGTTTATAAAGGCAAAAAAAAAAATATTACTTGGTGATATAATTATAATATTTAAATTATTTAAACATAATAGCTAATGAAATTTCTATTTTATTGTAATGTCGTTAACATATTAATATTCTTTTTTATAATTTTCGAGTCTTCATCGTGACCATAGATTATAATTATTTATAAATGAGTAATCATGACATTAAAAAGACCCATTTTTTTGTTTGTTTACTAAATTTCTCAAGCCCAAATGAATACGGTATAGTAGGCTGCGCCGATTTTGAACTTCGAAGTATTATTAGATTTCTTTTTTTTTAAGTTCTGGATGTTTTAGTTTTTTAAATTACTTCACGTTGATTTCATTTTTGTCTATCGTAGTTCGGGCAAGCTAATATAACACAATCCAGTCCTTTTACTATGGAGTTTGTTGCATATTTTACTTCTCCAACATTGATATTTGGCGAATCTCCCTTACTGCACTTTTCCAACAACCGTGTTACGATACGACAAAGGATGAATCATTTGACAGACATTTTTGCGTACAGAGTGTAGATAAGAAGTACCTACCTAATGCGTACGATGATACTAGTAAAAGACCTTGAAATACTGAAATAACTAGTCTAGGTCAACAAGGAATTTAGTAGAGGAAATTGAAAAACGCAATGCAATATTTATTTTATGTTTCATAGTCACGATACGAATAAGAAAGTATCCTCACACTGATTCGCTCATGTGTCGTTTTTTTTTTAATTTTTATAATGACTCGGCAATATGACCGTGTGGAATCTGAAAGAAAGCGCGAGTATCTACGATCCGATACGAGATTGTAAACTACTGTTTGATGATAGTGGCAAGACACAAAAAGCTAATATATAAACCTAGATACGTACCAGGCAGTCTAGCTTTCACACATCTAGGAATAGGTAAGCCTGAACCAGGGCCTAGAGCTTCCTCAGCCAACTTATCCAATGCTGGTGCCAGTTCTGTGTAAAACAAGATCTCTCTAGTGTCAAACTGTGCCTCTGCAACAAACAGCCGTCCGAATGGATCTCGTGGCGGTAGTTTGACCACTAGTGGTAAAGATCGACATTCTCCATTGCTTTCGTAGCATACAGTTACAGCTAGAACACGACTTAATGCACCTGCCACGCCAGCTCGTGACTCCACATGTACCTAAGGAAAGGAAATTATTATGTGTGAATGTGAACACATTTTCAATGGTAATCAAATAATCAATACCTGCAGAAGTACAGTATAATACCTATTGTCTTTTTGCAACAACTCGAACTTATTAATTATTACATAACTACTTATTGACACCACTTTAATATTCTTTCTTCTATCATATTGAGTAGGTACTTATTATACATAAATTGTTCTAGAGAGTTTTACCTATGTCAAGTAGGTATTCTACGCGTAGTATCTATAAGCAAACTTTCTTAATGTTTTAGACAGAAAACTTAACATAAAACTTTTTGCCTATCCCTCTGACCAGTGGCCATAAGTTTTCTTATTTCACTGCAATTGAATAATAATAGGCTGATAAAATGGCATGTTTAGTGCACATACGGATGTGAAAAGGTATTGAAGAAAGATATCATTTTTAATTCAAAATTCTTTAGAACTAGTACAGTAAGTGACCTTTTTTGCCAGTGGGAAAGTACAGTGTATAACCAGAAGATCGGGTCGACCGGTCTAGCGACTAAAACCCACGATGCCGGGTACCTACCACTGTATCTAATCAAGCGTCATTTCTTCTAATGCTAGATTATACACGTTTACAATACACTATACTATTTTTCAGATCTTATGGGTACGGTGACGTTTAGTATTTGTCATTACTAGAGATGTAGTAACACTAATATCGTTTTTAAAAATACCGATTCTATATCTAACCGACATAATTTACAAACAAGAATAAATCGATTATGGGTACAAAATAAGAAACTAATCTTTTTTTAAATATTTATTAATTATGCCGAATCAATGCGTGATTCATCTGATGAACAGCTTGATGAATTACTTGACTCGTCACTTACATGACATAATAAGTGAAAATCTATTGAATTGTCTAATTTGATGTCTCTTCCTTTCACAGTCATGACGTATTAGATTTTTGTTTTTTTCAATCATCGGCAGTTACGTGGTCACAGTTCACAGGCCTCTTTTAATAATGACATCATCAAGATTTTACCGTTATGACGTACGAATCCCGCCAAAAAAAAACTTGCGGCCTATCCTCGTAAAAACTAATATTGAGTTATAAGACAACTGAAATTATTATATTAATTTCTATGATTAAGTATAAAAAAAAATTAATCGATTTAATCAATTTTATAAAAAACCATTCGATTTTAACAATTTTATTGTGTCAATCTCTATTGACATTCGTTCCGAGTCGCGCATACGATTTTAAAATTTATATGTTCATTACGTAATAGGGTTGAAGATGGAATATAAAACAAATATTTCATATAATTTAATCATATATAAACGTCTAAATAATATTTTTAATTTTTTATCAGTTCGGATTCATAAATTGATAGCTTTTATTTTTAAATTCTACAAAAGTAAACTAAGTACCATGGAAAAGATCAAATGTCACCGTACCTTTCCTGTCTGATAAAGAGTCAGTAGTCTAGTAAATACTGTGAATATTATAGTCTCTTATTTGATGGTCATTACATATTTTGTCTTAGTAATTTTATAGAAAAACCGATCCTAATCAGAGCGTTAATTAAAACCACCGATTATAATATTAACGCGAATTCATCAATTATTTGGAAAATAAATGATGAAATAAACAAACAAACATATTTTTTAAATAAAAACGTAGATTGTTTCTAATTACTTAACCAATTTAAATGATATTTCTACGGGATTATTTGAAAGCTTTTTTTTCAATAGCCTTTGAGCTTGAGACTAATTGAGAACCCTATCCTCTTCTTGGAATCGGTTAAAAATGAAAAGGTCATATCAATGCACCAGCTGTATTAAGTCTAAGTTTACGTCTTACCTGTACTGCTATTTATTCCTACTGCTGCCACGAACAAGACTAACACGGAAAACATATACCTACCTACCTATATTAAATATTTTTGATTATAATAACTTAACACCAATTACCTAGCTATCAGAAAGTTTTACGTTTCTGCTTTTATTAAAATTACATTTAGATATAGGTACTTAGATAATCTCTAGGTACATATTTCCTTTCGCTGGAAACTAGCTTGGCAACTCCTCTTTTTGATTTTATTTAATTACTTTTTACTTGAAAGTAATAACCATTTCAAATAAATAAAAAAAATATTCCACAATAGTTCAAAAATGTTAGTTTTTTCGGAATATTCATAGAAAAAAACAAAAAAACACACCTCTTTAGGGTCGACCACGCCCGCCACACTCAATAAATCTCTCGCCCACTCTTCTGTGAGAGCCGCATCTGCTTCAGCCTCCGGACCCTGTTCGCAGTCGGATTCTTCACTGCCGCTGCTGGGGGCCTCTGAGACCGCCGCGCTGTCAGGCCCCCCGGCTTGCATTGTACACTCTGCGCTCTCAATATCTACTACAATCTGTCACATTCACTGTAGTCTATCAACCAATAAGATCGTTTCTTAGAACATTTCTTTAACTATAACATCTCATAAGACAGAAATCAACGCGGATCATACGAATGAATAAAATAATTTTACTTCATGCTGTCGAACTGGCATCAGTACACTGAGCTCGAGTGGATGCGCCGCCTCGGGTTATATTTCGCGCATGCGTTGAACTGTCTTCAATTATTCACTGGGACTCCCGTCTCGGAGCAGTCATCGCTCAATCATGAATCAGACTGTGCAAAACACACAAAAAATAGACAGAGGTGTTCTGCAACTACGTCTACCTACGCAGTATATGCTAGTTGTGTTGCAGAAAAATGTAGCAAGAATGTATTAACAAATTATTACTTAGGTGCCTTTTTGGTTGTTTAATTAAAATTGAGTTTCTTTGCATCGTACTTACTTTTGAATATAGTTAATATTATATTATATTTGTAATCTATTTTCTAGTTATGCCTAGGCTAGGTTTATTTATATGTCATGGCGTTGGATTATAAATAATCAATTTTTAAAAATCATCATTGATGATTTTTAAAAATAATATTTATAGTTCAAAACCCCTTAAAGTGCTTTTTCTTAAATGTCGACAATTCATGAAAAACGTCTTAAACTTACTAACAACTTTAATTCTGTACGATTTTTAACATTATATTATTATTGTAATCTAGTAATCCCAACAAACATCTTTCTTTATTAAAAGCAATTTGAAAAACGAGGTTATTTGCAAAAATAGATTCGTTTTAGGGGACTTTGAAGTTAACTTTAGGTTTTAGTGGCATTTGAAAGTAACCTATACCGTTTTAAAGGGTTTTGAAGCAAACACTATTTTGAACTAGGATGGTGTTATGCAATAAAATTGTAAATAAGACACAAAATAAAAAAGGCAATTATTTTTAAAATTATTTTATTTCAAAAGAAATTGTTTTTCATTTTTATAAAAAGCCAAATGAACATGGTTTTGAAGAAATTATGTGTAACTTCATATCTTGATAGGACAACTTTTCGCATTTAAATGCCTTTTGATCGTGTCCATACTTAGGAAATTGGGGTTATCCGTTGGATTCATAACCTATAAAATAAAACATGCCTTAAGCTAAAAAGCAAGCCAGCCAGAATAAATGTACAACAATAAATAGAACCGGGCCTAGTCGCAAAATAAATAGCCCAACATTAAAATTAAACGATTACTTTATTATGCATAATGCCCTCCACTGAACTTTAACAAGCACTTTTGAGTAACTTTTCACTTACCGTTTTTGTCGCTCTATCTAACGTTTTCATTGTGTTTTATTAGTGTATCGCTTAGAGGGACTTCCCAGGTTCACTTTTTTTAATAAATTGCGTTAGATTTTCCATTATTTTATAGTAAAATCAATAAAAATCCACAACGATTTTAAACCAAGAAAGAGTTTTTCGCCATACAAATTCACGTATCACGTGATCTAAATAGCTAGCTGTCATTGGTCTATTTATTTATAGAGGATTTTGAAACACACAAGCAGTCTTTTAGGGTCTTTTGAAACTAAACTCGATTTTAAAATAAATTTTTAGTCGGGTTAGAGTTGCATTAGAAGTTAAGCGATCAGCGATAATAGAACCTATCAATAATCCATTTTTAAAGTAGGTCCTAACTAAAAATTTCTATAAAGACGTTTTAGCGGGTTTTGATAATACAACATAAGTAAACCATTACAAAATAGAAAGTTTGACAGTGTCAAAGCGGTCGTGTAAGCGGCTGCATTGCACGAGGTTGCGGGTACGAATCCGACGCTGAACAATTATTCTTTGTCCGATCCACAAATTATTGTCTGTATGATATTCTTTGTATCTGTTAAATTGATGTAAATCATATGCGACATTGCTTATGGGTAGGTAGTACAGGAGTAGTATTTAAGAAAATAAAACTTTAAATTTTATTTATTTAGTTAATACAAATAAGATTCTTAAAATTACTTATTGCGCTACAAACAATATAAGGCTGTGTTTAATATGTGTATTAGAAACGAATTATATCAAATAAAAAAAATATTTTGTCTTCCACTGTACTTTCATCATGGTTGGTCATTCAAGGGACTTTTCGATACTCGATAAGCTAAGTAAGCGATCTAATATAACTGATAAAAAGTCCGCCGACAAAACTTCCTCGTTCGCACGGGCCATTAATACATGATTACTTACCTATTTAAATTTGGGTTTTAATTTATAGAAACCGATTTAGATTACCATCTGGTACATAGGTACCTACTTGTTTAGTTAATGTACCTACCTAAGTTATTTTAGGTAGGTAGTTATATGTACACTGACCACTGTAAGTACAGTACCTACTCCTTAAAAGTAGTTTTAAATGGAAACATTATTTACTACCCAGTAAATAATGTTTCCATTTAAAACTACTTTTAAGGAGCATAAGAACTACAGGGCAATAACATCGCCTGTGTTCAACGTAATCAGCAATGTTGCTGTTAAAGTTTCTTAGCTTAACCTTAAATAGAAAACCACTCCGCATGATGTTAAGAAATCTACTGGTTAAACAAAGTTATGGGATTGAGCAAAGCCTAGGATATTTAAAAAAAAAAGCTCCTTTGTCGGAATTGCACGGGATTAAACAATGTAATACTAATCCTAAAAGCATTTAATATGTTAGAAATCAAGAAGGTTCCCACCATTGCGAAGGCTTATTTACTTCAGCTCTATTGAGCTCTATTTGATAAAGGAATCTTTGATAAGGTTTTTTTTTATTTATAAAGCAACAAGAGCAGGAGAAATTGAAACACTTATAAATATCTCTTAGACGTATGGTTATTTTTCGTTGTATTTTTTGTTTCTGCTTATAGTGAAATTAAGCCCATTTTTGTTTTGTTGAGGACGAATAGTTTGTCTCCTGGGACATTAAATACTTTACAGGGGCTGTGATGGGGCGGAGGGCCCTCAACCAAAGACATTTAAGTGACGTGCCTCAGGAGCACCCCGTATGGGCTACAAACTTCGGCCTAGACCGTCACTGACTAAGGGCGCCCTCTAGGAGTGAACGCAGCGCGTATTCGGAAGGCAAGGACGGAACCGCTGTTGTTGTGCCTTCGCGATCTAGTTAATCCCTGTCTTGTGTTCAAAATGCGCCTTGCCAAGTACCTGCACAGGTGCAGGTACATGCTGTATAACTGTTAAAACGACCTATTCGCCATTTGCCGACTTTCGGTCTTAGCCGATCTTTGTCTTTTTTCTGTATTTGATTATGGTTTAGCCGACTGCTCTGAAAACTGTATTTTTAGATCGTGTTTCGCCAACTTTCGCTATTTGTCGACTTTTCCTTCCTTTCCTCGTTTTAGTAGCTGAAATACTAATACCAGGTATATTTAGCTAAGCAATCTTGATTTGCCGACTATTTGTACAGGTAATAACAGAACTATTGCAGAAATAATAATAGCGATGGAAATGTTTTTTTTTTGTGATATTTTTTATTAAAAAGGCGGAAATATTTTAATATTTTCTTTTTTATTTTATTAATTTAAAATACAACTACCTCATTAGGGATCATGAGTAGCGAGCGAGGATTTTTGCAAACATTAATTTGATTTACCTCATTGGCGCAACAGTTGTGGAAGCGGCTGTCGTGCACAAGGTGGCGGGTTCGATTCCCACGCAGGACAATTCTTTAAACTATTTACAAATTTCGATTGTCATGTCGTTAGTCTAGATGTTCTTTCTGTCCCTTAAATTGATGTTTGGAAATTCTCAGCTGACATCTACATTATGTATGTACGTATGTATGATCCCCATGTAGTGCGTGAGTTTGGACGAGATGGCCCTGTAGGTTTTATTTAAATAAATATTTTAATTAAAAAAAATATTAATCGGGCGCAAAGAACATCCAGACACGAGATAATCATTTGTGGATCGCTCAAAAAATTGTCCTATGTAGGACTCGAACCCGCGAGTCGCGACCTGGTACACTTCAGCTGCTACCGCGACCGCCACGCCCTATGCGCGACAAAGGCCTTGGAAGTGCTTACGTGTATTTTACGATATTCTGTTTACAGAGGTTATAAAAAGAAAAATATCTGTAAAACTACAGATATTTAAAGCCTGACCAGAAGAATAAAAAGACTCGCCATATTTTTTCGGAATTTTCAAGAACTTATTTGCGTCATACAATTTGACAGAAGATTGACAATTAAACACGAAAACTCCTCTCCTCAGGAAAGGGGCTTTGCAAACCAAAACCAGAAATATAAAAAAAGCTGACAGGAGCCTCTCCTGTCAGGTTTTTTATATTTCTGGCCAGGCTATATATTTTTATATATATTTTACTATGATAGTTTCAAAACAGTTTGATTTTATTTTTTGGTTCCTTACAAAACAAAAGATTTTACTATTATAGAATTATTAATTAGTATCAAATAAGTAACAATTGATTTATATGTTGACTGTTACTGTACTTTTGACAACTGTACCAATTTCGACAAATCGCTACTAAAACAAGCTTTTATGATAATAAGAAACAAAACCGTAACTACATAACAGAAAATTTATAAAGTTGGCGAAACACGAATTTAAAATACAGTTTTCAGAGAAGTCGGCTAAACCATAATCAAATACAGAAAAAAGACAAAGATCGGCTAAGACCGAAAGTCGGCAAATGGCGAATAGGTCGTTGTAATAAAAATAAAATAAATAATTATAATACAATTTTTGAGATGATGTATGACTGTATGCCTTAGTTCCGTTGCTTATCCCACCACTATCACTGACTTATCGCATTAAGTGACTGTCTGTCTAAATGTCAAATGTCACTCACATTAAATTGCGCTACTATCTGTCAAAAACTGAAATGTAAATATTTTATTTAATTTCATTGATTTTGATCAAAAATATTCAAATATGGGTAAAGAAAAGTCTAAAAAGCGTAGAAGATCAAGTTCTGATAGCTCTAGTAGTTCTGATTCCTCGCGTGAGAAGAAGAAACTCCGTAAGTTAAAGAAAAAACTTAAGAAAGAACAAAAGAAGACTGAAAAAGCGTTAAAGAGAAGATTAAAAGAAGAAAAGAAAAAAATAAAAAAGCATAGAAGTAAGAGTTCTAGCCGTAGTCGGGATGATAGCAATACAAAGGAAGATAATGCATCTGCTGACATTCCCCTGGGTCCTTTCGGAACATGTCATCCGAATGTCAAAACACCCGTTCCCAAAACATCCGTTCCCATTACAACCGTTTCCTTAATTGTTTGTTTTCCAAATTGCAATTTTCTCAAAATATCAGTTTATCCAAAAGAACTAATCCCAAAACATCCGTTCCCGTCACCACCTTTTTCTTAATTATTCGTTTCAAAAACAGACAATAAGAGCCAGAGAACGGCAAAGAATTGATGCATTCAAGATGTGGTGCTCCAGACGCATGCTGAGGATACCCTGGACCACCAAGCGCACCAATGCATCGATACTTTAGCAGCTACGTATTCAAACACGCCTTTCCACCATCTGCCAGCAGCGCATTTTGACCTACTTTGGCCACATAATGAGGAGGGGTGAAGAGAGCCTCTAAAAACTTATCGTTGTTGGGAACACGGAGGGCAAACGAGCACGGGGACGTTCCCCAACCAGATGGAGCGATCAAGTGAGAGGCCCATCATCAACCACATTTCGCTCTGTTGCCCGAGACGCGATGAACGCGCACCGGTGGAGGTAGATCATCGAAAGCCGGTGCAAATCATCCACATCCGCTGATCACTACGATCCTCAGTCATGAGGGACCGACTACAGAGAGAGAGTATAAACAAAATGTCAAACGGGTCAATTTAAACAGCATTATAATATTAGTTGATCTAAATTGAATTGATATATTAATACTATGATTTAGTTATTGTAACACACATTTACTTAAGCCTGTGATTAAGCTTTTCTTTGTATATAAACTGATATACTAAGAATTAGGCTATTAGTTATAAAAGGGTGTCATTAGAAACTGATGTTTTGGGGCATGTATCTAATGACAAATGAGTATTTTTGCATGCTGTCATTTTATGAAACTGTTATTTTGAAATGGATGTTTTGGGAACGGGTGTTTTGACATTCGGATGACATGTTCCGAAAGGCCCTGGGTATGTACTTAACTAAATATTAATTTGAATGAGTTTGCAGCAATCGATCGCTTACATTAGAATGCGTCGGTGCTGTAATAATTAATTAATATGTAGTGTATTACGTACATAATATAAAGTAAAAATAATTTTGTAATGTTTCTAATGTTTTTGAGGATTCTAGTTTTAGGAAAATTAAACTTCCAGGTTATTCTAGTATGGATTTAACCGTAATTGTTCATTACTTGTTTAGACTACATTATAAATAAAAACAAATTCTTTATTCTATGAATAAGGTTTTCTCTCAATTGTCCAGTTTTATATTCAAGTATTGATTTTAATTCTTACTGTTAATTATTATTTTACAGAACTCATGGAAAAATCTAAAGCTATGGCTCCCATGACAAAAGAAGAGTGGGAGAAGAAACAAAGTGTTGTTAGAAAAGTTTTAGATGAAGAGTCAGGCAGATACAGGTTATCCTATCTCTCTAATATATTATTTATTGTTATACAAACTGCTATCAGAACAAATTAATATTACTAACATAATACTATTGCAATGATTAAGGGATTTGCTACCATTGAAAGCCATAAATGTTAGGGCTGAATTTAGTATTTCTGTAAATAAAGGCCTTAAAACTGCTTCGGGGCCACAGTATTGCCAGTTCCAATATAGAAACATAGTTAGGACTGCACCATTGTAGACAGATTTATTGGTATATGGGTATTAAGGTTTCAATAAGAGATAGCTGTTTTTGTGTGTGAGCACTAAGTAGCTGGTTTAAGATGATCTTAACTACTTTATGCCCACCTTGGTGGAGTGTAGGGCCCTAAACCAACTAAGAGATTTAGCTTTAAGACAGAAAAATAATGTTGTTAATAAGTGTCCAGTTCGACCGCGCGGCCATAGCGTTTTTTTTTAAAAAAAACCATGTCAATTTTTTGTAAAAATTTGTAGAAGTTGATTCCCAAAACCATAAATTTGTCAAAGATACGGTTAAAAAGTTATAAGGGTTTAAACATGGCCGCGCCATTGAAACGCGGCGAACCGCGCGGCCACTGAGATCTTTAAAACTAAGCCTTGTAGAGACCTGAAATTTACGCAAATGCAAGATTTAATTTGTAAAAAATTTGTAAAAATATAAAAAAAATACTCAGGTTTATAGTTTAAGAGCTATAACACTAAAACCGAATGGCCGCGCCATTGAAACGGTGGAGAAAACGCTATCGCCTGTATCTCGCTGAAAAAAAATCGCAGAGGTGTGTAGTTTATTGTAATTACCCAGATTTGAATTTGTCGAAACTAGGAAAAATACAACAAAAATTCCTAGGTTTATATTTCAGGAGCTATAAGACTAAAACGATATGGCCACGCCATCGAAACGGTGAATAAAACGTTATTTCGCCTGTATCTCGCTGAAAAAGCATCGCAGAGGTCTGGAGTTTTTTGTAATACCTAGATTTTAATTTGTCAAAACTAGTAAAAATACAATAAAAATTCTTAAGGTTATATTTCAGAAGCTGTAGAACATTATCAGTATGTGGTGCGATAGGGTGACCATGTCTTATTGTTTACAGAATACTTTCTACTTATTGTTACAGAAATTATAATTCAAGGATTCTAAATAAAATTAAAATGAAACCATAAATATAAAAACAATTATGTTTATTGCTTGAAAAGTCAATAATACAGTTACAGTCCGCGTGGACTTACGAAAAACTAGCCCTAAGATTGGTTTAAATGACGCAACTCCGCCCCTAAGCTATGTGATTAGTAATGCACACTATTGCATCTCACACGCGCCACCCCCGCGCGCCTCCGCAGGTCAGTGCGACGCGTACAGCCGTTAGTACTTATTATTCTGTGGTACAGCGACGTAAGCGTAAGAGTTTCGTTATCAGTGTGTCGTTGTGATGTTAACACGATAAAAAAGTGATCTACTGATTATTAAAATGTTCAGTTCGTGTGTAATTACGATTAAGTGTTGTACTGTGGTGTAACGTCAGTTCGGTAAATTATGTAAACAATTCAGCAGAAGTGATTAAGGTATGTTGCATTTAAATATTTTATGATTATGTTAGAGCTCTCTCTTTATTTGTATGGATGACCGTGTAGTTAAGATATTTTACTATGAAATATTTACAATCTTATGTATATGAACTTATATGAAATACTAAAAACTATCTAATAACTAACAAAAATAATAATAATATATAATGTTTGCCCTGCAGTGGGACAATAATAGGCTGGATTATTATTATTTAATGTTTTATTAAATCATATAGGTAATTAGAACTTTACTTAGAACATTTGAAATGATTGTAAATCATTTTGATTCCACATTTTTAAATAAGTACAATCATAACTAGCAGGGATGTAGATATATGTTTTTACTTTAAGCGTAATATTATATGAATGGAAAAATTACTAAAAAAACTAAAGTCAATCATTTGAAAGATATACACTTCCAAAGTCGTAAAATGAGCCCCCCCCCCCCCGCCTCTAACTTTTGAAATAATAAAGTTGGAAAAAAAAATTGATGTAAATGTCAATAAAAACTTTCAATGAAAACTGGTTTGAACAAGATACAATCATAAGTTTTTGAGATATAGCACAATTTCAAAAACCGCACACGTTACTTTGTAATTCATACAAACACTATGAAAAACAAAGTTAAGAGCAAAACTTTGCTTGTTACTACGGAACACTTCATGGGCGAGTCCGACTCGTACTTCCCCAGTTTTTTTTTGTAACTCCACTGGTAAAATCTCTCTTCCTTTTCCTCTCACTCATTATTTTTTACAAAACCAGAAGTACAATATTATTATTATTTGTTGTATTACAATTTAAAAATACACCATTAAAATAAATAAAATAATTTCTGTAACAATAAGTAGAAAGTATTCTGTAAACAATAAGACATGGTCACCCTATCGCACCACATACTGATAATGTTCTACAGCTTCTGAAATATAACCTTAAGAATTTTTATTGTATTTTTACTAGTTTTGACAAATTAAAATCTAGGTATTACAAAAAACTCCAGACCTCTGCGATGCTTTTTCAGCGAGATACAGGCGAAATAACGTTTTATTCACCGTTTCGATGGCGTGGCCATATCGTTTTAGTCTTATAGCTCCTGAAATATAAACCTAGGAATTTTTGTTGTATTTTTCCTAGTTTCGACAAATTCAAATCTGGGTAATTACAATAAACTACACACCTCTGCGATTTTTTTTCAGCGAGATACAGGCGATAGCGTTTTCTCCACCGTTTCAATGGCGCGGCCATTCGGTTTTAGTGTTATAGCTCTTAAACTATATACCTGAGTATTTTTTTTATATTTTTACAAATTTTTTACAAATTAAATCTTGCATTTGCGTAAATTTCAGGTCTCTACAAGGCTTAGTTTTAAAGATCTCAGTGGCCGCGCGGTTCGCCGCGTTTCAATGGCGCGGCCATGTTTAAACCCTTATAACTTTTTAACCGTATCTTTGACAAATTTATGGTTTTGGGAATCAACTTCTACAAATTTTTACAAAAAATTGACATGGTTTTTTTTTAAAAAAAACGCTATGGCCGCGCGGTCGAACTGGACACGTTAATAATAGTAAACAATGTGAATTTTTTTAAATGAAATTAACATAACCTAGGTTTAGTATTACACTCCCTCAGTTGTCTATTGTTTTCAGGTTAATAAAAGGTGATGGAGAAGTGTTAGAAGAGATAGTGTCCAGAGATAGACACAAGCAAATAAACAAACAGGCAACACATGCGGATGGAGCTTTCTTTCAGTCTCAAACAGTAGAAAGAAAGAAATAATTGTTAATATTTTGTCCACTTTGACTCACTTTTTTCTCACAAGTTCCTATAATATTGATAATTCCATAGACATATCCACTGTGCATGCACCTTATAATGTTTTACTGTTGCGCCTGATTTAATGTGATTGCATTACAATGTTGTACATTTAATAAATGAATTAAGATGGGAGTAAAACTCCTACACTCAATATTTTTAAATGTTTTATTAGAATTCCTTAGTTTTCGAAAACCATAACAATAATTTGTTATGAAACAAAAATTTATTGGATTTATACAAAAAAAATTTTAAGTGATTAGCATAGACTGATTTAACATTTATTTGATTTTGTCTTATTAGAATTTTACCAAATTTTGTGGTAATTTTATAAGATCAATATTAGACTAGTTGGTATTTGGTTAAACATGCTTATCTAAAACTTAGGCAGGAAATCCTAAATGTAGGCGGTGTGGTTGATCAAATTTGCATTTCTACTATGTTTAGCATTCTCCCAACGCTACTTACAGATGGCATGTAAAGGAATGTGATGGAAATGAAAAACTTTAGTCTAACAAATTTGTTTATTGATCTACCTATTAATAAATTATAGTTCATCTTTGGTTGTAACTTCATTGTTAGTTTGTTCTTGTGATGTGTTTGACTCCTGCAGATGTTCAGTTACTAAGGAAATTAAGCTCTCAAGAGGACGTCCTCCATGTTCCACATTGACAATTTTCTTTTCTTTGTATAATATTAGAGTTGGGAGGCCATTTATCTAAAAAAAAAATTCTTTGATATTACCGTCAAATTACTAAATCCATTTTGATAACACTTCTTTTGTGATAGCCTCTAAGGGTAAAGCAGTTAAACTCTTAAGGATTACAGCTGTAAAGAATAGAAGTCACTTCTTACCTTCTCTGTCTCACATATTGGTTTTGACTGCACACAATCCACATCAGCTATTAGTACACGACTTTCATTTTGAAATCTTTCTCCCAGTTTTAGCCACAGAGGACTAAGCTGCATGCAGTGAGCGCACCTGCAATTAAAATTAAATTTTGTTTTACATTTTCGTTTTACATTTTCGCATTTTGTAAACCAGTTATCTAAAGTTCTACCAATCCAAAATTGAAAATTCGAAGATTAATTCAAAACTGTACGGAACCTCTTCTAAATTACGAATTCATTTTGATATTGTAATGTCTAGATAAACGTGCAGATAGTTTAGAAAATTTGAAAATGTGTACATATTATTGCTCGTGACTGTACATGGTTGCCAATATCGTCGCTCGTAAGTATCTATGTAAAAGTACAATAAAATTAACTCCAAATGCCTATTTATTTTTTTGCGATACTCAACACTTACCATGGGGCAAAATAATTTACGAAGACTAATTCTTTTTCCAAAAACGTTTCAAAAGTTTCCTCCGATATTCTGGCCACAGGCAATGCTTTCTTTTTTTTCATAAACTTGTCTGGGTCATGATTTTCAGTGAGCAGCATTTTCTCAATGTATGTTTTTAATTCTTCTATATTATCTGCATCTGCTACACCCATCTGAAAGCAGCATTAGTTGCTTAATTCACATCCAGATAGTAGTTGCTGTGTTGACTATTTAAATTACAGGGCATTGGATCTTAGCAGCTTGTTTTGCAGGGTAACTACAGGGTATACCCAGAAATATATAGCCTATGCCTAAAACCTGCACCGTCACGCCAAATTATGTATGAAAAGGTCTAGTTGTTTATGACCACTAAAGTACATACAAAAACACAAATGTCCGCCTGTACAATTTTAGTGGTATAGATTTGAATCAATACATAAATACTTACTATTCTTCCGTTCACAATCCACATCAAGTATGGGTATTGCTTAATGTCAAAATTCTTACAAGTCATCTCATTGTCCATGCAGTTTACTTTACCAATCTGTATGTATTCATTGTGAGCATATTGTACTGCAAGCTCAGCCCAAATTGGTGCTAATTTCTGCAAAATAAATGTTGTACTTTACAATACTAAAAATAAACCTCATAACTAACAGTTACAATAAAATAAATGTCAACAGTAATTGAATTCTTAGATTTCACAATGGTATCAGAATCAGTTGGAGCACTAATACTTTTCAAAACATTAGATGCAATTATTACTATCACATAGTTTCGTCCAAGTGATGGGAGCCTGGCGATTTGTTACACAGGTTTACCTACAACAGACACCAGTAAATGTGTAATGTGTTACTTTAAGTTTAATTGTACTTACCTACCTTTGTGAAAGATAAATAAAAGTCATATTATATTATAATTGCTATTAGGGCTTTGGCGTGGAGTTGCAGAAAACAGCCCACCATACCACAGGGCTTTGGCAACATTAAGGTTGGACTAATTAGAACTTAGTGAAAACAAGTGTCAAAATAAGTGATTTTACAATTTCGTCTCTCGTAAACAAGTTGCGTTAGATGTTACACGAGGAAGTATTTCAGGTCCCATATTTTAAATTTTAGATAACATAATATTATTATTTTATTTAATATTATTATATATTATTTTTGTACAAATGGCGAAATTATCGTAACTTTAAAATAAAAAATATAAAGAGCTGAACTGTTGTTAGTTTATAAATAAAATTATATTGAAAGCTTTGGTTTGGCATTGGTTAATCAAGTTAATTTAAATGATTATAAATAATTTACCTGTGATGCTTTACACCATGATGCATAAAACATGATGAAGTTTTGTCCTTTAGATACAAACTTTTCAATATTGTGATCATTCAAGTAAGCCATACCGCTGTATATTTTTACTTCTGTTGAATCTTTTTCAATATTGACACCCTAAAATATAAGGTACCAAAAATGTATTAAAAACAAAAGATTGTTGCTAAGTTTTTTCAATTTATTTAAGCAGTTCTGAGTATTCTGATAAGAATTTATCATTGTTTTGGTAAATTAATATTATCTGCATTGCATATTCTTCTATAAGATCCTTAATATATTTTCTCCATCCTTGCCATTATGTGCATCTAGCAGACAAAACTATCCAAAAAGTTGTATAAATATGCTACGGAATAGAGCAATAAACTGATTGACTTCATTACTTCAAAATATTTCCCTGTATTAATATATAGCAGTGTAAAGGCTACTCACCTCTGACTTCATAGTGAAGATTCCACTTAAAAATAATGTAAGGGATGGCAGATCCCTAGTACCCTTATACTCAATAGGAGTAAATGTGTTCTTATGGTAATAATGTAGTGTTGGATATCCTACAAGTTAAACAGAGAAAATAAATACTAAATAATAACAAAGTTTATAGCAACAGAAAGAAAATTCAAAACCAAAACTATATGCAATGATAACATTTAATTGCAGTTAGATCAAAAGTTTATTCTCAAAAGAACATTAAGGCAATGTTTAAGATTGACAAATTTAATATGAATGCTAATGAAAGTAAATCCATTACTAAATAAATTAAAGTTGCTTTGTATTTATTTATACCTGTTATGTCATTTTCATTGCACAGTTTGAAATGTTGAGTACAGTCAACTTGGGCAATAGCAAATTTAGAATCTTTTGTGTTCACAAGCTCAGCTAACTCTGCCCATATAGGGTGAAACTCTGTACAATGCCGACACCTGAAAATGGAAAAGTAATTTTATAGTAAATAATACTGAAACTATAGGACATGAACCTACGGATCTATATGTTGTAGCACTCACCAAGGGGCATAAAACATAATAAAATTGCCGTCCATCTCTTCTATTTGGTACTTGAAATTGTTCACATTGTACTCATATACCGAGCTTTCTTCTAAAGCAACAAAATACGGTAAGAAAAGGAAATAGAGTAAACCTAATGTCCTTAGCATTTTGCAAATAAATTATAACTGATTGATTATAGATTTACTTTAACATGCGATTTGTAGTGTTGAAGAACACAAATAAGAATATCACATTATTCAGTAATGTATAAATTATATGAAAATTTATTACATGAAACCACCAATGAAAACTTCACAACAAATATATATAATTTTACTCTTTGACAGCTTTTTGTTTTTATGCCAGAGTCAGAAAGTAATAGAATGGAACCCTCTCATCGACCAATGACACTTTCTATACTTTTCTCGTTATATTTCATCCCATTTTTTACTATCTATATATAATAAATACTATTATTGGTGTTTTATGAACAAACCTAGGATCTTAGGATATTTTTATTTATATGTACAATTTTATTAACTACTTCAGTTTTCATGTGCTCCGCTCGTAATGTATTTTTTTTGACCCAGTACTCTAGAAGAGAAAAAAATAATTATTAAAGTGTCATTAATTTTAAATTAATAAAATATATTTGTTTCTTAAATTTTATTGACATTCTATATGAAATCAATGACCAAAAATAAATAATAATATAAGGTTCCCAACTCACAATAGTTGTTTCACAATAAAACTCCCATTCAAGAAAATGTATGCCTAAGAAATTATTAAAATATGTATTGTAAAACTATTTCTTATTTTGTGAACTAATAATAAGCTTAATTTTAATTAACTATGTAAATATTTTAGTTAATGAGGAAAAAAAACGATAAAGTTAAATATTTTAATTTAACTAAAATATTGTGCATCTGAAACGTCATTAGTCCGTAGCTTTTATGAACATACAAAAGAATGTGGTAATTCTTCAAAATGGTCGCTTTGTATGGTTTGCCAACTTGCATGTCTGTGTTTCAGAGTTCTTTGTTTTCGTAATACAGTTTGTATTATTAAATCTAAGGAAAAGTTATAAACAATACACAACAGTGTAGTTTGAGTATGAATATTGTTAATTCGATTCTAAATTGTGGTGTCCAAGAAAGATGTCATCGGTAATGTGAGAGCTCTCCAAAAGAATTTTTATTTTACGTGATTATGACGTTTGTGTATCTTATTGGGATTTACAGCAAGTGAGAAATATCTGGGTAATATTTGGTTTGTACATAAATATCATAAAAGTGTATGAATCTTATTAACAGTAAGAAACAAAGCTGACTCTAATTTTGGCATTCCACAGTACTATGTCATGATTGATTCGTGTTGAACATTCTTTGGCTTTACTGAACCTACAACTTTGAATAGATATGTAACTTAACTGTGGAGAAAATATTGATGTAGTTTTGTAGTATCAATACATGATTTTGTGAACTATTGATAGTGTTGTTTTCATGAAATTTTTTTAAGTCCATAATAAATAGAACAAAACATAGGAAAACAATCTGAATGCATTTGCATACTCTAAAGTATTCAAGAGCTGTACTTTACCAGTAATGTCTTTTCCTTTTCAGCATACTACCTGATTTGTGAATTTTTGAAGCAAAGTGATATAAACTATTAGTGGCAAAGGGTGTAAAAGCTTTGAATAAATCTGGACTGATCTAAAATTATTTAAGTGAACATATTAAATGAAAGGTGAATAGTGACCATGAATGTGGTTAGAAGATGGTGTGTCCTCATGTGATGGGAGGGGTGGGGTGAGAGGTGAGGCGCTTGGGCGCGGGCGCGGGCGCCATGAACCCGCCGGCGCCCCGCCAGGCGGCCGCTCGCTCCGGCTATCACCAGAAAGCTCTAGCACAAATCCGCAACTCCTTACTTCCATTTGCAAACAATGGAAACTCCGAGCCCCCTGGTTCGTCAGCAGCAAGCACAGTCAGTTCAGGAGTTAGTTCAGGATTTAGTTCATCATCAGGCAATGGTCTTGATAAGGATTTGACTGCATTGCCGCAGTCTTTAAATCAATTGATTGCATTGGGATATGATGAGGTAAGAATTGCCATTATATTTTCATATGATATGAATGTTCTTACAATATCTTTGTTATTACGATATCACAATGTAGAGAATCAGTTATTGCTAGTTTGTTATTGTATTGTGAAGCCATACAATGTAAGATGTAAAATCATTGTAGTATGTAATGCAGTCTAGACTTTACATCAACACTAAGTATTGATTTTAATCTTATCAGTCCCATTACAGGGATGGCACTTCTTCATCAATATGATAATAATATAATGTAGTATTCATTACACAAAGTAAACCTGTCTGAAATTAAGCAGAGCTTGTATTAATGGAAGGCAACATGACCCCTTAAAACCACACTGACCAGTTAGGTCACTATAATAACAGATTAAATATCTCTTAAAGGGCCTCTTCGTCTTGGCTTCGGCCCGATGTATGCCTTCCAAAGAACCGGGTCTCCAATAGACCCGAGTATTATGGAAAAGAGATACAAATAATAATAATAATAATAACAATTTTATTGACTCCCAAAACAAAAACAGTTTACAAAGTTTAGGTACATTGCGAATATAATTAAGTAGTGGGAGCCTGGTTTCCAAGCTAGGTTTAGACCTGTATTATGGATAACCAGACCTCCATCCACGGAAACAGTTGAATACTGGTTGTGTGCAAATTTGTACAAGTGCAGGAGTACTTTTTAAATTGTATATAATATTTTAAACAAGCTTTATTAAAATACAGTAATTAGTCTAAATATATGTGCCTGTCATGTGTGTTTGTGTTGGTGTTGTGTGTATGCGTGTTGGTGTGTGTGTGTGTGTGTGTGTGTGTATATGTGTCAGTGCTGGTTGTGAAATGTCTGCTGCTTTACAGTACTATATTGCCATTCTTAAAAGGGATTCTGTGTCATCATAGTTGAGGGTAAGCAAAAAGCTATACAAGGCTGTTTTTGTGTTTATTTTATTTTTAGGATAAATGATTAATATTTCAATCTACTATGGGGATCAGATTGATGCTTATGAGATTAAGACGAATTTTATAACACTAACTAGCCTTAATGTATAATCCTTACCAACTTAAATTCCTTCAAAATTATTGACTTTTTCATGGTTTAGAGGCCTAACCGTGAATCGGATTATTCTAATTTCTCTTACAAAGTTTCTTGAGCTCACTTTGGTGAGACGTCTCCTTGAAGGGTGGTATTAAAATGGTTTCAGTTTGGTAATAAGAATTCTCTTATATAGACTGCCTACTCCAATGAAAACAAGGGTATAGGGTAGCAATAAAACTAGTGTAGAAATAAAACTAGGATTGACTCAGGGTTTTATGGTTTCATATTATACACATAGTTCATTTTAATTGCAATTCTTAGTAATCTATACTTATATTATAAAGTCATAAATTGAAATCTAAGTTTTTTTAAGCCCAAATAAGGATTGTGTTGTCCTCCTCCAACCTCACTGTTATGAGACAGGACCTGTATTCAGAAAGGTTTTAAGAGATATCTTCTTAACTTTTTGTTTAAAAGGATACACTGGCATTGCACTGGTCCTTTGTCACCCACTTCTTTCTCTACAGCTTTTGTACAGCCAAACAAATTCAGTGCTAGTGCCTCACTGTAACCTTCATACTTTGTCTGACAAGAGCCTCACAGTCACATATCAAATGTTTTACTGTTTCCTCATGTTCACCAATGCTCTAGATTGATTGCTGACTGATAGTTCCATTTTTATTAACAAATTGTGAACATAACAATTAATAGCCACATTTGTTTAAGACTGAGGTTCCACGATTTTATGAACCTCCTAAATGCACTCCTTTATGAGATACATACACCAAACTATTTCCGTTTCTGAACAACCAACCTATCTTAGGATTAACCTGATATTATATTGAGACAAGCATCAAATTGTGATTCTTTGGTAGAGAAATTATCTGTTAATATAATTATCTGTTTAAACCAACAGAATACCTTCAAAAAACGTTTTATCCATTTTTCCAATAAATTATAGGTAGCTGAGTCATGGAGTTTAGTTTGCCTAGTAGAAGTATTAAACTACTTCCAAATAGATTTTTGACATTGGCGAGTACTAGCAAATCTAGTGTCCATTATGGTAGCGTTAACAAGAGCTATATCGAGTTGGTTACTATGTCAAAATACTCGGCGTAAATACTGTCTAATTAATGTAAATATAAAAGAACTCTTTATTATAGGAAATAAACACCATTTTCAATGGGTACGCCAGCGTCACGATCAAGCTAGCGTACCCATGGCCGTACTCGAAAACAGCTAATTGTAAAGAAACAGAGATTACACAAAAACTCTGCACTAACTCTGCCCCCGCTATGCAAAATTTCATAACAATTGCTCTTGTAGGAACAGACTTTTGAATGACAGCGTTATATATGGTATAATGGTAGCGTACATATAATATGATAAATACTGCCTGTATTTACGCCGAGTTTTTTTGGCATAGTAACCAACTCGATATAGCTCTTGTGTACACTACCATAACTGACACGGCATTTTACGTGTTTTGAATTTTTGTATACAATTCCTTAGGTTTCACACAGGTCTAACCTCGTAAAATAAAACAGCTGTTCTTGTCATGAACTTTAAGCTTTTTTTGTTAGTAATGAATGGCCATTCTTATAATCATTAACTACACTTGTTCTTACTAGGTTTTTTTGACAAAAAGAGTTATTTAAAATTGATATGTCCTAAACAGATGAGTATTGTTCGATATTTTTTTTAGCCCTGATCAGTAAAGTTATAACCTACTTTATTGTGATTAAATGTAGCCATTCTCATGTACACTCTTAAATTAAATTTATTTAAAAAAATAAAGAAATGGTCACAGTCAGATATTTGCAACTTTAAGACCCTGAGTCATCCAAATTTTAATTTGTTGTTATTTTCTCTTTTCAGGACTCTGCTGTAAGAGCGCTGAAATACGCTGGAGGACGATTCGATGCCGCCCTTGACTACCTGTCCAAGCAGCAAGATACTCTGAATGGAGTTCTCAAATCAAGCAACTTAAATGCACTAAGCACTAAGCTTATAAGGAAACCTAGTCTAGAGCGCGAGATCAACCTCCACCGAGGGAGTCCCGCACTCGACTCCGGCGCAGGGAGCTCCCGCTCCGACAGTCCACGCCCTTCGGATGCGCCTCCCCTTCCGCACGAAAAACTTAATAGGCAGTACTCGCCGTCTGGTTTTTCTGAACCACCGCCCCCACCTCCTCCAAGATGTCCGTCCACGCCGCCCGTCATGCCCTCTGTGCAGCAGCTCATGAAGCGTATGTCCCCCGCTCCTCCCCTTCCACCGGCGCGAGGCACGTCCCCCGTGGCCGCCGCGCCCACGCCGCCCGCTCGCACGCCTATGATCGTACAGAACGGGCCTCAGGTGCAGCAACAGCTCTCGCAACAGTTCCAGGCGCTCAGTATATATCAGACGAGCTCTGGCGGCGCCGAACTACCTCCCCCCTACCCTATACCGAGCGTGCCTCCCCCTCCCTCTTACTCAGTATCAATGCAGAATCGCCAAAGTCCAACGCAGTCTCAAGACTACCGCAAGAGTCCGTCGTCAGGGATCTACTCGGGCGGCACGTCAGCCGGCTCGCCGAGCCCCATCACGGTGACGCAGTCGACGGGCTCGGCGTCGGGCATGACTCGTCCTACACCTATCCAAGCGTGGACAGCGAGGCAAGCAGTACAACCTCCTATCATCATGCAGTCTGTGAAGAGTACGCAAGTACAGAAGCCTGTGCTACAAACAGCTATTGCGCCTGTGGCTCCTTCACCGGTAGTGAACTCAGGCGCGCAGCCCCCTCCGCCGTCGTACGCGAGCTCGATACAACAAAAGCAACAAGCGCAGACGCCGCCGAGCTACCCCCTCGCACCGAAACCTCACGCGCAATGTCCCACGCCCCCCGTCATAGCGACAGCCACCACTCCCACCGTGCCCACGACGGAGCCGCCCAGCTATGCGATCACGATGCAAGCCTTGGCGGTACAGAGGGGAATGCATCCTGTTCCTCCACCGCCTTACGGTAACCAAGCTGAAAACACGACGACGGTAAACTCCCACCACACCTCATTACATAAGAAATTTTCAAATAATGGTGAATCGTCACAGTTAGAAATTAAATGTCCTAATCAAAACTGCACTAATAATCTGTTAAAAGATAGTGTGGCTACGTCTAGTTCTGATAAAAGTTCGAATGGTTCGTCTGAACGGAGGCCTAAGGGTATGGAGAAGATTAGGCATCAATCGCCCATACCTGAGCGAAAGAATATAAGTAAAGAGAAAGAAGACGAACGACGAGATTGTAAAGTAAGAAACTATTCACCTCAAGCCTTTAAATTTTTTATGGAACAACATGTTGAAAATATATTAAAATCATATAAACAGCGTACTTTTAGACGAATGCAATTAGAAAAAGAAATGACTAAAATAGGTCTAAGTGTGGAGGCGCAATGTCAAATGAGGAAAATGTTATCTCAGAAAGAGTCCAACTACATAAGATTGAAGCGAGCCAAGATGGACAAGTCTATGTTCACGAAGATAAAGCCGATCGGTGTTGGTGCGTTTGGGGAGGTAACGTTAGTGAAGAAGATTGATACTAGTCATCTATATGCCATGAAGACACTACGTAAAGCTGATGTATTGAAGAGGAACCAGGTAGCGCACGTGAAGGCCGAGAGAGATATCTTAGCGGAGGCTGACAACGAGTGGGTAGTTAAATTGTACTACAGCTTTCAAGATAAGGATAACTTATATTTTGTAATGGACTATATTCCTGGCGGTGATCTGATGTCTTTGTTAATAAAGCTGGGTATTTTTGAAGAGAGTTTGGCTAGATTTTACATAGCTGAACTGACTTGTGCAGTGGAAAGTGTCCATAAAATGGGCTTTATTCATAGAGATATTAAACCGGACAATATTCTGATAGATCGAGATGGTCATATCAAGTTGACTGATTTTGGTCTGTGTACAGGATTTAGGTGGACACATAACTCTAAATATTATCAGAGAAATGGTGAGTAATTTTTCAAAGTTTTTTAACTTTTCAAAGTTCTAAAAATGTTACGTTTTATTCATTCATGTGTTGCTAGATAAAATATACAAATTAACAGTTGTTATCAATGCCGAATGAAGGCTACTACTAGAGTAGAAAAGATGGGAAACCCTAAGTTCTCATGTATTATTTCAGAAGCCCATGCCTCAAGTGCAAGCATTTTAACGCCGTTTTAAGGCTATTATTAGTATTATTCTATATTTTATTGAATTACGATATGCCTTTGGATTAGCCTGATCACACATAAACAAGATTTGGGAGCATAAAGGGCGGTGTCTATATCCTTGGTGCGTCAAATGGGTAGATTTACTTTTGGAATTACCATTATTCCGATTGACAAATTTAGATTTTGTGGTAAGCACTCTGGTAGCCTAGGTGGGGTGTACAAATTCTTCAACTTTCCCTTCTGATTGTGTTTTCTTTTTTTGTGTAATAGGACTATCAACAGCATTTAATTTAACATATAACGATGAATTTCAGACCACGGTAGACAAGATTCCATGGACCCTGTGGACGGTGAATGGGGCGCGATGGGTGAATGTCGCTGCCATCAGCTCAAGCCGCTAGAAAGGCGACGCAAGCGAGAGCACCAGCGCTGTCTCGCTCACTCGCTCGTCGGTACACCAAACTACATTGCGCCGGAAGTTCTTACACGTACTGGGTATACGCAGCTCTGTGACTGGTGGTCGGTGGGAGTTATACTATACGAGATGTTGGTGGGGTCGCCGCCATTCCTTGCAGCTTCGCCTGCGGAAACACAGCTCAAGGTGTGTATACAAATTTTTATTCGATTTACGTAGAAAAAATGTTGTCGCCATTTAATCCCAAGATCAGCAAAATAATTGCTAACCTCACTTATTATTTCTCATACGGGGTTTCTAACCTACTAGAACCTACATTTGTATTCATGAACATTGTATCTTACTGGAATTTTAATATGCCAACGTAGTTATACCGTCTTCGTTCTTCGAATCGTCCTCTGTCGCCTTTTGTTATACACGTGTGATAAGGAGAGGTTCACTTAAGGATACAGACTGAACTTTAATCATTACTAAATTGATTAATATTTTCATGCAGGTTATAAATTGGGAGAGTACGCTTCATGTTCCGGACATCGCCAACTTGTCCCCCGAGAGCAAGGATCTGATCCTACAGCTCTGTTCAGGGCAAGACACGAGGCTCGGTAAAGATGCCAACGAAGTTAAGAACCACCCCTTCCTTAAGAGTATAGACTTCGACAAGGGGTTAAGGCGGCAGATCGCGCCCTACATACCGAGGATCGACTACGCCACGGACACGTCTAACTTCGACCCCGTCGACCCAGACAAGCTGCGCAACTCCGGCAGTTCCGACTCTAACAAGTCCGACAGCGAACTGCTCGACAACGGCAAGACGTTCCACGGCTTCTTCGAGTTCACCTTCCGGAGGTTCTTCGACGACGGTTATACGAACAAAATAAACCTAGACGATAACGACAACCAGGGACCCGTGTACGTATAACGAGCGCTTACTATATTAAAGTGATAAAAGAGACACTGAGACTAATTTGTAGGATTTTTATTACAAAGTGTGTGCCTTTGACTCTCTCTATTAAAAAAATAGTTCTTTTTTAATTTGTAAACGTAACGAATAAAACGTATTTAAAATTAATTAAAAGCCGTATTGTTAATAACCCCGGTGATAATGTTGTAATATTGTATCGTTATGTATTTGTAAGAATAATCTTATTTCTGTGTAATATATTGTAACGGATGGATCCACGGTACTTCGGTAGAGTAACTATGGTGCTGTACGCGTCCGTCACGGCGCTAGTGTTAAATCCATTCTGTGTATACTATATTTTGTAACTAGACAAATTATTTATGAGATAAGAACAAGCTTACTGGAATTAGCGAATGATTGTCATTATATTTTCTTATGTATTTATCGAGGTAGATTGCTTATGTGTGTTTGTTTATATGTGTAAAAAGTTTACTTTATGATTCATTAACGTCATTCATTGGCATATTTATATATAAGAAATCGTACTGTGCTTCCAGATCGTCTACAGGACACTAGCTCATAACGTGTGCCTTACAATATCAATATTAACAATTAGTATGTCGAAGTAGTTTTGATCGATTGTACACTGTAGCATTTGGATCAAGTTATATTGGACATTGTATACCGAGTGCAATACATATTTATTATTAACTAAAGTTGTGTAATCGACATAAGAATGAGCACATTTTGATACGATACTTTTGTATATAATATATAAAAGTTATATTAACTAACTAACAATAATGAAGTATATAGTTGCAAAGTAAATAACATTTCAATTATAAATTGTCTCTGAACAAATGTTTAGTCCGCCATACTATGTTAATTCTGCTTGTTTGTGGTCGTTAAGGCGACGACGTATTGTTTTTTTAATTGTACAGTCAAATATTGAGTCAGTTCAACATTAAATTATGTGTTATTGAATGTAAATTGTTTTATATCCTGAAATGAATCATGCTTATAAGTGAATGAAAATAAAATATGGGAATTTTTGTTTATCTTTTCTTTAACTAGTTTTATTATAAAAATTGCGAACAAATAACGTATCGTAAAGCATGTCCCTTCGGAGCAAAATGTACAAAACGCAAAATGTACAATTCTCAAAATATACAAGTAAATCTAAATTCACACATAAGGTGTTTTACTGGTTTGTATAACTTGTTATAGCAAGAACCGAAACAAACACACAGTGGTTTTTGATGCTTGTCTCGGACCAACCTACCTACCAGGGCCAAGCGTATTACGTAATTTTTTTTAACTTTAGTTGCTTTACCACCAAAGGTATCTACAGAGGCGGTTTAAATTTATTTATATAGTACTAGGCTAGCAGGAAGTATTTTATGAGTAGGAGTATCCAATCTAGTAGGAGTTCTAACCTCCTGCAAGCCTAGTACTTTTACCGTAATAACCGTGCGGGTCCGGTCTTAAAAATAAGTAGTAAAGTTCTTGGAGTCAGCACATGCCAACGCTTAATTGAAATAAGCCTACGCATGTAACGTAGGTTTATAATTATGATGTCAATTAGACTTATAATCAAGGAACAAAATAAAAAAATCCCAATAGTTAAACATAAAAAAAACATTCCCCGTGGTATTAGTGTTTTTAAAGTGTAATCGATTGTCACCGCTGTGAAAAAGGCTTTAGGTTTACTTGTACAGTGGGTGACCGAAAACGTCCGCCAGTTTTCTTTTTCATTCGTTTGTGAAGCCTAAAACTCTTAGTACCTTTTGAAACTAAAGCATTGTATAGACAAAACACATAAAACTATACTCACACAGTATGATAATAAGGGTCAAATTCATTTTCACCTTTGGTCTACGTCTAGTTACATGTCAACATCAAACCTTTTTAATGAACTATTTAGTCTGTTCTGTTCTATTTTTTTATAATGGCTCCTAAGTTAATCGATAATGCTGCCAACAGGCCTGTTTAGTCATTACAAACTTTTAATTTGCTGTGATATCCTCTGTTTCATTGTCAATGTCTATTACTGTTTAAATAATAATTTATTATACCTATAGCCACAGAATATATAACTTGAATATTAAATAAGTAATAATAAATAATAATAAATATCATTTCCGATTCACGAGCATTCACGAAGGACTAATTTTGTATCCTAGGTAACCGATATTGTATTGTCATCCCTACTAGTGACAGCCGACCATTGACTGCAATATTAAGTCATATTCAATTGGTAAAGCAGAGTATCGCTCATACTGCTTGCACACGAAAATAGGCCTTAAGGTGGCGGACCTTTAAATACCATGACTGTACATTTTGAGAATTGTACATTTTGCAAGTAGTGTTCATTTTGAGAATTGTACATTCTGCGAATTGTACATTTTGCGTATTGTACGTTCTGCTCCGAAGGGAAGTAGGTATTGCCCTTTTGAGAAGTTGCCGTCATGAGAAATTGCCATTCTGAGAAGTTGCCCTTATGCGAATAAAGGTGTGTGGTATGAGTAGCGTGGTACAGTCAGCAGCAAATAGATAGCGACATTCAAGGCTGTCAAATAGTTAGATACAGCCAAAGTGGTCAATAACTTCGATACACCCGAGACGCTCACATAGATAGAGACATTTCATTCTTCAAAAGTAACGGAACGCGCATGTTACCAATTATATCGTGCATCAATGTACGGGAAAACACGGTGTATGTTCGGCTAGCGTGTATCAATGTACTTGACAACCGGTGTATCGATATATTTGGTCAGGCTGGGTGCACTCAATAAATTGACCACTTTGGCTGTATCGATGCTATTGACCACTTTGGCTGTATCTAACTATTTGACAGCCTTGAATGTCGCTATCTATTTGCTGCTGACTGTACCGAAACGTGGACAATATTTAGGTAGGACCAGCTCACAAGTTTAGTCCCTCTATTTGCCCCAAAGAGGGACTTTTTGATAAATATAATCCGTAATTAATGTATCTGAAATGAACTGACATTGGCCATATACCTCTTGTAATATTTTAAGGTGGTAGTTGGTTTGAAATTTTAACAGAAAGACCAACGTACGTTCATTAAACCTACCTTAGGATCCTTTCACACAGACCGGCTCAGAGAGGAGAGCAGATTCTTATCACGTTGAAAACAGAGATTTTAGTATTTGTAGTAAGGCTTATTTTTGCTTCTGCAATGCTTACGTCATTAAGAATACTCGAACGCGCTTGGTGTAAAATAATATAAGAGGAGCCGACCGGCTCCGATCGCGTACTTTTCTCGTTCGCGCAGCCGGTCGGCTCCGAGCGCATCCGCTTCCTGTCGATCTATGTGAAATAGTTGGCGGCTCCGCTCCGAGCGTATCCGACCCGGTCAGTGTGAAAAGAAAAATGCGCGCCGCGCGCCGCTGCTCTCCGAGCCGGTCTGTGTGAAAGGACCCTTAGAGTGGGAAAACGACATCGTAGGTGAAGGTTTATGAACGATCTCGATGATCTCAGGTCCTAGCGTCAGATTTGATGTTGAAAACATGTGCGTGTGTGAAGAGGCCTCCCTATAGCCAAGTCAAACACTTAACTGCATCTTGAATGAAAGAATCCACAACCACTTTGCTATCGAGGGAGTAGAGGTTTAATATCAGTAGCACAGGGACAAATTAAGTAAAAAACAAACAAATCATCAACAACAATTATATTCATTCGAAAATTAAATCAAAATAAAACAAAATAAAATCTAAACTTCTTTCTCTCACAGGAACATTGAGGGGTATCACGGGGTGTATACCACATAAAGTGCGTTATCAAATATATAATTCTCTCGCGAAGCCTCATATCGACTACTTAATAGAAGTTTGGGGTACAGCCTGTAAAACAAATCTAAACTCACTTCAAAGATCTCAAAATAAATTAATAAAAGTCCTTTTTAATTTTGACTATTTTACTCCTACTGAAAAAGTATATAAAGATACAAAGCTACTAAATATTAATCAGACTTATGTATACTCCACTATATTATTGGTTCATAGAATTTTACATAACGATATACATACAGATATAAAGTTCACGGTAAAAAGAGATGTTCAAAGAATGCACCTAAGAAGTGCGGCTAATTTAGTTGTAAGACCTCCACGTACAAACTATGGTAAAAAAACCATTATGAATGAAGGTGTTCTTTTGTATAATAAACTACCTAAAAACATTAAAGAATCAAAATCAATTACTATTTTTAAAAAGCAGTTAAAAAAATATGTAATAGAGACAATTAACTAAAAAATGTTTTTTAACTGTCATTAAACATAAATTATACAGTATTAAAATAAAAAAATAAAAAAAAATCAATTAAAATAAAAAAAAAAATTCAATAAAACTTAACAAAATATACTTCTATAATTAAATTATCACATCTAGTCGAGCGCACAACTATTTTACATCTTTGTACCTACTTCAATAACCGTCTATGCTCGCAATTGTATTAAGTGTAGGTAGTATTTAAGAATGTGTGGATGATACAAAATGTTTTAACTAACTACCTCCGTTTTTGTATGCTCTCAAGTTTTTGTATTTTTCTTTATATTTTATGTTCTCATGTTAAGTGAATTGTAATTAAATTCTTAATGAGAATAAATAATTTAAACCGAAAATTAACAACAGTATGTAATTCTTAACGATAATAAATGTACAAATAGGTAGCAATAAGATTGATTTGGACATTGCTGCATCATTATTGTGCATAAAACAAACTTGACAACCCTACAGCAACAAAGGCCGTTGAAGAGATTAAAAAAAAAATTGATTTTCTATGGCTGAGTATAGCCATACTAAAAAAAATATTAATATTTTCCAAACTTTGCCATTGACTCTTTTTCTACATATGGATGGATGATGGATGCTTTATTTATACCAATAAGGAATTATATTTTACTCTTATACATATTTCCGTAAAAAAAAATATTATGGCATTAGCAAGAAATCTTGAACCCTCTTGTTGAAATCTTCCGCGTATTTTAAATGAATGTGATGTTTGCCTTCAGGGTACAGATGAATCCTAAAAATAAATATAAAAATTGTTTACAACTTTATGAAAATATTTTTTTAAAGTTTTTAGATTAGCCTAGCACTACACTCATCCCAAGATACTAGTAAGACTTCCCATGTCTAATATAGTATGTGCCCTACTCCACACATTAGCATTTGTACACTACTGACAGAAAGGTATATTAAGCATGCTGGTGGTACCAGCTCAGACACCTGCAATAATAGGTTTCTCAGTCCACCAATAGATCGACACCAACAATTTATACTACGCTAACTCGAATTTTAGGAAAATTCGTTTTTTACGCTTAAGTGCTTAAAATGTGCTATTTTATTTGTAATAAAAAAATCATGAAGTAATGTACAGTCAGCAGCAAATACATAACGACATTCAAGGCTGTCAAATAGACACAGCCAAAGTGGTCAATAGCATCGATACAGCCAAAGTGGTCAATTTATTGAGTGCACCCACGGTTATATAATTGGTAACATGCGCGTTCCGTTACTGTTGAAGAATGAAATGTCTCTATCTATGTGAGCGTCTCGGGTGTATCGAAGTTATTGACCACTTTGGCTGTATCTAACTATTTGACAGCCTTGAATGTCGCTATCTATTTGCTGCTGACTGTACAACAATAACGAAGTTACAAATTTTATACAACGCTAAGTACAGGTAATTTTTAGAATCGCTCGATTTAGTTTACGCTAACTTCACTTGTCGCATTATAAGATGAAAGTGCGCGGTTTGAAACACTTTATATATATAATGCTAATTAATAGAGCTATTGTTACAAGTTAGTCTAAATATTAATAGTGTTAGTCTATTTTTTACAAAAATGACACGAAAATAGCTAAATATTTAGTGAAATTTACCAAAAAGGTAAAATTATTATTGAGGAGTGTTGATAAAAATGATGAGATTCCGCTTTATACTGCTAAAAGAGGTAAGTTTAATGTGCTATTAAATATTATATTGTATGTTAAAGTATATAAAATATGGTTTAGAGAATTTACTATATTATTTTGTAAGTTATAGCCGCTTTGCTTAAAGTTCGTGTAACACTAAGCTAACTGTTACTTAGCGTAATGTAGCCCGATCGGATTTCGTTCTCCGATTGGCCATGCACTAGTTAGCGACTCTATGTCTTATATTATTTCTCGTATAAAACTATGTTAAATACTTCATAGACAGCATATTTGACATTTTTAAATGTAGGCTTAAGTTTAAATGAATGCATAATATATTTTAGAGTAAGCAATGAAAATCAATAAAAATCACGCTTGTTTAGTACTGTGACCGCCCGTAATACACTACGCTGACTACTAGTTAGACGTGTGTAGTGCGTAAAATAATATTGTGGAATTAGGGGTATATACGGCTAACTTGCACTAAATTAAAAAATATACACAATTAAGGAAAAATATAAATATGAAATAATTATAAATAAATTAAATATTAATCATACAAAATTTCAAATCAATATCCTTATTAATATACAAGTTTTTCCCTTTAAACGCTTAATTCAGTTGTATTTTTTGCAGGTATTTTGTTATAGTCATTCTAAACTGATAAAAAAAAATTACTACTTTTCTTAAATAAACATGGTGTTTGAAACTGACCTTAATTTTGTTATTTGTATCAATGCTATTGTTTTGTTTTTTAATTAGAATATTATTATTACTGGGTCGACTGTCTCACAATGAACCATGCAGCTACACTTAAACCAGCGCCATATTTCCAAAATGCGACGTGGCCAGATCGTGGTAATTTGTGCAAAAGATAGGTATAGACGTGTCTCTTCCGCTCAGTAGATAGCGAGCAGATCGCGCGAAAGGTGTATGTGTGAGGAGAATTTTTTCAAAAACTGTCACAAAAGTAAGTTTTAAATAAATTTTACTATCTTTTTTAGCATTTTTACTTTAAGAAATATCGACTATTTTATTTCTACACCTAATTATATAGTTATTTAGCTTATCTATGCACTGTAATTTATTTCATTTATATTTTTTTCAGTTTAAAATTCTAAGATTAGTTATAAATAGGTGCCATGTCTCACATTGAACCATGTTGAGGTGGTACTCATTGAATCACATTGTGTACCCCAAGAATTGCCTTGGCGTACATATTGAACAAAACGTGGTTCATTTTGCTAGTGTTGTTATTATACCTAGTCTAGCCATAAATATTGTTACGAAGAAAAAACATTTTTTTTTATTGCAAATAATATTTATTACTTTTACAGTGTGTTAGTTTAATACATAAATATAAAACAATTCAAAATCTCAAATTCAAGGTCTCCATTGGCTGCAACACAGTCCTTTAAACGTTGAGGCCAGTTATCAATAGAAGCACGCACTCTTTCCATGGGAAAATTCTTCACTGCCAATCGTATGGATTGTTTTAGGGACTCCAAATTATCATGGCGTTTAGAGCAAGCCATACTCTCTAAAACTGACCATAAATCATAATCCAGCGGATTAAGATCGGGACTAGACGACGGCCAGTCTTCAGCTCTGATGAAGTCCGAAACGTTCATTTCCAACCAAGACTGCGTGGACCGAGCTTTATGACCCGGCGCTGAGTCTTGTTGGAAGGACCATACTTGGTTATTGAACATGGTGTTGTTAAGGGGTTTAACTACCTTCTCAAGAATGGTATCTTGATACACTTGATACACCGATGTTTTGATACCTTTTTCACAAAAATATGGCTCAGTCACTCCTTCATAGCTAACACCCCACCAAACCATCACTGAAGTCGGATAATGCCCACGTTGCACTCTGTCGACTAATTGGGAAGCTTCCTTAGAGCTTTGAGCATAAATACGGTCATTTTGTTTGTTAAAATGTTGCTCAACTGTAAAGATTTTCTCATCCGTAAACAAAATTTTTCTGTGACCTCCCTTTGCGTACCGCTTCAGTAGTTGCTTCGATTTTACCACCCTATTCTTTTTTAAATTATCAGTTAAAAAATGACCAGTGCGTCTCTTATAGGCTGCAAGTCCTAAGTCATCTTTTAAAATGCGTGACATGGTTCTGGGTGCTATCTTCATCTCCCGAGATAAAATCTTTTGCTTTCGGACATGATTTCTTCGAATTCTTTCCCTTACTGCTTTGACCACCATTTTCGTACGAACACTACGTGGACGGCCAGATCTTTTTCTGTCACAAACAGAGAAGGTCTCATTGTACCTATTAATAGCCCGGTACACAAACATTTGACTAATACCAAGCGTATGGAGAGTTTTAAAAATTACATTCGGCTCCATACCAACTTTGTGTAATGCAATCACAGCGATTCGGTTTTCTTTATCACCCCACTCCATTTTAATATAGCAAAATATTGTACAATGTATTGGCGCCAAAATTAGAAAATACAATGAACAATCGTATAAAAATGACAGATTCCAAATTCAAATGTAATATCTTTCTTATTTTTAATTGTAACAGTATTTATGGCCAGACTATGTAATGTATTGAAACTTTCAAACTACATGATATTCTTTTACCTAGCTGTTTATATTATCATTATTTATATTACTTTATTTACTTCCTTCGGTCAATATTTCTATCTGTTACAGAATGGCACGGAATAATGTAAGCCAGAAGAGGGAAGTCAGGGTGGGGAGACCCCTCACACGATGGACCGACGACCTGGTTAGGACGGCGGGAAGCCGATAAATGAGGGAGGCACAAGACCGCGCAGGGTGGAAACGTTTGGAGGAGGCCTATGTTCAGCAGTGTCTATAGGCTGATATTTATGATGATGATGATGATGATGAAATTAAGTAAATGAAAAAAGCTGCATTATATCCTACTTTGCGCCGCTATGTGCACAGTATTTAGACACACCTAAAGATGATCTTGCTAACAAGAAGCATAATACCAAATTATGATTTAAAGACTACTCTATAACAAGAAAAGACTAATTACATAAGAAATGGACGTTTTACTTTTACCTTAATTAATTATTGATAATATTTCTTCTTCATAATTAAGTGGTTCAATGTTAAAATTAACCCGGTTCAATGTGCACACCCTAGAGTACACATTGATCCAAATATTTATTTTTATATTTATGTTTTTATTTTTAAAAGTATAAATAATATTGAAAATTTGTCAATGCTCTTTTAAAGCTAGATAAATTACCTATCTTTGTACAAAATTTGACTCATTTAGAAGCATAAACGAGAGAGTTATGCGCCTTCAAATTTTACATGGTTCATTGTAGGACAACTTACCCTATGCATGACAAGTAAACTAACCTGGATCCTTCAATGTTTGTATGCAAATGTGAAGTATGTACACTATCAACTAGTGGATCCTTCTGTCCATACAGTATAAAAGTAGGACATTTAATATCCTTCAGCACCTCTGAACAAATATTGCCATCTTTTTCTTTATATATTGCCTCCATTCCTTCCACCCAATTGAACCAATATTTAGCAAAAAGTTTTTCTCCATACACTTCAACTAATGGTTCTCTCACTCTTTTTGACCACTTATTTATGTCCTTGATTTCTGTAAAGTTAAGTTTAGTAAAAAAGTTAATTTGTTCATGTGGTTACTTGGCTTTATCACCCTATACCATTCCATGGGCATAGTTAAAGCCTACTATAGGAAAGTTGGCAAGAATGTGGCAAATATTTTATCTATAAAACTTAGGTTTGTTACAATTTTATACAAATGAATTAAAAACTATGTAAGTATTTTTTTAAATCATGATGCAGGATTTGAGGTTTACTTCAACCTTAGTGGCCTAGTGGTCTCCATAATGGGTTTTGACACCTTTATTAACCTAAACTAGCACATAAAGTAAATAAAAATTATATACTTTTGTACATTTCCAGTTCTTGTGGTAGTATAAACGAGTTGGTTCCCCACACTACCAGCTTGTCCACAGCCACAGAATATCTAGCAGCTTGAATTAATGCAGTTATTCCACCATCACTAAATCCCATCAGACTGTATTTAGGTATCCCAATTGCCTTAAAAAACCATTAAAAAATTTGTAACATAAACCATGTCCAAAGAGTTTTATATCTTGTTTCTATATAGATATTACCAGATTTTACTATACCTTCATAAACTCATGAGCCAAATCAGCATCTTTTTCAAAGAAATCAGTTTTGAATTCTTTCTCAGGTGGTCTGCTTTTGCCATAACCTGGCGGGTCCCAAACTACTAAAGTAAACTTCTCTTTGTCAAATCCTTGTATCTGTGGCTTTCCTTCTGTCCATATAGTGCCCAGAGCACCTGGTAGGAATAAGACATTCTGAGAACCAGTCCCAACTTTCAAATAGTTAATATCCCAGTTTTTTACATTTATTTTATATTCCTGAAACATGATAATCACAATTAAACTATGTTACTGATCAAAGTACACAGAGCTTGCTCATTGGAAGGTACCTACATACATGAATGAAATTAAATGTCAGGGTCAGATAAACCTCTGACCTACCTCAGGGTTTGATAGTTCACTGATAACTTGAATTTGTTCTATTGTTAATAGAATAATAGACCTTGCAATTAATTGCTCTAAAATGACCCATAGGTAAATTAAAATAATAAATCGGCTGCTACTAATAAATAATAATATAACAGATAGCATAATGTATTTTAATTACCTTTGTCTTCAGAATAGTTGATATAGAGAAAGTCCGACTTACACTTTTATTGATATAACACAACGGTTTAACACACTTTTTTATTAAGAAAGTCATTGTTTTACTATAACTTGTTTTCAATCAGTTACAGGTATAAAAGAGTAGACAACATTTTACTTAAATAGGTCTACTGATAAGTGATAACAAAATAAATAAGATATTTTCAAATATTATCATACGAAATGTCAAAGCGGTCAATGTCAAATTTGACTCTGAATAATACTTGACTCTTTGATGTCTGTGGTGAAAGTATGACTGCTTTTTTGCCTTTTTGCTAGACTTGAGAGAAACGTGACTAAATCATAGATTTTGTGGAGAAAATAGCAGTCCAAGAAATAATTATAATATAAATAATTAGCTATAAAAACGTTATCATAATTTCAACCAACTGACTCTTGCCTTCTGTAAATATTTCCATTATTTATAATGTACAGGTTGTCTATAAAGTCAAGAAATTAAAGTTTGTGGAACTAAATTGTTCATGTGTCTGGCAACACTGAAATTCAAAATAGACTTGTACATGATCTGTCATCGAGTAGAAGTTGCGGAACGGTTTTCATTTTGTGATTTTTATAAGTTCATTAATCTACAATAAACTAATACTGACTTACGAAGAACAACATAAAGAATGAGTAGAGTAAATCAAAGTGGCACGTGGGAAGTGATTTTTATAGTTCTATGTGATGTTTGACGGAGCACGAAGCTGCTCAAATTTTATGTGATTTGGATGATATTTATGGGCTAACTACAACTTTGATTGGTATGTAATCGTGTTTTTGTGTTTTGTAATCTGTCTCAAGTAATATATTCACTCCATTTGCGATTTAGAGACCAAAAACAGGCATTGCGTACATTGCATATTTTTAGGTAAGATTGTCATTGAAAGTAAGAAATATTGTAGTACGACCTATTCTGTTGATACATTATCAGTTGCATTAGTATAATTCAGTCAAGATCCGAATTTGAATTAATTGCTTTAAGTCTATATTACGGTTGATAACTAAACTAAGTATGTCACTTTCGCATCAACTGGTCTGTCGACAATGAATAATTAATTGCAATATTTTATTAATTTTTTTTTATTATTTAGTTCTTAGTAACTCCATGTTAAATGATATCTTGTTAGTTAATATTTAACACTGAATAAATTTTAGTTAGATATTGCAGTTATTCTTTCCATCCCATTCTTTGCCTGTATTTTGTGTCTAGGTATGTCTAAATTTATTGTAAAAGTATAATCAAATGTTCAATCAACATAACTTTTGTAAAATTTCAGGCTCCAACCAACTTTTTAATTGTAGTCTTGAAGTTCTACGCAAAATTTTAAATGCAATAGGCCTACAAGAAATGCCCTAGTAATATAAAAATCGAGATTTGCCTGAAGAACTAAGGAAAGACATTATTTATCATTCTTCATACAAGGTAACCTGTATAATAAAGCATATTCTTTTGTATAGTAATTTTTCTCATTAATAACTGTATAAAATAGTTAAAATAATAGTTTCTAGCCTATTTTCCCTTTCTACTCCTCTTTGCTCTTTTTTAATAATAATATTAGTAGGCATAGTTAGTAAATCAGTAGTTTCCGTGTAGTGACGAAGGAAGAATACAATATATCACCACCCCATCTCATTCCATGGGTGTCGTAAAAACCGACTAAGGGACTGTCCGTGAATATTATCTTTATGAAATAAAAAGAAAGAAAACTTGAAATAAAACCCTATACCAATACGTCTGGCCAGCGTGGTACCAGTAGGCCAAGTAGTATGATAATGATGAATTGATATATAAAATAACAGAATATTTTTTATAAAATCATCACTAACAAGTAACTATTTATGTTCCCGCAGGTCACAAAATGTTGGCAATTTCTAAAAAGGATCTTCTGGAAAAACAGTTGCTATCACGTCGAGAAGCTCCAATCAGAATACTACAAGAGAGGACGTCACCTGTGGGCAAATACTGACGATAATAGCAGCAGCAAAGAAAGCTTTAGTGATGACGATGAAGGTGGCAACGAAAGTTATCTCAACATCGAATATTTAAAAAATCCTATGATGAAAGCGATGAATAAATCTCCTTGTTAACTGTGTACATGCGTTTTTATTACTCTGATTCAATCCGTTAATTTATTCTAATACCCATACCATTCTAATAGATGAATTTTGACCCATGTAGTTTAGGGTTGGTGTATGAAATCGATTAAGAGATTTATCGATTTAGATAACAAGCGATTAATCGATAATTATTTTTAGTTTAGTTTTTTTAGTTTATAGTTTATATATGTGGCAGCAGCCATATAGTAGCAGCACTAAAATTAAAACCATAGAACATAATTGTTTTGCAGAAGTCAAAAATTACGTTATTCTTAATTCTTACACTAAATTGTTACATTCTATGGCTCAAAACAACTGTCAAAATTAAAAATAGCTTGACTATAGTGCATATAAAACTGAAATAAAACATCGTCATCTATTAGGGTCGACTGTCTCACAATGAACCATGCAGCTACACTTAACCAGCGCTATATTTCCAAAATTCGACGTGGCCAGATCGTGTTAATTTGTGCAAAAGATAGGTACAGACGTGTCTCTTCCGCTCAGTAGTTAGCGAGCAGATCGCGCGAGAGGTGTATGTATGCGAACCTTTTTTTTAAAAACTGTCACAAAAGTAAGTTTTAAATAAATTTTACTATCTTTTTTAGCATTTTTCCTTTAAGAAATATCGACTATTTTATTTCTACACCGAATTATATAGTTATTTAGCTTATCTATGCACTGTAATTTATTTCATAATTATATTTCTTTCAGTTTAAATTTTTAAGGTTAGTTATAAAAAGGTGCTATGTCTCACATTGAACCATGTTGAGGTGGTACTCAATGAATCACGGATTGTGTACCCCAAGAATTGCCTTGGCGTACACATTAAACAAAACGTGGTTCATTTTGCTAGTGTTGTTAGATAATGTATTGAAACTTTCAAACTACATGATATTCTTTTACCTAACTGTTTATATTATCATTATTAATATTACTTTATTTACTTCCTTTGGTCAATATTTCTATCTGTTACAGAATGGCACGGAATAAAGTAAGTCAGAATAGGGAAGTCAGGGTGGGGAGACCCCTTACACGATGGACCGACGACCTGGTTAGGACGGCGGGAAGCCGATGGAAGAGGGAGGCATAAGACCGCGCAGGGTGGAAACGTTTGGAGGAGGCCTATGTCCAGCAGAATAATAGTCTATAGGCTGATATTTATGATGATGATGAAATTAAGTCAAAGAAAAAAGGGGGCCACACTGCTTCCAATATTATGTTAAGAGCTTTCAAATTAAATAGAGAAGGTGTAATCATCAGAAAAGCTGCATTATATCCTACTTTGCGCCGCTATGTAGCACAGTATTTACACACACGTAAAGATGATCTTGCTAACAAGAAGTATATACTAAATTATGATTTAAAGACTACTCTATTACAAGTAAAGACTAATTACATAAGAAATGGACGTTTTACTTTTACCTTAATTAATTATTGATAACATTTCTTTTTTTATAATTAAGTGGTTCAATGTTAAAATTAACCCGGTTCAATGTGCACACCCTAGAGTACACATTGATCCAAATATTTATTTTTATATTTATGTGTTTATTTTTAAAAGTATAAATAATATTGAAAATTTGTCAATGCTCTTTTAAAGCTAGATAAATTACCTATCTTTGTACAAAATTTGAATCATTTCGAAGCTTAAACGAGAGAGTTATGCGCCTCCAAATTTTACATGGTTCATTGTTGGACAACTTACCCTATGTCTAAAGGGCTAACACTACTTTACTTCTATAAAGGTCATGTTATAACATATTCAAATTTCTCAATCACTAATGCCCGATTTACACATCGACAAGTACAGTAGCGAGTTAAGTAGTAAGTTGTTGATTAACTTGATTTAAATAGATCTCCATCCTATTTTTTGGCAAGTTAAGTTGGCGAGACGCGAGAGAGGGGGCTACTTCGTACTTAACTCGCCAAAAAATAGGATGGAACTCTATTTAAATCAACTTAATCTTAAAATACTACTTAACTCGCTACTGTACTTGTCGATGTGTAAATCAGGCATTAGGGTTTCAACCAATGAAATGAATTATCTCATTATGAATTTGTGTGAATTTCTTACTTGAGTATTAGATATAATGTGTTTCAAAATTACTTATTTTATTTCAATAAATTACTAGTATGAAAACTATTTTCTCAGACTAAATAGGGTTGCTACGTGTAGCACAGTGGCGGCCTCATTTATTTTCAGGACTTTATAGACAGAGTGTACTTCTATGCCTCCCTCAAAAATATAAGAATAACTTAATTTGGCTGTAAGACTGAATTTCTAAGTTCAAAATAAGGATGCACGGTGCTCGATAAGTAGGTACACGAAAATTCGGTAAATTCAGTATTACAGTGACTTATTTTTCCTCAGTAGGCTTGTGCTCAGTTATTCTAGTTGGGAGCGGCTGGAAAACAATAAACAGAGCACTGAGACTACTTACTACGTATATGCTTAGAGCATAGGAACTTACTATACTGTGAATCACAGTGATAGGAAGGAGGAAGCTAAGCGTCGAGAGTAGGCTGTTTCCGTCTCTGAGCTATTACACGCGTGACCGTTAAGTATCCCTGGGCAACGTTTGAAATTGTAGATTGTTTTTTTTTATGTTATGATAAATTTTGTGCATTTAATGAATGTCAGCACGTAGGTAGGTAGGTGGTAGGGAAAGGGAATATTACCGAAGACGTCACCGCACAAAACTCCATTTTAATGGCCATTATGTCAGCAAAAAGTTGTCTACTGCAGAGGGCTTTTCCTTTTTTTCCACTGTGTAGGTAGGTTTATGCTTTTTAAGGAGAATTTTAAACGCTATAGTGTAACTGTAAGCGCTATACAAGTTATTATTATAAATAAGTACGGTCGGGGTATTTGCCGCTCGACCACCCTTAGGCGAGAATCGCTTGGCACGTGGCGCATGCGATACGTGGGCGTGCCACGTATCGCATGCGCCACGTGCCAAGCGATTCTCGCCTAAGGGTGGTCGAGCGGCAAATACCCCGACTGTACCTATCTGCTGAACACTGCACCTAATGTTGAAATACAATTGTGAATTACAAATACCTATACCTAGGTAATAGTTCATTTCTCCTTACATAATTGTAGGATTATAAGATGCCAAAGTTCAATAAAAGAAACCAAATGAAACATAATATTTTGGACATTAATAATTTAAACTGATAACTATGCAGGTACTCAACATTTTCTTTTTCGTAGAAAGAATACAAAAGAAACTTTACATATTAATATATTCCTATTTATTTTAAAGCCTTAGCAGGAGTAGACATCAATGTCATACAAAGTTCAAAACTGTTGTCATGTAGGTAGGTAAGTCTTTGGTGTCCTTGAATACTTATTCGTAGATACAATTCCCGCTACTCAAAAATACCAAACACGAAATCTTGTGCAGAAGTTATATCAATAAAAAATATTGGATAAAGTAGCAGTACGGGCTTAAGGAGGCTCTAATAAAAACTCTTGGACCCTTTTGTTAATATCTTCAGCGTAACGAATATGTATGTAGTGTGAGCCTTCGGGATAACGACGAATCCTAGAAAAATAAAATTATGTCATTTAACCAATAGTACCTAATTAAAACGCATCGTCATAATAGTTTAATGTTCCACTTCAGGGATAGACTAATGATTGAAACATGGTAGCCGTATGGATTCGTATGGGGTTTAATGTTAAGTTTTCCTTCGATTGTTTTAATAGAGACGTAGAAATAATAACTACGGAACTAATTGTATCGGCTTTTACAAGTGTTTAAAAGGTGTCGTTTTGAACGACACGGGGTCTTGCTACAACGTATCATAAAGCACACAAAGCAGAAGTCATACCAATTTATAAATAACTAGCTGACCCGTGCCCTCTATGTTGGGCGGCGAAAAAAACGCGTCCCTTTTTTTTAAACATATTTCATTCCTTCTCCACTCCTATAAGTCATAGCGTGATACTATATAGCCTATGACACTCCCCGATAAATGGACTATTTAAAACAGAAAGAATTTTTAAAATCGGTTCATTACATCCAGAGATTACCCCCTACAACGTCACAAACACACAATCACACAAACACACTGTAGCTGCCGTGGCCTGCTACAGATTAATCCATAGAAATAGTGATTAGCTCTGAAAAAAGCTGTTTTTAAACATGACTTTAATACAGATTAAGTCAATAGAAACAGTGAGTAGCTCTGGACTGTCATAATATCGTGCTCATTCATGCATGTTGTTTGTGTACATGCATGTGTATTTTAGAATAGTGTCGATTTCTTTTCTTGTTTTTATTCCTTTATTATAAAATCCATTCAGTCGTATTTGCATAGTATAAAATAATATTATATCCGAAATTTTGAAAGTGAAAGTCGAATAAAAACCCATAACTACCGAAATATTTACTGCGTATAGGTTATGCCGTAGTAAACAACAATGAGTACTTTTATAAAAGAAATATATGAGAAAACTGATGAGTATACTGCATTCTACACTGCTCTGTATTAAAGTCATGTTTAAAAACAGCTCTTTTCAGAGCTAATCACTATTTCTATGGATTAATCTGTAGCAGGCCACGGCAGCTACAACACAAACTTTACCTCTTTATAATATTAGTATAGATAAGTATTGAATTCCATAATTTTTTATTATTGATTTCTAAAGAAAGAAACAAAATGAAATAAAATTTATGTAACGCAGTGGTAGTTTTTATACAATTTTAACGCCCTGGACGTTCCTTGTATCCGATAAAGTAAAACGTATAGGTATATTACTCGCGTCAAGAAGCAACTTATGGTTCGAAGTGATGGCGAAAAAGTGTTTAACATCTGTACAAAAGCAATAGCTTTTGTCCCTGGACTGTATTCGCGCTATCAATTGGGTTCTTTGTTCTGATGTCTATAGGTTCGAAACAGTCACTAAAACGTCACAAATTTGGGTAGGAGTTCTGCAAGGTTCTATTTTTGGTCCTATCGAGATTTGTCAATTCTATTGCTCTATTTATGAATTATGTCCATACCGGGAATTAACAATGTTTTTGTTTAGATGTGTGTTTTTGTACACTATCAATCAACACATCTTTCTCTCCATAGAGTATGAATGTAGGACATTTAATATTTCTTAATCGATCCGCACAAAAGTTGCCATTTTTTTCATTGTATATCGCCTCCGTACTTTCTACCCATTTTGAATAATATTCGATTAAATGTTCTCTTCCATAGATCTTAATCAAAGGTTCTCTTCTTTTATCTGACCATTGGTCAATATCTCTGATTCCTGTAATAATAACTAACATTAGTACTTATGTATATTCTCTAAAGCCCTTGCAGTAGGTTCCTCTAGAGAAGGAGGGAAGCTTACCACGTTGACTAAACGGATCACCTAGTACCTAAACCGTTTTAGTAAAGTTTTACTTCTTTAGCTTTCGTACAGATAATGCCTGCCAACTTTTCCTTTGTAGCCTTTTACGACATTCATGGGATGTGGTGTTGCAGTGACACTATATAATCATTTTGATGAAGTATAGGTCTCCGTGTGGTGACGGAGTAAGCATACATGTCACCACCCCATCTCATCCCATGGGTGTCGTAAAAACCGACTAAGGGACTATCCGTGATTACTATCTTTACGAAATAAAAAGAAGGAAAACTTGAAATTAAACCCTATACCAATCAGTCTGGCCAGCGTGGTATTAGTAGGCCAAGTACCCCTCCGTCATGGCAGGGGGCCCGTCCCTGCAGTGGGACATTAATGGGCTGTTATGATAGGTACCCTTGGGCTGACAGGTACTGTATGCTCCCACTCCAACACAGTAAGCTTTATTCACAAACACAACTACGTGGAGGTGTACCTATTAACCGCATCATCTAAAGGTATTTGCTGATTTAAAGCGTGTATTTAAATGTACCTAACTTACTTTTAAATGTCTCTAAGTTGTTTTTTAACAAATATGAGTTGGCTCCAGACACAACCAACTTTTGGACCGCATCAGGATAATATGTAGCAGCTTGTATCAGACTTGTTATTGCACCAGCACTGAAGCCCATCACAGAATACTTTGGAATACCTATTTTCTGTAATATACTTACATAAAAATTATGTAATGATTTAAAGGCCACCTTTTGTTTATAAAAAAAAAATAGTTACTTAGGAAACTTCGTAACCTTTTTAAAAAATAAAGGAGCTTATGTCATGCGCGTTTAAATCACCTCTACCAGCAATACTTAGTCTTGTTAAAACTAGGTGCTGAAGTGAGATTTAGGACATAGGCTTCTGGCTTACATTCATATGTAGTAAGTAAAAAAACTGTGGATTATATTGTTAAATATACACTTCCACCTGTAGCTGCCGTGGCCTGCTACAGATTAATCCATAGAAATAGTGATTAGCTCTGAAAAGAGCTGTTTTTAACATGACTTTAATACCGATTAAGTCAATAGAAACAGTGAGTAGCTCTGATAAGAGCTGTTTTGATAATGACTTTTCAATCACTTATCATAGAAAAGTGAAGTAGTTCTGAAAAGAACTGTTTGATAATGACTTTCAGATTATTATATTATAGAAATAATAATGAGTTCTAATAAGAACCGTTGTGTACGACTTCTGCACACGTAACAACGTTTTTCATTATTCAAGCAATATTTATCTTCACGCACGTCGTCGCCCAATATACGCAGCCAGCCAGAATATTCTTCAATATTAATTCAAGACTTCAAGTTGTTATTACAATCTTCACACACGCCGCACGCGCCGAACCGTACGCAGTATATCGATGTCCGTCCCTCTTCAACGCCGCGCCCGAGTGAAGGAACGAGTACGAGCGACGGGTCGTATTTATAACTTACGCACGGAGGCCAGACTGGCCGGTAGGACGGAGCTCGGCGGCGCGCCTCGACATTTCGCGCCATCGCCGCTACGCGTCGCTTCCATCGCATGGCGTGATTACAATCTTAGTTGTGATTGGTTATACATTTTTTATATTTTGTAAATATTTATTTTTCTTATATTTTATTGGTTTTACATGTTTACACACTTTTGTATATAAGGCGACGATTTTTATTAAAAGACACGCATTCTACTTCAAGCAAATCGAGAGTTTTATTATATCCTCAAGATCTCCAAATCCTTACAGGAAGCTCTGAACCTGCATAGGTGACCATCCTGTAAAGTGGTGACCCCGAAGAAAGAATACAGCAAGCGCTCAAAATAATTCCTGCTCAGAAAAATCCTCATTGTCAGCGTGTCATTATGGAAGGCGAATCAAACTCAAGCTCATCAATGAAAACCGAAGCAGCTGGCATCTCTCTCACCATGCGCATCCCACCATTCTGGCGCGATCGACCACGACTCTGGTTCATCAGCTTCGAAGCAGCCACGAACGACCTCAAGAAAGGCCAAGCTCAGCTCGCCCAGATGGTCATAGCACAGCTCGAGAGACAGGATATCGAGCAAATCATGGACCTCCTTTATAACCCGCCGGAAAAAGAGCAATACAACGCCATAAAGGAGAGACTCATATCATCGTACGAGGAATCTGACAGCCGGCAATTTCAAAAGCTTCTGTCAGACATGGAGCTAGGAGACCAGAAGCCCACGCAATTACTTCGTCGCATGCGGAATCTCGCCAGAGACAAAGTTCCCGACGACACCCTGCGTCTCATGTGGACCAACCACCTACCAGCCCACGTCCGTTCAGTCCTCGCCGTCAGCGAGTCATTCAGTACGAAGACACAGCTTGAAGAATTAGCCCTACTAGCCGACAAGATGCTCGAACAGTCACGGGAAGCCGCGGCCATACATCCGTCAACAAGCGTCGCAGATAATTTCATTCAACAAACCGTACCACAGCCACAGTGTGATACACAGGTACTTATAAATGAAATAAGAAAACTATCTCTAGAAGTCGCCGAATTAAAGAAAAATCAACATCATTACCATGATCATCGACGCAGCCGCTACACATCTCATCGTCAACGCAGTCGGTCACGTGATCATTTCAAACCGTCGCCGTCCTCAGCATCACCATCACCTGTCTGCTACTACCACAGAAGATTTAAAGATCAAGCAAGACTGTGTACCGCACCATGTAGTTACAAACCACAGGAAAACTAGAAAGAACGTTGGCTGAGGCGGACACCCACGTTCAAGAACAGTCTTCCCGCCTTTTTGTCACAGACGTAACAACAAAATTATGTTTCTTAGTCGACACGGGTGCCAACATATCCGTGCTACCAAGAAGCAAAGGAGAAGTCGAGAAACCATTACCTTTTATACTGTACGCGGCGAACAATACAACTATAGCTACGTACGGTGAAAAAACACTTACACTAAACTTCAACCTTCGTCGACCATACAAGTGGAAGTTCATAGTAGCGGACGTCACAAAACCCATACTCGGAGCCGATTTCCTCAAGCATCATCAACTAATCGTCGATTTAAAAAACAAAAAATTAATCGACGGCGTTACTAACCTAAAAGTAAACGCTCAGCTGCGCGTATCTAATGTACCTACAGTTCGCAGTATTAATATGTCACAGTCGTACCACGACATATTAGCACAGTTTCCTGGCATTACAAGATTAACATCTAAGTATGAAACTAAGCTCCGATATACACGTCCAGCATTACATAGAAACGGAAGGCCCACCAGTACACTGCAGAGCTCGACCCATCCCACCTCATCGTTACGAGACAGTAAAAAAAGAATTTGAAAATATGATCGAACAAGGCTTATGCAGACCTAGTAAAAGCCCGTGGTCATCACCTCTGCACATCGTCCCCAAGGCCAACGGAGACATCAGAGTCTGTGGTGACTACCGCCGGTTGAACGCGATAACTAAACCTGACCGCTACCCGGTACCTCGAGTCAAAGACTTTACTCACCAGTTATCCGGCAAGACTATATTCTCTACTATCGACTTAAACCGCGCTTACCAACAACTAAGTGTAAGACAAGAAGATATAGAGAAGACAGCCATCATCACGCCGATGGGTTTGTTCGAGTTTCCACGCATGTGCCCTGGTTTGAAGAATGCAGGTCAAACATTCCAACGTTACATCCACGAAGTACTAAGAGGACTAGAATTCGTTTACCCGTTCATCGATGACATTTTAGTTGCAAGCATAAACGAAACCGAACACCGAGAACACCTACGAACTGTACTGAAGAGATTGGAAGACAACGGCATCACAATAAATCCCGCTAAATGCAACTTCGGGCAGTCTAAAGTACAATTTCTCGGCCACACTGTGTCTCAAGAAGGTATCAAGCCACCGGAAAGCAAAATAAAAGCCATTACAGAGTACCCTAAACCAAACACGATAGAAGAATTAAGAAGATTCCTAGGAATGTTAAACTTCTATCGTGATCACATTCCTAACGCAACATCCGTACAAGCTCCATTAAATGCATATCTACATAATGTTAAGAAGAAGGACAAAACACAAATTACGTGGACAGAACAAGCTACTCAGTCATTCGAGCAATGTAAAGCAAGCATTATCAACGCAGCTTTACTTGCTCACCCATCACACCACGCTACGCTAGCCCTCTTCACTGACGCATCCGATCACTCAGCCGGAGCCGCACTACAACAGTACATAGATGAAACATGGCAACCACTCGGCTATTATTCAAAAAAATTCACAGACGCACGGAAGAAATATTCTACCTACGATCGTGAATTACTATCAATATACCTATCTATAAAACATTTTCGTAAAACATTTGAAGGAAGAAATCTTATCATATTCACCGACCACAAGCCATTAACATTCGCTATGTCAAAAATTTCATCGAATAATGAAACTCCACGGCGCACGAGACAACTTTTGTTTATCAGCGAGTTTACCACGGACATACGTCACGTGAGCGGTAAACAAAACATTGTAGCCGACGCACTGAGCCGCATAGAAACAATAACATGCCCGCGCTCGATTAACTACAGCGACATAGCAACAGCGCAAGAAAGGGACAGCAACATACAATTATTATTACAAAACACTAATATCAAGCTTAAGAAGATTTCATTACCTAACACCGATATCAAGTTATTCTGCGAGACATCTACATCTTATATACGTCCTTATATACCAGAAGAATATCGACGTCAAGTTTTTAACAGCGTGCATAACATCAGTCACCCTGGTATACGCACTACTCGAAAGCTTATCACACAAAAATTCTTTTGGCCGTCAATGAATATAGACGCTAATCAATGGACTCGTAACTGCATAGAATGTCAAAGGAGCAAGACGCAACGCCATTCATTAACAAATATCGCAACTTTCCCGCCAACCGACCGCTTTCAACACGTACACATTGACATTGTCGGTCCGCTACCTACAACCGCTCGAGGTCATCGCTACCTAGTTACGATGGTCGATCGTGTTACTAGATGGCCCGAAGCTATACCTACGGACGAAATATCAGCTGTTCGTATCGCCGACATTTTCTACAAGCATTGGATTACACGATTCGGTTGTCCTACTACATTGACAAGCGATCAAGGTCGTCAGTTCGAAAGTGAACTTTTTCAAAATTTAATGAAGACAATGGGTATTAAGAAGAATAGAACTACACCGTATCATCCTCAAAGTAACGGAATCGTCGAACGTTGGCATCGCTCTCTCAAGACTTCATTACGAGCAAAACTGTCTGTCACAAGTACATGGATCGACGAGTTACCTACAGTACTACTCGGCTTACGCGCCGCCTTACGCACCGATACAGGCGTGAGCGCCGCCGAACTTACCTACGGATACAACTTACGTCTTCCCTGTGATTTCTTCGATACAAATATCTCCACACCTTCGACTATGGATTATACTTACGTAGAAAATTTACGAAGAATTATTCAAGATAATAAACCTCAACCTGTTACCATGCATCACAGTAATAATAGAAAAGTTTTTGTGCACCGTGACTTACTCAACTGTAGTCACGTGTTTGTAAGAGTGGATGCAGTTAAGAAACCTCTTCAACCTCCGTACGATGGACCTTACAGAGTTATAAGCCGCACCGACAAGACCTACTGTATACAATTACCTGGTCGGCAAGCCACTATTTCTATTGATCGACTGAAGCCTGCTTACATCACAACAGAACCACAAGATACCAGTTTACCATTACCTTCAAGCACAACCGTTACCTTAACCAACGTTACCAAGCAACCTGTTACCTTTACCAACGTTACCAAGCAACCTGTTACCTTTACCAACGTTACCAAGCAACCTGTACCAGTACCTGCAAGGAGTTTAACGCCGCGACCTTCGCAAGCAAATACGACGCGCTCCGGTCGCACTATCAAACTGCCGGTACGCTTTCGCTAGAAGGGGAGTACTGTAGCTGCCGTGGCCTGCTACAGATTAATCCATAGAAATAGTGATTAGCTCTGAAAAGAGCTGTTTTTAACATGACTTTAATACCGATTAAGTCAATAGAAACAGTGAGTAGCTCTGATAAGAGCTGTTTTGATAATGACTTTTCAATCACTTATCATAGAAAAGTGAAGTAGTTCTGAAAAGAACTGTTTGATAATGACTTTCAGATTATTATATTATAGAAATAATAATGAGTTCTAATAAGAACCGTTGTGTACGACTTCTGCACACGTAACAACGTTTTTCATTATTCAAGCAATATTTATCTTCACGCACGTCGTCGCCCAATATACGCAGCCAGCCAGAATATTCTTCAATATTAATTCAAGACTTCAAGTTGTTATTACAATCTTCACACACGCCGCACGCGCCGAACCATACGCAGTATATCGACGTCCGTCCCTCTTCAACGCCGCGCCCGAGTGAAGGAACGAGTACGAGCGACGGGTCGTATTTATAACTTACGCACGGAGGCCAGACTGGCCGGTAGGACGGAGCTCGGCGGCGCGCCTCGACATTTCGCGCCATCGCCGCTACGCGTCGCTTCCATCGCATGGCGTGATTACAATCTTAGTTGTGATTGGTTATACATTTTTTATATTTTGTAAATATTTATTTTTCTTATATTTTATTGGTTTTACATGTTTACACACTTTTGTATATAAGGCGACGATTTTTATTAAAAGACACGCATTCTACTTCAAGCAAATCGAGAGTTTTATTATATCCTCAAGATCTCCAAATCCTTACAGGAAGCTCTGAACCTGCATAGGTGACCATCCTGTAAACACCTTTACCTACTCATAAACGCCTCTTAAATTTTAGTCAATTGATAAGCTTAAATTATTACGGTTTTTGTTTAGCATAAGCTTGGTTTTTCTAATAAAAATGTGTGATTAAATTTAAGACGCGTTTATGAGTAGGTAAAGGTGGAAGTGTATATTTAACAATATCAATGGTTCAGTATTAATACTTATAATGTACCTACAAATGCGTAAAAAAGAGGGACACATACTGTCATAAACTCGTGAGCTAAATCAGCATCTCTGTCGTAAAAATCCGTTGGAAACTCTTTATCTGGAGGTCTGCTTTTCCCATATCCCGGAGGATCCCAAACCACTAAAGTAAATTTCTCCAAATCGAATCCTTTAATTTGATATTTCGCATCTGTCCATATGGTTCCTAGAGCACCAGGTAAAAAGAGCAACTTATGGGTTCCGGTACCAACTTTTAAGTAATTTATATCCCACTTTTGTACTCTAACTTTGCGTTCCTAAAACCATAGATATTATAAGTAGGTATAATAAAAAATATTAATTACGTCACGTGAATATATATTTATAATTAGGTAGGTATACCTAATTACCTATATTATATTCACGTTACGTCATCTGAGAAATTTAGTAAATAGGTACAGGTAGGCATTTTATACTTACTACCCGTGCAGATAAAGAATGGGATTAGAAATGGCGGCTCCTATAACCGATACCGTCAGCATACTACGTAAAAACGCAATAACGAATAACAATTTTAGAACAAAATTATTAAATTAGTAGTAAATTAATTATTTTTTGTCAGTCGGTACCCACGAGTGTGAGTATAGACGCAGATAACGTGCGAGCGAGAAGCGAATAGATGAGCCGCCATTTCTAATCCCATTCTTTATCTGCACGGGTAGTATTATTCATTAGAATAGTTGTTATCTCTTTCTATCAGTAACAAAAGTGAACATTGTCTAGATAACAATAATATAATAATCACACAACATCATCTAATTCTAAACTAAGCAGGCGTTTATGATATGAGTACCTACTAGACAACGGATAAGTACCTACTTACATAACAAAAATATTGTTTTTTTTTGCATTAGGTATATTCACATTCATCATAGCTACATAGAAAACACCAGCTGAAGGAGAATCCTCAGCTTCCTTGACCTTAGAGTCCAAGAACACATAGGAACATCTAGGCCGAAGACAATCATTTGTGCAGCGTACAGCAATGTTCATGCATGGGATTCGAACCCGCGATCTGCTGCCACTACTGCGACCGCCGCGCCGCGACACCGAAGCAGTTATTACAATACGTATTTCGCATGACAGCCGCATATTATATTCAATCAATCATCTAGCCTGTCGCAGTCCACTGCTGGACATAAATATGCCTCTCACAACACGCGCCATGGAACTCAGTCCTTCGCCTTCCGCATCCAGCCCGACCCAGAGACCTTTTTGAGGTCGTCGGTCCACCTAACTGGATACATATACCTACATTTTATAGCGTTATCGCTTAATACATAAAAATAACAATGTCATTCCTTCATTTGTTTAAAGATCCAAACATTGTAGCAGATAATTTAATAAGCAGTATAAGGACATCATTATTATTAAACACAAAAACAAAAACTATATGTTGTCGTAATCGGATTCTAAAACCCTGGATTTCTGTTGGTTCACTTAGATGTATTAGTGTACGAAATAAAATGCAACTTAGGCTAAGAAAAGACCCCTTTAATCCTATTCTTATAATAACATTTAGACGCTTTCGTAACTTTTGTACAAATTTAATTAATAAGCTAAAAAAACAGTTCCATAGAAACCAAATTAATAATTCACTAAAAAGTCCAAAAAGCTTATGGCAAACTGTAAACAATATAACGCAATATAAGACACGTAAAAAATCAAATGCAAACCTATTAAACATCACTCAAAATCCTTTAGATGCACTAAATAAAATAAATAACTTTTTTGTAAAAATAGGTCAAGACCTAGCTGAGGATATAATTAGACAATCAAACACACCAAGTAAGTAGTATTGTTAGAACTATGGTCTTAACGAACTCTTTTGTTTTAATGGACACGGATCCACAGGAAGTACAAAGTATAATTATCAATCTTGACTCTGATAGTTCACCCGGTTGGGATGGAGTACCAACAAAATTTATTAAGATGTGTAAAGATTTTCTGGTTCCTATTATTAGTCAGCTAGCTAATCTATGTTTTAGAACTGGTAAGTTTCCAATTGTTTTTAAACAAGCAGTAATTACACCAGTGCATAAGGGTGTCCAAAACGTGTCCCAAACGATATCAATAATTATCGCCCTAATTCGGTACTACCATGTATTGCAAAAGTTCTTGAAAAGCTAATAAACAAAAGACTCATAGAATATCTAACTAAATTCAAAATTTTATCTAACTCTCAGTACGGTTTTCGAACAGGATTATCTACACAGGACGCTATCAAAGCACTAACCGATGAAATTATTACAAATGTAGATAAAGAAAAAAAGTGCTTGACAGTGTTTTTGGACCTCAGGAAGGCCTTTGATACTGTTTCTGTCCCCATCCTACTGCAAAGACTTGAGGCCGTCGGTATTAGAGGTATAGCTCTCTCCCTTTTTGAGAGCTACATAACAGGCAGTAAGCAACAAGTAAAAATCAATAACATTAACAGCCGAGTTGAGGACGTTACTTACGGTGTCCCTCAGGGAAGTGTCCTTGGCCCGACGCTGTTCCTAATTTACATAAATGACTTATGTAACCTTAGGATCAGCGGCGGGCGGACATATTTCTACGCAGATGACACTGCAATTGTGTTTATTGGGACTACTTGGGACCAGGTTCGAAAATGGACAGAAAAAGGTTTGGCTAACGTAAATGCTTGGCTTAAAAACAATCTTTTAACTTTAAATATTTTAAAAACAAATTATATCTGTTTCACCCCAAGCCAATCATCACAACCAAGCACTGACTTTCTTCTCAGAATTCACAACTGTTCTACAGACTCTATATTATACGATATTTGTAACTCCTGTGATATTGTAAAACAAGTAAAAACTGCAAGATATCTGGGATTAATACTTGATCAACGGCTATCTTGGCACAATCATTTGGAACTTATTATGACTAGAACAAGAAAATTAATTTATGTTTTTAAAACCCTTCGACATGTAATGACCGTAGAACTCCTAAATAAAATATATGTGACACTTGCACAATCGGTAATAACATACTGCATACCTATTTGGGGGGGTGCCACAAAAATGAAAATGCTTGAAGTAGAAAGAGCACAGAGATCTCTGATAAAAGTCATGTACCTCAAGCCTTATAGATACCCCACTGAAAATTTATACCACATGAGTGATTTACTGACCGTCAGAAAACTGTACCTTTTAAATATAACTCTAACGCGACACAAATCTTTAATTTACAATAGAGATACACAAAATAAAAGGCGAAAAGATATAGTGGCCTACTCACCTACAGTGCGTACTGCTTTTGCACAAAGACAATACGCCACACAATCCACCTACATCTATAATCTAATAAATCGTAAGCTAAACATTTTTCCTATGCTATTATACGAGTCCAAAAAATGCATAACAGGGTGGTTAAAATCATTAACGTATGAGGAAACAGAACGGTTGATAATTAGAATTTGTTGAATAATCACACATACCCATATATCATACTCTTACATATAAAAACACACACATGCATAATCACACCATACACTACACTCACTTATAATCATACACAAACATACACTCAACACACTCATATAAAAACGATCAAATTAACTTTGTAGTATACTTAACGAAATTTAATGTAAGTATGTAAAAAAAAAAAAAAGTTTAATTTAGTATATTTTTAGACTTAACACTTATTAATTTAATATAAGTTAGTATTGTACCTTATTTTTCTAATGTATTCTCTGTAACGGACTGAAAGTTTGCGAGACAACACCAATACAAGTATACTCATAACTTACTGGGGTAGTCTCAGTTCATTTATGTATGCATTTTATGAGATACAATAAAAACATTTTTCATTTTCATTTAACAATATTTTGGCGTAACACAGGTAGGTAGGTATTTTATATCTTACACGTGTAAAGAGTCTCGTGACGTCATTAACCTATGTAAAGTTAAAGAAATTCTCATTTGTATGTGATTGATAACCGGTTTAGGTACTCAAAAGGTACAATATCTACATACATAATAACATTAAATTATTCTCGTAGTTTTTTTGCGAAGGTTACTCAATTATTACGAAGTAGGTATTTGAAATATTATAGTCCTGAGCGTCGAGATTCAAGAGGCCGACATGCGAAACATATTTAGACCGAAACTGTCAAGCAATAAAACAGCTCCAGTGATAGTGGAATTTTCCACAGCATGTCTTAAAGAAAACGTAATGAAAGCCTCAAAACTTTTCAATAAGGTGAACAAAGAGAAGCTCAGCACTGGACATTTGAAGTTAACTGGAACTTCTAAACCGATCTTTTTATCTGAATCTCTCACCACTAATGGAAGGCGCTTATATTACTTAGCACGTCAAGCTGTCAAAAACAACAACTATGCAGGTTGCTGGACTTCTTATGGCAAAATATATATTCGTCTAAATGAAGGAGACCCAGCCAAGTTAATTTCATGTGAAACTGATTTAACTACACTAAGAACGCAATGACTAGTACATGCACACTATTGCGTAAAACCTAGATATAACTTCCTAAAAACTAATTATTGTAATATCAACACATCCTACAAATATCTTTATGTCTTTTTAAGATCTAAACTGTTTATTATGTTTTTCTACACGCTCCACCTATTAACACACTTACAGCAAACAGCATACCTACAAACAATCAATACACATTACACACAATCAATAATACAAATACAATTATTATACCCAATCAATACACATTACACAACACTCACTACAAGATGTATTAATAACACATATAATAAAAAATATAATTCTGATACAAAATACTTATCGACACATACCTATTTAAAATATGAAAATAATATTATAAAATCATTATTTTTCACCGTTATTAAATACCTATTATACGTATTTTATTTTAAAATGAAATTGAAAATAGCATTTCGATATATGTTTTTTTATACTATACAGATAAAAGAGATTGTACGGTTTCTACTTTACCTCCACATCGAAACAAATACTGTTATAAGTACCCTATTTGTACATGTAAAAATTATAATCAAAATTTGATAACATAAATAATTTAATACAAAACCTTGACAAATTTAATATTTCTGTTCCTGTCTCATGCGAACCAGAACAATGTATTTCATACCTACAAGAACCTACACGATATCTTAATATTCTACAACAGAACATACGTAGCCTAAACTGCAACTTTCAGGAGTTACAAATCCTCCTTACGCGATTAAAATTATCTTGCGACATTGTAGTATTATCAGAATGCTGGCTCTCTTATGTCACGGACATGCCATTGCTTGAGGGATATGACTCATTCAAAACCAATGACCAATATAATCAAAATGATGGCCTTGTAATTTATACAAAAAGTGGCCTGGAATGTGTTGTAGAGGAACCATTACTGTCTGAGGCCAATTGCCTAGTGGTCAAAATACAAAATCATACAATACTTATTGCGATCTAAAGACCACCTAGTTTTAAAACTCCGGACACTTTCATTAATTCCTTACATACATTACTGGAGGGTTTCTCGTCCTTTAGAAATATTGTAATAGTCGGCGATATAAACATAGATCTTATTAAAATTAGCCCTATTAACACATCGTATATTGACGTAATAACTTTTCATGGACTACTGCCTGCCATCAACACTGCGACCAGGGGCAAATCGTGCCTAGATCATGTCTTACTAAAAACGAAATCTACCGCCTTTACTTTCACCCTAGGTACCAGCATTACTGATCATGAATCAGTTTTATTTAGTTTAAAAACTAAAGTATCAACAAATTTACAAAGAAGACAAAAAGAATACAGTAAAATTAATAAGGAAAAACTAAAAACTGACTGTAGTAGTTACGACTTTAGTGAGATTTATCTTGAAACTAATTTAAATAACGCAATGAACAAGTTTGTATCTATACTTCAACAACTAATTGTGAATAATACAATAACACGAATAACTTCTAGGCATAAATTTACAATAAAGCCGTGGATCACAGTTGGTATGTTGCGTTGTATACCTACGTACTAGGGACAGAATGCATATAAAATTAAAATCCAATAATAATAATGAAATATTAAAAACATCGTATTTAAGATATCGAAACTATTGCAACAATCTTTTAAAAAAACTTAAGCAGTATGAAAGGGATCAACTAGTAATGTCAAAAAATAATTCAAAAAAACTATGGTCTACTATTAACACTATAACTAATAAAAATAATAAAAATAAACAACCACTGGAACTCTTAACTATAGCTGGCCATCCGCAAGCGGGGGTTAACATGTCAAATGAATATTTCTCTAGTATTGGTAAGCGCCTATCTGATAAAATAAACCCTACACGGTATCCAAATTTCAAGAAAGTTTTTTATTATTTTTATTATTTATTTATTTACCAAGCTTAAATCTATCATTACAGATTTCTTAACCTATTGCGATAGACTAGTTAAAAATATTAAACCTATATTAACTACTTATGTCCAATTAGTATAACATAATATCCTATACATGGTCTTTGTGAAATCGTTCAACGAACAAGAGTATAAATCTATATGTTGAGATACAGTGTTAAGGGTGCGCAGCGCGCGAGTTAGCGGTGCTTGTTGCAGTAGGTTAGTACGAGCTCTCGGCACCACCAGCAATGGCGGTCGCCGTCTTCGCTCCACGTACTCGTCCGGTACACACAGTTGAAGTTCTTGAAGAACTGCTGAATTATTGATTACTCCACGTAATACTTTTAATAAATATGTAGCTAGCGCCACTTCCCTTCTAACTTCTAATTGATAAAAACCTACCATACCTAGCAAAAACAATGTTGGATAGATCAATGGAAATCCTGGGTACACACCATATAACTTTAAGTACAAGAATCTTACAAATTTGTTTTGAATTCTCTCCAACATTGTTTTATACTTGGCTTCATTTGGGCTCCAAACGGCAGCATTACATTCCAAATGACTTTTTACCAGTGCTTCGTATAAAGCTTTTAGAGCACTAATGTTATTAAAGTCATTCGCCTGGCGCAGGACAAAACCAAGATTACGGTATGCTTTTTTACATACCTCCACTATGTGGTTCCTAAAAGTTAGGTCTGCTGTAAACTGGATACCTAGATCTCTGACCTCTGTTACGCGCTGTATGGGTTGCCCTTCCATGTGATACTGATACTGTAGAGGGTTGCGTGCACGAGTGAAAGATAGTACTGAGCACTTGCCTACGTTAAAGTATAGCTTATTATCCTTACTCCATTTTAAAACATTTTCAATTTCTTGTTGCAATAAATCCTGATCTCTTACTGTTGCATATATGTATATGTACATAGGTGAGTGGCTGCGTCCACTCCTATAAGTATCCATCGCTTGTCATTAAACGTCAGTGTGATCTCGACCATTAGTTGTTTCACTTGTCCCTACGCACATACATATCATTGGCGACGAGCTTACCCGCGACTCGAAAATAATAAAATTAAAATGTCGCATTTCGGTATTTTATCGAGTTTTGACCATACGGTGCATACATGGCAAAACTATAAGCAACGTATTGTGCAGTGGTTTATCGCGAACGACATCGACGCGATAAAGGACCCAGCAGGAGTGAAAAGACGAGCAATCTTGTTGAGTGAACTCAGTGATAGTACCTTCAAACTGGCTGCGGATTTGGCGTTACCGAAGCAAGTAACACAGGTGCCCTTTGAAGACATTCTGGTACTGCTCGATAACCACTTTACACCGAAAAAGTGTGGATTCGGGGAACGGCACAACTTTTATGCGGCTACGCAGACAGCAGAAGAGACGTATTCGCAGTGGGCTGCGAGGCTACGTGGGCTAACTACACATTGCAGTTTCTTGAACGTAGAGGAGGCGCTCCGGGATCGTTTTGTAATGGGTATGCAACCTGGGCCGGAAAAGGAGAAGTTGTTTGCACGGGACCTCCAGGACTTGACACTGGCAAAGGCAGTGGAGCTGGCGGAGAGCGTGCGCAGTGCGCGCAAAGGAGCAACAGCGTCTTCATCTTCCCAGGCAGAAGCAGTAGGACCAACACCGAGCGAGCCGGTTTTCAAGATAGCGCGTAATAAGCAAACGGAAAATACTAACGGTAATACAAAGGAAAAGTGTACAGTGTGCGGTTATAGAAACCACAATGCGGTTCAGTGTCGGTTCTCTAAGTACAAATGCAAAAAGTGTAACGAAATAGGCCATTTGCGCCGAATGTGTAAAAAAGTGAACTTTGTAGGTACCACAGGCGAGTTGAGTGAAAGTGACGGTGACGACGGTAAGATTTTAAAAATATTTACTCAAAGGGGTGAACCAATGACATTAACTATTTTAATAAATGCCGTTAGCTTAAAATTTGAACTGGACACAGGTTCGGCGGTTACTGCGATTTCCGATAGAACATATAAAAAATATTTTAATTCTATGCCATTATCATTAACAAAAGACCGGTTATATACGTACACGGGAAGGGCAATTCAATGCCTTGGTATTATTAATTTGCCTTTTACGTATTTAAATGATACGCACGCAATAAATGTACGGGTAATACAAGACGGGGGACCACCAATAGTGGGACGCGATTTTATTTCCTTGTTCAAGTTACAAATGCAACAAATAAACAATGTAAACATTGATATTGTCGGACAATTAAAATTACGTTACCCATTGGTATTCTCCAACGAATTAGGGGTTTTTTCAAAATACCAAATAAATTTACAATTAAAAAACGATGTAAAACCGGTATTTTGCAAAGCACGTCCTATAGCGTTCGCATTAAGAGATAAGGTTAATAGTGAACTCGATCGTCTAGTGCGTATAGGTGTCCTAAAACCGGTTCAACACTCGCAATACGCATCTCCTATTGTACCTATATTAAAACGCGATGGTTCTGTTCGTTTGTGCGCTGATTATTCTGTTAGCGTAAATAAACAGTTAGTGGTGGAACACTATCCCTTGCCGACAGTTCGGGAATTGTTTGTGAAACTACACGGGGGGCAACAATTTACTAAATTAGACTTGACCCAGGCCTACTCACAATTTGTTCTCGATGAGGCATCGCAAAAGATAACTTGTATAAATACCCATCGGGGATTATTTGTATATACTAGACTTGTCTTCGGCCTCTCCAGCGCGCCCGCTATTTTCCAGCGCGCGATGGAGTGTCTACTGTCGGGATTGGATGGAGTTATGTGCATGCTCGACGATATTTGTATAACAGGGGAAACTAAGGAACAACATTTAGCTCGCCTTGAGATGGTTTTAAATAGGTTACAGGACGCAGGGTTAACCTTGCAAAAGAACAAATGTATATTTTTTGCTGATCAAGTGGAGTATTTAGGTTATACTATAGATAAAAATGGGATTAGAAAATCCAAACAAAAAGTAAAAGCTATAGTTGAGGCTCCCGTGCCAAATAGTGTAAATAAACTACAGTCTTTTCTAGGGTTAGTTAATTATTATAGACAGTTTGTACCAAATGCATCTTCTATCCTGAGTCCTCTTTATGCACTTTTGAAAAAGGGTAGTAAATGGAAATGGGACCCTATACATAATAATGCTTTTAAGAAAATTAAAGAGTGTTTGTCATCTGAGCAAATACTGGCTCATTTTGATCAGAATGCAAAAATTATTCTTACAGTAGATGCATCTCCTAGTGGGTTAGGAGCAATTCTGTCTCAGGCAGGAACTGATGGTGTGGAACGGCCCATATCGTTCGCCTCACGAACGCTAAATGCAGCGGAAAAGCGCTATTCGCAAATACAAAAGGAGGCCACAGCCATTATATTTGGAGTGCGGCGGTTCCATCAGTATTTATATGGGAGGGCGACCCCGTTTATACTTCGAACTGATCACAAACCCCTATTATCCATTTTTGGACCCTACAGAGGCGTTCCTGAAGTCTCAGCTAATAGGCTGCAACGTTACGCCATATTCCTTAGTGGATATAACTACACTATAGAATATATACGTAGTGCAGACAACAGTGCGGACTATCTGTCTCGCGCGAGTTTGCCCGATGACGATGAGTCACACGCACACAAGCACGCCGCGACAGGCAACTATGACTCATTAGCGCCGGTAGAGGATCGCGCCTCCTATATTAACTTTGTAATAGATAGTAGTTTACCCGTTACAGTTAACGATATTCGTACGGAAACTTTAAAGGATCAAGTGTTGTGCAAAGTTATTTATTATAATTCGAAGGGATGGCCTAAACATGTAGTTAATGAGTTAATTAAACCATATTTTCTTTGTAGGGCCCAGCTATCTTATGAGAATGGGTGCATAATGCGAGGTCATAAAATAGTTATTCCGGAATCGCTTCGAACCAAGATTTTAGTTGAGTTGCATAAATCACACTTAGGCATTGTGAAAACAAAAGCAGAGGCTCGTGGAAGATTTTGGTTCCCCGGGATAGATCAAGCTATAGAAAATATGATAACCGGTTGTGAGATTTGTATACAACTGCGGCCGTCACCAGCGCGCGCGCTCCCTGAGCCGTGGCCACGCCCCCCTGAGGTATTTTACAGAATACACGTAGATTTCTTAGGACCTATTCATAATCGCTTGTATTTAGTTATAGTAGACGCGTATTCCAAGTGGGTCGAGGCGTACTGTATGGGGACAAGCGCGTCATCGTTTTCGTTAATTAGTAAACTGTACGAATATATGGCGAGATTCGGCTCGCCACACACTATAGTTAGTGATAATGGCACACAATTTACATCAGAAGAATTTAAAAAGTTTTGCTTATCGAATGGAATATCGCATGTGACGTCACCTGTTTATCACCCGGCTAGCAACGGACAGGCAGAAAGTTATGTGAAGGTAGTTAAAAAGGGGATTAAATCAGCTATCTTATGTAACTCTGATGTTAAATCGGTACAGCATAAATTATATAAGTACCTATTTGACTATAGGAATTCAATACATTCTAGTACGGGCAGTTCACCTGCACAGCTCGTATTCGGGCGTAAGTTACGATCACGATTAGATTTAATAAACCCAACACCGCAATGTCTGCCGCCGGCATATGTCACTTCCACTCAACACGTCCAACAGTGCTCACAGTCTAGGGCAAGACATGTTCATTTTAACCCGGGAGACCTGGTTTTATATAAAACATTTAATAAAAATAAAAATCAATCATGGAACAAAGGAATTATTGCAAAACGAATAGGTAAAGTGATATATATTATTAAAGACAGTCTAAATTCCAATATTTGTAAAAGACATCAGAATCAAATAATACCCTTTAGAGGTACAGGCAGCGATCGTCAATCATCCAGTGACAGTCCTATCGAAATTGAAGATATTACATCACAGCATACCTCAGCGCAAACTAACACGTCACAGTCGACGAATGTTGCTAACAGTCCCCCGAGCCCGAGGGGAGAAGAAGAAGAAGAGTTTCATGAGGCTGTAGAACACACGAGTGTTGAAGTTCAATCGGATCTACAACCTCGACAACCTGATAGACAAACGAGTTGTGGAAAGATTTTACGCCCTGTACCTAGGGTTGATTATAAAAGTTTTTTTTACTGTAATAGTTAGGTAGTAAATTTTCTTGTGTAGATATTATATATTTCTTTTATTTTATATTATATATTTCTGTATCCATATTGTCAAGCTATAGAGGGAGGAATGTTGCATATATGTATATGTACATAGGTGAGTGGCTGCGTCCACTCCTATAAGTATCCATCGCTTGTCATTAAACGTCAGTGTGATCTCGACCATTAGTTGTTTCACTTGTCCCTACGCACATACATATCACTTACACCCCTCACTACCCGGCTCAATTTAAGGTCATCAGCGAAAAGAAGACAAACGGCTTCCTTTACCATTTCCGGCAAATCGTTTATCATTAAAACAAAAAGCAATGGACCTAAATTACTTCCCTGACTGACGCCTGATCTAGTGTAGTATGGTTCAGAATGGCATCCACCACAGTCAACAAATTGACATCTGTCACGAAAGTAGCTGGCGAAGAACTTTAACGTATGAGTCGTGAAACCCATACCTGCCAATTTTAGAAGCAAAACATCATTGTCGACCGTGTCGAACGCCTTTCTGAAATCCAAATATGCAACATCCACCTGTAACCCAGCGTCTACTGCAGGTATCATAGTAGTCATCTGATGTAGTAGATTCCCGGTTGTTCCTCTCCCCGGACGAAAGCCATGCTGTGCGTCTGATAAATGAGCGCTTACCTGTGCGTATAAGCAGTTGTGAATGGTCGCTTCAAATACTTTTGCTGGTGCGCATAGAATCGCTACTGGTCTGTAATCACTAGCTTCCTTACCTCCTTTACCCTTTGGGACTGGAACAACTCGCGTCAGCTTCCAACGTTCTGGGAAAGTCTCAGTTGCAATACAATCCATACTAATATTATAAATGCGAAAGTAACTCTGTCTGTCTGTCTGTCTGTCTGTCTGTCTGTCTGTCTGTCTGTTACTCTTTCACGCCTAAACGGCTGAACGGATTTCGATGAAATTTGGTACAGACAATCTTTAGACCCTGAGAAAGAACATAGGCTACTTTTTATTAGCAATCATATTATATTTTGATTTCATAGAATTTTGGCGGGAAAGCTGTGTCACGTGACCTGTGACGTCATAGAATTTTGGTCACGTGACCTGTGACGTCATAGAATTTTGACAGATGAGTCGTGACGTCACAGAATTTTGGCGGGAAAATATTTTTTGACAGTTGAGTCGTGACGTCATTGAATTTTTATACGCTGAGTCGTGACGTCACAGAATTAAATTTTGACAGCGGAGCCGTGACGTTTTTTAATTTTTGACAGATGAGTCGTGACGTCACAGAATTTTTGACAGATGATTCGTGACGTCACAGAATTTTGGCGGGTAAATATATTTTGACAGCTGAGCCGTGAGGTTTTTGAATTTTTGACAGATGAGTCGTGACGTCACAGCATTTTTGACAGATGATTTGTGACGTCATATTATTTTGGCGGGAAAATATTTGATACCTCTGTCACTTTTGACAGCTGTCAATTAGCTTCTTTGGAGGCGGTGGTAAAGTTTTCTAAACTTTGAAATGTTTTTAAATTTAGATTAAGTAATGTTAGATGACGTCAAAAAGATACAATATTATTGACAAATATAATGACAGGTATAGCTAAAGATGAAGAAATTTTGATTCCACGCATCCCCATGATCCCTACAGATTTACCGTTTCAATTTAAAAGAATCCAGTTTCCCCTCAAACCAGCCTTCGCAATGACCATTAATAAAGCGCAAGGCCAAACCCTCAAAAAACAAGGTGTCCATTTAGAGAAAAACTGTTTTTCAGATGGCCAACTGTACGTGGCCTGCTCGCGAGTTTCGAATCCAAGCAATCTCTACATTTTAACAAATTATGATAAAAAAACTGCAAATGTTGTTTACAAAAATGTTTTAAATTAAGTAGGTCATTAAAAAATATTTTTGTATTTATATTTTCTTTTTGTTTTTTTATTTGTAAAAGTTACTTTATAAGTCAATGTTTTTGACATGTTATTTCTTATTATTATTTTTGTATTTGATTTTGAATGCTATTTATTTTTTTTATTTATTTATGTTTTTATTTTTTTATTTATTTATATTTTCTTTTTGTTTTTTAATTTGTAAAAGTGACTTTATAATTCAATGTTTTTGACACGTTATTTCTTATTATTATTTTTGTATTTGATTTTGAATGCTATTTATTTTATTTTCTTATTTTTATTTTTTTATGTTTTTATATTTTTATTTTTTTATGTTTTTATTTTTTTAAATTTATATTTTCTTTTTTTTTTTTTATTTGTAAAAGTGACTTTATAATTCAATGTTTTTGACATGTTTTTTCTTATTATTATTTTTGTATTTGATTTTGAATGCTATTTTTTTTTTGTTTTCTTTTATATTTTTATTTATTTATATTTTCTTTTTGTTTTTTTATTTGTAAAAGTGACTTTATAATTCAATGTTTTTGACATGTTATTTCTTATTATTATTTTTGTATTTGATTTTGAATGCTATTTTTTTTTCTTTTATATTTTTATTTATTTATATTTTCTTTTTGTTTTTTTATTTGTAAAAGTGACTTTATAATTCAATGTTTTTGACATGTTATTTCTTATTATTATTTTTGTATTTTATTTTGAATGCTATTTATTTTATTTTTTTATGTTTTTATTTTTATTATTCTTTATTATTGCTATATATGATTTTGTGATTTTTAATTTGCATGTCTTAGGGTAGAATGTACTGGATCTCATTAATTTTTACTTTAGTTATAATACCATCATAATAATATATTACCTTTGTTCAAAGCAAGTAAATGATTTCTGATTCTGATTGACAAAAACTAATTTCACGCGGGCGAAGCCGCGGGCGGAAGCTAGTTATTAAATATATGTAGTAATGGTTCCACTAATGATCTTCTACAATCCTTAAGTATGAATGGTGGTATACCATCTGGTCCGACTGAACGTTTAGCAGGTAGGCGGGTGAGTGCCCTCAGAACTTCAGAGTATTCGAATTGGCCTAAGTGTGTCCACGCCCCGCTTTGAGTTGCTTCAGCGCTCTATGTTGCCACATTCAGTACGGCTGGTTCAGGGTTGTAAACTGAGTGGAAAAATCGTGCAAACTCTTCAGCACATTCGTCAACTGAGAGTATGCGTCCGTTTTTAATTAACTTTTGTTGGTTATAGTTACCTCTTTTGGATCTAACATAATTCCAAAATTCCTTTGGGTCCGACGTTAAATGACACTGCACACGGTCGCGGTGACGCTCATGTGCTAATTTTATCTCAGCCTTAACTCTCGCCCGACACTGAGAAAATGCATCATAATCACTACGTAACTTACTTTTCTTAAACTTTTTATGTAATTTACATTTTAAAATTATGCTTTTGATTATATCAGACGTATACCATACAGGATAAATATATTTACTATTATTAGTTTTTATTTTTTTAAGGGGTACACAGGAATCAAAAATTTCAGTTAATTTATTATAAAAATAGTCTAAAGCTAAATCTGTGTTTTTTATACTATATAAATCAGCCCAATCTAATTCATTTAATAAGCAATAGTAGCAAATAGTAGCAATAGTAAAGAGATAGTAGTAGTATAGGATAGTATAGACAGTAGTAGTAGAGATAGTAGATAGTAAAGAGTATTCATGAAAGTCTGCCTTTGCAAAGTTCCATTGTGGTTTAGGTTGACGTATGCTATTTGTAGCAGTATGAACGTGTTGTGGTTGTGCAGTCGATGTGACTCCGACGGTGACCGCCAGTGGCGGATGGTACGCATCCACAGGTTGTAAACCATCCCCGTCCGCGCAGACCGTCACATCACCGCACCCGCTCAACACTAGATCCAACTGCCTGCCCTTACAATTAGATACCATGTTACATTGTACGACTTCACAATATGCTAAAAAGTATTCATAATAATTACTTATGTTATTGTTACATGAAAACAAATTAAAATCTCCTAATATTATCACGTTATTCTTATACCTAATGCATATTGCTTCTAAAATTCTAAATAATATCATATATTCACTTTCATCTGTTTGAGGTGGAATATAAACAACACAACACGTAACTAAAAATCTATTATTAATATGAACCGTAGCACAAATTAGTTCAAACTTATGTTTATCTATAATAATATTGTCAAGTGTTGGTACCTGGCGCAACTCAAACCTCGGTGTAGCTACGAGAAGCACGCCGCCTTGTTTACGGCCATCCGCTCGGTCACATCGCAATATCGGGTAACCCGGTAACACTAGTTCTGCATCGTGAATGGACTCATTACATCCACTTTCTGTAATTGCGAATAAATCTGACGTTGACAACTCCAGTAGAGATTGAAACCTTGATGTCTTAGTTCTGAGTCCTCTTACGTTTTGATAGAAAATAGTAAAGGTTCTATTAGATTTCTTATTTAGCTTGGTTTGTTGAGGTTGTAGCATTGCGACGAAAAAAAATCCACTCACTGAATTCCACATTTAGTGGCCATACATCCGGATCACACAATTTATCAAAGTGACTCTCTACTACTCCAATTTTAAACGAAGCGTAGTCTCTTTCCGTTCTTGTTTTTAACTTCTCAATAACTACTTCTGAATCTTCTCCAAGTAAACTCTTAATATATACCAATAGATTATCTTCCGTTGTCGTTTTCTCGAGTCTCCAAACATGTAAGTATTTCTTTCTTTCAACTGCCTTTAAAGATACGACACGACTGTTCCCACCTCTTATAATAGGATTGTTATTTTTTTTTATTTCTATTTTTAACTTCTACCCAATTGTTATTGCGATAGTCCGCTGGGTCTTGGGTTTTGAGTACGGCTGCATAGGTACCTTTACCATCCAATGAAGAAATCGTAGGACTCGCCGATGTTGACTGCAGTGGCGACACCGATCTCGCAGTCGCGACTGTGTCGCTTGGTACAGGGCGTAGCGACGACGACGTCGTCGGCGGCAGCGGCCGCGGTGGCAGAGTATTGCTTGGTACGAGGCGCGAAATCAAAACAGGCGGTGCCGGCGCGGCGTCGAGGTATTGATAGGAATATTATTGTCAGTAACAGTGGTGTAGTTATCAGTTTCAGAATTAGTACCTTGCTTACTGTATTTCTTCTCTGACCTAAGAATTGTTATTTCCTTTTCTAGACTAACACACTTTTTATTGGAAATGCTCAACTCCTGCCTCAACTGAGCATTATCAAGTGATAAGGCTGTTATAGTAGTCTTAAACTCATGAATAAGCGATGTTTCAATAGCATTTATCTTAGTAGTAATAAGTTCTTTCACCATGTCCAACATACCCCCCATACTATCCTGAATTAATTTTTCTACCAACGACATTTGTTCCATAGTACTAATTCCCTCCTTACATTGAATAATTGTATCTTTTTCCAGTAGTGCTGTTCTATCTCTGACACCTCGTACGGGAGTATCATCGGTTACTCTGACTCGTTGAGTAATATTCAAACAGGAATCACATTTGAACTTGTTTTTTAATTGAGTCTGCATCTCCGAAAACTGAGTAGAATTCATATCTAAACAAGCATAGTGGAATCCTTCCTTACAAGCACAGCATTTAAGTAATTTTCCATTGTCAATTAAATTTTATCATTACACACAAAACAATTCATTTTGAATTATTATTATTGGTAAATCACTGCGCGAACGAGACAGACTAACGCACTATCCCTAAAGAGTGAAAGAGAGCGGCGCGCGGCTCACTCGCCGGCGCACTTCGCGGTTCGCGGGTAAATGTTTTTATCACTTCATCTAATTGTTATTTGAAATATCCTAATAACTTAGTTGATACACTGAATTACAACTGTATTTCATTTATGCAATTGAATTAATGTTTATAGTTCACTTTAAACTCATTTTTAGTACGGTACTGCCGTTTTTTATCAATTTAGCAATATTTAACCGGGAGCTTACGCGCCAAACATTTATATTATATTATTTATATATATAGTTATAGAGCCTCCCGTAAAATCGTTCGTTCTCCTGCCGACTGATAATAGAGAAGTAGAGAGAACAATAAATAAATTAAAATGTGATTGTGCACTAGGTTGGGACCAAATTAGTGCTGAAGTTCTTAAGATAATTTGCCAGCCAATAACACCTGTGCTTACTGACTTGATAAATCGATGCTTAGAGTCGGGGGTTTTCCCAGACTCTTTAAAAAGGGCTGTGGTACACCCAATATACAAGGCGGGTGATAGAAACAGTGTAAGTAACTATAGACCGATTGCAATCTTACCTACCTTATCAAAATTATTTGAGCGCATAATTAATATTAGACTTACTAAATACCTTGAGGACGGCAATTTACTTTCCAGCTCGCAATATGGGTTTAGATCTGGACGTTCCACCAACCAGGCTGTGCTAGACCTTGTAAATTTTTTGGCTGCTAATTTAGATGAAAAAAAGAAATGTCTCACTATATTCCTCGACCTCGCCAAGGCTTTTGACACAGTTTCTATCCCCCGCCTCGTAGATATCCTAGAAACCCATGGTATAAGAGGTACCCCTCTGACACTCCTGACAGATTATCTACAAAATAGAACTCAATGCGTAAAAATAGGTGAAAACATTAGTGACATATTACCAATAACGTATGGTGTGCCCCAGGGCAGCATACTCGGACCTACTCTCTTTCTCTGCTTTATTAATGAGCTTTGTTCCCTTAATCTTGACAATTGTCGAATCTCTGCGTATGCCGATGATACAGCTTTGACATTCTTTGCGGACTCATGGAGTGAGCTTTTTGATTTTGCTCAGAAGGGTTTCGATACGGTGTGTCACTGGCTGATATCACACTCCCTCACTTTAAATGACGATAAAACCAATTACATTGTGTTCAGTATCCAAAATAGAAAAGAGCTAGCTAATCTCCCCAATAATATAATTGCTCATAAATGTAACTTTCCCTCTATTTATAACTGCACATGTCCCAAAATTACACCCACTAAATGTATTAAGTACCTTGGAATAGAAATTGACGCAAATCTAAACTTTGAAAACCATAATATCAATGCTGTATCTACTAGGTTGCGGAAACTTACATATATATTTAAAACTCTCCGTGATGTGGCAGACAGACAGACAATAAGGTTGGTTTACGAGGCCCTAGGGCAGTCAATTATATCCAACTGCATCACCTCCTGGGGAGGAGCATGTAAAACGAAGATGATAACCCTTGAAAGAGCTCAAAGATTAATATTAAAAGTAGGATTATCAAAACCACGTCTATTTCCCACAACCCAACTGTATGAAGAAGCACAAGTCCTTACTGTCCGTCAGATTTACATAATGTTATCCATATTATATAAACTCAATGACGTTTCAGAGGACAGAAGAAGTCACATAGCTCAAAGAAGAAGAAATTATGCGATTTGTGAATCCGTTGCAGTAAACACGTCGTTTGCACAAAGATTCTTTCCATTTCGAGGAAGTATGCTGTTTAATAAAATAAATAAAATAGCTCCATTCTCAAACTATTGTAAAGCTGAAAGCAAAAATGTAATTTACAAATGGTTACAGAAACTAGATTATGATGAAACAGAAAAAATTCTAATAGTTAAAATATAATATAATTTAATAAACATAATACATAGAAAGACATAATAATTATTTAAAATTTTTGTATTGTATATACATGCACATACTCACAAACATACACACACGCACTCACATACACACACGCACTCACACACACACACACACACGCTCACATACACACACGCGCACACGCAATTATATTTTAGTCACAACCACAACGCTCAATACATCATCTCATTGTTGACAATCTATCCTATGTTTAAAACGGGGGGCCTGGAGATCTATAGTACAGGCCTAGGCTTAGTTTAGACTCCAGATCTCCCACAAATTACTTATAAACTTGTAACCTTTCTGTCAACTGTGTATGTACATGTAATTTGTGGAGATGAATAAACGTTTTTATTTATTATTATTATTATTAGCAATACTTAGAACATTGAATCATGATAGTATTCTATTACATGAATGGAGAGAAACTTTGTTCTGCAGATACTATGTTGGTCAGTGTTGAATGATGTTAAGTCCCTTTGTTGTTCGTGATCCTTTAAGCCTCCTCTACCCTACCTCTACTTGTTATTCTCCTATCATCGATTGTCATCAAGTTTAAGCTAATCTATATCTAGGTAAGTAAGATCGATATTTGTGATGTAAAAAAATAATACCTACCATTTCAATCACTTATTTACCAAACCATCTTATCTCGTGGGTATCGTAAAAGCAGTCTAAGTCTGTGTTTCTTAAAGTTAACATTTGACTTTACATAAACTTACAAATTAGGTATAGGTACTTATATTAAATTATTAAATTTATAATAATTAATTTGTGAGTTTGCTTTAAAAGTGGTTTAATTCTTATTTTTAACTGACTTCAAAAAAAGGAGGAGGTTCTCAATTCGGTTGTATTTTTATTTAATTTAATTTTAGCCGTTTTGTTCGTTTGAAAGTACGTTTTATAAAAAAAACCGAATTGTGTTTTAAGAAAAGGTCGAACGTCCTATTCAGTTAAAATTTTTAGTTGAATGGTTCGTATAACATATTTTTTGTCTATTATAGTTTAATCTCACGTACAAAAGGGCTGTCACAATTATGCTTTTAAATTGTAGGCCTACTTAATATTCCGAAGTAGATACAAATGACCTTAAGATGTCGTAGTAGGTATGTACGAACCTGATAGGTTTTAACCGCGTAAATTGTATTTCATTCGCATTTTATGACACTTTGATCGTGAGCAGTGGCGTTGACAATGGAGTTTATTACCAAATCTAACATCGCATTTAACCTAGGTACTTATAAATAATTTTAGCTAGATAAGTTCTTAAAGTGACAGCTCTAAAAAGCCATCACGATCTATGTTGTTGTAAGTTTTTAATTTTAGCCATAATAGAAAACAACTAGGTAATTATGTTATAAAACTTAACAGTCTTGAAGAAACTAAGATTGTACTAGGGCTATGATGACGAGGTTTCGGGAAGTAAGCAGGACAATGTATGGGTAATCCAGAAATTGTCGTTTTATGATTGGACATTATTATTATTTGTGATCCATAATTTAAAATAAACAACATTGTAACAAATTATTACTTACCTACATATTTTTTTTTAAATTACTGTTACGTTTAGGTATAAGTAGAAGGTATAAATTGGTAGCCGAACACTCGACTGTTTTGCTGAGGTTTTTGGTTTGTAGCTGCCATAAATTAATTAATTACTGCTACTATAATCTTCCAAATTCGTTTGCAGGACAGGAGCCCAAATAACTGTGAATGTTCTATTACTACCTCATTGTCTTGTGTTTATTAGTAGAGTCGTATGCCAACTAGCTCGTTTTGTGGAGTGTATATCACAGTACTAAATAACGGTTATTTAAATAATTTGTAGAAATAGGTCTCGGCGTTAATTTTTTATACCAATATTGTGTTTCTCTGTGTGGTGACGGTGTAAGTTGCCGTTAAATCCGATTAAGGTAAATTCTGCTTATATTATCTGTACAAAAACAAAGTAAGAAAAACTGGATTAAAACCCGAAATCAATCTGTCTAGCCAGGGAGGCAATTCTTCTATAATTATTTAGGAAAATTAACCAACTCCTCACATGGCATTATTTAGTCAATTGAGAATACGTCCGATTTCACTCTACATTTTTTTAGATAAAAAATAATGTTGACATAACCTGCTCTATGATTACGAGTATAATACAAGATAAAATAAAAAAATGTGTAGTGATAGTGACGTAGTAAAACAGAAACTGTTTAACGGCACACGTTTAATTTTGTATTTTTGAGTCTTGTCCAATCTGTTTTGAACATTGATGAGTCCCCAAATCTCATGAAATACATATAACACTAGGTTAGGCTAGTCTTCGTGGTAGTAGACAGAGTAATATGTGCTATGTAAAATGTCCTACTACAGAGACAAGTCTCTTGCAGTGACGGAGGGTAACCGCGCCTAGTATCAAGCTAAATAGGTACTGGTTGGTATGGGTCAATTTACACTGAGACAGAGTCGAGGCGAATCAAAGTGTTAATCCAAAACTTAACAAAACAAATTAACCCCTAAATTCCACAGCGTAACGTACACATTACTTTGGAGATAGCGCATTCTTCCGAATTAGCTCGCCTGCGCTTGACAAACACCGATTGGTTTCGCGCACAATCTTAAAGAGGTAATGTGTGCGTTATACTGTGGTGATAAGGTTGAATTTGATATGTTCAGTTTTGGATTGACGCTTCGATTCTGCTGTAGTATAAATTGACCCTATAGTGTTCTTAGTTCATTTTGCTTTGTCCATGGACACAAATTTAATCGGTTTTAGATCTATTTGTGTAAATAGTAAGGAAAAGAATCCAGACCTGTGAAAGTGCATAGGAGAAATAATTAAAACCAACGAAATAGTATTAAAATTTTATTATCAGTGTGACGTACGACACGCCCTAGCAAATAAACTAGCATTACATGTTAAAAGCAACGACGGACTTAAATAAATCAACGGCGATTCGAACCCTGCTCGAACAAAATGATAATTATTTATCAACTACATTGAATACTTGCGTTTGGTATTAACTTAAACAATGATAGACGAAACCTTGTCGAACATAAATCACACAGCAACAGTGCATTAAATAAACAAAATTATTAGATTGGTACAGAGGTCCAGTACATACAAAGCACGCACTCGATATCTCGGACCGGGTAGGACTAATGCTAACACGAGCCTCACAATATACTTTTCGTTTCTCGTTCTTATGCGTTTCCTTGTTAAGGTATAACGGTGGAATAGAAATATAATAATTATATTTCCCTTTTGAAGATTATATCCTCAACAATAAATCAAACGAGTCCTATACTTGGCTTCTGTACCCATCTATTTTGTCATAATACTATTATAGCTTACAAAGTAAGATTATTGAATAATAAAGGCATAATGTGTATCTCTTTCAAAATTATCAATAGTTGTTAGTTGTAAAATGTTGTACGAAATTGAACCGTAATACACCGACATACAGGCATCACAATCATTTCGTATATTAGTAGATCTCAGCACATACTAAATTTGCGTTTGTCGTATAGTAAAAATATTATAAATTTGTGATATAACAATACATAAGCACCATTGTAGACCACTGTGATAGTTGAAGTTTGGTGCAACATTACATGTTTTATATATTATGTGCAGTCATAAGCATAGAAATAACTCGATATAATCTATAAGTATTGCATCAAATTGAATTAATCTTTAGATTTTGAACATTCTTATTAATTGGAGATATGTTGTAACATCACGCTAAGCTTGATAGGAGCAGAGTATATTACCAAAAAGTAAAATTAGTCATCAAATCAGTGAAATACTCAACATGCTATAAAGTAGACATTCTATTGCTTGTGACTGTACAAAATAAAGCATAAAATATGTGTATCAAGTATAGTGAATTTCAGTCTAGCGAAGTACTGAGATCGCCTTACACTATGAACATGTACCTAATGTAACATTAATATGTAATTTCATATGAATATTCCTTAGCCTTCATTGATCTGTATATGACAGAGTCAGAATACTTCCATTATTCACGGAAAGCTGACAAACCAATCCATCAGGCCAGTGTGTTTTGTTCCCTAAGGGTGGTCCCTGGAGTAGGGCTTATAAGGTTTTGTACTTATTGTACTGCCTACATTTCTTGGAAATAAGTATATATTAAAAAATTACTGATTACAAACTTTTAAATTTTGTAATCGGCTGCGCGTTGCTGACCAAACAGGGTCTCTTTTCAGCTCATAGCAAAAAAATCTTTCCGAAGAAACATTAATAATGCTACATTAGGTACACGAATTCAAATATGTATTATAAAGTTAGTCTAATTCTCCTGCGTGACAGGCATCTTCGTAACTCCGTCCTCCCTTCTGTTCGGGGTCCAACTTGATCATGTCGTCGATACGAAGGATGGTGATAGCGGCCTCGGTTGCGAACTTCAGTGATTTGATCTTAGATATGGCTGGTTCTAGAACACCCGCGGCTAGGTTGTCACGGAGCACGCCTTCGGTTAAGTCTAGGCCGACCCATTTCAAGTTAGCGTGTTCAATCTGTAAACAAAATGCTGAGATGTTAACATCTTAGTCTTGGAAAAAGATTGGACGTAGTTATTTAAAATAAGAAAATAACTATTTCTTAAAAAAAAATTAACTCTAATTATTCCAATCGGTTTTATGACGAAAAGAAGTACTCAAATACAATTGAAAATTGAAATAACATTAAAAAATTATATCTTCTGAACGGGTGGGTATATTTCAATTTTTTTTTTTTGCTTTTTTCTTAGTTAAGATTCTAACTTAAAATATATGCGTATTATACAGGGTGTAACGAACGAACAAACATAAATAATATAAAGTTTTAAACATTACATCTAACTGTGTCTGCACCTTAGTTTGTGACGAGTTGTGGTAGGCTCTGAGTTTAGCCACAAGGTCGGTGGCATCTCTCGCTGCGTTCACAGCTAACGTCTTCGGGATCACGAGCAACGATTGTGCGAATGCTGCTATAGCCAACTGCTCGCGGGAGCTCTGTGAATAAAATAAACGTATTATGGAATGTAGTTCAAATCAAATCAAATCATTTATTCAATTAACAATAGGTCTTAAATTATAGCTTAAGTAAATCTAATAACATAATAATGTGCTGTACAGTTTAGTATGCCTGTACTAGGATTAATCCTGTGTTACAGGCGTTCTAAGTGCTAATTATATACTTATTAGGAAATTATTTAATTACAACGTTGCCTCTATACACTACTTAATAAAAATAAAATGCTTACAAAATAAATACTACAGTAATGATCATTATAATTAAGTATGTTAAATTACTTGTTATCTACCTATAAACTAAGGAATGTGCTTACATGTAAAAAATTCTAAGTAGGGCAAAGTGGTATTTTAATTTAAAATAATAATTAGAAGTTGTAAATAATTTTAAGATAATAAATGTATTACGAGAATAGTACTAAATCTATGCTATTTCATAATCTATTGAGTTAATATATCTATGTTCGGCTATTCTTCTCGCAGGACATTCAGTATCGCCAGTTTTGTGATCGTTGGGTTTTTTAAACCTCGAACATGTTGCGCATTTTTGAGAAGACAATTTGTGATTTATATTTTATAGTACTTAAGTAATATTTCGGACTCATTTTGTAATTATTTGACATTAATTCATTTTTATATAAGTTCTGACATTTCTGACATGCTTTAATTTTGATATTTTATTTGTTTTTTTTTTCTGTAAAAAACTGTTGGAATTGTAAAATTTGCACGCTTGTAAGCTGAGTATGGTGATACCTATATAATAATATGTAATGTAAGATCTCTGTAAACCCATTATTCGCAAATAAATAAATTGAATTGAATTGAATTGAATTGTTGTTGCATTCAGAGATAGTGTGACCTATTACTCCACAATGGCTGCATGATGGACTTAGTTCGTGGCAGGATTTAGCAGCGTGACCATATTGTTGGCATTTGTAACACCTCGTGACAAAAGTAAAGTCCTTAACAGGGCAAGAGGTCCAGTTAATAAAAAGTCTTTGTTGTATAATAAGAGCTTTTCTTATCTGTGCAGAAACTTCGATGACGTAGTTGCAAGATAAGGCTTCACGTATCCCGGACTTGTGGCTCAATTTTATCGAAGACAAAAAAGATTCGAAGGTCATAGAAGGAATTTTGTCTTCGACGTTTTGATCATAAATACATTTGTAGACCTCTTGCTCTGTCATAGTAGTAGGTACTCCTACTACCACAATCCGAGGTCTACGTTTCAAAGGTTCTTCAGCCTGTAGATTCTTAGAAGAGAGCAGTACGGCGTCCTTCAGTATGTCTGCGTCTTTTTTAGTCTCAGTATTAATAATAACACCTCCGTTTCTGGTCTTTCTTACTCCTCGCACATGCAGTTTCAGTTGTTCAGGGCTGATTAGTTTCTGTACCATTGCTTTTGTGTCTTCGCTTGTTTTCTTGATATCAACAGGGTACACAGCTACAGAGCTTAGATTACTAGGTCGGATATAATCATTAGTACCCTTTTTTACGACATCAGCAAAAGAGGATCCCTTGGTTGCAGTACTTGATTGTTCTATGGTCTTCTTTAGTCCAGTTAAGTATCCTGCCAGATCTCTATTTTCACTTAGGACTTCAATTTCGAGGGAGGACTGTATGGCTTTCTGTTTTAATGACTGGTAAAGAATTGCCATTTGGGAGGAATTGTGTGTAATTTTCCTACACAAGGACGATACCTTCAGCTTCTGCTCGCTGTTGAGCTTACCACTTTCAGTAATGGAACATATCTCGTTTAAGCAGGTCTCGGTGTAGGAAATCCATTTTTGTAGTTCTGCAGTAGACACAATTTCAGGCGCACTGGAGCAAGCAGGGTCATGAGTTATTTTGACTGGTGAAGTAGTATTGCTAGCCATTTTCCTTAGTGATAATTCACTACAAAGACGGTGTATCGTGCAATGTTTTGCGTAATGAACAATAAATGAGACTTATTGTTCATTACGCAAAACATTGCACGATACACCGTATAAAATATTAATCTAGGTCACTTTTTATTATTTATAATTTAATGCATTAGAGCACGTATAATCACGTCTGTTCGCGACAAGAGCAAAACGTATAGTCAGAGTTATAAAACAATTACAAGAAAAAGTTTTTAATTAACTTGTTTTTAAATTCAACTTTCAGATTAAATTTATGCAAGTTTATCCATATCAGCCTATGGACGTCTACTGCTGGACATAGGCCTCCTCCAAAAGTTTCCACTCCGCGCGGTCTTGTGCCTCCCTCATCCTAAATATCGGCTTCCCGCCGTTCTAACCAGGTCGTTGGTCCACCGTGTGAGGGGTCTCCCCACCCTGCGCCTTCCGGTGCGCAGTCGCCATTCGAGAACTTTTCTGCCCCAACGGCTATCTGTTCTCCGCGCTTTGTGCCCTGCCCACCGCCACTTTAACCGGGCAATCCTGAGCGCTATGTCGGTCACTTTAGTTCTCCTGCGGATCTCCTCGTTTCTGATACGATCACGCAGGGACACTCCCAACATAGCCCTCTCCATTGCCCTCTGAGTGACGGTAAGCCTTCTGAGAAGGCCCATAGTCAGCGACCACGTTTCAGCTCCATATGTCATCACTGGCAACACACATTGGTTGAAGACCTTTGTCTTCAGACGAGAAGATACGTTTTAGCTTCCCGAACGCGAGTTGGATTCGACGAGTGACCTCCTTCTCGAAGTTGGACCTACCCAGCTGGACTGACTGTTCCAGGTAAATATACTCGACGACAACTTCGAGTGTAGAGCCTCCAACCGTGATTGGAGTGGGTGCAACATGGACATTTGCCATGATCTTGGTCTTGTCCATGTTCATTTTAAGACCCACTTGTTGAGAGACTCTACTGAGGTCATCGAGCATTGTGTTGATGTCCTCCATGGTCTCAGCCATGACCACGATATCGTCAGCAAATCGAAGGTGCGTGTTATACTCGCCATTTATGTTGATGCCGAGTCCCGTCTAAAAGCATCTTCCAGTGCAGCGGTAAACAATTTCGGGGATATGACATCACCTTGTCTTACTCCGCGCTGCAACTGGATAGGGCCTGATAATCCACCCTGGAGACGAACCGACATGGTGACGTTTTCGTATAAGCACCGCAGCACTTCGATATACCGTTGGTCAACTTGGCACCGTTGGAGAGACTGCAACACTGCCCATGTCTCGATCGAATCAAAGGCTTTCTCATAGTCCACAAACGCTAAGCATAGGGGCCGGTTATACTCGTTGGATTTTTGTATAACCTGCCGCAGCGTATGAATGTGCTCTATGGTACTATAACCTTTTCGGAAACCGGCTTGTTCGTGAGGCTGGAAGTCGTCCAGTCCGCGTTCGAGACGATTCGTGATGACTCTCGAGAACAATTTGTAGACGTGGCTCAGAAGAGTGATGGGTCTGTAATTCTGAAGGAGCGTTTTATCGCCTTTCTTGAAGAACAGTACCACCACGCCTCTGTGCCATGCCTGTGGCGTTTTTCCCTCAAGTATAACGGAATTGAATAGCCTCTGAAGAGGCTTGAGAATGGGTTCTCCACCGGCCTTTAGTAGCTCGTTTGTGATTCCGTCATACCCCGGTGCCTTGTTGTTCTTAAGTTGTCGGAGAGCATCACTAATCTCACACAGACTGACGTCCGGGATTTCTTCGGTATGGTGTCGCGTAAGTCTAGCTCTAGGATCGACGGCTAGATCACTAGGTGGCTGTGTTGTAGTATATAACTGTCCGTAAAACTTCTCAATCTCCTCTAGAAGCTCAGGCTTGGACGTCACTATTCTGCCATCTCCAGTCTTGAGCCTAGATAGTTGACTCTGGCCTAGAGACAGATCTCTGGCGAACACTTTTGAGCCCTTGTTTCGCTTAATGGCTTCTTTAATACAGACTGTATTAAAGTGCCGAAGGTCGCGAGTTAGTGACTTAGAGATCTGCCTATTGAGCCTCCTATACTGTTCGGCGTCGTCTGGAGACTGCAGTGCCATCTTACGCCTTTGCTCCATGAGCGAGAGAGTATCGTCGGAGATCTTTCTTGATCTTCTCCGGTGCTGGGTCTCAAAAGCACCGGAACCGACTGTACGGACAGTTTCCACAAACCTTTCGTGGTATTCATCAACATCGACACATTCGTTGAGGCTCTTGAAGCGGTTCTGTAATATGAGTTGAAAGTTCTCGGGGATTTCGACTGGTGTAGGTCGGAGCGTAGACTTCATCAGCCGACTTCTTTCCAGCCTAGGATTGATATTTAATGTGCCTCTCACCATCCGGTGATCGCTTCCGGTTTTCACCTAATTGATCACTGAGCTGAATTTATTTAGTTAAATATCTTACGAGTGTAGTAGCGAAGTTCTCTAGATATATAGAGAGCGCGGCCTCGACCGCTCCGCCGCCGGGCGCCAGGCGGCCCGACTCCAGCACGCGGCGCACGGCACACAGCGCGTCGTGCGCCGAGCGCTCCATCTCGTCGCAGTACGCGTCCGTGGGGCCGCGCAGGATGAGGGAAGCTGCTGTGCGGGCCACGGGGCTGCGGGGATCACAAATATATTTGTTATATCATTTGTTTTATGGGAGATTTTGACGATTAACAAAAATAAGGTATTTTTATAATAAGTTACAATGTTTTATGTAAAATTTAAAGTGTTAATGAAACCCAATTCTTTATATATCGCCAGAAAAGAAAAAAAAAACCGGTCAAGTATGACTCGCGCACCGAGGGTTCCGTACATACTTATTTATTTTCCCGCTAACATGCGATGACGTCACGATCAGCTGTCAAAAATCTATGACGTCACGACTCAGCTTTCAAAAATTCTGTGACGTCACGACTCAGCTTTCAAAAATTCTGTGACGTCACGACTCATCTATCAAAAATATTTCCCGCCAAAATTCTATGACGTCACGACTCATCTGCCAAAATGCTATGACGTCACGGGTCACGTGACCAAAATTCTATGACGTCACTAGTCACGTGACTAAGCTTTACCGCCAAAATTCTATGAAATTAAAATATAATATGATTCAAGTAAAAATTTAAGGTTTTCGGAATTTTCCCATTACATGTACTATAAGGCCTTGTTTACGGAGAAGCGGGGCGTAGGGCGTAGCGTTGAGCGGGGCGGACCGCACTGAATTTAAATATATGGCGTTGTATGGGTGCGTTTACGGAGAAGCGTTTTTTGACACATTTGTTTGAAATAGAACGTCGCACGCAGCGGTTTACGTGGCGGAGCACGCAGCGTCAATTCTCGCTGAAGCTATATATAAATCTAGTTGATTTGATCGAGACGAGCATGCTTCGCTATACACTTGACGTATCGCGGCGGGCTCCGCGGCGGGCACCGCTACGCTTCCCGCCACGCTTCTCTATAAACAACGTCATATATTGCTATAAGTTTGTGTTTACGCGTGCGATGATGCGTGCCGCTTCACGCCCCGCCCCAGCGTAAACAGAAAAACGTCCTACGCCCCGCTCAACGCCCCGCTTCTCCGTAAACGTGCACTAAGACCTTGCTTCATGCCAGTTTGTAGATAGACTGGAAGTACCCTGTAGGTTTTTGCCCTTACCCCTCTAAAATTTGTGACAAAAACGGCTATATCTCTTGATTGCGTTAGATGAGCAGTTTGATTTTTTTACAGTACTAAGAGGCAACACGCTTCAGTATTTGGTGAAAATTTCAGCTTGATACCTCCACGTGTTCCTGAGATAAATGGTCTTGACAGACAGACGGACAACAAAGTGATCCTATAAGGGTTCTGTTTTTTCAAAATCGGTACGGAACCCTAAAAACTAAATAAATACACTGTAGGAAAGAATGTAAAGGGATGCCTAATTTTATTGCATTATAGTAAGAATTAAGACTCACCCCTTGATAAGAATAAGCTGGTCATCACAGATCTGTTCCTGCACAACTTCAGCCGCTTCACCAATCATGCTAGGCTCAAATACTTCCTCTCCTTCCATGTTAGTAAGAGAAGTAAGGAATGCGGCTCCCGTGGCCTTAGCAATCCTCTTTAGATCGGCCTTCTTACACCGTCTCACTCCCATTGCACCAGCTTCAACGAAATATTTCAGGCATAGATCATCAATACCTCCAGTGCAAAGGATTACATTTACTCCGGTAGCTAAGATCTTTTGTAAGCGCTCCTTGGTGATGTCCAATTCACGGGCACGGATGGCATCGAGTTTCTCAGGATCTGATACTAGCACCTGTCGAAAATTATGAACACAATATATAATTTATGTTTTAGTACCTTAACAAAAATGATATTATTATCCTTTGGCTTTATTAGGCTTAAGAATTTTAATTAATGAAGTCCAATAAAATTGTTTCTGTGTGTTAATTTTAACAATATCTTTATTATAGAAATGATTATATTCACCTGTACTCCCATCTTCATTTTCGTCTTCTGTAGAGAGAAGTCCAGACAAGCTATCTTAGCGTTCAGGATCTTCTTCGGCATAGCTTGTGAGGCAATAGTGCAGTTAAGTGCATATCCTTTAACCAGCACACTCTCCCTGGCACTGCGACCATGAGCCTTCAGAATATTTACTGCCTTGATGGGGTAGGATGGGTTACCTTTGTAGTCTGTGATCTTAATAGCTTGTGCGGCATCTACTACCATCTCGGAGAAGAAATCTGCATCACTGTATATGTGGTTAAGGATATATTAGAAAGTTATTGCGGATCCTACAGAGTAACTACATTATATTACTTATCCCCCAAGCGGTCTATTAGTAGGCAAAATTGCACCCAATTATGCTTATATTAAGTAATTGCTTGTCATGTGCCTGCCTGTTATAAAATAATATTCATACTGCAAAAATTTAAGCCAATAGAATGTTGAAAAAGATTTGGAGAAAGGATCAAATACATATTATTAATAATTTAAAATGCATTGACTTATTATAGGTTATGTTTTCTCTGTAAAACTGAGAAATAAATATGAATTTAAATTTTTAAAAGGATACGCTCCAATAAGTTTAGATGACATGGTTGTCTTGGCTGCATTGATGATGGAAGCTCTGCCAAGTGATTCTACCGTTACTGTAAGGTTGTCCTGAATGTACTTGACAGCCTCCTTGCATGCCAGACGGTAACCAGATATGATGCTCGTTGGGTGAATCTTGTTTTTTACTAGCTCATCTGCATTCTACAATAAAAACAAACAAAATAAATATGTTTGAAACAGAAAAGCAAACCAGAATGAGTACTCCACACTATGGCAATGAACTAAGAATACAAAATGTGTCTTACATTCTGTTATAAGACTAAAAGGATTATTAATAAATTCATTGCAAAAACAGTTGACGAAAGTCTAATACCAATCCATCTGAATTAAAAATTTCTTCAATCACATGAGGAACGTAACTGCAGGACATTATACAGGCGATAGAAAGACTAAATATGAGGGGTCCTTTAAGATATTCCTACAATAAATTATAGGTTATTACAGCCAAAACAAATGATTACCTTTAAAAGTTCTGCAGCAATGATGACAACAGATGTTGTGCCATCTCCAACCTCCTCATCTTGTAGTTGTGCCAGTTCTACTAATACTTTAGCAGCCGGGTGTTCCACCTCCAGCATTCTAAGGATTAAC